>ML058346.1:0-1200000 GCA_003013855.2 Liriodendron chinense
GGTCACAGAAACCATTTGAACAGGTGGAAACGATGAATTGTAACCCAAGTATCCAAATCAGCAGATTGGGTGGAAAGAGTTCACCCGCACATACCTAGGCGTGGATGCCTGAAGTACCTTGACTGAGTCCAAGTCGGCGTAGTAGAATCCCGTAAGACTATCGGACGCAGGGCGTCTAACCACTTTGACAGTCAAGCGAAACAAGTACTCCTGGAGTGATCTGGGAAAACATCAAACATCACACAATCAGTCTCAGGGTCAGCATCCTCGTAAGACTAACGGACGCAGAGGCTCTGCTGTACCTTTCCAATGTTAGTACCGATCGGGAATGGAAGGGTTGCGATTGGGTACCCAGGTTGCAGCAAACTGCAGGGACAATCGCAACGTTTTCCTCCAAGCTCTCGCGGTATGTGCGAGTTATCAATTTCCAGACAATCAACTGACCAGATACAAAGGACAACAAAGATTCCAGACCACAATCAAGGAAAGAATGAATTGCAAACCAAGCATCAAAACCAGCAGATCGGGTGGAAAAGCCCACCCGCACATACCTAGGCGTGGATGCCTGAAGTACCTTGACTGAGTCCAAGTCGGCGTAGTAGAATCCCGTAAGACTATCGGACGCAGGGCGTCTAACCACTTTGACAGTCAAGCGAAACAAGTACTCCTGGAGTGATCTGGGAAAACATCAAACATACAATCAATCACAGGGTCAGTAACCTCGTAAGACTGTCGACGCAGAGGCTCTGCTGTACCTTTCCGATGTTAGTACCGGTCGGGAATGGAAGGGTTGCGATTGGGTACCCAGGTTGCAGCAAACTGCAGGGACAATCGCAACGTTTTCTCCAAACTCTCACGGTATGTGCGAGTGAGCGATCTCCAAACGATCAACTGGCACAGATGCAAAAGCAAGCAAAGATTTCAGACCATGATCTATGAATGACCGGGTCAGAAGTGGGGTGTCCACTCGCTTTGGCATTCGGTTGCATGCAACCTCTGCCAAAGAGGGGCATCTGTAGACACCCCACCTTCGGCTACACTGTTGGTAGAGATAGCTGGTTGAACGGAGGACCATACCCCCAAATCCCAAGTCCAAACTCAGCCAAACTCACCCTTGTAAGCCCCATTCCATAGCCCAGTTCAAGCCTGAACCCAGTCAACCCAGTCCTAAACACCACCCTGAAAAAACCCCCCATAAAAAAGTCCAGTCAAAAAATCTCAAAAAAGTCAAACTCACTGAGTCAACTCGCTGAGTTAACCCGCTGAGTTAACCCGCTGAGTCAACCCGTCGAGTCAACCCGTCGAGTCAAAACACCGAGTCAACCCGTCGAGTCAAACCACCGAGTCGACCCGCTGAGTCAACTCACTGAGTCAACCAGCGAGTCCAACAGCAGCCCCGAGGGAACGGCCGTACTCGCTGGAAACCGAGGAGCGGCCGTACGGGCGGCCCATGGCAGGCCGCCCGGAAAAAATTACGAGAATGCCCCTCTCGCTGCTATAAATACCCCCCTCCCCTTGTCATTTGAGCAAGCCATTTGAGTCCATTTCAACCCGAGAGCTCTGAGTCCATCTCTCCACCCTTTAGCCCATTTTTCCACCAAGGAGAGCCCGAGTGAGGAGAGTCTAACCCTGGTCCAGCCCAGCCTGACCACTGGTCCAAGCCTCCTAAGCCACCCAAGTCTTGATCCAGCCACTCGAAGCCAACCCTTGCGACACCTCCGTCCACCCAGCTACTCATTTTCCAGCATCATCTCATTTGCATCTAGCATAAGTGCAACATTTACTTTTCCTCCAACCCCCCTGCTTCACTACAAGCACCTTGATTACTCAAACACACATGCATATGTCTTTATATTAAGCACCTGTCAGTTCGAGCGTATGCTCTGGGCTTGCCCGTTGTTGGAACCTGCCCATCAGAAACTCTTACTGTTCAGACCTGCATTCACGCTTCACCATAAAACACCTTGATCATTCAAGCACACTGCATACGTCTTATATTAAGCACCTGTCAGTTCGAGCGTACGCTCTGGGCTTGCCCGTTGCTGGAACCTGCCCATCAGAAACTCTTACTGTTCAGACCCGCATTCATGCATCATGTCATCCATGAGAATATACGAGGATTAAACTAGACTTTCAAGTATTCGATCGATTCTGTGAAGTAGAGACCGTACTTCGGTACGGGCAGTGTGTGGGGTGCTTAACCTCTTCCCACCCTGTAACCGTGATCCCTTACCTTGAATCTCTGACCGCAGATCAACAGGAGTCATTTTAGAGGAAAGGATCTTCAGATCCCCTTCTCTAACGTTTCTACGGGGTCTAGCCGACTGTAGATTCAAAGTAACTGGCTAGTGGCGACTCTGGTCTTATATAAATTCACTTAAACACATCCAGCTTAACGCGACAACCAAACGAAGCCCTCGAGAACGAGGCAAGCCAGTGGCACAAACGGCGATTTCGCACTCACGCACCTCTTCCTCTTCTTCTTCCGAAAGGGAAAGGGAGAACGACGTCGTGTGGGAGCGCGGAGAAATCGGCGAGGGTCCACAGTAACTAAAGCACAAGTATATAAGACAATTTTTATATTATAATGATAATTGTCGACTATGTCAGATCATGCGAGAATCTGACTGACAGTAACAAAAAATGCCTTGTACGGAAAAAGATAATAGAGAGAAATGGGACTGTGACCCTTAAAATAAATTTTAACCTTAAGAACTCAACCTGATGACTGGGATCCCAAGAAATTTACGTTTAACGGGTAATTAAAATTGGAAGTTTAGTTAATTCATCAATGTAAATGAAAAGTAATATTTTTAAAGTTTCATTCTGAAGGTGCGAAATGGTGTTATTATTGTAATGTGAGATAGGTTGGATTAAATTCCTTGATGAGTTCATAGCTTTATAGTGGGATACTTGATACAAGGTATTCATAATAGACCCACCTATATGAATGTCGAAGTGGGGCCACTTCCTATGAGATTTGAAGTTAAATCTCTACAGCGTTTATTAAATAGCATTTACACATGGTCATAACTTGTGGATCAGTTACAAAAATCTGATGGTTAAAAAATATTAGTAAATTAACTTGATTCTTATAGATAGTAGTTCAACATCGGTACACAAATATTCTTATAAGAATCATGTTAAGTCATGAATATAGGTTCAAATCATTAGATACCTCTATCTATTTATATTTTTTTGTTGCATAAAGTATTTTTTTTAAATAAGAAATTTTTATTTATTTTGAAACATGAGAAAGATTGTTGTATTCATAGTGATTTTAAAATAAATATAATAAAGTTTTCTTTTTTTAGTTTCTATATAGATAAGGAAGAGCTCTAAATCACCTTTATAAGTAAATGAGCTTCCTAAGGGACTTAAACCCTTCTAGAGACTGTATTGAGGAGCATGCATGGAGATGAGTGTGCCTTGTGAAAATTTTCAAACACACGTGCACCGAGTTGAACAATGCTAAGCCGAGTTATAGGTATGGCATAGTGCATTGTTATGTAGTGGGTGGTTTCTTACCATATGTATTTTTAATTAAAAAAATATTTGTAACGGTATCAGTGTAATGATTTTGTCTTTGATCATTTTAAATGTCTTAGACTGTTACAAAGAGATAAATAGACTCTACTCAACTTAGTAGAGTCCAAACTAAACTAAGAGCCCCCCTGTGTAATGCACCTAATTTTACATGTGCCCCAACCCCTATGCGTATGCGTCTATACCCCTATGTGTGCATGATTGACCCCTCGGTGCATGTGTGACCAAACTCCCACACCTGCACAACCCCACACACGTGTAAACTCACATGAATGCTCATCGAGTGTATACATAAGGAGAACCAAAAGATAAAACCATTGGTCATTCCCCCACCCACCATGAGGTGGGCTTGGACCTAGCAAAACCATGTAAGAAATTGTCCCATAGAACATTCCAACACAACCCACTAACTATCTCTCATACCTCACCCTACCTTACCCTTACATCACATCCACTACACCCTTCACTCACTCACTCTCCTCTCCACCTCACCCCATGCATCATGCATGCTAGCCACCTTACCCACATCCACCATGCATGCTTGCTACCTCACCACACACCTCCCTTATCATTAATGCATGAACTCCAACACATCCCACTTACCCTCTCGCTTAACCTAAGTTAGATTAGCTAAATCACCCCTAACCTATAGTTAGTTCTCTACACACTTACGATTCATAGAAAATGAGAAAGAAAAGAAAGGAGAGGGGGAGAAAGAAAGAAAGAAAGAAAAGAAAGGAAAAGAAAAGGGAAGAGAGAAGAAAAGAAAGATAGGAAGGGGGAGAGAGAGAGAGAGAGAGAGAGAGAGAGAGAAGAAAATACAAATAAAGGAACCCAACCCGTTGCACGCACCATACCCACACACCAATCTATGAGTACACTCCCCTCATACCCTCTCTCTCCCTGATATACAACGGGACCCCCCATAGAGTGGGCCATGCTGTGAAGACAGCATGCGCACTGTTATAGTGTGCGCTCCACTTTGTCCACACAGCGTGTCGTGTTGCCCACTATTATAGTGTGCACTTCACTTTGTCCACACAGCATGTCCCCACACTATGGGGCCCGTTGGTAGTCGACAGCCCCCACCTTGATGTTTATTTTCCATCCAACCTGTTAATCAGGTTACGTATACCCAAATGATAAGCAAACACAAATATCAACTTGACCCAAAACTTTTGTGGGCCACGGTGTTAGAAACCATGGGATTAAAGCCACCGTTGAAATCCAGTAGGGCCCACCTTGTTCTATGTGTTATATATCCACACCGCCCATTCGTTCTTCTAGATCGAGTTAGGGCATCAACTTAGAAATGATACAAATCCAAGCCTCAGGTGGACCCAATTGTGATCTATGTGTTATAATCACACCATCCGTCCATTTTTTAGCTAAAAAGGGGGCAGATCTAAGGTATAAGTGGACCCCCACTACCAGCAATAATGGTGGTTGAAGGCATTTTCATTAAAAACATCTTGGGGTCCACCATCACACTAGATTAAAAAAAAGCAGGCAGACCCCACCATAGTAAACTGTGGTAATTGAACCCCAGTGGTGAAATTAGAGTTGTACACAAGTCAAACCGAGTTGAGCTTATCACAGCTCGGCTCGGCTCAGCCAGCAGCCAACCCCAGCTTGAACTCAGTTGGACTCGGTTCTCGAGCCTAAATATCTAGCTCAGCCCAATTTAGTCAGCAACTCAGGCCAGCTTGAGCCGAGTTCGAGTTCGATCTGTTGAGTCGAGTTCAAATTTGAGTTTGAGGTTGAACATAAAACCAAATGCATAAATAATCCATTCTAATTTCTATGGAGAAGTGCGTTCCTGACATATAATTATCCTTCACAAGAAGAGTGCTTTCCTAACATATAATTATATACTCTTGCATCTGAACCGGACCGATCACTTTCATCCTCCTATTCATCCGAGGCACTATCTAATTTTTTATATATGTATTGGTTTGCCTCTTTCGAATTGGAAGGTGAAGAGAGGTTTCCTTCATACTTTTATATAGTTTAAACTAGATTTTTCAAACTTTCTTTGTGGGAAGATTTATATGTAGTACCCAACGCCTTATAAAATTCACCAAAATGAGTAAGAAATTTTGATTTGTTACTCTTCTTCCTTTTGCTCGTGCTCGATCCTATTTCAGCATCATGGTGTCTTAGAGGACATCGTTGATGTCTAGAAGCCTCTTTCATACTGCGTTTTAAAGAGAGTTAGAGTTTATCTTCTTCCAATGTTCTTAATCTGACTTCCTCCTCCGCCTCTTCCCTAATAATTCTCAATGTACCTGAAGGTTTGGATGGAATATTTCTTATTTGAATCTAGAAGGACCTAAAAAAAAAAATTGGACCTCCTTTGAGGTTTTAGGATACGGTTTTGCATCAATACCCCAACATGTCAGGTGTAACTGAAGCCAAATAGTTTTATTAACAAACTTTGCCTCACCCAACCCACACACAATCTTCATTCTTCTAGACATTGGAGATTCGACTCGAAAACCGTAATCCTAAATGTTGGTTGATGAGTGGGATGACGACATATCTACACTCCATTTAAAAAAAATAGTATATTGAAGATTTCTAAAAATAAAACAAAAATTAGAAATGAATAACTTGACATATAATGTAAAAAAAAAAAAAAAAGTAAATAAAAGTAACATTATACTATCAATTTTTAACATACTAGAAATAATTTATAATTGCCTTCATGTAGTTGTTGTTACAGGCGCATGTACAGTCTTGTCTTGATTCTCGATCACTTCATCTTTCTCATCTTCAATATAAAAAATATTACCTTCCCAAATTGGACGCAACCAATTTTATGTATAAATTAATGCTTTGGTTGTTTTTGTGAAAGTAAGCTTTGATGCTTGCTCACAACCCTACTCTCCGTGCTAAAAGTGGATTCTGATGCCACTGTTGAAATTGGTATTGACAATATATCATGTGTCATCATCGATAATATAAGGTATTTTGATTCTCTGACTCTTATCTTCCATTATTCCAAAACATCAAAGTCGAGCGCTTTATGATTGGCTCTTTTAGGTACAAGTCTAGCTCTGATTCCTTTGTTTGATATTCTATTTTTTGTACTAAGAAAGACATGTATTCATTGGGCACATCGTCATCACTTATAGAAACATTTGTAGCTCTAACTTCTTCAGCATCTATTATGGATAAGTAATAGCATATGAATTGTACAACTCTTCAAGTGCATGACGAACCTTGGAAGTCTCCATTACTGCATTTTCAACAAAAAAAATCTTCATAAAAATAAACTTATCCAAGCCCATATTGCAACAAGGATCAAGAACAACTGCTAAGGCTATCAACAAATGACATTCTTCGCAATACTTTTTAAACTTCATTTGCATATCAATTGTCATTTGTTATAGAAAATCTGAACCCTCACTGGCATTTTTTTTATAGAGCATTATTAATCTTCCAAAGAGACGAAAGAAACAGATTTGTGGTTGGATACCTATTTTCAAAGAAAATCTTCGTATACTCATAAAAAACTTTGAGAAACTTGTGAACTTCTTTTACTTAGCTTTAATCATCTACACTCGACAATTAAGAATGCGTTTTATCATGCACCGCATATTTAGGAAATGGAAGCTCCAATTCTATCCTCGTATCGAACATTTCATAAGTTGAGTTTCAACATGTACATACATCTAACTTCAACATTTTTTTAGATGCCACATTCAAACGTTGGATGATGTCACTCCATACACTCAATCTCGAAGGTGGCTCCCTTATATATTTTACACTCTCTCTTATGTTCTCTATAGTATTGTTAATTATTTTAGTCATTCTTGTATAGTCAAGTTTAGTATGTGAACACAACCCCTGACCTGAAATATTTTCCATAAAAAAAAAAATCAGTTTCCTTAAACTAGTTACGTAGACATGAAATTGCACTATCATTTGTTAAAATACCATCTAAAGTTATAGTAAAAATTTTCTTCTCAATGCCCCAGTCTCGTAGACAACTGTAAATGCAATCTGAAATAACTAAACCAAAGTGAGGAGGAGAAAGGTGGTGGAAGTTCAAAATTCTCTTGCAGAATTTCCAATCTTTATCTATGTAGTGTGCGGTTAATGAAATGTATCCAGTTTTTAATTGGACTCCGTCCACAAATCAAGCGTCAAACTTATTTTGGAGACTAATGTTAAAACTTCTTTTAGTTTCATCTTTTTATTTGTGTACAACTTCATGCACTCTCTCTACACAGTGACGTGGGAGACCTTCTCAACTCAATGGTTAGGGAATTGACTTCCTTAACATAAAGACATGGACACTTTGCTCTTTATTATTCTAAAAGATTTTTTTCAATGATCACTTATCTAATATACTATTCTTTCAGCTTCTCCTTCTCAAACTTATAAGTGAAAATTATTCTTTGGGAGTCTTCCCCAATAGACTTACTAATTGACAACAATTGTTAGCCTAAAAGTGAAATTCTTGGTCTCTTTGAATAATTTTGTTTATTTTTGTTTAAATGTGTAGTTGACCCCCCAAGATTCTTATTGTATAATGACTTGCAATGAATACATATAATCTTCACCACACCATTAACCATGACTTCTTCAAAGTTATCCCACACTGTTGATCTTCTCTTTCCTCTAGTTGCAGTTGAAGACGCGTCTCCCTCCACAATAAGAAGAGATGTGGCTGATACACCGGTATTGGGGTAGTTGAGACTTTCTCACTAGTCATCTATAAGATAAAATTTTGATAGATTATAATCTTCACCACACCATTCTATATATTGTAAATTGTAGTGTTTTCCTAAATGGCTAGACTTGCCTAATTGTCTAAATCAGCCACTCATTTAAGGTTGGATAAATTATAATGCTTTCATTTTTCAATTAAAATACCACGTTAAAATTTTAGTATTATCTCCCCTTATCTCTTCATATATATTCATCATGTATTTAATTCCCATGTCAGGATTCATACAAAGTGTGGACATTTGACAATGAAAATAAATATAGAAAATGTATCAAAAGAGAAAATGACAGATGAATCGGAACAAGGGTATGCATTTAAATTGAAATAAATGACGATATTATAATATATTTAATTAACCCTGAACTATGTAAAAAAAATGGACAATTTAACGATTTTTATATTTCCAAGAACACATTGTATCTATGTCTAGTAACATGAAAATCCTCAAACGGACAACTGATTATCTATCCTTAAAAATTAAAAGTAATCTAACAGTCTAACAAATTAAAACAATCTAACAGATAAAAAAAAAAAACTAACAATCTAACAAATTAACAAATTGAAAACAATCTAACACTCCTAATAAATTAACAAATTAACAAATTAAAAACAATCTAATATTCTAGCAACTTAACAATATAACAAATTAACAATCTAACAAATTAAAAATAATTTAACATTCAACAGATAAAAAACAACCTAACAATCTAACAAATTAACAAATTAAAAATAATCTAACAAATTAAAAACAATCTAACAATCATCCATCCATCCATCCAAATTAAGAAATTATATATATATATATATATATATATATATATATATATATATATATATATATATATATAATTTAGATTATGCAATAATCTCTCTCCCTCTCATCCACCCATTTAATTTAGATTATATAATATACTATACATAACACACACACACACACACACACACACACACACACGCTTTAAAATTATTTAGGAGTTTAGGTGTATATAAGATAATATATATTATAAAATAATATATAATGCATTATATATTATTTTATAATATATAAATATATATTAATAATTATATATATATATATATATATATATATATATATATATATATATATATATATATATATATATATATAAATAAAATAATGGACCGGACTCAAGTCAATTTGGATTCAGATCCTATTCATAATACTCGATCCTAGACCATCTATTGCTGGCGGATCAGCTCAAGTCGAGTCTAATCGGTTCGGACGAGTCGAGTCAACAGAGTTTACTCGACCCGCCCATCGCTACCTGCCATTAGTTTTGTGTAGGGCTCACCTTGGTTTTTCTAAACAATTCAATCCATTAATTTGATGCTACCCCAAAATCACAGAATTCCAAAACTCAGGTGAGCCATACACATGAATTAAGAGATTTTAGGTATAATTTTATGGGGTGGCCCACCTGAGAGTTGAATCGGCCTGATTTTTTGGATCAAGGCCAAAAAAGGGATGGTGTTCCTGATGAGAGGGTGGATTGCGCACACAAGTCCTTAACGAGCTAAATAATAAAGAGATTCATGATTATGTAAGAACGGAAAGAGCTCTTGGAGAAATTTCTAATTATAAATGAAAGTTAAGATGTATATGAGTGGAAGCATAAAGAGGTACATTTTAGCAACAAAAAAAAAAATCATCATGTTTAAAGAGGTACTTTTTGGCAAAAAATTTATTGATGTTTATGTGTTTTAAAATAAAAATTCAAATTTGAGTAGATTTTAAAGAAAAAAAATTAATTGATTTTCGTGATTTTCACAAATATTTTTTTCTTCATAAAATATAACATTAGTTTGCTTGGGGTAAGTCAGAACTCAGAAGCAGATCGGATCGAGGATAAGCTTATTTTCTGTAACGTAGAATGAGGGGCCCACCATGACCTGTGCATCAATCGATCCACCATATGCGCCCTTTCATTCTCTCATTTCAGCCTCAACATCAGGCCAATACAAAACTCAGGTGGTCCCTATGTAAAATCATGCTAAAACTTATAATAGGACATGGTATGGCCCACTTGAGTTTTGGAATAGCCTGATTTTTATGCTTCCAGTTAAGAATGGTGGATCACATCTTATGAATCGATTAGATGGCATATACAAAATGTGATGGCCCCACACACATTTTCCGATCATTTTAAGAATTAAGTCCAAAAATGAGGAAGATCCAAAGCTCAGGTGGATCACACCACATGAAACAGTGGGGATTGAACTCCTACCATTGGAAACTTCTCGAGGACCACAGAAGTTTTAGATCAAGCTGATATTTGATTTTTTTTTTCCCTTCATCCAGGTCTGTGTGACCTTATGAACGGGTTGGATGGCAATTGGCAAATAATCTTAGGAAGGTTTCAACGGTGGGCATCATTATTCCTACTGCTTTTGTGGTGGGTCCACTTAAGCTTTGGATCTGCCTATTTTTTGGGCTAATGCCCTAAACTGATCTGGAAACTGGATGGACGGTATAGATATAACACATACATTATGGTGAAGCCCACAGATCATTTTGCCCCGTCAACACAATACCGACCCGGTGCTGTGTTCTGCACGACGCAATCCGAGTCCGTCATAGAATCCGGCCTCAGTCAAAAGACCTAAAGAATCATCAGCATTGAATAGAGAAGATGGTGATGGTGATGGCTACTGGCGCAAGAGAGATTCAAAGATCCAGTCCATTCATTTGGCAAGGCCCACCATGCAAATGACCCAGATCCCACACACGTACCGCGTCATGGATCACCTCTTCAATGACATGTGTGCTTAGCAACTAGTCTCTATCTGCAGACGTATGCATGGAATGAATGACCTCATGAAAGCTAAACTGCTGGGTTTGACTCTTCACATTCTCTTCCAATCAGGTTGGCCCGTTTGATTTTTTGGGTTGACCGTAATTTCTATTTAAATGGGTAATAATTATTTACCTACCACATATTTCCCGATGCAGAAAGTTACAGCTACTTTTTCAATGCTAAAATTGAGGAATTTATAGGCTAAATGTAGGGCCCACTATGATGTATGTTGCTTATCCACACCGTCCATCTACTATGCTAGCTGAATTTAGGACATAAGGAGAAAAATGAGGCAGATCCCAAGTTCAACTGGACCACACCACATAAAATAATGGGAATATAGCGCCTACCGTTAATAACCTCTTGAGGCCCACAAAAGTTTTGGATTAAGCTGATATTTGTGTTTTCCCATTATCCATGTCTATGTGACCTTATGAACCGGGTTAGATGATAAATTAACATCAATGTGGGCCTTGTGAAGGGAACAACTTTCAATGGTGAATGGCCAATGATTCAGTTGGTGTGGGCCATTCAAGTATTGGATATGCTTCATTTTTTCGGCTTATCCCCTAAAATGTTATGATAAAATGGATGGACGGTGTAAATATGTCATATGCATCATAGTAGGACCTACAAATTAAACCACTATTTTTTTATTTTTATTTTTTTTTTGACTAGAGGAAAAAATACACCAACATTTTCAAACTAAGTAAAAAAGTAATGATTATTTATTTACAAAGATTTACTGGTAATATGAAAAATCAAACGGGCTATTACAGGGATATTTGGTTGGCTACGTGTCGTGCAAGCTCTTCTCATATGATGGGGCCCACTTTGATGTATCTATTCTGTATCCACGCCGTTCAAATCATTTTAATTCATGATTCCAAAAATTAAGTAGATTCAATTATTAGGTGGACCATACTATAGGAAACAGTGGTGATTGACTGTTAATGGGCCACAAAAGTTTTGGATCAAGCTGATATTTATTTCTTCCCTTCATCCAGGCTTATGTGGCCTTATAAAGGGATTAGATGGAAAATAAGTAATACCTTAAAAATTAAGGTGCGCCCTAAAAAGTTTTTAATGGTAGGACGTTCAATTACCACTGTTTCCTGTAATGTAGTCCACTGGAGATTTATATCTACTAAATTTTTGGGATCGGGCCTTAAAATTAAATTAAATTAAACAAAAAAAAAGGATGGTTACAAAATAGATACATCAAGGTGGGGCCCATGATAAGGGCCGCACCGTCTTGAGTGAGGCTGAGGTCTCACCTTATCCGCTCCCACCTGGGCTATGGTCCACGTCATATGTAAGGTTATGTGTGACAATGGACCAGGTTGGGCCCAGATAGACCCAAGCATTCTCTAAATATGCTATGAACTTAGGCCCGAACATGCATGGCTAAAAAGACTCGACGGCTCAGACCAACTTGTCCAGTCTTGAGTTGAGTTGCAACTTGCCCAAGTTGGGGTGAATCAGCCGGACTCACTGAAGTATAGAATGACTCATTGTATGAACCCAATCAGGTCAGACTGGGTCTGAGTTGACTCAAATGAGTCAATACATGGGACTCATTCGAGTCTTAAAAGAACACAACCAGTAGCCCATTACCCAAAGGCCAACCTGACCCACTTTAAGATTCCTGAATCTCAAACCCAACCCTACAGGACACATTGTAGACTCGACTCGACTCGACTCGACTCGACTCGACTCGACTCGACTCGACCCGACCCCACTTAAACAGCCTACCTGAATTGGGCTAATAAGCATTCACAATGATAGTTCATGCTCGGCCACACACCAAATTCATGAAAGTTTTCACCTGGTCACTTTGATGTTACTGCAAAAGCTAAGGATCCGTTTGGCTAAGGGGACCCTGTATAATCAAGATTAGGTTCCATCTCAGGTGAGCCATGCTATTAAAAATAAGGTGACGGATTATAAACATTGGATGATTTTTCTCAACCAGAAATTTATTCAGTTAATTGCGGTCCACTTGACTAGTGGACCATCCTGATTCTTAGGATAGGGAATCAACATAGTGGTACCCTTCTGATGGACAGACACAGATTGCATGTGACCCCAGGCATAGAGATATTCGTGTGTCCAGGGCTGTGTTGGGCCCACGGAGATGTCCGCGACAAATTTATTCTGATAATAGGATTCTAAAAATCAAGCAGATTTAAAACTCAAATGGTGAGTAATGCCCTATCATGCTCTTTCAAAACAAATGGATGGAGTGGATTTGTCATGGACATCTCCGTGGGGCCACACAGTCTCTGGCACATGAATATCTCTCTACTTGGGATCACAGGGAATCCGCTTTCCTGATGGATGGCTTGGATATTACATGTATCCACCACATGGCATATGTAATTTATATGACTATAGCCATAGCACCTGGGTCAGGTTTGGTGATCCAAAACATTGACTTAACAGGAAAAACAAGCAGCTGATGGGGGTTGCCTCCTAAATCTTCGAGATCACAAGATCCTAACTTCTGATAGAAAGATGGCCCAGAAACCATAGTTAAGGAGACCATACTCAAAAGGAAAAGAAGCACACACATGTACAAGTCACCTAAAGGATAAGAAATACTGATTTTATTAACATTAATTTGAAGTTCAGTAAAATCAACCAATAAACAACTAAGTAGATAAATAAATAAAAGATAAATATCTTCAATCGCCTGTGTGAACAAACAATCGAGGCGCATTGGTCCGCGGGATGTGACCAAGGTATGATCTTCCAAGTAAGGACTCGGTTAATTGGGAAACAACAACGGTGGGTCGCGGATATTTAAACTACTCATAAGCATACTACAATGATGGCATTGGACAATAGCAATTTAAGTTAACCTAAACTTTAGACATTCTACAGCGTGGCTAGACAGAAGTGGAGGGACTAAAAACGAAGATAAAGGTAACGTTGCACTATATAAATTTATTGTGTTTGGAGTAGGCCTGAAGTTTTCCATCGTGTTCTCCTTTTATAGCTTTGGGAGGTGGAAAGACTATCATTGGATTTTTTTGTTAGTTGTGTTCAGTTGATCTCTGATCATCCCCGCTTGGCCAATAAAATCTCCACATATCAGAAACCATTTCATATCTCCTTGCTAGCTTGGCCGCAAAAATCCATGGATCTTATAGGATCAGTCTCACTAAACCCGAATCCATCACAATATCTTTGCTTCCCATCTTCTCTAAAAAGAATCTGTTTCTCAAACCTTCGTAATCGCCGTAAGAGTATTGATCATCTATGGTAGGATCTCTCATTTTGAAAGAATTATGTGCGACGGCCTCACCGAGCATATCCAAATTTTTTATAAGATCCCTGTCTCAGCGGGTCTTTATAACATCGTCAAGTACACGACTTTGGTTACACGTGTCACACGTATTAGGGCTATGTGTCATTTATCATTGTGACTTATCTGCAGAAATGTGTACGGCTCTATGACATTCTTCTTTTGGCAGGTGACATGCCACCAAAGGATATGGGCCAAAAATATCCTTGGGGTATGAGTAAGATTTCCTTCATCATTAATCGCGTAGTGACGATATGTGATGGCATCTCATTGGTCCATGTGGATGTGCCAAAAATGGATGTAAATAGTTGTGTAAAAAATACGGAGTTCAAAACAGAGTTGTGCTATCAATGGTTCAAATCGGAGTTTCTTTTTATTGTCCAATTTTCAATTTGAATGAGGTAACAATCAAGCTTTTAGTTTATTCCATATGATAAATGCAGAAGTAAAAATGATGCAGACACAAAAGCATTCAAGGTGTACTAACGACGAAAGCGCTAACCACAAATACCGTCCTTGTGGATAGGTGATTATTGAAGAACTGAAGACCCTTCACATGTGATTGGACACATAGAAGACCTTACTTAGGAAAGACACGTGTGAAGGAAGAAAGGAGAAAGAAGGTCGAAGAAACTGAAGAATTTGAGCGCCCAAATTGATGCGAACACAAAAGCATTTAAGGTGTACCAACGACGAAAGCGCCAACCACAAGTACTGTTGTTAATGTCAAATTTCGTAACGAGATCCTCCGGCTTTTCTCCTTCGCTCCAGCAGGGATTTCCACCACCAGACCTGAAGCAAGACAGCGAATAAGGGTGGCTGGGGACCAGCCGTTAGCCCTCCGATGCTCAAGTTAGACCACAGAAGAGAAGCCAAGCAAAACGGGACCAAGATTGAATGATGTCTACCTACCTGCTCTCAATGGAGCCACCCCTTTATATAGATCTGAAGCAATCCAATCTGTTACGTGAGATGTCGAAATCCCGTTGATGTCGCATACGATACTGAGAATTCGCTGATTTCTTGGGATAAGATCCTATCTTTTTAGTAGATCCAACCCAACGACTTATTCCAACAATCACGCCCCTAGATGGTAATCCCTTGAAATCCGGCTGGATCCGGCTGGAAACCATAGTTGGAGTCATGACCTCCGAAAAGGAAGGAGACGCCCGTAGTTGGAGTCATGGCCTCCGAAAAGGAAGGAGACGCCCGTAGTTGGAGTCATAGCCTCCGAACTGGTCGCAACCCGTAGGAAAGCTGCTCGCAGGTTAAAATGTGGTCGCGAGTCCAAGTACATATTTTGGATGTAACATCTTTCAACGACTTGTGAGAAGGTCTGCTCGCGGATCGAGCTTTGCCGTATTTGACTATCGGTTATGAAGACTCGAGACTTGCGAATAGCTGCTCCATATTTTTCAATCTATGACTCCTGATCAGGTGAGCTCGAGAGTCGAATGGTCGTCCCGCACTTATCCAATATTCGACTCTCGATCATATAATCTCGAGAGTCGAATGGACGTCCCGCACTTATCCAATATTCGACTCTCGATCAGATAATCTCGAGAGCGAGAGCGAAGTGGGCATTTCCGCGTGAAATCTCATCTCCATCATTTTGCCTATAACAGATGCCCCCCAAGTCCTTGCCGCCAAGAATTCTTAAGGAAAGGACTTAGCTCACTATCACACGAAACCGCTCGCTACCTTCATCGAGAACGGCACCCCTCATGATGGGCTGAAATTAATGAGCGCCAGCTTTCCGCAGCCTTTTCGCTGATGGAAAATGAAGGGGCGCTCGCCACGTGTTTGAGGAGTTAATGGGCGTGCCTGCTCGAGCGCTGTGTCCAACGAGGGACTGCCACGTGCCATCAGATACGGCGGAATGATTGCCTATAAATATACGGAGTCCGCCATTTCTTTGATTTTCTACAGAAGTTTATTCGAAAGAATCCTGTAACCCTTTCTTTCCATTCTTCCTCCTCTTCCGGTGCTCATTCTTTCTTTTCCCCGGTATACTTCCTTTTTCTTCTTCTTTTATTTCATCTCCCCATGGCTGGGAACTCTGACGAGACTACTGTCCCCCTTGGTGATGCCACTCCGGAGTCCTCTGCCTCCAGCAGTGCAAGGGTTTCGGCGGGGAGATACACAGCAGCCGGATATCCTTCCGTTTTATCGGAGGACCGGCTGGCTGAGCTACGGGAGAGATACCAAATCCCTGATTCCGTAACTCTCCGCTTGCCCGGAGGTGGAGAAACACCCGACTCCCCCCCCCCCCCCCCCCCCCCCCCAGGATGCGTAGCATTTTACGAGTACCAGCTCATCCTGGGGGTACGCCTTCCCCTCCATCCCTTTGTTCGCGATGTATTACGGTGTTACAAGATTGCCCCTGGGCAACTCATTGTGAACGGGTGGAGGGTGGTTTTGGGCTCCTTTGCCCTTTGGGCTCAGGCTGGCAACGGGGAACTCACGGCGGAGGAGTTCCTCCGTATGTTCCGTCTGAAGAAAGCTCCATCCAGCGAAGGCTGGTATTATTTATGTTACTGGCACCGGGATAACTTCGTGTTGGGTAAGCCCTCCTCGAACTATCCCGGCTGGAGGAAGCGGTGGTTCTATGCTTCCGGGAGCTGGGAGTCTGCCTCCTCCAGGGGTCCAGGAGTGACCCGGTTTTTCTGTGAAGGTAGACACAATCCCGTATTGTGCAGTTTCCTTAGAATAATTTTTAGGGTTTTGCTTCGTTTGACCATTATTTGTGCTCGCAGGTATCCCGGCATTGCGGAAACCGAATTTGAAGGGTGGGATCAACGAGAAGATCGTCAGAGTGTATAAGGTGCCTGTCGGAGATAGGCATATCGAGGCTTGCTTATCTCCTTCGCGACTTGCAGCAGCAGGCCTCATATCCAGAAGAGAAGTCGAAATGACGAAGGCTGGAGAGAAGAGAGGCCTACTGCCCCGTCTGAAGGGCACAGGTTCCAAAAGGCAGAAGAGAACCCCTGCCGAACCGTCTCAATCTTCCATCCGCGCGGGCAGCGATCAGCCTGCCCTTCCCGCGAGCATGGCGGGGGCCCCAGCTGGGCCTACTATCCCTTCACTGGTGGTCGCACCTGGGCCACCAGTGATCAACATTGCAGATAATTCCCCAGATGGGGTGGGGTCCAGCTGCCCCCCAGCTGAAGAGGCTCGAGAGCAGGTAGAGCCTCAAGAGCCAACTCCTGCTCGGGAACTGGTCCCAGCTGCCGAGCAGGGACCTGCTCGCGAGTCCATGCCTCCACCTCGCGAGCAGGCCGGTTTGGTCGTTGCCCAACCGTCTGGGAGCGGGACGTACTCGATTCCACGCCACCTCCACCCTGTGTGTAAGTTCTTGTTCGAGAACGTCCCGCCTCACGCCTTCGGCTCTCTCCCCGAGCCAAGCCCTGAGAACCTTATTCTTGAAGCGGGGATGAGGATGGTTCAGGTAAGACTTCGTCAAGATCTGTTTCGACCTGTTGTTACGTTCCAGAAATCTTATATTTTTCATCTCTTTGTAGGGTTTGGATCTTATTCTGCGAACGAGGCGTGATATCATTGCCGCCCGTCGCACGATAGAGGAGGCTGAGGGAAAGAGGACTGCCTTGGAGAAGGCAGTTCAAGGAAGAGATCAACTGCTCAAGGCTCGTGAGGCAGTGATCTCGAAGAGAGATGAGGAGAAAAAGATCCTCATCGAGAAGATCCAAGTCCTAACCGACAGGTATCAGGCCTTGGACTCAGACTACGTGAAGCTCACGGGTCTGAAGGAGAAGGCAGAGAGAGAGAGGGAGATCTTCCGACAGGACAAGATCTCATTAGAGGAGCAATTCGCGGGAGCCAGGTCGCAGCTCAAGGAGGCCTACGACAACCTGACTAGGGAGCGCACCGCTCTTGCGCAGCTTAAGGACGACTCGATCCACTGGGACGAGGAGAGAGTCGCCCTTGTAAAAATGCTCTCGGAGGAAGGTACTCGGGCAGTTTTCGAGTTCCGGACTTCGCAGCTGTATGACGATGAACGATATGAGTCATACGATGCTGGTCGGGACTTTGCACTAAGAGTAGTGCAACGAATGATCCCATCCTTCGATATGGGGGAATTCGGTCGAGTCGCGACCATCATAGCTGCAGAAGAGCAAGTTGCTGCCGAGAACGAGGTGACCGAAGCCACGCGGGCTGGAGGGGCTCCTGAAATGGGCCCTGAAGTCGAGAGCGTGGCTCCTCCAAGCGATTGATTTCCTTTTATTTTCCTCCCCTGTATCTGCGCTCATGTATATGTAATCATCTGATTATTAATGAAAAGATGTTTTTGGAAGTGTCGCTGTTTCGTTGCTGTTCCCCCTTCATCTTTCATTTTTTTTTTTTTTTTTTTAATCTTGAATGGATTCGTCAGAGATGTGACCCTTTAATTCGAGCATGAGCTAAGCTGCTCACGATCAGGATGTGACCCCGTTCGCTGCCCTAATTTGAGCACGAGCTGTGGTGCTCGCATTTTGGAGTGCGATTCCTCCTCTCACCAATCGCGAGTAACTAACTCATGAAAAAATGAATTAGACTCAATCCGGGGGTCGTGAGACCATGTCCGCGTTGAGATAGACTGATCTATCGATTGAGATTTTGATTCTACCAAGGGCAAAAGGTTGGTCAAGAGATGGTATTCATTCTCTTCGGGGCTGTTCAGGTCCATGAGAATGGAGAAGCGACCAACTAGTAATGATTTCAATCCTACCAAAGGTAGGCAATTGGCCAAGAGGACGTGTAAGCACTCTTCAGGGCTATTCCAGTCCATATAAATGGAGTAGCGGCCAAAAGATATGTCACTTTATTCATAAAATGTTATGATAAACTACATCGAATCTAGGGGTAGTATCTTAGCAAATGCTCCACGTGCCAAGGGCGACGTACAGGCTTCCCTTGCATGTCTTCAAGATAATAAGTACCGGGTCGCACAACCCTAATAACCCGATACGGGCCTTCCCAATTCGGATCCAATGAACGAACAGGAATTCCAAGATTTCGCCTTAGAACCAAATCTCCGAACTGGAAGGATCTAGGTCGAACCTTTGCATTCCGATAACGAGCAATACGTTGTTGATATGCCGCCACTCGTACTTGGGAAGCATTTCTTCGCTCTTCCAAGAGATCGAGATGAAGTCGGATATTTTCCTGATTGCTCGCGGGATCATACTGTTCGATCCGATATGAGGGAACTTGAATTTCCACTGGTACCACTGCGTCAACACCAAATGCTAAGGAGAAAGGAGTTTCACCTGTCGATGTACAAGCCGTGGTTCTATAGGCCCATAACACTTCTGGCAGAAGTTCTGGCCACACCCCTTTACATTCACTTAGCTTGGTCTTTAGATGATGCTTTATAATTTTATTCACTGCCTCGACCTGCCCATTCGCCTGTGGATGATATGGAGAAGTGCGGAGATTACGTATCTTCCATTTGTCGCAAAATTCATCAAAGGCTGCGTTGTCGAACTGCGTTCCGTTATCGGTAATTATGGTATGAGGAAGTCCGAAGCGACATATAATATTTCTCCACATAAACTTAGTAGTTTGTTTTTCAGTAATTTTGGCTAATGGTTCTGCCTCGGCCCATTTGGTGAAATAATCAACCGCCACGATCGCGAACCTATTCTGTCCCTTTCCCATAGGTAAGGGACCGATGATATCGATCCCCCACTGAGCAAAAGGCCAAGGGCTGTCGACTGGGGTCATCCGCTCAGACGGTACACGAGGTATAGGTTGATATCGTTGACACTTGTCGCATTTTTTAGAAAATTCTATGGCGTCTGCTTTCATAGTAGGCCAATAATATCCTTGCCTCATCGCTTTATATGCTAGAGATCGCCCCCTGGGATGATTACCACATGCCCCCTGGTGTACTTCATCTAGAACACGATGTGCTTCTTCTAGGTGAAGACACCTCAAATAAGGCAAGGAGAAGCTTTTTCGCAACAAGATTCCATCTTGTAAGGTGTACCTGGCAGCTCGAAGCTGAATTTGTCTTGCAGCTTTCTTGTTTTCTGGTAGGTATCCATCTCTGAGATAAAGGATGATAGGATCCATCCAGCATGGAGACGATTGTACCGATATAACTTGCTCGGGAGTCACTTGGTCGATACTCAAGTGTTGACGGTGCTCGATGGGGATCGAATGTGATAGTTCTGATTCTGGTGCAGAAGCGAGTTTTGCCAAGGAATCGGCCAGTTGGTTCTGCTCGCGAGGGATATGGAATATTTTGTAAATCTTCAGTTTGGCGAGCAGGATGAGGACACGAGACTTGTATAAGGCCATTCTTTCTTCTTTGGTTTCGAATTCGCCAAGAACTTGGTTGACAATGAGCTGGGAGTCGCTATGAATTATCAAATTCTGGACTGCGAGGACAACGGCTAGCTCGAGGCCAACAATAAGGGCCTCATATTCTACTTCATTATTGGAGACGCGTGATTCGAAACGCAGAGCGTATTGAAAATGCGACCCGTCTGGAGCCACTAAAATCAGGCCCGCTCCACTGCCACTGGCCCGTGACGACCCGTCCACAAAGAGCGACCAAGAAGGCTGGTCGCTGGTCATGGCGCTATCTTCAGAAGAATATGTAAATTCGGCGATGAAGTCAGCCACGGCCTGGCCCTTGACTGCGGTCCTAGGACAGAATGAAATATCATGCTCGCTGATCTCGACCGCCCATTTAGTTAAGCGCCCGGAAGCCTCAGGCTTTTGAAGGACTTGACGTAGTGGATGATTTGTTGGTACTAAAATAGCATGGGCTTGAAAGTATTTTCGAGCTGCCGTGATTAAGGCTAGGGCCAATTTCTCCAAATCAGAATACCTAGTTTCTGCATCAACCATTGCTCGACTGATATAATAAACGGGCCTTTGTACCCCGGAATCTTCTCTTATTAAAGCGGCACTAACGGCCGTGGAAGACACAGATAAATAAAGAATGAGTTGCTCATGTGCCACAGGCTTAGATAAAATGGGGGGAGCGCTCATATATTGCTTCAGTTGTTGAAAAGCTTCTTCACATTGAGGTGTCCACCTCCAATCAGACTTGGCCGTTGCACGAAGGAGTTTGAAGAAGGGCAGGCACTTGTCAGATGCTCGCGAGATGAACCTGTTCAATGATGCGACGCGACCAGCTAGACGCTGAACGTCCTTCAGAGTCACTGGGGATTTCATCTCTATCAATGCTTTAATCTTTTCGGGATTCGCCTCAATTCCACGTTGGCCAACCATGAACCCAAGAAATTTCCCTGCAGATACTCCAAACGCACATTTTTCTGGATTTAATTTCATCTGATACTTCCTCATCAGATCAAAGGCTTCTCGAAGATCAGGAATGTAGTCATCTTCATCGATGCTTTTCACGAGCATATCGTCAACATATACTTCCATATTCCTACCGATTTGAGCAGCGAATATTTTGTTGACAAGACGCTGATAAGTGGCCCCTGCATTTTTTAGACCAAACGGCATTACCTGGTAGCAATATAGTCCTCGATCTGTGATGAAGGCAGTATGCTGGCCATCAGGTGGATGCATCATAATCTGGTTGTAACCAGAATAAGCATCCATAAAACTGAGGAGAGCATGTCCAGCTGTTGAGTCGACCAACTGGTCGATTCGTGGTGTCGGGAAGCTATCTTTGGGACATGCTTTGTTTAAGTCTAAATAATCGACGCACATCCTCCATTTGCCATTAGCTTTCCGGACGAGAACTACGTTGGCGACCCACTGTGGGTAGTCAACTTCTTTTATGAAATTTGCCGCGAGCAGCTTCTCAACTTCAGTTTTGATCGCCATTTGTCTTTCTGCAGTAAAGGCACGTCGACGCTGATGTACGGGTTTATGCTTCGGGTCAATGTTGAGACGATGAACGATGACATCAGGATCGATGCCCGGCATATCTTTATGAGACCAAGCAAACACGTCCTGGTATTCAGTGAGGAAACAGATCAAATCTTCACGGTGGATACCGTTTAAGGAGGAACCGATGTACACGATCTTAGACTGGTCGTCTTCGGTCAAGCGGATCGCCACTGTTTCCTCCCCTGGAGTTCCTGATTTCAGAGCATTTTCCCTTGGATCCAACGTGGTGGCGAGAACGTCGGATGAACCTTGAACTATTTCCATGACAGGCGTCGCTTGAGCCTTCTTTCGATCTTAGAGGGCTATTTGGTAACAGGACCGTGCCTCCTGCTGACTTCCTCGCACGACCCCGATGCCATTTGGGGTCGGAAATTTAACACATAAATATGAAGGGTGCAAGGCCGCTCCAACCTTAGTTAGAGACGGTCTCCCCAAGATGGCGTTATATGCTGATTTTCGATCCACGACGAGGAAGTTTACGAAGACGGTGGTCTTCGCTGGACTCTCCCCAAAGGTGACCGGGAGATCAATACTTCCTTCAGGTGTTACCACTTCTCCTCCAAAGCCGACAAGAGGGGTCGATACTGGCTTGAGGAGGTTTCTGGCAAGTGTCATCTTGTCGAAAGCCTCCAAATACAGAATATCGGCCGAGCTACCTGTATCCACCATAATTCGATGAGTCAGATAATTTGATACCTTCAGTGTGACTACGATGGAATCTTCATGAGGGAAATGAATTCCCGCTGCATCTTCGAGGGTGAAAGAAATTGGGGGATGGCTAGCCTTCGATGAGTTGGACGTTTGTTCCAGCCAATAGATCTGCTGGGGTTCTTTGGACGCCTTTCGGGCGTATGCCTTTCTTGAAGCTTGAGAGTCACCCCCGCAAGCTGGACCCCCGACGATAGTGCGAATTTCTCCTGTGGGCTCAGCATCCTCTTGGTCGGTTTGATGATGAGACGGTTCCTTTTGGCGAGATGAGGTCTTCGCCCTTTCTGGTGACCGATTCTTATGAGCAACATAATCCTGGAGATGGCCTTTTCGAATAAGGGCTTCGATATGGTCTCGTAGAGAGATACAGTCCTGGGTCCTATGCCCGTGATCTTTGTGGAAGTAACAGAACTTACTCTTATCTCTCTTCTCGGGATCGGATTTAATCTTTGCAGGCCACTTCACATATGGCTTGTGTTTTATCTCCATTAGAACCTTTTCAGGAGACCGATTAAGAGGAGTGTAATTATGATATTTACCAGAATAAGGCTTCCTGGGAGAACGATCGCGCTGATCGCGATGGTATTTTTTATCTGTAGAAGTTCCTTCTGGCTTGCGTTTTTTACTCTGTACTCCATGGCGTGTCAATGCGACTTCTTCTGCATTGATATATTTCTGAGCTTTGGCTTGGAATTCCGCCATAGTTTTCGGTGGGCTCTTATCTAAGGCAAACCTAAATTTCTCGCTCGTTGTTCCAGCAATGAGGGCTGTGAGACCCTTTTCTTCAGTGTAACCCTCAGTTTGAACGGCTTCGGCAGTGAACCGTACTGTGAACTCTTTTATTGTCTCCCCATGTTGCTGTTTCAGATTCATCAGATGGGAGGCTGGCTTTTTAATGCGAATACTTCCCATGAATTGAGAAAGAAATATCTCCGATAATTGGGAAAAGGAACTGATGGAAAGAGGCTTTAACCCCCGAAACCACGTACGAGCCGCTTCCTTCAATGTAAGGGGAAAAGCCCTACACATGATTTCTGAACCATGTCCCTCCAACTCCATGAGGGACCTATAGGTTTCCAGATGTTCCAGAGGATCGCCAATACCTGTATACGGAGCGATAACAGGCGTTCGATACTTTCTGGGCAACGGGGCTTCCATGACCTCGCTTGTGAAGGGAGATTCAGATTGATGTATTGCCGCCATGACAGCAGATGGCCGATTTGCCTGGTATCTCTGCTGACATCAAAACGATCTTGGATTCTTTTGAGATCTCCTTCCCATGGCAAGGTATAGCTAGACGTTTCGGCGGTGGAGCCTTGCGGTTGAGGTTGTCGAGACGAACTGGAATGTATAGAATGTGGAGACGGCACAGGGGGATGGCCGCCAAGTGGTGGGACCTGTGGTTCATCCATAGAATGTCTGGAAGCAACTGGTATGGGTGGCGGTGGTAACCCTTCGGAGGGTTGTCTTTGCGGTTCAGGGAAGTGCTGATCAAGCCGATTTGACAGTGCCTGAACTCCGGCGTTTAAAGTTAGGAGAGTGTTCCCGAGGAATCGTAGGACATCATCCTGATTTCCAGAGGCCTCCAATAATGGATTTGTTGATGGTATATTTGGGGCTCCTTGAGGGATATCCGTCGGAACAGGTGGGAGGGCAGGTGCGGATTCCGTCTCACCGGGCGGAGGTGGTGCCTGCCTCGAAGTTGAAGGATGAACTGTCTTTTTAGGAGGCATCACCGAAGGATTTTGATCGATAGTTAACACGATTGATTTTGATGATCAAGTCATTCCCACAGACGGCGCCAAACTGTTAATGTCAAATTTCGTAACGAGATCCTCCGGCTTTTCTCCTTCGCTCCAGCAGGGATTTCCACCACCAGACCTGAAGCAAGACAGCGAATAAGGGTGGCTGGGGACCAGCCGTTAGCCCTCCGATGCTCAAGTTAGACCACAGAAGAGAAGCCAAGCAAAACGGGACCAAGATTGAATGATGTCTACCTACCTGCTCTCAATGGAGCCACCCCTTTATATAGATCTGAAGCAATCCAATCTGTTACGTGAGATGTCGAAATCCCGTTGATGTCGCATACGATACTGAGAATTCGCTGATTTCTTGGGATAAGATCCTATCTTTTTAGTAGATCCAACCCAACGACTTATTCCAACAATCACGCCCCTAGATGGTAATCCCTTGAAATCCGGCTGGATCCGGCTGGAAACCATAGTTGGAGTCATGACCTCCGAAAAGGAAGGAGACGCCCGTAGTTGGAGTCATGGCCTCCGAAAAGGAAGGAGACGCCCGTAGTTGGAGTCATAGCCTCCGAACTGGTCGCAACCCGTAGGAAAGCTGCTCGCAGGTTAAAATGTGGTCGCGAGTCCAAGTACATATTTTGGATGTAACATCTTTCAACGACTTGTGAGAAGGTCTGCTCGCGGATCGAGCTTTGCCGTATTTGCCTATCGGTTATGAAGACTCGAGACTTGCGAATAGCTGCTCCATATTTTTCAATCTATGACTCCTGATCAGGTGAGCTCGAGAGTCGAATGGTCGTCCCGCACTTATCCAATATTCGACTCTCGATCATATAATCTCGAGAGTCGAATGGACGTCCCGCACTTATCCAATATTCGACTCTCGATCAGATAATCTCGAGAGCGAGAGCGAAGTGGGCCTTTCCGCGTGAAATCTCATCTCCATCATTTTGCCTATAACAACTGTCCTTGTGGATAGGTAATTATTGAAGAACTGAAGACCCTTCACATGTGATTGGACACATAGAAGACCCCACTCAGGAAAGACACGTGTGAAGAAAGAAAGGAGAAAGAAGGCCGAAGAAACTGGAGAATTCGAGCGCCCGACCACTACCTTCGAGCGCCAGATCGGGCGCCCGATCATAGCCTTCAGGCACCCAAACTTTGTCTAACGAGCGCCCGAACCTCTCTGGAGGTTTTCAAACGACTTCGGGCGCCTACTCGGGCGCCCGACCGAGCGCCCGAACTTTCCCGCACTTATATTAATTGTGCGTTTTGCTTAGTTTTAGGAGTATTTTAGTACTTTTATGTCTTTATTTGCTTATTTAAGTGGGCTAAAGCCCTAAACTCGAGATTAACTTTGATTATTAATTAATGAAAGGCCTCTTGGTGCTTCTCTCTTCCTCTCTCTCTCTCACGGTGATGTTTCTTCTTCCTTGATCCCTCTTTCTTCTACTTGCTTCTTATGTCCCTTTAATCCTTCTTCCAGGTAATTCTCTCTTTCCTAACCTACTTGTTTCGTTCACCATAATCCCAAAATTTGATTTTGAGCCTAAACCCCAAAGTTTTCAGATTCTCAAATCCCTAATCCGGAATTTCTTGATTTCTTGGATTTGAGATTCCTCTTGATTGATTAGGTTATAGCCATGCAAGATCGGGAGGTCCTACCCCTCGCCGGATCCAACCCTAGTTATACTTGAAACTCAAACTCCGTGGTTGTGACAATTGGCCCGATCCATTGCAAGCTCCTTGTGGATTTTCTTAATTTATGATGAGTGATTCTAAATTTTAGATTTTTTTTTTTTTTTTTGCCGCTGTTTAATTATATTTATGAGTATACATCATAATTAGGGCATCCTACATCGAAAAACACTTAGGAAAGTGTTTTATTTCTAATGTAAACAATATAAACAGAATGTTACTATAATGAGATACAATCAACACTCCAAAATTCAAAACAACTCTTTCAATTATTCCTGTAAGTTAAATCTCTACCCGTCATAGTTGGGTCAGTGGGTGGGAGTTCAGAGGAAGTCAAAAATCTTAAAAAGCAACATAGTTTTCCAAACACAATAAACAAAGGCAGAGATTTCGGAAAAGTACGGTGCACCCAAAATTCATGAAAATTGTACCTGCAAATCAAAACGACATGAGAACGGCTTTCACGAAATTGAAAGTAAATTAACCTTGGACTTGGACCATGTTTGGGGATTCAAACCATTGATTTGATGAGATACACCGATGATGGTGGTTGCCTACAAAATCTTTCAGATCACAAGATTCTAACTTCCAATAGATGGATGGCCCACAAACCATAGTTAAGAAGACCATATTCAAGAGGAAATGGAACACACACCTATATAAGTGATCACCTAATACACAAGCAATCATATATGCCAGCACCACAGATGAAATATCCAAGCCATCCACCAGGTGAACCTGATCACTTTGATGGTACTGCAAAAGCTAAGGATCCATTTGGCTAGGGAATCCTGCATAATCAATATTAAGTTCAATGTCCGGTGAGTCACCTTATTAAAAATAAGGTGAGGGATTGTAGACTTTGGATCATTTTTTCCCAACCGTAAATTTATTCAATTACTTAGCTGTCCACTTGACTACTGGACCAACCTGGTTCTTAGGATAGGGAATTAATATAGTGGTACCCTTCTAATGGACGAAAGAAAATTGCATGTGTACCTGGGGCTGTGTCGGGCCACAAGGATGTCCATAACAAATCCACTCCATCCATATGTTTTAAAAGACCACAATAGGAATGGATTCTAAAAATAAAATCATACAGATACAAAGCTCATGTGGTCCACACCAACGTAACAATGGGAACGGAAACATCCACCATTGAGACCTTCCTGGAGCTGGCTGTGATGTTTATATGCCATCCAAATTGTTCATAGGGTTAATGCCACTCAGATAAATTGTAAGAACAAATATCATCCTGATAGAAAACTTCTGTCACCCCGAGCATTCAATACCCACTGTTTTTATGTGGTGTGGTCCACATAAGTTTGGGATCTGCCTGATTTCCTGACGTATTGTGGTGTTTCAAAACAGATGGATGGAATGAATTTTTTACGGACATTTCTGTGGGCCCTACACAGCCCCAAGCATAGGAATATCTTTATGCCGAGGTCACAGGCAATCCGCTTCCCCGATGGATGGCTTGGATATTACAACTGTCCGCCACATGGCATATGTAATTTATAGGACTATAGCAATAGCACCTGTGTCACGTTTGGTGATCCAAATCATTGATTTAACAAGATAAACAAACAGCTCATGGTGGTTGCATAAGAAATCTTTCAGATTAGAAGATCGTGAATTTGATTAATTATACTAATTCCTTTTTTTTAAATACAGAGTTCAAAGCAGAGTTTTGCTATCAATGGTTTGAGCTGAATGAATTGCGATTTTTTCTTTTTTCTTTTTTTTCTTTTTTGTCCAATTTTCAATATGAATGTAGCAGCAGTCAGGTTTCTAGTTTATTCAACATGCTAAGTGTAGAAGCACAAACACTTCAGAAATGTTACTATAATTAGATACAATCAAACACTGCCCAAATTTTAAAACAGCTCTTCCTATAAGTGAAATATCTGCCCATGCATCATTTGGACAGTAAGTGGGCCTTACTCTGGAGGAAGTCAAAAATCTTTAAAAAGCAACAACTTTTTTCCCAAAACATCATATAAAAGAAGTCGCACATTTTTTAAAAGTTAACATTGGTGCTCTAGAAATTTATGAAAGTTGTACCTACAATTTGAAAGGACATGAGAAAGGCTTTTACAAAATTGAAAGCAAATTGGCCATTAGACCCGGTCCATGTTTGGGAATTCAAACCATTGATTTGACGAGATAGACAGCTGATAATGGTTGCCTCCAAAATCTTCAAGATCAGAAGATCTTAACTTCCATAGATGGCCCACAAACCATAGTTAAGGAGATGGTCCATACTCAAAAGGAAAAGAAGCACGCGCCTATACAAGTCAAATAATGCACATGCAATCATGTATGCCAGTACCACAGGTGAAATATCCAAGCCATCCATCAGTTGAACCTGATCATGTAGATGTTACTGCAAAAGCTAAGGACCTGTTTAGCAAAGGGATCCTGCAAAATTAATATTAAGTTCAATCCCAAGTGAGCCATGATATTAGAAATAAGCTGACAGAATATAAACTTTAGATGATTTTTTCTCAACCAGAAATTTATTCCGTTAATTGTGGCCAACTTGACTAGTGGACCAGTGTTCACAACCTTAGGTATAGGGCCGCGATGTAGCAATAATCTCAGTGAGACCAAGGTAGATCCACAATGAGGATTTAGGTTCAAACACTCAGAGGAAAACTAGGAACAAATATCACCGTGATCTAAAACTTTTGTCACCCCTAGGTATTAAATCCACATTGTTTAATATGGTATGGCCCACATGAGTTTTGGATTTGTCTAATTTTTAGAATCATGTCCTATCATCGTCTTTCAAATAGATGGACGGGGTGGATTTGTCACGAAATCTCTATGGGCCCCACACAATCGCAGGCACAAGAATATCTCTATGCCTGAGGTCACAAGCAATCCATTTCCCTAATGGATGGCTTGGATATTACACTTGTCCAGTACATGCAATATGCAATTTATAGGACTATAGCCATAGCACCTAGATCACACTTTGTGATCTATATCATTGATTTAACAGGATAAATAAATAGCTAATGGTGATTTTTGCTTGCACAATTCAATCAAACACGAGGTCACACATGTTAATGAGAGTCAGTATTCGATTAACGTATGTAATTAGAATAGTGAGGGAGTGTTAGAGTCATACTCGGCTCAAGTTTTATTGAGCATTGGTGCCCACTTCGCTGAGATAGACCAATTAAGACCAAACTCGTGGAATTGGTCACAATCTCAACCAACGACAATTACAGCGATCAAGCGAGTTTAGATAGGTAAGGGTTAATCCTTTCGAATTGATTCTTTTTACCTTGCATTAAGGACTTTTCTTTCAACAGTGAAAGCAGACTATATATGGATTTGAAGCTCAGTAAATCAACAAATAAACAATTAAGTAGAGAAATAAACAAAAGATAAATACTTGCGATCGCTTGTGCGAACAAACAATCAAGGTGGATTGGTATATAGGATGTGACAAGGGTGTGATCTTCCGACTAAGGACTCGGTTAATCGAGATCTAACAATGGTGGGTCGTGGATATTTAAACTACTCCCAAGCATATTGTAGCGATAGTGCTGGACAATAGCGATCTAAGCTAACCTTTGGACATTCTGCAGCGTGACTAGACAGAAGTGGAGGAACTAGAAACTAAGATAAAGGCAATGTTGTGTTGTGTAGATTGATTATATTTGGTGTGGGCTTGTAGCTCTTCATCGCGTGCTCCTTTTATAGTTTTAAGAGGCAGCAAAACTCTCGCTTGGTTTCCTTGCTAGTCCAAGATCTTTGGCGATCACACTCCTCTTAGTTGTTCTCTGATCATCCCTTCCTGGCCAAAGAAATCTTCGCATATTAGAAAACATTTTCAAATCTCCTTGTCAGCATGGCTGCAAAGATCCTTGAATCTTACAGGATTAATCTCACTACACTCAGATTTGTCACGGACTATGAGACTGCCTTGACGAGTATATCTGGATTTGTGATAAGATTGATGTCACTGCGGGTCTTTATAGCCTTGTTGAGCACGCGACTTTAATCACACACGCCACACATATTAGGGGGTGTTTGGTGCATGGACTTAAATGGAAATAGGTGGGATGGAATTGCATGGAAGGTGATAATTAGGGGTGTCAGGGGATTGTCGGGGAATTGAGAATTAGAAGGCAAATCTCATTCCAGTTTGGAATGTAAATTTTTCATAAGGCAACCTGAGATAAACCTCATATGATGTTTGGACATGCACGGCAGCAGAGTGACGGCTACAGTAACAGATTCCTATTGAAGTGATGTCTCTAAGTTCTGTGGGCCCCACCATGATGTATGTGTCGTATCTCCACTGTCCATCCATTTGGATCTCAAATAAACATCATGGTAGGCCTTAGGAAGGTTTCAACGATGAGCGTCATTGTCCCCACTATTTTCTACGGTGGGGTCCACTTGAGCTTTGGATCTGCCTTGTTGTTTGGCTCATTGCCTAAAATGATCTCTCCAAATGGATGGACGGAGTGGATATAACACATACATCATGGTGGGTCCACAGAACTTGGTGACACACTTCTGTAGCGAGATTCACATCCAATGTCTTGAGTGCTATTCAAATCCTGGGAGGGGTAGACCAAATCCCATCTTCAGCCTGCACAACACTGGCATGATTTCCAATGCTTACACCCTTGGTTGAGGAATGCCCTGCCCAAACACTCATTTCAGTTTCCAACGTGGGATTCCAAGTTCCATCCCACCTACTCCCATTTAAGTCCATGCACCAAACACCCCCTTAGGGTATATGTGTCATTTGTCACTGCATCTTATCTGCAAATGTGTGTACGGCTCTGTGCTATTATGCTTTTGGCAAGTGGCGTGCCATCAAAAAATTTAAGCAAAAAATATCATCGGGGCGCGAGTAAGATTTCGTCCATCATTAAGCATGTAGTGCCAACATGTGATAGCATCTCATTGGTCCATGTGTATGCGCAAAAAATGTGTGTAAATAGTTGCATAAAAAATCTTCCAAATTAGAAGATCCCAAACTTGATTAATTATATGAGGTATTCTTTTTTTCAAAAATACAGAGTTCAAAACAGAGTTTTGTTATAAATGGTTTGAATTGATTGAATTTTTATTTTTATTTTTTGTCCAATTTGAAATGTTGAATGTGGTAATAGTCAAGCTTTTAGTTTATTTGACATACTAAGGACGAGTAAAGAGTCATCATTACTTACCAAATAATTGTCATCTCTTATTTAAAAGTTGACATTGACGTATTGAAACTTTTGGTGCAAAACAGTGGCGGGAAAAATTTGAGGGTCCAAAAATCGTGAGGTCCACCATAATGTATAGATCATATCTATGCCATCCATCCATTTCGCCAGCTCATTTTAGGGCATGAGACAAAAATTGAGGCAGATCTAGTAGAACAATGCACCATACCAGATTAAGAATTGAGAATTAAACTTTTACCGTTAATAATTACTTGAGACCATAAAAAAATTTTATCAATCTGATTTTCTCATTTTTCCTTTATCCATGTCTGTCTAATATTATGAACAAGCCAGATGACAAATAAACATTAGTGTAAGCCCTAGAAAGGTATTAACTTTTAACGGTTAAGGTCCGTTGTAACCATTGTTTCATGTGTTGTGGTCCATTTTAATTATAAATTTGCATCATTTTTTTAGGCATGCCTTACAATGAGCTTGTGGAACCGGTGGACGATATGGATATAACACATTCATCACAGTGGGCCCTATGTTTTTATGCGTGTATAAATAAATGAAATTCAATTAAAATTATTACGATTTACGAGGTAGTAATTCTCCGGAAAAACAAACTGGTATAAAAGGTCATAATGACCTATTTACATTGCATTTACCAGTGTTCAACAAAACCAAACAGCCCCTAAGTGCAAAAGCAAAAACACTTCAAAAAGTGTCTCATTTTAGATGGAAACAACATAGAGAATGTTACTATGATGAGATACAATCAACACTGCCCAAAATTCAAAACAGCTCTTTGTATCATTCCTATAAGTTAAGTCTCTGACCCTCATCATCCGGACAGTGGTTGGGCCCTACTTTAGAGGAAGCCAAAAATCTTAATAAGCAAAACAAAAAAGTTGTTCGTGCACTACGAAAGGACATGAGAAGGGCTTTTGTAAAATTGAAAGGAAATTGGCCATTGGACTAGATCCCCATATATTTGGGGATTCAAAGCATTGATTTGACGAGATAGATAGGTGATAAAGGTTGCCTCCAAAATCTTCAACATCACAAGATCCTAACTTATGATAGATGGCCCACAAACCATAGTTAAGAAGACGGGTCCATACTCAAATACAAGTCAACTAATGCACAGGCAATCATGTGTGTCAGTATCATAGGTGAAATATCCAACCCATCCATCAGCTGAACCTGATCATGTAGATGTTACTGCAAAAGCTAAGGATCCGTTTGGCTAGGGAATCCTGCAAAATCAAGATTAAGTTCCATACCAGGTGAGCCATGATATTAAATAAGCTGACGGATTATATAGACTTTGGATGATTTTTTCTCAACCACAAATTTATTCGGTTAATTGTGGTCCACTTGATTAGTGGACCAGCCTGATTCTTAGGATGGGGTATCAACATAGTGGTACCCTTCTGATGGCTGGCAGAGAGAAATTCCTGTTCCCAAGGCTGTGGGGCCCACAGATGTCCGTGACAAATCCACTCTGTCCATCTTTTTTAAAGACCACGGTAGGACAGGATTCTAAAAATCAGGCAGATTCAAAACTCATGTGGGCCCCACCAATGAAACAGTGGGAACAGAAATGTTCACCATTGAAACTTTCCTGGAGCTGACCGTGATGTTTATATGCCAGTTCATAGGGTTAGTATCACTCATAAACTGTAGGAACAAATATCATCTTGATACAAAACTTCTATCGCCACAGGCGTTCAATCCCCACTACTTCATTTGTAATAGCCCACATGTGTTTTGGATATGCCTGATTTTAGAATCCTGTCCTATCATGTTCTTTCAAAACAGCTTGACGGACATCTCCTTCGACCCCACACAGCCCTAGCCACAGGCAATCTGCTTCCCTATAGGATATTACACCTTTCCACCACATGGCATTGGTAATTTATAGGACTATATCCACTGTAACTGGGGAAGTTTGGTGATCCAAATCATTGATTTAAGAAGGATAAACAAACAGCTGATGGTGGTTGCATAAAAAAATTCTCCTAATTATATCCTAAACTTATTAATTATGAGGTTTTTTTTTTTTTCAAAAAGTACAGAGTTGAAAATAGAGTTTTGCTATCTAGGGTTTGAACTGATTGAATCTAGTTTTCTTTTTCTTTTTCTTTTTCTTTTCTTTTTCTTTTTTTTCTTTTTTGTCCAATTTTCATTTTCAATGTGGTGACCGTCTTGCCTGTTTGGTCTGTGGGATTGAGTCGTATGAAATTACATTAGAAGGAATTAACACCATTATCGCACAAAGATTGCATGTCTGGAAATACCATGACATTTTGGCCATTCAATCTCCACGTTTGGGATCAAATTCTTCCTATGGGGAAAAATACCGCATTAAGGGAAATGAATGTTTTGTGGAGCATGGAATTGTAATCAACGGACCATATTCACAACTAATGTCCATCACATGTATACATATGTAACTCGAATGTCCGCTGAAAAGGGCGCATATGGATGGATAGTGTGGATAAAACACATGCGTCAATGTAGGGCCACAGATATAGTAGATTTCAAAATCTACTAGAAATCATGTATGTGACCAAATACATTTCCATTGCACAGAATCCTACCTTTTTTGTCGTCTCCAAATATTGGATTTTCATCCCACCTAATCCCACATACCAAACAGGCTAATTTCTTTTCGCATGCTAAGTGCAGAAGCATAAACATTTCGGAATGTGTTTCATTTATGCTGGAAACAAAATAGAAAGAATGTTACTATAATCAGTTACAATCAACACTGCCCAAAATTCAAAACAACTCTATGTACCATTCCTATAAGTTAAATCTCAGCCAGTCATCATTCGGACAGTAGGTGAGCCTTATTCTAGAGGAAGTCAAAACTCTTAAAAAGCAACAAATTTAAAAATTAAAAAAAAATCGCCACAAAGAAAGTCACGGATTATTTAAAAGTTCACATTTGTGCTCTCGAAATTCATGAAAGTTGTACCTGCAAACCAAAATGACATGACAAGGGGGTTGACAAAATCGAAAGGAAATTAGCCATTGGACCTGAATCATGTTTGAGGATTCAAACCATTGATTTGATGAGATAGCTGATGGTTATGGTCACTTGCGCAACTAGTTGAAAAATATAGTTATTGTCGGCATAATTAGCAACATAACATGTGGGCATCTTCGAAGGGGTCAGCCCCTTTATGCACCTAGTGCGAAAACAGGGTAATCCAATCTTCAGGTGAGCCACAATAGATTGCGTTTCAACATTGAGGTCGTGGGTAAAGATTACCCATAAAAAAATAAAAAATAAAAAATAAAAAAAAATTTGGGCCACAGCAGTGCTTTGGATAAGAATGGCAGTTGTATATTGTTTATTGCATTATGGCCCACATAATGACTGGACCAGCCTGGTTTTTGCATCACTTTTCCATAGTGGGTCAATCTTTTGGGCGAGGTGGATTGGATGTTGTGCCCTTGACATGTTTGCATTTAGTTTGGTAGTTTGGCGATAACTAACTATATTCAACTAGTTGATTGTGCCTTGCTATAGACCTCCTTGAGTCACTCCTCACCCAAAGGAATTAGGCAGTTTCCCATAAAATAAGGAATCCTGTAGGGCCACCTTGATGTAACCACGCCATCCATCCAGGCAGATCTAACGCTCAAGTGGACCACACCAGAGATGACTCTTGCAGTGCATTTAAAGCAAACTATTTGGTGTGTTCCACTTCGGCGTTGGATCTGCCTCATTTAAAATGAATGGACAGCGTGGATAAACAAATACATTAGTGGGCCCCACAGGAGCCCCTGATCGGACACAATCCGCTTCCATAAAATAATGCTCTATGTTCCTTGAAACACGCATTGGATGAATCATGAATCGCACACGACCTACCGTGTGGCCCACCTCTCACTCCCAGCAACAGGAGGGACAGCGATCGGGTATACTCTCATCAGGACCTAGATAGAGACCAACGGTCATGTCAGGGTTTATGTGGAGCCCACCGTGATGCATATGTTTTATCCGCACCGTCTGTACATTTTGACAGATCATTTTAGCCCATGAGCCCAAAAAGGAGGCAGATTAAAGGGTCAAGTGGACCACACCACAGGGAGCAGTGGGGATTGAAAGCCCACCGTTGAAAAGTTCTCAGGGGCCACAAAGGTTCAAGCTGATATTTATATGATCCCTTAATCCGGGCTTATGTCACCTTATGAACAGGTTGGATGGCCAATAAAAGTTTTCGACAGTAGGAGTGGAGATACGAGTTCAATCCCCACAATGGCAAATAAATATGACAGTGGGCCCTAAGAAGTTTTCAACGGTGCTTACTGCAGTGTGGTCCAATTGAGATTATCTTTTAAAATAAATAGACGACGTAGACAAACATCACGGTGGGGCCCACAGAGCCCCTGACAGGACAGGAAGGTGAAATTTGTGTCTGTTGATGCTTCACACTAGATTGATTCCTGCATAGAAATGCTGCACATCAATCATGTTATTTAACATTCTAGGGCATTTATGTAAATACAAGTATACACGTTTTTAAAAGTTTGACTATGACCATTTGCTTTTTGCACACTAAAATCCAGGAGTGTGCTAATTTCATGTGGGGCCACTGTTATACATGTGGCGTATCGATTCCATTCATCCCTTTTGCAAGGTGATTTTAGGGCATGAACCCAAAATTGAGGCAAATCCAAAGCTCAAGTGGACCACGCCACAAAACAGTTGGTTGAATGCCTACTTCTAAAAACATTTTACAACTACTATTTTCCACTTGAGCTTCTAATCTATCTCGTTTTTGGGCTCAAATCTTTTTCAAAGACTTTTTTCAAGAAGTAAATACACTTCCTATCAAACACAGGTAAATGATAATAATTACCTACTTACATCTATTTGCATGCACTTACCTCCATTTACAACCAAACAAACAGGCCGAGGTAATTGAAATTGAAAATATCTGGAAATGAAAATCTCCATTGAATGCTGGAAACAAATTACAGGTGGCAATCAAAACATATAAAGAGAATCAGAAGGGCAGGGATTTAATTTCCTTTTCCTGTATGATTTCACAGGTAAAAATATACCTAAAATCTTTGTAACTTATAAATTTGAAAAAGAAAATCAGAGACCGCTCTCACTATCTCAGCATACTTTACATGGTGTGATAGTTTTGTCTCGTTGTGTTCTTCCTCTTCTCGAAGACAGCATATCCATCGACCTACACCCAAAAGCTGAAATTTTACTGATAATCCACATTTAAATAAAAATAAAAAATAAATAAAAACCGAAGACACCTTCACCAGTAATTATGCATTAGAGATGTTAATCTCAAAGGGCTCAATTGGCATCTCTAATCTAATAAGAGCTTTTCAAGTAAGAGCTACTCTAATAAGCTCTTTTTATTCTAGTTCTAGTCTTATTGTAAGCTCTTCAGCTAAAATCACATTTGACAGTTTTAACCTAAACCCTCATTTAAAGTAGGCACATTTGGTAATAGTCCAAATAAGAGATTTTTTTTAGGGGTAGTTGATGTCATTTTTAAAAATTACAACTTCATTATAAGAGTAATCCAAACAGTTGTTTTAATAGATCTCGCGATTGGTGGACTGTGCCCTAAATGGCAAAAGAATGGATGGCTACAATCTTCATGTTTTACGACATTTGAGCCATCCATCACGTCGGACTATGAATGTAGATCGTCCATCGTGTGGCTCACCTTTGATGTGGACCGTCCATCATGTGGGCCAAACCTTCAAAGTGGACCATCCATCATCTGAGCATTGTCTTGGATGTGCATCATCCATCACTAGGGGCTGGCCTTTGACATAAATCGTCCATTATGTGGGGCCCACCTTCATGTAGATCATCCATCATGTGGGGCCCACCATCAATGCCAATTGTCCTTTGTGGAGCCCTTCAATGTCCACTACCCATCACATGGAGTCCACATTTGATGTGCCCATCGTGTGGGCTCCACCTTCAAAGTGGGTTGTCCATCATTTGGGGCCCCCTTTTGATGTCCACCATCCATCATGTGGGGCACACCCATGTGGATCATCCATCATGTTGGGTCACTTTGGATATGGCCTGTCCATCATGCAAGACACTTTTATGTGGGCCATCCATCATGTGAGGCCCACTATGTCCATTATTTGGGCCCACCTGATGTGGACCATTCATTATGTGGGGCCCCACCTTCAATATAGGTCACTCATCATGTGGGCACAACTTGTCAACCGTCCAGCGAGGGCCACTTAATGTGGATAGTCCATCATGTTAGGCCACACTTTGATGTGGGCCATCATGTGGAGCATGTGAACCATGCGTTATGTGGACCCACCTTGATGGGGACCATTCATTATGGGGGGCCCAACTTCAATATGGGTCATTCATCATGCAGGCCCACATTTGATGTCCACCATCCATCATGTGGGTCCCACCTTTGTTATGTACTGTCCATCGTGTGGGGCCCACTTGATGTGGATAGTCCATGCAGGGCCACATTTTGATGTGGATAGTCCATCATATGGGACCCACCTTTGGTATGAACCATGCATTACGTTGGCGCACCTTGATGGGAACCATTCATCATGTGGGGCCTAACCTTCAATATGAGCCGTTCATCATGTGGGCCCACCTTCGATGTTAACCTTACTTGTGGTCCCACCTTCAATGTCCACCACCCATCATGTGGGCCCCACCTTAAATGTGGGCCGTCCATCAGGTGGGGCCCGCTTGATGTGGAACGGCCATGTGGGGCCCAACTTTGATGTGAACCGTGCATTATGTGAGCCCACCTTGACGTGGACCATTCATCATGCAGGGCCCCAACTTCAATGTGAGTTGTTCATCATGTGGGCCCACCTTAAAGAGATTATAAAGAGAGGAGAAGATGCCCAGATAGGAACTACTAGAAAAGTTTTGAGGACAAACTCATCCCAAAATCAGCCAAAAATGTCTACCTGCGAAAGACAAATAAGCTCTTTAAAAAAATAATAAAAAATGAACTCCATCACTTATTTTTCAAGAGCTTTTTTTTTGCCGGTTTCTAAAAGTAGAAAAATTAGAGCTTTACCGAACAGTATATTTTCAAAGTAAGAGCTTATTTTTTAAAATAAGCTCTTATTAGTAGAGATGCCAAACAGCCTCTAATACATAACAAGTTCACGTTAACACTGAGATTATGCATTTGGAGATCAAGATCTCTAATTCATAGTTATTGTTAACTAAAATGAACTCAAAACTCATTTTTAGGCACCTACCAAACAGGTTTACACTTTTTTCACAACTAACAGATATTGTATAGATCTGTTGACATGTATGCACACGTGGACAGATGGATTGGATCGCCAGAGGCTGGGGAATTTATCATTATGGATGGATTAACATATGTTTACAACTTAGACTAATAAACAGACGCCACTGAGGCAAAGTCCAGGGGCTGTGTATGTGATGTGGTAGATGTGAGATGGACAGATGAAAAAAGAGGACAGACCTCGGATGGATGGAATACATGCATGCAGGACTCGTGCACGGTGGATAGGTAGATAAAAGCGTAGTGACAATCTTTGTTCTCAGGAATTTCTCACGGGACTCGCTAAATTTTGAGATTTTTCTCAAGATATTATTGGGAAAATCTCACTAAAATTATTTTTTTTAATATTATTATAAATTAATAAATAATTTCAATATTTTGGCATACAATTGTATAATCAATTATTTAACTATTTACATAATCATCAGGATTGCCTTTCAAAATAAAAAGTTAATATCAGGATAATTTCGTGAAAAAATCAAAACTGCCGGTATTTTGAAAATCTTTTGTTACTATTTCTCGCAAAAATATCATGATATTATGAGAATCATCAATATTTGTCACACTGATGCAAGTAGGACACAACATGCTAAAAAGATGGATAAAAAGCAATGTAACCAAGCATCAGGTCCAACTTAACAAAGAAACATTTACAAATCCTCAGGCATTCGCAGTTTGGTGCACCTCTGAGCTCACAGCATCATTTTAAAACCTGGAACAGACAGGCCACACTTGGACTGGTTTGGACTGGAACCAGTGGACTTCCCCAGCCAGGTCACCACATGACTCAATTTTGGATTTGGACCAACGTTACCTAAATTGCCAAATCATCCTACGTTTCCTGTTCTACATCCCAAGATCATTTGTGATCCAGATCACCGTTTTTACCAACCCGAAATTATGGATTCATACTCTTGGTGTTGATTAAAATGTAATGAAAATTTATATTTGAAACATAGAGATTTATACTTTGATTTCTGCAATAGCATGAATATAATATAATACCATGCAAGCAAAATTAATTCGTACATAAAATTAAATTGCATATCCTTAGCATTTATACCAGAGCGACCCACATGATCAACTCCAAGCATACCACTTAATAAGAAGTGGCATCAAACCTAGCATGTACCAGAGTGACCCACAGTCCACGTAACATAGGGATTTATTAGATGAATATAACATAGAGATTATATTAAGTTCTAATCAATGTTGTCAAAATCGTTATCGTATTGCAAATCGTAGTAGGGGGTTGAATCGTATCGAATCGCAAATCGTAAGATTTTTTAAAATTTTCTTAAAATTTTGAAAAAAATATGAAAAATATAAATAAATAAGATATTTTTAAAACTCATCTATCTTCCTTTTGCCATCAATGTGCACCAAGTAATACGATGTCATAATAGTGTTAAAGGATTCTTATTCCTTTATTTTTTGTCTTCAATGAAATTTCCCTTTAAAAAATATTCAAGGGTCCTTTAATAATTTATGTTCTCGTTACCTTTCTTGAACGTAGAATCATGGTGGAAAAGCACAAAAAAAGATATTTTGATTTCTAAACATCATTCCACAATACATATAGCCATGCTAATCGTAACCATCCATAAAAACATTACAGGTAGTTCATACATTAATTTGGTGTTTCGACCAATTAAGAAGTAAGGAATCACAAAAAAAACATAAACAAAAAAAAAAGCTACATGATTTAATGTTCAAGATAATATATATCATTTAATCTCTTATAAAGAACAAATAAAAATAATTTACCTTTTCTAAACAATTCTTAAAGCCCCCACCAAGTGAAGCTTGAAGTAGAAGAGAACAAGTATAATTTGAATCGTAAATCGCAGGATTAAAATCATAGAATCGTAGGATTCATATAAAAAGGGATTCAAGGTTGGGATTCAAATCGTTTTGCTTAAGATTCGACTAAAATCATATATCGTAAATCGTAAACCGTAGGATTTTGACAACACTGGTTATTATATAATACTATGATTATAATGTTTTAAATTTTATATTCAAAACATAGATATTTATACTTTGATTTCTGCAATAGCATGAATCTAATATAATACTAATTCAAGAAAAATTAATTTGTACATAAAATTATATTGCATCTCCTTAGCATGTATACTAGATCAACCCACATAATCGAACCCCAAGAGCACCACATACCGGAAGTAGCATCGTACATCCCATGTACCAGAGTGAGCAACAGTCCATGTAACATAGAGATTGAATATAACAGAGATCATATTAATTTATAATATAAACCCATGAATATAGTGTTTTAAATTTTGAAATTTTAAATTTAAAACATAAAGAGTTTTTTTTTTGGGGAAAGATAATTTAAAACATAGAGATTTATACCTAGGTTTGTTCAATAGCATGAATATAACATGATACTATGAAAGCAAAATTAATTCATAAATAAAATTATATTGCATATCCTAAACATGTATATTGGAGCGACCCACACAATCAATCCCCAACCATACTACATATTGGAATACCTGCCATGTACCAGAGTGACCTGCTGGCCATGTATCCCTGATTCAGAATACCCATGTCACATGGTTTTCCCCCTCGAACCATTCAACCCAAATAGTCCAAAATCCAGACCATCTGCCTTTTTTTCTTATTTTTTTCAGGCTAATTTGGATTTGTTAAAAGCATGGGAAAGGAAATGGTGTTCTAAAGAAACCATATTTTACAGGAAATGGCTGGAAACAAAACATTGTTTTCCTCGTTTGTTTTATAACAAGATTTTCCAATTTGGGACCTATTGCCAAATTTGTTGTTTGGCAAAAAGAAACTGCAGCAAAAAAAAATCTTGGAGTAAGTTCCTAGTAATCACTTGCATCTGCCAGATTAGCACGTGGTGCATTTAGGATGCTTGAAGATGGACGGGCGCATGTGGCATAAACAGGCATACGTCGAGCGCTTGAAGCTGCAACATGGTACATGGTGCTTTAAGTTGTAAGATCACATGTGGCACAGGACATTGGCACATTTGACACATGGGCACTAGAAGCTAGATGATAGCACCTGTGCACACTGGCACATGCGGCAAATATGAAGCAATAGAAGATGGATGATAAGTGATAACACACATACCTCTGGCACATGTGAGGCACTTTGCACATGTGGACTGCAATAAGAGGTGGATGGTGGTACATGTGGGGCGCAAGAGGAGATGGATTAGGGTACATGTGGCACATTAGCATGTGAGGCATGAGCAAAGATGGATGGTGGCACATATGAGACACTTTGCACATATGGCACGAGAGAAGATGGACGGCGGCAAATGTGCCACACAGGCACATGTGGCATAGTGGCACATAGGAGGCATGACTGAGGATGGATGATGGCTTGTGTTGCACATGTGAGGTAATTGAAGATGGACAGTGGCACATTTGGGTTTACTCTTTGGAAACCCAATTTCCTTCCATCGTAGTAAAATGCCTTTCTTAGCGTGGTGAAAAAATAAACTAGTCGATTTATAAACAAAAGAGAAAGTGAGAAATGGTGTTTCCCATAAATTCTCAAAAAGAAGAGCTTCACAAACAATGGAAAGTTAGTTTCCTGGAAAATGGTATTTCCTTTCCTTTCCATGTGGCATGGTTACACTTATGGGGTATAACCGAGGATAAACAATGGCTCGTGCGGCACATGTGAGGTGATTGAAGATAGACAGTGGCACATTTGGGTTTACTCCTAGAGAAATCCATTTTCCTTTCATCCTTGGAAAATGCCTTTCTTGGGGAGTAGGTCAGAAAATAAATTTGTTGATTTTTCGACAAAAAGAGAAATTGGGAAATGGTGTTTCCCACAAATTCCCCCAAAGAAAAGCTTCACAAACACTGGATAGTTAGTATCACAGGACATGGAATTTCCTTTCATCTCCCTGAATCCAACAGGCCCTCATACTTTTAATTTAATTTTGATTTTGTGAGGATGCAACGGGTTGACCCGGTTGGACAGGCAGTCAGACCGGTTTGAACTGGACCACGAAAAAGAAGAAGAAGAAGAAAAAGAGTCAGCCTCTAGTCTAGGCTTTAAGACATTGGCTTTACAGGCATGCACACAAGTGTAGCCCTGTTGGAAAAATTCATTAAGTGCTTTTCATGTGCATAAACAAATTCTTCTATTTTCCTAATAGGAAGGAAAGATGGACTTACCTTGAAATAAAATCAGAAGAATTTCCTCCCAGCCTTCTGATCATCATCAGCAGCACCATTGTCTCCAAAGCCGCCAAAACGGCTCAAACCAGAGCTAGCAAAGCCACCTGACTGGCTCGAACCAGAATTGCCAAAGCCACTAGACCTCTGTGAACCATCGTCCCCAAAACTGCCAAAACGCCTTGAACCAGAGTCGCCAAAACCACCAGCACGCCCTGAACCAAAGTTGCCAAAACCACCAGAACGGCTAGACCCAGAACCACCGAATCCGCTAGAACGGCCCGATCCAGAATCACCAAACCCACCAGATCGGCCTGAACTTGCTCCACCAAACGAACCAAAACGGCCTGACCCAGATTCACCATATCCACCACCCGCACGACCTGATGAACCACCAAAGCCACCAGAGCGACCAAATCCAGAACCACCAGAACGACCAAAACCTGAATCACTTGAACGACCGCCGCCTCCAAAGGAACCAAACCGACCACCACCACCCATGTCACCAAACATGTCTCGACTACCACCCTCAACAGTAATCCTCGGGAGCTGAACGTAGACAGGGAAATTAATGACATCATTAGTCCATGCATCCCAAAACTACAAACAAAGAGCATAGTAAAAGATAATCATTGAAAGCTTCCTTTGCTACAGTCATGGTTAACAATGGCAAAAGAAAGGCAAGACGGACCTTCATTTCTATTGATAAATAGAAACAGGCCACTTTCACGCCTTTTTTTCCCTTTTAAGTAACCGGTTATCAGAATACACTAACGAATTTAATTAAGAGACCAACGGGATATGGAGACTTTAAAAAATTCATGAGAATGATATTACTAACTCAAAATGGAAGCAACACAAGCATGAAGTTTGAGACATGCTACAACATGCATTGTGAACAAAATATCATTGGTAAAGAGCTCGCGTATCACACCCACTACTCTAAAAATATATTCATTGGGAAATAACCGACTGTTTTTTCCAAGCAACTAGATCTGTCTATGTCACGAAGCAAGCGAATCTCACTAAGGGCCCGTTTGGATACTACCAAATAAGTTACTTTTTCTACTTACAGCAGTAGATAAGTTACTTATTTCAAGTTTGGTTTATGATTAGTTATAAGTAACTTTTTTACTTAAAAGTACATAATCACTTCAGCTAATTTTTTTAGCTTTTTAACTTTTCTAGAGAGATGAAAGAGAGGAAAAGCTGATAAAGTATGTTGTTTACCAAACATACTTATTTTCTTAATAAGTAGAAACTGAGATAAGCTACTTGTGGCATAAGTAACTTATCTTAAGCAACTTATGATCCAAATGGGCCCTAGGGGGGCGTTTGGATCGTAAGTTGCTTAATCTACTTATGCCTCAAGTAACTTATCCTGATTTCTACTTATTAACCTGAAGTGATTAAGTAACTTTATGTAAAAAAATTGCTATAATCGATCTTAAACCAAACTTACTTATCTCAAATAGGGCCCATTTGGATACCACCAAATAAGTTACTTTCTCTACTTACAGCAGTAGATAAGTAACTTATTTCAGATAAGTTTGGTTTATGATTAGTAATAAGTAACTTTTTTTACTTAAAAGTACATAATCACTTCAGTTAATTTTTTTTAGCTTTTTTACTTTTCATTAGTTGCTAAAGAGAGGAATAGGAGAGACGAAAGAGAGGAAAAGCTAATAAGTATGTTGTTTACCAAACATACTTATTTTCTTAATAAGTATAAACTAAGATAAGCTACTTATGCAAGTAGCTTATCTTAAGCAACTTATGATCCAAACGGGCCCTGACTTGCAGGACATAAAAAGGTCCTTTTTTTTTCACAAAGAGCTACATTAAGTCCACACATCTAGACATACTCACATTACATGCAGGTGCTGAAACATAACTGTCAATTAGGTGGGGCCCACCATATAGGCCAAAATTAGGCTAGCCAACTAATCAGATGGGCCACATGTTTAGAAACAATGTGGACAGTCAGTTTACTGTCCACATTCAACAAAAACAAGTAGCAACCTATTTGCCTTAATTTTCAATCCAGATCATCTACATGGGAGGCACCTAATGCACTAGCACAGAAGTGACAAGTTGGCAGTGTGACCAGTGTAGCCATACATTTGGACTTAGCACGACTCTTAACCAGAGCAATTTTAACCTGAACAGCTTTTTAATTAATATGCATGGTTATTGTGATCAGTTTTCCAAGCGCCGGTAGTACACTATGTACAGCACCGTTGGGATGCAGAAATATTGTGGGAAACATCAGGAAATATCACATGTATCGCCTAATGTAACACAATCTAAGGAAAACATTGGGGAAATTTAGGGAGATGTTGGAAATTCCAGTGAAACTTTAGGCGATGTTAGAAGACATGATTACACATTTAGAACTCAAAACGAAGAAAAAAAAGTGCTAATAGTTTTCCATTGTTTTAGGGAACATATCAATGTGCTGTAGGACAAAAATATGCTCTGAAATCTCTCTCTGATCACAATCAATTTCTCCACCGAATTCGTATTTTGATGCAAAACAAGTCAACAACTCAATTGGAGTTGTTAAAATAAACTATAAAAAGAATCCTTCATAAAAAGGGCAAAATTCCTTTTGTCCCATGATTTTTGCTGATTTCCATTGAAATATCACAAATATTGCAAGATATTTGTGAAATATCACAAAATCATATCGGCATGTGGGAATTTTCATATTCCCAGATGGTTTCACATCACTGACCTACGATACAAAAAAATCGCCCAATATGCCAGCCAATGCATTTGAAACAGCATCCATCAACAATTAGAGAAAGCAACATTGGTTGACTTAAAATATAATAGGTTGTTATAAAATAAAAAGGGTGATATATATATATATATATATATATATATATATATATATATATATATATGAAGAAGATGGTGCAAACCCTGGTATACCTCTTTAAACTTGCATCCAACATCCTGCTCAATGACCCTAACAGCCCTGGTTTGCTGTTCAGTATGAATGAGAATAGCGCTGCCTTTCTTACCAGCACGTCCTGTTCGACCTGATCTATGGACAAAAATCTCTGAAGAGTTTGGAAGCTCATAATGTATTACCTAAGTAGACAGAGAAGGTACAAATCAGAATCAAACAATAGAACAGAAGTATAATGGTTCAAACAGATAAAAGTAACAAAACGATGGAGGGAAATGCAAATAAGACCACTATATAATTAACAATTCACATCAGTCAAGGCATACACGCCTTGCCATTTACTTTATGAAAATTACTGGTCAAAAGGAAAGAATTGAAAATCATAAAAGCAACACATCATCAGAAACTAGCTGCTAGAAAGATGCTCCCATGTGAATTGTAGTGTAGGAGAGCATCATGTGAGTAGATTGGGGTGGCTTCCACCGTGATGTGCTGATGACATCCACTCCAACCACAAGATGTGTCATCCTATGTTAGGCCTAGGGCCCAAAAGTCAAGTCGATCCGTGATTCATGTGGGAAACACGATAGGGAAAACTGAACAAGGGAATGCCCACACTTGATTTTGTAAATGGCCTGATTGTTTTCACACACCTTCATCCATGGCAGATGAACAGGCTGAAAGGTCCAGATTCCTTGCACACAGCACTGTAGGCTCCATAAAAAGTCAAGGATGGGGCATCCCGCTCCCAACTGTTTCCCTTGGCTTGGCCCACCTGAATCACGGATGGGCCTATTTTTGGGCCATGGACCTAACACGGGGTGACGCATCTGATGATCGGAGTGGATGTCATCAGCACACCATGGTGGGGGGTACCCAATATGCTCACACGTGCTCCCTCCATGCTACAGTTTGGAGGGGAGCATCTCTCCTAGCTGCTAAAGCCCATCAAAGATAAACTAGCTGCTGAACTACAATCTTCAGATAAAAACACTAATAAATAATGTGCAGCCAATAAGGAACAAACTAACAAATGAGAAAATAAAAAACCGTTAGAAATAATTTTTCCCACAAATTACTGTAAACTTGATCAAACTCAGTCACAAGAATTGTTAGCCAAAGCATGAAAGAAACTGCCTGATCAAACTCAGAAGACTGCAATGCTCCACGCCATCAACAATGGCATTGCAACCTTCAAGGCTTTGTCGAATTAAAGTCAAAAATAGAAAATAAAAATGAAGTAAAGGTGCATCAGCCTTTAACAAGTGTCCAAAAGTACACAATTTGACGACTCCAGTTCCAAGCACAGAAAAATATCAAACAGATACAAGGTTAGACATAGGAGAAATATATGTCATTTTTTTAAAATGTAGAGAAATATGTATGTACAGTTACAGTCCTAATAATTCAAAGGAGAAATATATGTCATATCATACTAATAATTCAAAGGAATATATATATGTACAGTTACAGTCCTCTGCATTCACCAACTAACAAAGTAAAGATGTCAGGGTTAGGGCTGTCATTTGAAAACAGTAAATGCAAGACCCTTACCAGATCAACATTAGGAACATCAAGCCCACGGGCAGCAACATCAGTAGCAATTAATATGTTGAAGCGCCCATCCCTGAAGCCCGCAAGTGTCTTTTCCCTCTGATTCTGTGAGATGTCTCCATGCAAAGGCTCACATTTATGACTACGGCCCATAGAATATGCCAACCGATCAGCATCACGTTTCGTTTGAGTGAAGACAATACATTTCCCTCCTTTGGCATGTTCCTAACAAGCAGAAGTATGATGCCGAGAATGAGAACAAGGATAGATCATAAAAAGCCATTAGTGTTACTTTTGTATTTGTTCTAACACTTGTGAAAGAAAACATGATGATGTATCAAGACTAAGAGCCTTAAGCTAGTAAATATTATGATCTGAACCTAACTGTGTTTGTGCATGTGTGCAGGTAAGTGTGTGTGTGTGTGTGTGTGTGTGTGTGTGTGAGAGAGAGAGAGAGAGAGAGAGATGTTGGGCACATACTGTTATTAGAGGTCCAAGAATTGATGGCTTCCCATATGTGTCAGATGCAATAGAGTACAGAGTGATTCCATCAGCCAATTTCTGATCAGAATCACCAACCTGAAGTACAAGGTAACCAGAAGTTACACTCATGACAATCATAAAAGCATTGGAAACTAAAGAAAGATAGTAATAAAACATGATAGAACAATAATCTCTGAAATTGATAGAGCTATGATAGAATTATCCATTCAATTATGGAAAAGTGCTTCAGCAACAAAAAAAGAGGATAAGTATAAACAAAAGAAAAGGCCATTTTGATGGATTCCCTCTGACTGAGTTCCAGTAGTTAAACTTTCACCTACATTTGCAATTATACCGATACGAAAATGTAAATTACTCTGAAGCTATTGTGTAGAAGCTGCATGAAGAATCCAAAGCCGAAACCATGAGATCCTTAGCATTATTCTTTTCTTTTATGTTTTCATGACTGGACAGAAAAGTAATCAAAATATGGAATTCAACCAACTATTGTATCTGTTAGTGTGTTTTTTTTTTTTTTTTTTGACACTTTTGACTCCCTTTCATGAAAAGACATGCCTATCTATGCATATTTTCGTATCTGTTGGTGTTGTTCAACAATAACTTAACAAAGATATGGAAGTTACAGAAATATTCACCGTGTCAAGTAATAACAACGCTCCCCATGTTCTAAAATACCACTGAAAATAAATGACTTCAGTTTGCAAAAAAAATTCTTTTTTTTTCAAATGGTGCGATTTTATAGAGACAACAGGGTCATAGCAGTCTCCCATGAACCATAAAATGCCTAGGTTAACTTCTTTACTTAATGAGAGCCACCTCATCTAGTAAGGGCTGTAAATGGACCAGGCAAAATAAAAATAAAAAATTAATAGACCCAGCCGGACCAAGTCTAAATCAAAGCTGGTTGACAGCCTTATATCCAGATGCAACAGAAGTTCTTAACGGCCAAAGGTATGTCACATAATGATAGAAATAGGATATGATGTCGCATTTAGTATATAATGATATTAAGGGGAAATACACAACAAACTTGCATACTCACAAGATCAATAGTTAATGGGTCTTTTAGGTACTTCTGGGTTAGCCTTCTTATCCAACTCGGCATCGTGGCTGAGAACATCATGCTTTGGCGTTTTTTAGGTAACTTGTCCAAAATTACCTCCACATCTTCATCAAATCCCACGGCAAGCATCTGATCAGCCTCATCAAGAACGACAAATTGCACCTCTGACAAATTTAAGGCACCTCTCTTGATCAGATCAATAATGCGACCAGGTGTACCCACAACGATGTCAACACCATAGTCAAGTGTATTCATTTGAGATGATATTGGCACACCCCCATATACACAGATTGCATCTAAGTTAGGGGCAGATTCTCTAAATTCCTTTTCAACTTGACGAGCAAGCTCTCTGGTAGGTGCCAATACCAAGGCTAGAGGATTTCTTCCACGCCTGCAGATTTTAAAAAGAAACATATAACGTCAATAAACATGCCCTTCGTCGATCATATATGAAACTCATATACAACTGCCATATTCGTTGTCAATCATATCAGTTGTCACAATAGTATAAAGCACAATTCAAATTTTTACAGCAACCAGAGCAGCATGATAAAAGTTAACAAACCCATGCTTGGCATTGAACTGAATGATTTTATCCATGATGGGGATTCCAAATGCTAGAGTTTTTCCAGTTCCAGTTCTGGCCCGACCTATCATGTCACGCCCCTGCATTGCTGGTTCCAGCACAGCTTTCTGCAACACAGAGCAGACCCAAGCATTCACTAAGATATGGATAACTGGCTATTGAGAGTTTCAACCACAGCCATGATTACACTTGAAAGAAAGAGCACATAAAAATCACAATATGACAGAAAATATACATAATGCTTAGACAAAACTGCAAACTTAACCATTTTACCAAGTACCGGATTTTCGGTGCATTTGTAGCCTGATACTGAGATAGAACCAACCCTTTATTTTCACTATGAATAACAGGATTTATTAATAAAAAGGATCAGAATAAATAATTATCTGTCAAGATGGTGGATAGTGGGACGTGACAAAGCAGGAAGAATGGGACTCTCAGCAAGCATGCCACAATGGAATTTGAGTCCCTTGGAACATGAAACTCGACCAACATGGAGACCGAAACATTACGAAATTTTGCCACTTCCAGTGATTTGAAAATGTTTCAAATCAAACTAGAAATATTAAGGCCAATAAAGAACTGCATTTGTAGCCATATAATGAGATGGAACTAAATTACGATTTTTTTTCCCAGTTATTGTGATTGGAAAAAAATTCAAATTGGACTCGAGATGTTAAGGCCCACAAAGAAAGGCAACCATCAACAGAATCAGATTTTATTGTAAAGAAGCAGGTCTTTTTGTGATATAAGCTTTTAATATCTAAAACAGTAGTAAAACATGAATAAAACAATCAAGCAAAACCACAAGACTGTAATTGACAAGACTGTAATTGTAAAGAACGCAATCAGCAGTTGCAACTTGCAACTTCCACCGCAATGTAAGCATTAGGTAGGTATCTATTAGTAAACCAAACAGCAACCAACCACATACAAGTTTCCTCCAACAAAATGAAAAAAGAAGAGAATATCTTTTTATAGTTGCAATCCGGACACCCAAGTACATCAACCATTCTCCCACCAAAGTTTGGCCAATCGAATCATTCATTTAAAGGGAAGGGCACTGTTGAACAGAACAAAATGCTGGATTAAATTCTCTCCACCAGTGGCATCAGAGGAGTTTTTACACCAAAAGAAGCCATATGATACGTTCAATTCACTAAAGTTGTATAAAAATATTTACATAAAAAGTTCTAAAACTCACTATCTCCCACTGGCAATTTTATCATAATTTATTCTAAATTCCCAATAACATGTGACAGTTTGCATCTATACTGTGTTACCTGGACACTACAAAATCTGTTTAGCACCAGTGTCCAAAATTCCAACTTTTTAATTGTAGAAATGTGTGCCCAGATTACACAACATCTACATAGAGAAAACATATCACTCAGACAAATGACAACGTCCACGCACTTATGCCCGAATCCAAACCAACCAAATCATGTGCTGCACTTGAGATGGGGCATAGCCCCAAAATCAGACTGACTAGACAATAATAACCTCTGTTTAGTCAACATACACTTTGAGGAATTTGGAGCATTAACGATGCTTCATGTTAGCCATCCACTTCATGGCCGCCAATTGGACAGTTAGTATCATCCATTCTATGCTATATGTGGATTATGTGGCATCCACAATGGAGCCCATGATTTGGATGGTTTTGATTGAGTTACACACGTACCACGTGTACATTGTTGTGGCAACTGGCATGCACACTGATCATCATAATCAGCAAGATTATTGAATAATTCCTACAACTACAAATCTCTATTCTGTCAAGAGAAGAGGCTTCGATGGAACACGTTTGGAAGTATAAAGTCCCTCCCAAGATCGCTGCATTTGGGTGGGTGGCTGGTAAGAAAACTGTTCTCACAGTGGATAATTTGGAAAAAAAAGGGGGGGGGGGGGGGGGGGGGAATGTGAATTCCGAATATTTGCTAAATTCCGAATATTTGTTTTTGTTGTATGAGGAGCGAGGAAACGGTGGATCATCTCTTTCTTCATTGTAGTTTTTTTTAATCAGATTTGGATTGATATCCTCTCCCGGTTCCAAGTGGAGTGGGCCTTCCCTACAGCAGTTGATGAGTTCTTACAGGCCTGGCATGGAGTTAACCTAGGTAGGCAAAAGACGGTTGTGGAGAATGACTCTATTGGCTGTGTGGTGGTGCGTGTGGGAAGAAAGGAATGGAAGATGTTTTCATGGGGAAAGCAAACCGGCGGAATCTATTTCCCGAAGGATCAGACTGTTAATTGTTGAGTGGACCTCCAATGATGTTTTTTTTAAGGGCTGTAATTTTCTTTTTCTTGGTGCTTAGTTGGATCACCATCTCGGTGGCCCGGCTTGTCTTTGTAGCCTTTTGCTTTGGATAATATATTTCCGTTATCTTTCAAAAAAAAAAAAAACCCTACAAATCTCTATTCTGAGGCTAGCAATTCAGTTTGCAGGCAGAAATATAATGGCAACACCACCAAAAGATTACACTTTATCTTATCAAAAACCAAGCACAACCATTTCGAGAGAGTGGCTGATTACTCATGCCTGAGTTTCACATTTCCATGAAGAAGTTCTCTGTTATGAAATCAGCACCGTAATATACAAAACGTCACTCCTTATACACCCTCCTACCACTGTACACTTGGCACACACATACCACCTTAATCCAGGCTGCTTAGATAGAGGGCCCCACTGTGGATGTGGCATTTCCTAAAATCTACTGAGTAGAAGTTCCTAGCCATCCGATCAGTGGCTATTCATTGGATAGTTGAGAAAGAAAATTGATCAATGGTCCAAATTCAACCGGCAACATAAAAGGGTTACGATCATTCAGTGAGTGCGGCTTTTGAGCAACAGCCCATCCATGATAGGGCCCGCAATTTTGATGGTGTGGATTGGAATACATGTGCCACGTGTACAGTAGATAAAACATTTATGTGATCCATCATGCACGTCCAGAGTACGGTGTAATCACTCTAGAATTTAACAATCTCACCTGTATCGGAAAAAGCTTGGTGATTCCTTTCTTGGCGAGAGCTTTGACAATCTCGTCGGAGATCCCGAGCTTTGCTATTTCGAGCCCTTCATCGCCGTTCCCAGCCCTCTTCCCCACGTCCCCCGCCCTCTCCTCGTCTGAGAAATCGTCGACCGCATACTGCGCCCGAGCAACATCCGAAGCCTTGAATCCCAGCGGCCCAGACGAGAAATGGAATCCCCTGCCATGGGAACCACCCAACCACAGCTTCTGCGAAGCAGTTCTGAGATGATCGGACGGCCGTGTTTCGTCGTTGGTAACGGCGTTAGTACATGTAACGGATTCCGTTAGAGAAGGGGACGGACAGAGACGGAATGATTGGACGGAGATGATAGAGGAGAGAGTGCATTTGGATGGGATGGAAGGGCATTTTCGGAAGAGAAAATTCATCTCAGTCTGGTTAGAGAGAGAGAGAGAGTCCTAGGGTTTTGGAAGGAGAGATGGAGGCTGTAAGAGAGAAACCTCGAGAGGGTTTTAGAAGAAGAAGATATTTATGGAGCGGAATTGAAGGGTTTTAGGGGTTATGTATGGTAGTCTTAAGGAGTGAGCTTTGTAACTACACGCGCGCCTTTTCTCATCTGATGTGCATGTGTCATTGTGTGATACGTGTGTGAGATCTCAGCCGCCCGTTAGGCGAGACCTACCTTGTAGATGTCCTGGCCCAGGAAACAGGCTGGTCCACACAGGACTATTGCGTGGTGTAGCATGCACCACCGATGTCAGTAATAGGTGGTGCTCGAAAAGCTTTGTGGGCCCAACCACGATTTATTTGTTTTATCCCTGCCGTCCATCCCTTTTGCCAGATCATCATTGCATGAACAAGAAAATGAGGCGACTCCAAATCTCAGGTGGACCGCACATTAGGAAACAGTGGTGATTGAACGCCCACCTTTGAATGTACTGTCTTATCCACACCATACATCCGTTTGTACCGAACATTTTAGGGCATGATCCCGGGAGCGGATTGCCGGTGACACCGGGCACAGAGATATCTCTGTGCCCGTAGCTGTGTGGGGGCATAGAGATGTCAGTGATAAATCCACTCCGTCCATCTGTTTTGTAAGACCACGGTAGAACAGTATTATAAAAATAATGCACATCCAAAACTCATGTGAGCCATACCACAAGAAACAGCGGGTATTGAACAGTTAACGGTGACGAAAGTTTTGCATCAGGATAATATTTTTTCTTATACGTGTTAATAATTCTTTGAACGGTTTGGATGGCATATAAACATCATGGTCAGCTCCAGGAAGGTTTCAATGGTGGACACTGGTGTTCCCACTGTTTTGTTGGTGTGGCCCACCTGAGTTTTGAATCTTGCTGATTTTTCATTTCTTACCTATTTGTTTCTTTAAAAACAGATGGACGTGGTGGATTTGTCACGGACATCCCTCTGGACCCCCACACAGCCCCGGCCACAGTGATATCTCTTAGCCGGGGTAACAGGCAATCCGCTCCCTTGTTCATATCCAAAGCTCTCAGCGGACCACACCACAGGAAACTGGGGTAATAATGATGTCAATGATGTCCATTTGAAACCTCCTTGTGGCCACGATGATATTTATTTGTCATCTAACCTACTCACAAGTCACGTGGACATGAATGCTTGATTCGAAATTGCGTGGCCTCCAAGAAGTTTTGGATGATATGCATTAAATTCACACTATTTCATATGGTGTGGTCCACTTGAACTTTAGATATGCTTTAATTTTGGGCTCATGCATGAAAACGAGCATGTAAAACAGCTAAACAGCAAGGATAAAAGACAAATTATGGTGGATCGTGACAACTAAACTCATGAATGAGGGCATGTTTGGGAGTGTGGATTTAAAACCCTTGGATTTAAAACCCTTGGATTTGGAAAACCTGGTTATATTTGGCACTTTGGATATGTTTACATGGGTTTAAATTTAATTACTAAATCAACTTTAATATTCATAATTAGTCTATATATTTAATGTTTGACAAAATGATGGTAATAAGCTGATTGAAATATATATTTTAGCCAAAAATGATAAAATTTTAAGTCTCAATTGAGCCATAAGCATAGGATCATAACCAGGCAACTAATCAACATTTTTTAATCGTTGATTTACATAGACAATGTTTGGACAAGATAAATTATCTTATTAGAGTAATTTTATTAATGTAGTTGATAATTTGATTGTTTTTAGATATAATCATTAGGCCATGTACCCAATAAATTAGTAGCTCATAACACACATGTTACACATGCAGCTTAAGGAGGATTTTAGATGAACTCCTAGCACCTTGGATTTGAAACCCTCTTTGTGAGAGGGTTAGAAATTCCCAATTACTTAATGGTATTAAATAGACAAGGGATTTGAAATCCCCCAAATTTATGGTGCCTAAAGACCCTTAAAAGACATGAATTATAGTGTGCCTTAATAGGTACAGTCGGCATGGGGAGCCAAGAACGGGGGAAATGTGGGTGCCACACCCACCATAGGGCCCACTTTGTTGTGTCCCTTGTATATCCACGCCGTTCCTCTATTTTTAAAGCTTATTTTAAGGGGTTACCCCTAAAAATGAAGTAGGTACAAATTTTTGGTGGATAACACTATAGTAAAAAAAATGATTATTAACCATTAAAAACTTTTTGTACGCTATAGAAGTTTTCGACTGATATTTGTTTTCTCCCTGCATTCAGGTCTGTTTGCCCTCATCTACAGGTTGGATAGTCAACATTAATGTATGGTAGACCTTAGGAAATTTTTAATGGTGGGCGTTCAAGGACCACTATTTCTCATGGTACGGTCCTCTTGAAATTGGTGTCTTCTTCCTTTTTTGGGCATATGCCCTAAAATAAGCTAGAAGGGCATTACGGCCAGGGTCGCGCCTACATTGCTGGTTCGGGCTGCAGCCAAGTCGTGCTCTAAAGGAGGATGTTCAGAAGATGGTCAACCTCTTGCAATCAGCTTTTTTTATTTTCGGGTTCTGTGTTTCTCCCTATAGGACCCACCGGATGAGCGGCTTGGATCTCAGTAGTGTTGGCACATGTCGGTACGTGGGCCAAGTGGAGGGATGTGTGTGGAATTGACTAAAAAAAACTCCTGCACAGTTCATCACAGGCACATAATTTATTTTACCGTGGCAAGATGTAAGTCTATCCTGGCCGCTAAAACTTTGGGCCTTGCTGTGGATGGGGCATGGTTTAGAACATTGAAATTAATTGGAGGATAACAAATCTCAATTTTGGAGGGAATGAACGGAAGAAAGACAGAAATTAGCAGTCTGAACTCAAGCTGGAAAAAAGTATATTAATTGGATGGTTATGGATTAAGATCAATTGATTGTTGTGATTTTGCAGATTTTGCTTCCTCCACGGTTGGACCACGATTTGATGGTCTAGATTGAGTGAACGGTTGCCACGTCTACGAGAATGAATGGCTGAACTCAAGCTGGAAAGAAGTATATTAATTGGATGGTTAAGATCAATTGATTGGTGTGATTTTTTTTTTTCCAGTTTTTGCTTCCTCTACGGTTGGATCATGATTTGATGGTCTAGATTGACTGAACGGTGGCTGTAGCACGTGAAAATAAGACACACCAATGCTCCTCCACATCTACACCTTAATATAAAGGCAAACCCGGTTGGAATGTTTCGTCTGGACCTTCGTCTGGCCACGTAAATTCATGCATGATATCTGAACCGTTTATCAGTGGTCCGCACTCAGGACGATCATATGCTACTAGAGGCAGATCCTTGCCATCGGATCAATGCCATCGAAGCCGACGATTAGATATAACTCAACTAGTTGTACTATGGGTTATGACACAGTTAGTTGCTTTGGGGGGCATGTGGGGCCCTCTTGTTCATGACTCTGGAGTGCAAAATCATTTCAACGGACAGTTGTCTACGTCACAACGGAAGAAGCATTCTAACCAAACAATCCTATCCATCCAATCAACAGAATACAATGAAATAAAACTTAGTTCCAATCACCAACTTGAAAGATTTATTTGATGTGGGCATGATCTGGATTGCTTATCACTGTTTGGAAATTCTTGGAATATTGTTAACCATCCAGTTCATGACTCTTAAGAGGACGGCCCAACACAATTAAATATACGGGATCATTTCATCATGGGTGCGGCTCCTATGAATCCGCGATCCACCAAGGTAGGGTGGGATTACTGACAGTGGGGCCCGCCTTTACGTGTGTCCCTTATATCCACGCCGTGCCATCATTTTGAAAACTCATTTTAGTGTATGATGTCCAAAAATGAAATAGATCTGAATCTCAGGTGGACCATAATACAGGAAACAGGTGGTAATCAACCATTAAAATCTTCTGGTGGGCCTGCAAAATTGTTAGATGCAAGCTGATATTTGTGTGGTCTTTTCATCCAGGTCTTTGTGACCTTATCAACGGGTTGGATGGCAAATAAACATTCCTGTAGCCTCCATGACGTTTTTAATGGCGGGGATTCAATCACAACTGTTTCATCTGTGGTATGGTCCACCTAAGATTTGGATCTGCTTCATTTTTGGATCATTCCCTAAAATGAGGTGTCACAATGGATGGGCAGTGTGGATGTAAGGCACATATATCACAGTGGGCCCACAGTTAGGGATCCTACGGACCTCGGTGGATCCGGGCATCTCCTAAACCGCGCCCTTTTATCAACGTTTAGCAGTGGTGGTAAGTGCTGAATGGACAGATTGATGATGGGATAGGCCCACTGGTCGAAAAACCATCTAGTCTTGTGAGGTTGTAGGATTTCTTTCCGTAGACAGTCTGGTTATAGTTGGTTCAAGGTCTTGTTAGGGTGCGGTACCCCTGCCCTAGCTGGGGCAGCAACTTGGGTTCGGTCGCTAGCTAGCCTGATTAACCCAATGTCAGTTCTTGTCAGGGTGGGTTGGGTTGCAAGGCCCTCGAGTTGGAATCAGGGTGGAAAACTCATACCCTAGCATAGTCCATATAGGTTCGCTAGCTAGCCTGATTAATTTGTAGTTTAGCATCCAACCGGTTTAATAATGCACACACACCACAGGTTACCACTTCAACCCATTCCACAGTTCACCATACCTCTAGCATAGTCATCCACCCATAAGGGCCAATCCAACCCATTCCACAGTTCACCATAAGGGCCAATCTTAGAGTTCATACATATCCTAACAATGAGACTACACATGATTCTAATTCCACATCATCTGCACATGGATTCTCCATAAGTACATAATTTAACCAATAGATCCCTCATAAATCAATCATAACCTATATACAATGTTATCTAACGTCAATACATCAACATGAACCACATGGGTTTCCACCCTTTTCATCATATTCTCAACACATGGAAGGATGGGCTTCCTTATGAGGTGGTATTCAAATAACATAGGTCCATTATCACATATCAAATGGGCGTGCCATGTTCTTCAGTCTCATGTATAGATGTTCGCTCACTTCAAGTGCAAGGCTGCGAAGTAGTAATAAATCAATCGTAAGACCGAGATTGATCCACAAGAATTAGGGTAAAACCAATTCAAACTATTTTAATAACTTGAATTAAGAAGTTTAGGAAATTCAGGATTTAGAACTAAGTAAAAACAGTAAATTAAGTTGGTAAAATTAGAGAATTAAAAGCTAACTAGAGCGTCAAGGATCCACTTGTAATAGATTAATGCAAATCCATTCATCTAAGCACAAACACAATTAGAATTGAAGTCTTATCTCTCATCCAATTGGAAAATATTGCATTTAAACACAAACAATCCAAACTCAATCTGGAAATCACAACTTCTAGTTCTAATGAAGCATGGAGATGATAAACTTGTAGCTTTCGAAGTAACAACCATACCAGGAGATCATGGTGTGCTCTAGGGTTATTACAATTCAAATCTCATCAAATCCGTAATGACAATTCTCATAAACTTACAAGCAAAATGTGTCCGGGGTACACATGCTCTCAAAATTGTCTAAAAATCTCAACTTTTATTCAAACTATAACTTTAAAATTTAAATCAAACTTAGAGTACTTGCATAAACAAATTAAGCATTAAAACTAACTACAAGCTTCCCCTCTAGCCAACCATGTTCATAATTGAACTATAAAAAATAAGAATAATTATGAAAAACAAAAGAAAAACCAGAAAAACCCTAATTGGAGGAATTGTAGACGCTCCACTTTGATTTTCTCCACCTCCAGCAACTTCAGAGCCCTCTTAGGATGATTGTAGACGAGAGTAGAGGTGTCCTTTTATAGCAAAAATCGCCCACCGACTTAGAATCTTCGAGAATTGTGTAAGTCATTACACACTCTGGGCGGTGGTCAACCTATCGAAGCTCAACCAACAACGAACTTCCTAATAATTTTTTGAATTTCTACTTCAGTCGACCGGTCGAAAATGGCCATTTTTGTCCAGCAATGTTTTGCAAAAATCCACCTCCACTTTTGATTTCCAGACCAATCGGTCGACCAGTCGAAGCTTCCACTAACCGGTCCGACGTTCGTGGCCGACCAGTCGGACGTTCGTGGCCAACCGGTCGAACAGTCTATTTTTTTGAACTTTTTTCCTTTCTCCTTCTCCATCTTCCTTGCTTTTTTCTTTCACCTCTTGGCTCCTCTTCTATTATCCTTCAATGCATACAAAGTGGCTCTTTTAACATCATATTGGTGAAGTCTCTCTCTCATTCTTATAATCACACAAACATGAATTAGATGTGTCTTTTAACATACAAATCATGCATAATGTGTGATGAATTAGGGTTAGAATATGCACAATTCAGAGCTCAACACACACCCCAACCAACATTTTTCTAGTCCCGAGCAAAACATATGTGAAACACATCCAATTTCCTTAACTCAACTCTCTTCTAGAAATTATACTTCTATAAACTTCAAGACATATAAGTACAAAATTCAGAGAAACTTAGTGATAGAAGTTAAAATCTTAAACTTCCTAAAACATAATGAGTATTTCAAATAGAATCCCCACCTATCGATTAATATATAAAAGAATCCGAACAAGTATAGTCTAGTGTGCGTAGTGAATGTTCAACTCATAAATTTTCAGGATTACCTTCTTTATAGATCATTGAAACTAAAGATCTAAAAGTGTACAGATCAATAACAGGTCATGACATGAATTTGCTTTACCGTTCCTTTGACGGCTTTCACTCTACTTCCCAATGCCAACTTGGGTTATTGGCCCTCTCCTGGTTGGTGATAGGTAGCCTTTTTCAGTATTCAACATATTTTCAACTTAATCTCTTTTTTCCTTTCTTTTCATATCAAACACGAGATATGATTTTTAGAGATCCATATCTTTACATTCTTTTCTTTTTTAATTATTTTTCCTAAACATGATAGATAAAGGTCCTGGCTTGGTTCCTCAACACTTTAAATCATAGTCTAATTAACCTACAAATCATCTAATCCTTTAAATTCTAAGAATCGTGTAATGTGAACTAGAATAAGAAAGTGTTCAAAATTTTCTATTAATCATATAAATAAAGGAATTCATATAGAAAACTACTATATTATAGGACTTTTAAGAGTTTCAAAATCATAACACTCCATCTATCTTCCTCTCATAATCATATCATCTCAAGTACATAAAAACAAAGTTTTCTAAAAGAGTTTTATATTGAGAAAAATTGAAAATTTTCTACATTAATTGCTTGAAATGTCACAAACATACTAGATTCATGAATGAATCCCACCCCCAACCAAAATCTTACATTATCCTCAATGTAAAAAAATATGCAATATACAAGACAGTGAGAGCAATGACATAAATAAAGGAAAGTGAGAATGATAGTACTTGAGATATTCAAAAGTGAAAATCTACCTCTAGAATTTAATCTGAGAAAAATAATAAAAACAAAATAAAACAAAAGCACAACTAATCCTAATCTAATATATACCTCCATCAAACTAGGAGAACAATCATCATGATAGACAAGATCATTCAGAGGGATGGACATGTCCTCTAAATCAGGCAACAAAATCAAATTAAGCATGATCATCAAGTGGTGTAAAAGATTTCTCATTAATATCATCCACAATCCTGATTTTTTTTATGTACATTGGTGTTTTCAAACAAATTAAGCCATTGAGAATCATATGAAAAATTTTCAGTGGCTTTCAGAAATTGCGCACCACATGTAATGGGAAAGGAGAATTTCATCGGTTGGAAATCGTTGAATGTAGATCTCCTTTCCAACTTGTCTGGGCAAAATTTTGTTGAATATTGATCATCCTAGAGATGGTATTTTTTAGTTTGAACAAACGAAAGAGATATAAAGTCTTTTATTACTTTATCCTCATAATTTGGTATGTTCTCCACATAATCGAATTCTATTAGGTGCTTCTACAATTGATGGTAACTTTTCATATTCAGTGGAAATAGGCTTTTTAGGTACCAGCGATGTCTCCCGCAAAGCATGCACTATGTCCATAATCATGGGGTCATCCTAATAAAAAAAGTGAGCTAAGCAAACGTATAGAGGGTCAGAACATTCAGTTAAAGTAAACTCCCCTTCCACAATGGATTCAATCATGTCTACCTCGTGAAGCTCATCATTATCCTCATTCCTCTGCCTTTTGCCCATGTGGAACACATTCACCTCTAATATCATGTTTTCAAAAGATAGCTGCATCACCTCATTCCGACAATTAATGATTGCATTTGATGTATCCAAGAATGGGCGGCCCAATATAATCGATATTTGAGTGACCGGTTGTGTGTCCAAGACGATAAAGTCTATTAAGTAGTAAAATTTGTCGACTTGGACTAGAACATCCTCAACCATCCCTCTCGGTACACGGATGGATCTATCAACGAGTTACAACGTGATTTTGGTGGGTTTTAATTTACCAAGACCCAATTACTCATATACCGAGTATGGGTTCAAATTTACGCTTGCCCCCAAATTTAACAACACTCGCTCAATCCGGTAGTCTCCAATGATGCATGAGATTGTGGGACTACTGAAATCCTTATATTTTAGGGAGTCTTTTGGGCGAGAATGACACTCACTTGCTCATTCAAAAAGGCATTTCGTTGCACATTGTATTTACGTTTAGTTGTGCATAAGTCTTTTAGAAACTTGGCATAGGAGGGATTTTGTTTGATGACATTAAGTAAATGAATGTTGATTTTAACTTGTTTGAAAACCTCTAGAATGTCATGAGAGTTTGGGAGAGGTCTTAGACTAACCAATCTCAGAGGGAATAGGTGTTATGGGCTTGTAAACGCTTTCCTTTTCTTATGGGGCTGAGCTAAATCCATCATCATTCTCAGAAATTACTGGATCATTAGGCTTGTTGGCCTTCACCGGAATAGATTTGTCAATTTTTTTTACCACTTCTAAAAGTGGTGATGAATTTAGCTTGCTCCACATGTTGGTTAGAGAGATTAGGGGCGCTGATTGCATATAATCATTTAGGATTGAGCTGAGGTTAGGCTGGAAAGGTCCATTCCTTAGCATTCAAGCGTCCCTTGATCTCGTCAACCACAACTTTAAGCTCTTGGAACATTTGTTGATTTGTTTGATTAATTTGTGTTTACCCTTGAATAAACGCCTTTAAGGTGTCCTCCATGAATATTTGAGGTGGGGTCACGCTGCATGGTACTACGTTTTGCATGGGTGGCCCTCTTTGAAAATTGGTGGGATTGGCCGTAGGACCATATTCCAATTAAAGTTCGGATGATTCTTCCAACTGAAGTTGTACGTGTTACCCATTGGTCCATTGAAGGGCCTTTGATAGGCATTTGTGGCATTCGCTTGCTCTTGTAACACCTCTTGAAACGCAGGAATTGTGGGACAATCCTGAGTAGAGTGTACATTGGCGGCACAAATCTCACATACATTCTCAATGGCTTCCTTGGACTTTGAGGATCAATCTTTCCTAAGTTCCATGGCCTCGACTTTTCTTGTGAGGTCGGCTATCTTAGCATTTACATCTTCCTCTTCCTTGAGGATGTACATTTCTCCTCTTTCTCTTTGTTGAGGAGGCCTAAGATTGCTTGATTTGTCCGAGGTATCTCAAGATTGGGCGTTCTCGACCAATATATCAAAGTAAGACCACGCTTCCTCTAGATTTTTTGTTATAAATTCATCATCGCACATCATCTCTATGAATTGGCGCATGTTAGAACTCAATCCGTTGTAGAAGAAATTTATAATTCGCCAAATTTTGTAGCCATGGTGTGAGCAAGCAAGTAGGAGATCCTTAAACCTTTCCCAACTCTGAAAGAATGTCTCACCCTCTTTAACCGAAAAGTTCATAATTGATCTTCGAAGGGTGTTTGTTTTATGAGCCGGGAAGAATTATTTCAAGAATTCTTGGGTCATCTCGGTCCATGTCCCTATCGAATGTGGTCTAAGAGAGTAGAGCCAACCCTTGGTTTTTTTCTTTCAAAGAGAAGGGAAGGAGTTGAAGTTTAATGACATCTTCAGTCACATTGGCGTATTGTAAGGTAGCCACTACCTCATCAAATTCCTTAAGATGTGGATATGGGTTATGAGAGTCTAGCCCATAAAACTTAGGTAAAAGTTGAATCACTCCCGACTTTATATCAATGTTTCCCTCATTGGTTGGAAAAACCACGCATGAGGGTGTAGTAGCTCGGGCGGGTTGTAAGTAATCACGTAATGCTCTAATTGGAGGAGCATTGTTCACCTCATTCTCTCCTACTTCTCAATTTGTGTTTGTGGTTGGAGTACAGGGGGAGGATTCCTTACGGATGTTTCTGCCATATTCTCCGAACCCTCACAAATTTCTAAATATTTTCTCACACGTTTTCTGACAGAAAGTGGTTCAACTAATTCACCCTTGGTTTGGAGACAATTTGTGTGGTCATGTTCCCAACGAGACATAAACCACACAAATCTCAAATTAAAACTAAAAACTAAATCATAAAGCAAAAAATCTGAAAACTACAAAATCTGAAAAACTAAACTACAAAGAGTTATAAGTCAGAAGGATGTTACCAATAACGCTTGAACTAGAAGAACTTCCTATAAAATAAAATAAACAATGTTAGTTATAGAAAATCAGAAAACTAGTTCTAGAAAAATTGAAAATCCTACCTAACTAAGACTACTCTATCTATAGCTACTAGAACAATTAGAACCGTTTTAGCCAACTAATCCCCGACAACAATACGAAAAACTTGTTCGCTCGCCTCAAGTGTAAGGTTGCGAAGTAGTAATAACTCGATCATGAGACTAAGATTGATCCACATGGATTAGGGTAAAACCAATTCAAACTATTCTAATAACTTGAATTAAGAAGTTAAAAAATTTAGGATATAAAACTAAGTAAAAATAGTAAATTAAATTGATAAAATTAGAGAATTAAAAGCTAACTAGAGCGTCAAAGATCAACTTGTAATAGATTAATGCTCATCTATTAATCTATTCATAAACACAATTGGAATTGAAGTCCTATCTCTCATCCAATTGGAAGATATTGCATTCAAACACAAACAATCCAAACTTAATCTGAAAATCACGACTTCTAATTATAATGAAGCACAAAAAAGATGAACTTGTAGCCTTCGAAGTAACAGCCATACCAAGAGATCATGGCGTTCTCTAGGGTTACTATAATTCAAATCTCAACAAATTATAATAACAATTCTAAAAAACTTATAAGCAACATGTATCCGGGGTATACATGCTCTCATAATTGTCTAAAAATCTCAAATTTTATTCAAATTAGAACTTTAAAATTCAAAATCAAACTTAGAATACTTGCATAAACGAATTAAGCATTAAAACTAACTACAAGCTTCCCCTCTTAGCCCTAGCTAAGAGGTTCTAACCAACCATATTCATGATTAAACTAAAAAACATAAGAAAAACTATGAAAAATATTAAAAAAATATAGAAAAATCCTAGTTGGAGGAGTTGTAGACACTCCAATTTGATCTTTTCACATCCAACAACTTCAGAGCCATCCTAGGATGATTATAGACGAGAGTAGAGGTGTCATTTTATAACAAAAATTGCCCACCAACTTGGAATCTTCAAGAATTGCGTAAGTCATTACGCAGTCTGGGCGGTGGTCGACCGGTCGAAGCCCTCTGGTCGATCGGTAGAAGCTCAACCAATAACGAACTTCCCAACGATTTTTTGAATTTCTACTTCAGTCGACCGGTCGAGGCTTCTGGTCGACCGATCAAATGACCGGTTGAAAATGGCCATTTTCTATCCAGCTTTTTGTAAAAATCCACCTCCACTTTTGATTTTCAGACCGGTTAATCGACCGATCGAAGCTTCCATCGACCAGTCAGACATCCGTGGCCGACCGGTCGGACAGTCTATTTTTTTAACTTTTTTCTTTTCTTCTTCTCCATCTTCTTTGCTTCTTTCTTTCACCTCTTAATTCATCTTCTATTATTCTTCAATGCATACAAAGTGGCTCTTTTAACATCATATTGGTGAAGTCTCTCTCTCATTCCTATGATCACACAAATATAAATTAGATGAGTCTTTTAGCATACAAACCATGCATAATGTGTGATGAATTGAGGTTAGAATATACACAATTCAGAGCTCAACATAACATCATGGAACGTCCATAACTTCATATAGATTCAACGCATGACATTGTCCACAAATCTATGATTATTTCATCATACAATGGATATTCACATGATAATTCAAAAAGTTCAGCAACATATTACCATGAATTCCTTATGTTAATCATCATAAAATCACCCACAAACATCACCAAAATTAGGCTAAACCAAACTACAACATATAGGGTTCATGTGGGCCAACCTAATAGGCGCACCTTGTAGAATCGATAGGTTGGCTCGTTTCCATGTGTTAACTAGCTTATATATTTTGTTCTATAGATTCCCACCACATGGGACATCAATCTAGGGTCCATAAGGGTGAGTTTGACGCATGGAGTTAGGGCGATTATGATGGGATGGAATTATCTAAACCCATCTCGGGTTTTGGTATACGCTTTTGGAAAACGCAAGACGAGATCAAAATACCATCTCGTGGAATGCACCCAAAACCATCGGCTGACCACGGGATTTCTTAAACTCACCCTTACAATTCTTCTCACTCATTCATATCCCGTGCCTGCTTGTACAGATTCTCCCCTATCCCATAAGTAAACCTACTCCTTCAACGACGAATTTGAGAGAGAGAGAGAAGCCTCGATCGGCCCACTACACCCTGCCATTACACATCCTAATGGATTCAAGGCCATCTTTGTATGAGAATCTCATCATCGTCATCGGTCGAGATTGATTGGTCGGTCATTCAGGAATACCTATGTTGAAGATGAACTGTCCATGATTAAAGATTGCATATCTTCATAGCGCCCGTACGAGGAGCAACTAAAGGGCCTTTAACTTTATATAACATCGTCTTCCTCATCTGCTCATGGTGAGGAAGATCGTCAGTCTTGAAACGTCCTATTCGGTTTGTATACATCATTATTTACAGTTTGATTCAGTCATGATGGTTTCTTCAACTGTCTACCTGATATTTTCTTTTTTTTTATGGGATTTCAACTATGCCCGACTTCCAAACTGTGAGAGGGAGGGAGAGATAACCTGAGAGATCGAGGTGTATGCGAAGTCTCTACTGCTATGACGCTGCTTTTTTTTTTTTAGGTTGGAGGGTTATGTCTGGACTGTATATATGATAATTGTTGATTAACAGAAAGTTCACATGTGCAATGTTCGCTCGCCTCAAGTGCAAGCTGCGATGTAGTAATAATTCTCGGTAAGACCGAGGTCGATCCACAGGGAAATAGGTAAAAAATTTCAACTACTCTAATAACTAGAATCTAAGAAGTTTAGGAAAATATTTTTTCACATAAAATAGGAAAATTTGAAATTAAGAAGAATTAGAGCATCAAGGATCCATTTGTAGTAGTCCAATGCCAATCCATTCATCCAAGCACAACACAATTAGAATCAAAGTCCTATCTCTCATCTAATTGGAGAATATAACATTCAAGCATAAACAGTCCCACTTAATCTAGAAATCAAAGAGACTATGGCATGCTCAAGGGTTACTACAATTCAAATTGAAACAACCCAATCATGGTAATCTGAGAGAATTGCAAGGAACTCATGTCCGGAGTACACAAACTCTCACAAAACTGTTAAAAAACCAAACTTTATTCAAACTATAACTTGAAAATCCAAAATTAAACTAAAGGGTACTTGAAGAAACTAATTAAAGCATTGAAACAAACTACAAACTTCACCTCTTAGCTCTAGCAAAGAGGTTAGGTAAAAGAAAACATTAAAAACTAGAAACTAGAACTAGAAGAAGAAGAAAACTAGTTGTAGGAGGCTAGAAGCCTCCTAGGTCTTGATCTCTTTGCTCCCCACGTTGCTAGATGCCTTAGGAAGAGAGTGGAGGTGGCCTTTTATAAGAGAAATCCTGCACCAACTTGGAAACTTTAAGAATTCGCGGAGTCCTTTCGCAATTTGGAAACTTGGCCTTGAAAATCGGAGTTTCTGGATCACCATAGACTTGTCTGGCGACCGGTCTGGCGACAGGTCTAGCGACCGGTCTAAGAAGCAAAAAACAGTCAAATTTTTAACTGTAGACCTGTCTTTCGACCTAACTGGCAACCGGTCTACAGACAGGTTTAAGACAAAATTTTCAGATTTTCTTCTTTTTCTCTTCTCTTTCTTTCTTGCTTCTTTCTTCCACCTTTTGGCACTTATTCTATTGATCTTCAATACATACAAAGTGACTCTTTTAACCATGAATTGGTGAAATCTCCCTCTCATTCCTACAATCACAAAAACATTTATTAGATCAGTCTTTAAACATGAAAACCATGCATATAATGTGATGTAATGGGTCGGCAAATGTATAAATTGGAGGCTTAACACACCCCCCAACTAGCATTTTGCTAGTCCCGAGCAAAACATGTGTGAAACAAGTTCAATTCTCCAAGATCCAACTCTCCTTCAGAAACTATGCTTCTATCCATTCCAAGACATACAAGTGTAAAATCAGAAAAATTAGGTGATAGAAGTTGAAACCTTAAACTCTCAAAACATAATAAGTGTTCATATGAAATCCCGTTGATTGATTGATAAATAGAAGAACTTGAACAAATTCAACATAATGTGCATAGTGAATGTTTATCTCATTACTTTCTGGGATTATCTTCTTCATAGATCAACTAAACTATGGATCACAAGGTGCACAGATCAACAACAAGCTTTTGACAAGAATTTGCCTTACCGTCCTTCCAACGGCTTTCACACTATGTCCCATTTCCGGCTTTGGTTACGGGTAGACCATCCACCGGTTGGTAATAGGTAGCCCTTTTCGGAATTTTCCACCATATTCTCCATCATTCGCATATTTCATCATTCCTTTCCTGTTTTCTTTTTCATTAGATAAGATTTTTAGAAATCCATATCTTTCGTTATTTTCCCATGGACAAGGATGGACAAAGTACCCCGGCTTGGTTTCTCAACACCTCAAACCTAAATCTAGCCAATCCACAAAGCTACATAATCCTTTTAAACCATGAAAATCGTATATTGTGAACTAGGTGTAAAAGTGTTCAAATTTTCTATCAATCATATAAATAGGGGAATTCACATATGAAACCATTATATTAAAAGTGGTTCAAGACTTACAACATCACTCACTTCGTATCTCTTTTTCGTAGACTCGTATCATCCCGAATGCATAGAATCAAAACTTTTTAAAAGAGTTTTGAATTTTCAGAAAATTCAAAAAAAATTCTACATAATTGCTCGAAATGTCACAAAAGCTAGTAGATTCATCTTAGGAATCTCACCTCCCAACCAAAATCTTACATTGTCTTCAATGTAACAAGATATACAATAAGCATGACATGAAATAAAGGAGAGTGAGAACGAGAGTACCTGGGGTAACAAGTTGATCAATTCTAGCATCTTCAATTGTCTTGATGAGACTTATTCAATCCTAATTGCAGAAAAATAAATCCTAACCTACCTACCTACCTTTGATTAGTCCGATCAACTACATGATCAAATTTGAGCAAGATCTTCATGAATTTCAATAAATTTATTATGAGGACCATCCAAAGTCCCGCTCGACAGTAGACATGGGTGCTTGTCTTCACTAAAGTCCAATCATAATGTGCACCACATGCATGAAAGGAGGAGATAAGAGCAGCAAAAAGATATCTCCTCAAATTCTGATCTGGGTTATGATTGATTAAAAACGGGTCCTTCCAGTCAGAATTCTCAATGGGCAGAAGGACCCATGATGGTGGAGAGACATTCATCAAGTATTCTTCAGTTAAAGTTGTCTCCTCCACAATTTCATAATTATATGGTGCTTCCACAAACAATGGTAAAGAGTGTAAATCAATGGAATGATGTTCTTCAGGCACCGACACCGTGTCTAAGAAAATGTCCAACTCCCTAATCATCTTATCATCAAGATCATAAGAGTGGGCCAAGCATTTCACTAGGAAATCGAGATAGTCGGATGAAGGATTATGATCTTACTTGAGTGAGTGCAAAAATTCAGTTTCGATGGTGAGGGACTCGCCCTCCATGGAGTGAAATTTTTCCAAACTAGGTTCTCCATAACTACTTTGAGGCACCAAGTCAAAAGTATACAAAGCTTTAACAATCTCTTGAATAATGGGGTCGTTTGAATTTTCAAAGTGAGCCAAGCATTCGTCCAAAGAATCTGAATTTTCACTCATGTGAGTCTTAGTCTCCACATTAAAATTAAGCATGTCAAGTTGGTGGAGTGTTAGAAAAAAAATCAGAAAATCTACTTCTATAAAAATTGAAAATCCTACCTAACTAAAACTACCCTATAGCTACTAGAACAATTAGAACCATTTAACCTTTTCCTCGGCAGTGGCGCCAAAAACTTGTTCGCTCGCCTCAAGTGCAAGACTGCAATGTAGTAATAATTCTTGGTAAGATTGAGGTCGATCCACAGGGAAAGAGGTAAACAATTCCAACTACTCTAATAACTAGAATCTAAGAAGTTTAGGAAAATAGCTTTTCACATAAAATAGGAAAATCTGAAATTAAGAAGAACTAGAGCATCAAGGATCCACTTGTAGTAGTCCAATGCCAATCCATTCATCCAAGAACAACACAATTAGAATCAAAGTCCTATCTCTCATCTAATTGGAGAATATAACATTCAAGCACAAACAGTCCCACTTAATCTGGAAATCAGATTTCTAGTTATAATGAAGCACATAGAACTTGAACTTATAGCCTTCGGAGTAACAGCCATGCCAAGAGACTATGGCATGCTCAAGGGTTACTACAATTCAAATTCAAACAACCCACTCATGGTAATCTGAGAGAATTGTAAGGAACTCATGTCCGGAGTACACAAACTCTCACAAAACTTTTAAAAAACCAAACTTTATTCAAACTAGAACTTGAAAATCTAAATTAAAGTAAAGGCTACTTGAAGAAACGAATTAAAGCATTGAAACAAACTACAAACTTCACCTCTTAGCTCTATCTAAGAGGTTAGGTAAAAGAAAACATTAAAAAATAGAAACTAGAACTAGAAGAAGAAGAAAACTAGCTGTAGGAGGCTAGGAAGCCTCCTAGGTCTTGATCTCTTTGCTCCCCACATTACTAGATGCCTTAGGAAAAGAGTAGAGGTTGCCTTTTATAAGAGAAATCCTACACCAACTTGGAAACTTTAAGAATCCGCGGAGTCTTTTGCAATTTGGAAACTTGGCCTTGAAAATCAGAGTTTCTGGATCACCTTAGACCTGTCTGGCAACCTGTCGGGCGACTGGTCTAAGAAGAAAAAACAGTCCAATTTTTAACTGTAGACCTGTACAATTTCAGATTTTCTTCTTTTTTTCTTCTCTTTCTTTCTTGCTTCTTTCTTCCACCTTTTGGCACTTGTTCTATTGATCTTCAATGCATACAAAGTGACTCTTTTAACCATGAATTGGTGAAATCTCTCTCTCATTCCTACAATCACAAAAACATGTATTAGATTAGTCTTTAAACATGAAAACCATGCATAAATGTGATGTAATGGGTCGGCAAATGTATAAATTGGAGGCTCAACATGCAACCATGTATATGTTGATGTACATCACGAAAGTTACACAGATGGAATCCCATTCTTGTGATATTTTGGATTGTCGTGGGTTTCACCTGGATGACCCATTATACAACAGTTGATAGGGACACTCTGCCCTGCATTGATTCTATTATTATTAATTTTTTATTAATGTTGTTTGGATGCCCATTACTTATGTTAAACAAGCCCCAATTACTAGGTCCACACATTCCTTGTGGTGGCTGAAACCATCCTCATTTCACTGCACGAGATTCGATGTGGTCCATTGACCTCCAAACTTTTTGTCTTTTTTTATAAATATTTTGAACTGAGTTTACATCTAAGGATATTAATGCCCGGCATTCTAAACTGTGAGAGAGAGAGAGAGAGAGAGAGAGAGAGAGAGAGATCAGTGTATGATAAGCATCTACTGCCATTGAAATGGATGCATGTTAGGGTCTTGATGTGTGGACTATGTATGTGATTGTTCCTGATTAATAGAAAGTTACCCTATACAGAGAGTGTATGTTTATTTGACATCCACGAAAGTTGCACAGTTAGAATCCCGGCACGAGTCATGATCTAGATCCTTATTGGTTCCATCTGGATGAGCTATTATACAATGGCTTTAATATGCCACTCTCTGCCATGCGTATTTTGTTCAATATCTGTAGTTAAGCTTAATAGATTTTTGTCCCTCTCATATGTTAGATGTGATTTAATTCAAAGCATCAAAGAGATTGGAATTGCACGATAGGCAAACAGTGCCTCCATGGTGTTTTCAGAACTTAGAAAAAATCCAAGGTATTCATGTTTTTCTCATTTATATTGGGAGGTAGGCTTAAATTCAATTTTCAATTTCAGTTGTAACTATATATACAAATAGTTATAACTATATCCCTTGTCTGATGTATATTTATTTCTAGCTAACTCGTGATATTGGTTCATTTGTAGGATTGGTTGACAAACACATTTATGTAAGAAAGCCCGCCTCTCAATTCTATATATCTACGCTTATAAGGTCAATTCTTTTATATATGAATTCTCTCCATTAAAACATGAATTGTGTATGCAGTCTCTTGAGGTGTTTACACTGAATTTTTTATTGATGTGTACCATGATTTATTTTAAGTGTTTGGAAAAGAAACCATGTTGGTACGTATGTTTATGTGAGAGCCATGTGAAATCTATGCTTAGTTTTATGACTCTTGTAATCATGATGAATATGATGTGTATATGTGTGATGTGTCACAGGATTATGTATGCAAATATTACATTAATGTACACCCATTGCCCCCATATCGATAAACCTGCTTGATGTAAAGAGATGGAGCCCATGAGAGGTGTCCATGATGGAAAATAAGTTGTAGCGTGACCATGAGAATACGTTGGATGTTGGCCAATAGATCCTTGTGTTTATATGCTATTTAAGATGGGTCCATATGCTATACGTGTATGATTTGTTTTGGATTGACCTCGTTGGAAGACAATTGTACTTAACATGAGGCAAAGAGTGGATATTATTTGTACATGTTATCTCATGAGCTAGGGTTGGTGATATGGACACTAAGCTCGAGCTGTCGGCATGTGCTGAGTTCCTTGCGACCCCCCATAGTGACATTTGAGTTTCTTTAAATTGGCTGGATGCTAAACTACTTAATTAAATGTGAAATTAATCATGCATTCATGGGACCCGACTTGGTAGGTCAGCTCTGGGGGCACTACGACGTTAGCTTGTGGTAGTGTGGTGGGTAACTATCACCTCCATTGGCTGGGTTTGTTGACATGAAGTTGCGGAGATTCCCGCTTCATCATAGACTCTGTTGACTAGTGGTTAATGAGAAGAGTTAGAATAAGTCCCGTCTCATTTGGTCAGGGTGCCTTAGCCAGAGTATGCATATCATGCATTGCATTAAATAAGATTTTTTCTATGTATGTTTTGATTAGGTATGATCATTGTTTTTTAATATTATTGTGTTATTTTTTTAGAGTAATCATCACTGAGTTGATTGCGAGCAACTCACTCCCTCCTGGGATTGTGTTTTAAAACATAAACCCAGATGTTGTAGGCGACGATTTAATAAGTCAACCAAATTTACAAGATGAAGAATATAAAGTCATGACAGCGAATGGCGGATGGTGAACCAAAGTGGCGTAAAGATTATTGATGTTCAATTATTTTATTCTCGTAATGAACTTGAGTTAAGTCTCCCATGGAGATAAGAAAGTGAAATATTATGTTAAGTATGATTATGAACCATTATGTATGAGAATGTAAAGTAGAAAAATATGAATTGAGAATTTTAATTTTCATCATTATGCTATGAATGCCATGGATATGTGAAAAAAGATAAGTATGTGAAGATATATCCCTAACATTTTCAGGTTAACACCCATAAATTTGGCCCATTGTATTGTACATGAGAGTCAAAATTTCAGGGCGTTACAATATTAGGCATCAAATTCGAACAAAATTATTTTATGAGGCTTATAAACTTATCTTTAAAAACTTAAATAAAAATATTCTCAATCATTTTGAAATATTGGGTCATAAACTTGTGGTTTGTCAATAAAAAAGAGTCTCAAATTGAGTAGGAGCGTATCTTAAGAATGATTTGAAAAGGGAGAAAATACAGAAGATTTCTTATGCTAACATAGTTGGTAGTCCTGTGTATGTTATGCCGTGCATCTCTCCCGATATTTGTTGTGTCATTGGTTTAGTTAGTTACTTTTAGTTAAAGTCCGTGACTTGTCTATTGGCAAGTCATCAAATTTTTTTTTTTGTTATATACAAGGCAACCAAGACTTTATGTTATGCTATCACGGAGGTGATCCAAAAGTAAATGAATTTATTTTTGTTGATTGGGGAGGAGATGGAGATAGCAGTAAGTCCACTTCTCAATACATCTTCTTACTTAACAAGCGAGTCATTTATCAATTGAGTAAGAAACAAACCTCTAGTACTCATTTGTCTATGAAGTCATAATGTATCTCTCGCATTATTATCGCTAAGGAAGCTATATGATTGATGAATTTTTTTACTAGTCTGGGGATTGTTTCTAGTACTAGATATCCTATACTTTTGTATTGTGATAATATATTAATCATATAATTGTAAAATACCTAAGTTTTAATAGAGATAAAAGTATGTTAATATGGGTATTATTTCGTCAAATCAGGTTATTGGGAGTGAGAACATCATTAGTTATATCTTTATATGTAAGATGTTATCCGATCCATTTACTAAATCACTTTCGCACGATTCTCTTGTGGTTCGGTTTAGGGGTAAATTACAAAAGATGTGACTATATTTGTTTTTATATTGAATATGAGATTGTTAGACTCTGTGCAATTTATTAGACTGTTATTAATAGATAAATATTTATTCAATTGATTATATTGAGATTTTCTAGTGTTTGGGTTTATATGTATGGATGTGATTATATTATAATAATATACGCACACACACATACGTATATATATTCTAAGTAGCTTTCATAATGAGGTGTGGCCAATACTTATCAATTAAATGCTTGGTTCTTTTTACCATTGTGCAGGTATACACAACAAGAGTTATGCATATTGAGATTTACCTTCACCTTGGTTTATAAGACGATTGGGATGAGCTCTCATAAAGATCAACACGATTGATTCCGTACCTAGTAAATTTGTGTAAGCCCATAGATTGTTGAGGGAATGGATCATTGATTGATCGAAATGATCTCATGTGATGATCGCATAAACGATGAACGCTTAATCATTCATGATATGTAAAGTCACACGTGTTACGAGACCAATTTACTACAAACGACGGAATGAATGCAAGTCTTATTGGTGACTCTTGTGCCCTCATTAATATACACTATGTGGTAAGCTCCTGATGAGGTGACGCTACTGCTACAACCCGAAGATTGCACACCCAAGTGCAGGTAGCGAAGTAGTAAAATACTCGGTAAGACCGAGGTCGATCCACAGGGATTGGGGTTAAGAACACTTAGAGGAATTAGTTTAGGTGAGTGAGATAAAATCTGGTTTATCCACGAGAGTGGAGCAAGTTGTGTGTGGTGAAAGACAAAAATAGAAAAGGGGCTAAGGCATCAGGGATCCACCTTTGATTCATTCACAAGATTTGATTTATTGGTCCAATTATAACTCAACTGGAATTGAATAAAGATTTATTCCTATCGGAAGATGAAACAGTTAAACCATTAAAAAGATGGTGATCTGAACCGATTGATTTGACCATGAAGCACTCGTTAGTTGATCGCAGGGAATTCCAAGCATCCACTGTGCCCGGAGTCGACAATGGATCAAGGAATTGTACAGATCAACAACTTTGCCAACAAGTCAACCGATAAGATCATAATTCATACGATCAAATACATACTTACAAGATAGGAGGCTTTGATTGACCGATCCAACCGTTAAGATCTCGTCTATTGATCGCAGGGAATCCAAAGCATCCAATGTGCCCGGAGTCTACAATGGATCAAGGGATTTTACAGATCGATGGCTTTACCTGCACTAGCTCGATGACCGTAGGGAATCCAAAGCATCCAACGTGCCCGGAGTCGACGATGGATCAAGGGACTTTATCGATCATGAACTAGCTAATTGGTGTGCAAGGGATCCCAAGCATCCAACGTGCCCGGAGTCGACGATGGATCAAGGGGCTTGCACAACAATAGCGTCTGTCGATGTGGATAACCGAACCAATCAACCAAAGAGAACTCCAACATTTACACCACACAATATTGAACCAAAAGAATCAAAGCTTGCAAATTTCTTCAAAGGCTTCACCCCTAGCCTTAGCTAGAGGTTTAGCCAACCATGCTACAATGAAAGACTAAAACTCACTGAGAAAGAAAATTCTACACTACTCTACACTACAAAAGAAAGAAAGAAAACTAAAGAAGAGAAGAGAGGAGTTGTAGAGAATGGGATTTTGAGGGATGAGATGAGATGATAAGGGAGCAACCCCTTTTATAAGATAAGGGAGAGTGAAATTACTTGGAAACTAAGTAAAGAGTTTTCTTAGAGTCTAAGTTTAGTGAGTTTTCTTAGAGCCTAAGTGTATGGAGTTCCTTATAGTCTAAGTATAGTGAGTTCCTTAGATTCTAAGTATAGAGAAGAGAGAGAGTGTGTGTTTTCTAGCCTCCACACTAGGGCTGAAAGTTGGGCGGGTTCAACCCGACCGACCCGTGACCGACCCGACATTGGGTTGGGCTTGAGCAAGAAATATCGAGCCCGATCTCGAGCTTGGGCTATGCAAACACCAACCCGATAAAGCTTGGGTTGGGCTTGGGTTGAGGTCTTAGGTCGCCCGACCCAACCCGAACCCGATCTATATACAAGTTACTTATAATTTTATTATACTTAAGTAAACTTATTGGTTTATATTACTTTAGTAAGTAAACTTATAACGTTTGAAATTTGATATACTTTTAGTATTAAAGGAGTAGTTATCCTAGCTAATTTGTTTGGAAAAAAGTGAAGTTCTTCATAATAAATAACTACATACATAATTAATAAAGTCATAAGTACGAAAAATAAGACGTGTATTGAAACATAATAGGCTAATGTAATAACGAAGATATTAGCATTTATCAACCCGACCAACCCGATCAACCCGACCGAGCCCGCTTGGGTTGGGCTTGGGTTGAGAATTCCCAACCCGATGTTGGGTTGGGTTGGGTTAGGGTTGAGGTATAGGAACCTTGGGTTGGGTTAGGGTTGAGCACCAACCCGACCCAACCCGCCCGACTTTCAGCCCTACTCCACACATGTGGGAGTGGAGAAAGGTTTTCTTGCTTGCACATGTGGAGGAGAGATGCCTTGCTTGGTGGCTGACACAAGTGAGAGAGAGATGGGGCTGTCCACGGTGCTTAGATTTGGCTGCTGATGTGCTGTCCTTTGTGCAGACGATGGTTGATGGAAGCTGAGTAGCTGTTGTCCACTGTGTGTACGGCTGGTGAAACTGCAGCTTGGGCCCACCTCAGACTACTGCTGGATGTGAGGTCCACTGGACGGTCAGATGATGTTGGATGCTGATGGGTGGCTAATCTGACGATGGACTGACGGTTGATGGAAGAGGAAGGCTGCACATGCAAGCTGACCGTTGGATGGTTAGTTGGAGCAGATGACGTCTAGTGGACAGTGAGTCCAATGGACTGCTGGTCCACGTATGGCCATGGATTGAAGGTGTCACAGTGCATGAGATGCTGTGGGACGTTGGATGTGGGATCAACTGGAACGTCTATCCTTGCTTGGACGCTGGACTTTGGCCCTCCTGAAGATGGACGGTTGATGGAGTGGGATCTTCATATGCTGGTCCCTTGAATGGATGGTTGGATTCGGCTGGGAACTGAAGAGTCAGCGTTGATGCCTTAATTTTGATGATCAACGGTTGAAATGATGGTCCATCCTTATTTGGACGGTGCACATGAGTTGAACGTCCACCATAAGCTGGAGATGAACCTTCATCTTGATGTGAATGGTGGAGGATGCAGCTTTCGCAACTGGACCATTGAAGTGGACGTGATGCGATCTTCTTGTGCCATCTACACTCAATCTCAACCGTCCAGTAAGATCCGTCCTTTGATCTTTACCGCCCGATTTTCTTTAGGATTACCACCCACTTGACATTGATCACTTTTGGGTCCTAAAGCACCCTGATTGGCTCGGATCTTGTCCAACCTCTCTTGATCACCTGAACATTGAAAATTCACCTAATGAGGGATAATTAACCGAAAAAACAATGATAATGCCCTTAACAACCAGGGTTAATTATACAATATTAGGTACTTATCAGCTACATTGGTGTACATTCTCAAAGTCATATGCGAAAATTTGATTGGATAAGAAGCATGCTAAAAGTCGCCAAATTAAAATCAAGTCACTAAGATAGAATAAAGGAGGATCGTAAATGATTTTGCGGTAGTGATGATAAAAATAATACTTATTAAGGCGCCAAATTGAATGAATAGTTAGATTTTATTGGGAACTATTTTTTGAAAAAAATAGTTATATTTATTGAAATAATATTTTAAACTAGCTTTGATCAATTAAGCTTACAATGATAAATTTATGTGATGTCAAAAAAAGATAATTGTAGGATACAAATTGCGTCTAGTAAGAACTAATGAAAAAGAGCTATATATGCTCATCATTTATGGAACCCACATGGAAAAAGTAAAGATTCCTTGTATAAAATGACATTTTTATCCTTTTGAATGTGGGTCTCACCTTTGTACACACACAAATGTGCTTTGTTATTGTGCTAGATGGAGTGCGTCCATCGCCTTGTAGGACACAATCCGCTTCTATAATTATATATTATGATTAGAGCATTGGGATTTGCGAGTATACAAATATGGAATCAAATGTGTCCAATTGAGTGTGATCAAATCATCTATGACAAGTGGTTGGAGATTAGGACAAATTCTTTCTCGATTAGTTGTGAATTTGATGTGATGCTATCCCCTAGGTAGGATTGTATTCTTAAATATCCTATACTTGATCTATTTGATTAGAAGATGTAGATTATATTTCTAATTAAGTTGGAATGTGATAATTTGGTATACCTCATTACTACTAAGAAAATATTAAAGTTAATCTTAAATTAGGATTTGTCTGGGATAAAAGTTCACGAATACTTTTATAGGGCTTTGGCTTGGGATCCTTCTATCTCTTTATCTCTTATCTTTTGTCTCTTGTTATAAAAAAAAGTTCTTCTCTCTTATAAACCTTAATCTAACAAATCTAGAGATCATGTAGTGAAGATCATGGCTGATCAAATGAAGCATGATTAAAGATCAATGGTTAAACACGGTCTAATTGCCATTAGACACTGGATATTAGGCAACATATGGTTTTTTACCCTCAAGCTAGTATTCTAATTGTAATAAAACATTTACTCTATTGCACACCATCACATTATCTCTGTGTTTATATTTATAATCGTTTAAGGCATGTTTGGTACGTGGGATTAGGTAGGGTGGAATTGCATTTGGTCTTAAGCAAATTCTATCTAGCATTTGGAAATGACTAAAGAGATTGGATTAATGCAGGTATTATGTCATCTAGCCTCAAAAGTAGATACGGCGGGATTTATGGTGGATTTCAAAATCCACTACATCTATGGGCTCTACATTGGTGCATGTGTTTTATGGACAACCATCCATATATGTCCTTTACATGACATTTGAGTTGTACATGCGCACACATGACCGACATCAGTTGTGAATTGGTCCTGTTGATTACAATTATATGGTCCACCAAACATGGATTTCAATTAATAAAATGTTTGACCCAAAAGAAGAATTTAATCCCAAATGTGGGATTGGATTGTCAAAATATCATGGTATTTCCAAACATGCAATCATTATGCGGTAATGGTATTAATTCCATCTAATGCAATTCCATATCATTTAATCCCCCAATCAATAGGCCTTAGGATTTTCACTGTTGAGGTTAATGCTATTTTCTAGCTGGAGAAGCTAGCCTCAATTTGATTGTTCCCCTGCATGACTGTGTCTTTTCTCATTTGTTACGAAAAACTAATTCAAGCAGTGAAAAAACAGAAATATGTGAACACACTTACAGCATTAACATATACTGTGTACAGTGTTCTCATTCCTTATAGCTGGAAATCAACATCTTAGGTTGACTTCTTTTTGTCTTGGAAAGACGATTGTAATTACACTTTCTACATAATTGGTTCATGAAAATTTGAAAATTGAGGTGACCTTCAACCCAATCCTGGCCCTCCTAAGTTGCACCCTGGCTGTCATCCCATTCCCATTCTTCCTTGTGGGGTGGCCCACCTGAGTTAGGGATATAGTTTATTTTTTCCCCACGGCCTAGAATCGAGGACAGAACTTGATGGAGAGTGGATTTTACATATTCAACATAGTGGGCCCAGTCCAATGGGAGCATGGCCCTCTTGTAAGTTTTCTATATAGTGGGCCGACTGATCAATGGTCTAGATTTGAATACAGATGTAAATTCATGTGTGGACTGATCAGTGGACCCCACTACAGTCGTGATCCATAGAATTAAGAGGGGTTGCGCGTCTACACTGCCTGTGGCAGTATTGTAGTTGAACATGGATTCTTGTTAGCCAAATTTGTGTGGAGCAAGGGTGGCAGTGTTTTGGTGGGTTTCAAACACTGCCACACCCACTACAAACTCTATTTAAAGGGTGCTGGGTCCCCAATCCGGGATTACACTGAAAACAACCCCATCTAAGGTTTTCTCTACAGCAATACCTAGGAGAGGAAGATCCAGATCTCAGATATCGGAGATGGCCCACCAAACAGGTAAGTCTTTATTCTAGTTATTCGATCTACATACTCGATGCACTGTACGGTCCATCAATTCCGCAATATACAGATTCTTACAGTTGGTATTAGAGCCCACAGTGCATTGGCTATGCTAGATCTAATTCAGAATATTGAATCTATCCAGCAACCCTTAAGGCCAGATCTATCTGTTCTATAAGGTTTAGACCCACTTAGATCTGGACCTTGGAGCTGTTTTCAGCCATAACCTCCAGCATACAGCATCTGCATCAATTAGATCCCAGAATCCAAGGCGGTCGAATTCCGCCAATGACACCAAAAAAAAAAAAAAAAACCCTTAATTGTTGCAGCCCTTGAAACCCTCTACGCCCGAGATATTGATTGATGCCCGTGCATTAAGTATGCTTCGTTCGCAATCAGGGAATGGCCGTTAATGGCAGTGGCATATTCCCCTTCAGCTCTGGTCGCACTACCATCGGCTACTGACTTCTATTGAAGTAGGAGTCGATCGTAGCCACGTCCATTGATAGTGGCAGCAATTTTGTTGCGGCCATATGGCCTTATTGCTGAAGGAACAAAGGGTTCTACCAAGAACCATTCAGTTTAAAAAAAAAAAAAAAAAAACCCTTTACCTGCTGCCATGCCTCTCTGATTGATATAGTTGTCATCATCTCCGGCGTCAAACAGCTAAGATCCATCATGGCCGTGGGTAGGCATTGAAGTAATCATAGATTCAAGCTATCCCTCCATCAATGGAATCCGGAAGTAGCTTCCGTGGATGATTACAATGAATCTGGCATCGTTTTCGTGGACGATGACTGACGTCCAATCAGTCGGTTTCAGAAACCAGAAAGGGCAGGGCAAGGGGAGGCTTTGTAGCTAGGGTTAGGGAATTTTATTTTTTTTTGGGGCGTAATAAGGCAGCAACAGGGTGTGGGCCCGGCTTATGGGTAATGCGACTGGACTTTGTCCAGCCTTTTTTTTTTGTTTATTCAGTTTTCAAGCCCAATGAAGATTGCCCAGTGGGCCAAGGGTGTGTAACATTAGTTTGGGCCCACAAACATTTAGGAACATGATGGGCCCACTTGCTTAAGTACGTGAGTCCAATTTTAGATGATGCAAATAGCCATGTTGGACTACATTCATGGACTGAGAGGTCCAATTAATACACTATGCGGACCACCATCAGATCTGGATGTAATGGGCTGGTTCATGTGCCCTGTTGGAGGGCATTAGCCTTGGATCTAAACCATCTATTTGTCCATGGTAGGCATGCCATATAAATCATTGCATAAGTGAACATCATGTGTTGCCAACCCAAGGATCTCAGTTGCAACTATATATGTGATCACTCTTAGTGCGGATAGATCATTGGATGAATTATGATCTATTCATTATATGTGATATGGGCATGCTATTTGGACTTCTATATGTGGGAAATTGAAGGTGTGGACTTCAACCTTGGGCCCATACAGATATTAGCAAAGAATGGGCTTATTACTTGTGGTCTTAAGGTTATGTGGGCCAATTCAGGGATGTTTGTTGACCAACTTCAGACCCTCATTTTAGAACTATATCAATTGCATCCAGGCCTAACATGATGGCTCGTTCTTGAACCTCCTCATAGGTCCCCTATAATGGATTTTTTTTTTGGCCCAGTTGTGGGCCGTCAGTTTGAGACCCAAACCGTTTGTTGTGTTTGCCCAAACAACCAGGCTCAATGAATGGACCTACACACCTCATTGGTCCATTGGCAGACTTTTCAGTGCACTGGGTTATAAAGTGGGTTTGGTCTTTTGTTTGTAAGGTGTTTTGCCTTTGAACATCCTGTGAAGGTTGCCCTGTGAATACCCTTAGGCTTGTAATTGTAGTTACTTTTCAGTAGGCCTTATATTCAGGATTTTGATAATGGCCCATTGGATTGACATTTCATTAGTTTCGGGTTTTCATATGCAGCAGCCTGTAATTTCTTTCTTAAGGCCAGTCAGTGGACCCAATTCACACCAATTGTGAGGTCCAATTCAGGCCCATAAGTTGACAAATCTGATTCATCCATTATGCTTATGAGGGCATGCCATATAGACTGCTCATTAGATGGCGATCAATAGTAGGGGATACATTATATTAATAGACCTCACATATTTAAGTTTTGACGGTCCGTTATCAATCAAACCAAAACATTGAATCTAGACCGCTCATCATTTGGGTATTTTGTCCAGATTTAGTATGCTCTTGGATGATGTACAGATCACATGTTGAAAATCTGATTTTGGGCCAAATTTTTTGTTATGATTTAGGGTTCGACTCATGGCTGTTTCTGGGCCTATTTGGGCCAGATTTTGGTGATCTTTTGGGCCTGCTTTAAGGCTGTTTTTTGCTAGGCTCTTTGGCTCGATTTTAGCTTGAATTTGAGATTGTTTTGGCCTACAATTTGGGCTTGATTTATGGCTGGTTTTGGGCTTGGTGTTGGGCCTAATTTTAGCATGTTTTGGAGCTTAATTTTGGCCTGATTTTTAGCCAGATTCTGGGCTTATTTTGGGCCAGATTAAGGGTTACTTTCAGGCCTAATTTTGGCAGATTTAAGGCCTGAATTTAATGTTATTTTGGGACCCATTTTGGCACATATTATGACCAAATTTTGGCTATTTTTTGAGCCGAATTTGAGGGAGTTTGTGGGCCTGATTTTAACATATTTTGGGCCAGATCTATGGGCCTGATTTTAGCATGTTTTGGGCCAGATCTATGGGCCTCATTTTTAGAATGTATTAGGTCAAATTAGACCATTAATAGTTAATCCATTGAGGGCAGGATTAAATCGCAATCCTAAGTCTAAATTTTGTGGGATTGAATCTGATTGTGTTAGCCACCATAATGACCTCAATTAGTGAAAATTTTCACAATTGTAGACTTGTAATATTGGGTTTAGTAAATGATTGCATACAGTTGCGTTTGTTTCCCATGCAGATGGTGACGAAAACACAGACGTTCACCATTTTAGTAGGGATATGAACACATGATTGCAGTCCTAAGTCGAAAATCATGGAGTTGGATCTGGTGATGTTAACTACCACAGTGACCACTATTAGTGAAGATTTGCATGAATTCAGACTTCTAATGTTGGGATTAAGTTAAAGGATTGCATACAGTTGAGTTCATGTCCAATATAAATGGTGACGAAAACACAAACAATCACCACTTTAGTAAGGACATGAACACATGCAGACGGTGATGAAAACACAGACGATCACCGTTAGATTCAAGTTCAGGAGAGCCATCTACATGTTATGACTTCCACCCACAGGTGGAGTCATGATGATGTGATCGATTCTCGCCAGGATTGATTATTTAGGCCCACCTTCATCCTGGATAATTCAATTGAAGGCCCTCAATTAATTGAATGTTTATTCGCCTGAAACATAAAGTCTAATATGAGTTTATTTTACAATTATCATTCCAAACAGCTACAATACAGTACCCCTTTTAACCGGCTCTAACTACACCACATGGAAGGAGTCCATTGAGATTGCCCTGGGGTACATGAAGTTAAACATTGCCTCTCCTAAGCTTTTAGATGTCAGCAATGGGGAGGGAAAATTGACTACCCCAGGAAAAGGAAGAAAAGAAAAATACAGAAAAAGAACACTGACTATAGAAAAATGTTCTTTGGGTACTACAAGTAGCATTAAACCACAATCTGATGGCAAAATTATGAAAAGGAAGCGGGGTCCTAATGATGGATGCTTCTTCTACAACAAGCCAGGACAACAGAAAAAGGACTGCGAAGGCTTTAAAGCATGGTTGGTAAAGAAAGGTAATCATTATGTTCTTGTCTGTTTTTTAAAGCAATCTGACTGATGTATCGCAGATTCTTGGTGGATAGACTCTAGCACTTCTATTCACATATGCATTTTCATGTAGGATATGCTACAGAGCTGACTGCCAACTGACATGGAGAAATCGGTGTACGTTGGCAATGGCATAAAAGTAAATGTTATGGCAGTAGGACTTTGTAAACTTAGATTAACATCTGGTCATTACTTAGACCTAGTAGATATTTTTTTTATGTACCTTCAATAAAGAGAAATTTAATTTTGGTCTCTCGCTTAGTTAAATGTGGATACACTTTTAAATTTGAGAATGAAGGTTTTAATATCTACTTTGGTTTAAATGAAGTTGGTCATCATACTTTAGTGAATGATCTATGTCAGTTAAAGTTACCTACCGCAAACGTTCTGAACATAAACTTGCAGCATGATAGAGCAGGAATAAAGAGAAAAAAAAAAGAGGAATGAAGTTTCCTCCATTTTATGGCATAGGCAATTAGGCCATATCTCTTGTGAGATAATGGAAAGGCTTGTGCGGGATGGAATACTTCAATCCTTGAATTTTTTTTATTTTAAAGATTGTACAGATTGCATTAAGGGAATACATACTAGAATCAGGAAAAATGAACTAACCAGAAATGTAGGACTACTAGAAGTGGTATATACAGATATTTGTGGTCCATTCCCTATAGTCTCATGGAGTGGACACAAATAATTTATCACTTTTATAAACGTCTACTTTCGCTACAGTTCCATGAACCTAATAAATGAGAAATCAAATTCTTCATTTTGTGATACTTTATTTGTCATAGGCATCGAGATTCATAGGAATAGATCTCGAGAACTGCTTGATTTGTTATAGAGATCCTACATTGGTAGGATACTCGAGCGATTTGGCATGCAAAATTGTTTTCATGCTTGATGACCTATAATTAAAGGTGACAAGTTCAGAAGTTTTTTTAGTGCCTCAAGAATGATTTAGAAAATGATCGCATAAAGTAAATTCTGTACGCGTCAGCAGTGGGAGTATAATGTATGCTCAGTTCCGTACACGCCCGGATATTACTTTTATGGTTGGAATATTGGGCAGGTAACTGCAGAAAGTGTTGCGCTACCTACAATGGACGAAAGACTTTGAACTCACCTACAGAAAAGCTGACCATCTGGATTTGGTTGATTATTCAGACGTAGATTATGCTGGCTACGTCGACACAAGAAAGTTCACGTCCGGTTACATTTCTTTTCTTATGAGTGGAGGAACTGTCTTGGAAAAGTGTAAAACAATCCACCACAGCTTCATCCACTATAAATGCAGAATTTGTCTCATGTCACGAAGCTACAAATCAGGCGGTGTGGCTACAGGGTTTTCTTATTGGTTTATGGGTCTTGGAGCATATCCCAAAACCTATGAGAATATTTTTGTGACAGTTCAGTTGCGATACATTTCTCGTACAATAGCGAGCACTTATCAATGTCGAGGCATATCGACGTAAAGTATCATATTGTAAATGATAGAGTGCGGGATCATCAAGTGTCTATTAAGCTTTATTGGTACTAAAAAGATCATAACTGATCCTCTCACTAAAGGGCTTCCTGTGGCGCCATTTTAGGAGTATGTAGTGTCTATGAGAGTCATGACCTCGTAGATACATTCAGTTAGTGGGAGTTTTTAGATTCAGTATAGATCTATTTTGTTCAAACACTCGTGGAGATCTCATATACTTTGATGATTCCATCTTTTGGTTTATACTATTTCTCTCATTTGGTGTGCACAATATGTTTTGAGAATAGTAGAATTTTGGTATTGTCTCATTGGAGACATCTTAAGAAAGCTCCTAGGACCTCTTGAAGGTAGGCACTTTCGATCACACTTGATTGTAACCTTCATACCACACGACCATGTTCACAATCTACGTCATTAAGATTGTTGATTCTAGTGACCGTGATTTGTCTCACTTCGCCTCAATTAATGTTCTGTAGACTACCACGATCTAGTATTAGTAGTTTTGATGGACTAAGATTAGAAAAGACGTTGTCCACATAATCTGATATATCGGTTGACCACTTAAGTAAAATTAAAATCCGTGACATTGAACAGTATGGCCCAAGTGGGAGAATGTAAGTTTTCTATATAGTGGGCCGACCGATCAATGGTCTAGATTTGAATACAGATGTAGATTCATGTGTGGACTGATCAGTGGACCCCACTACAATCGTGATCCATAGAATTAAGAGGGGTTGCGCGTCTACATTGCCTGTGGCAGTATTGTAATTGAACATGGATTCTTGTTAGCCAAATTCGTCTGGAGCAAGGGTGGCAGTGTTTTGGTGGGTTTCAAACACTGCCACACCCACTACAAACTCTATTTAAAGGGTGCTGGGTCCCCAATCCGGGATTACACTGAAAACAACCACATCTAAGGTTTTCTCTACAGCAATCCTAGGAGAGGAAGATCCAGATCTCAGATATCGGAGATGGCCCACCAAACAGGTAAGTCTTTATTCCAGTTATTCGATCTACATACTCGATGTACTGTACAGTTCTTCGATTCCGCAATATACAGATTCTTACCCCTCTCGCATAGGTCCGCCATGATTCCAATTCCTCGCGCGAATCGCTTCCTAATTTCGTTTCAACTGAATGCCGACGACGGGAGTAACTACTAACTCCCTTGCTCCTTGGCCTCATCCCCATTCGGCCATTCCCCATCCTCTCGGTAAAAGAATGCCACGCTTTGCCTCGCAAATTACAAAAATACCCTCCCATCTCCTCTTTCCGAAAAATCTCAATCCCTTTCCACGCCCCATATCTCGTCTCTACACCAAATCCTCATCACTCGGCGGAGCCACGTCAGCACTCACCATGAAGGTTGCGGTCATAGGAGGTGGAAGTAAGTAGCAGCAGTACCCAGTTGCGGGTGCATGCTGCGCACCCCCGTGCACTTTAGCTCGTTTTCTGCTCTTTTCCATATATTTAAAAAAAAAAAAAATTCTTGTGTGAAATGCTGTGTCAGTTTCCGGCACCGTTTGTGCTGCATCTTTGGCCGGAAAAGGGGTTTCGGTGACGGTATTCGAGTCAGGAAGAGGGCCCGGCGGAAGAACATCACAGCGAAGGTATTTTTTTTAAATTATCATCATCAGATTAACGACTCGTCCGACTCGACTCGGAATCGGTCGAGTCCGGTCCGGTTCGACACCGCGAGTCACTGTCCTAAACATGGGTGACTCGGTCAGGCTCATCCGAGTCCACCTTGACTCGCCCAAGTCGCGATTCGACTCAGGACTGAACGAGTCGGTCCGAGTCTCACTGAAATCATCCATAAATGGGAAGTACACCTGGGTGCACCTTTTCAAGTATATGATGATCCGGGTCGTTCATTTGTCGGGGACAATCGTGAATGGTTCATAGGAAAATTTTTGTCGTGATTGGAGCATCCTAACCATTTAGGGAACGCTGTAAGACAATAGTGATTTTTGGTGTATGGACCATTTATGGAGCCTTGTGATGAATGAATGATTAGGATTATTACATACACATGCCATGTGTACAGTGTAAATTTGTGACAGTGGATTTTTTTTTTCCCTTCTATTCGATTCTTCTAAAAATGATGAATTTTAACAGGTCTTTGGGTTTTTGTGGGGGTAGAATTTTTTTATTTTTTAAAATTGTTGGATGTTTTGGCAGATGGGTTGGGTTGGATTTTTGAAGTTGGTGAGTTTTTTTATTTTAATATGATTTATTCCTTTTTTTTTTCCAAGAATTTGTAATTTTTAAGCATTTTTCTTTTTACATGAGGTGGATGTTTGTTATGATCCCAGGGTTTAAAGAGCCTAACTTTACATGTTCGATCAGTCCTGGGGCTTTTGGTTGCCTAAACAGGGATTACACATTAAATATCCCACTTTCTTAGGTTGATTTTTTAGCAACCATTGGATATAATGCTCTGGTTTTGAATGCTCTGGTTTTGATGCTATGTGCATTTTAAGCTTAGAATGCACTTAGTCCACTAGGGCCCTGTTTGGATTCATGAAAAGCATGAGAAAGGAAATTGTGTTTCGTGGGAAACCTTATTTCCAAGAAACTGTGGGAAAGGAAATATTGCTTTCCTTTTTTTTTTTTTTTACAAGATTTTCGTAGAAATTTAGAATCTATTTTCAAGTTTTTCGTTTGGCAAAACACAAAACTTTTTTTGAAAAGATTTTAGCTTAGTCACTAGCACGTGCTAGATTAGCACATGTGGCGCATGTGGGATGCTTAGAGATGAATAGTGGCACATGTGGCATACCCGGCATATGTGGGCACTTCAAGCTGAATTGTGGCACGCGTGGTACATGTGAGGTGTTTGAAGTTGTATGGTAGCACACGTGGTACAAGACATACATTGGCACATTCGACATGTAGACTCTAAGGCTAGATGATGACACGTGCACATTGACACCATTGGCACGTGGCATATTTGGAGAATTGAAGATGGACAATGTCATGTGTGGCACATTGGTGTATGTGGGTGCTTTGCACATGAGGGGCACAAGTAAGATGAATGGTGGTACATGTGTCACAATAGCACATGTGGGGCGCAAGAGAAGATGGATGGTGACATATGTGGCTTATTAGCACATTGGGGGCTTGATACACATGTGGGGCATAAGATAAGATAGATGCTGGCACATGTAGCGTATTGGCACATGTAGGGCATGACTGAACATGGACAATGTCTCATTTGGCACATGTGGCACATCTGAGGTGATTGAACATGAATAATAACGCATTTGGGCTTTAACCCTTGAGAAACCCATTTTCCGTCCACCATGGGAAAATGCATTTCTTAGGGGTGGAGGTGGGAAAATAACTTCATTTATTTTCCTACAAAGATAGAAAGTGGGAAATGGTATTTCCCACAATTTCCCACATAGAAAGGCTTGCCAAACAACAGAAAGTGAGTTGCATGGGAAGCACTATTTCATTTCCCATACTTTCTATGAATCCAAACAGGCCCCTAGATCATTTCCCTTCATGCATCTCCCACCTCTTTAAAAGATAGCCAACTGAATATAACAAATAACCCCCTTACTCCCCTTCTATTTAAAATTCAAATTCAAACTAGGCCACTAATCACTTTTATTGAAATTCAAATTCAAGATAGCTATCCCAACATAAAATGAAACTCATTATCCTTCTTACACAAAATTGTAATCTGAGATAACACTTCATAGTTCATTCCCAAATCCCTCATTACCATAATATGTGGACCTAAGCATTATGAAATCCTAACAGATCTGGTTTTGTAGTTTTCAGGATATCTTTCTTTAAAGGAACGAAAGGAAATTTTAACAGAGGATTTATTGGATAAGCAACCCAAGCTTTGGGGTCCATGATTCAGTAATCAGAACCATTTGTTTGTTGCGTCCCTGCAGTAGATGGACCGTGCACCATAAGTCTTCCAGATTTGACGATCCTAGTAACCGCTCTTTTGACTGTATTCAGTTGAATGTGGAACGGGTATGCTTTCTTGTTTGGTTCGGTTCAGACCATTTAAGACCTCATAACTCAAAAGCAAAACCAATGTGAGACCGTGTTTGGACCAGTATAAACTGGTGGGTCTAAAATTACGATGTCTTATTATTTCAAATTGATGATGATGTCATGATTTAAAACAGTTTGAACTGGCAGTGAACTACTTTGTACTAAATTGATTAGTTCAGCTGTTCAATCTCCAATTCTGTTTTTGAAACATTGGAAATTTGGGGCACAATCTGTCTGCAGCGGGATGCAATAGACCAGTAGTCTAGTTTATCAAACCATTAACCATCGGCCTCACTCATAATTGAGAACCTTTTCATGGTCCTCAGTTCACATATTCTATAATTCCTCATTTTTCCAAGCTTTACCAATGACATTTACACCCATCTTAAGCTTCCATTGTTCATTGGCCTCTCTCTCTCTCTCTCTCTCTCTCTCTCTCTCTCTCTCTCTATATATATATATATATATATATATATATATATATATATATATAAATCATGAATATTCGTTTCCTTTTTCTATTTATTGATCACTGGTGATGTTCGTACGTAGAGAAACTACTGAAGACGGAAAGGTGCTGTTGTTCGACCATGGTGCTCCATTTTTTACTGTGGACAGCGATGAAATGATGAGTCTAGTTAGTGCATGGGAAGCAAGAGGTCTTGTTGCTGAGTGGAAGGAGAACTTCGCGTCTTTCGATCAAATCAGCACCAAATTCGTTGATTTGGAAATGGTTAATAGTTCAACCAAATTGATAATATGTCTTGTTGTTCTTTTTCATGGTATGGATGTTTATTAAGGCTATGTTCTGCTCAACCATCACTGATTTATATTTGAGATTTAATGTTGATACAGTTCAGGACATGGTTCTAGGTATCGGCTTTGGAGCACGAGTTGTTCTAGTATAGGAATGAGTTGTATCTCCTATTCTGATATTACTTGTCCTATATCCAACGTGTCCCAAAAACAATACAAAAAATTAGAAAAATTAAAAAATGAAATTTAGAAGAAAAAATTCAAAATATCAGAAAACTGAAAAAATAGAAACCTGCATCAGCACAAATTTAACACGCATAGAGATAGTTGTAGTTAGATACCCATATGAAATCATTGATAAATTTAAACGTATTTTCATTATAATTGAGCAGTAAACTTGTAAACAGACAGAAATGGAGGCATGCAAAATGTAGACAACTAGGGCTAACATACATAAGTAAAATATTTAAACAAATTCATTGAACATATGGTACAATGTCACTATATAGTGTATGCCTGTGGTGTTCTGTTCTCCAACTGATGACAGTGTAAATCAAGACTGGAAGGAGTTGCCTGCTTGCTGAAACTCATTCCTATTTCCATCTTTATCTTCATGATATGGACAAAGATGCCATCCTCTTCCTGTCCATATGTAAAAATATTAATGTAGCCACTATTGCTTCTGTCTCTGCCTTGAGATTGAGACTGAGATCCTGCTCCATACTCCTATTGTTGCATTGTGGGTCCTCCATATTCATAATGTCCCATGCTGCTGGTGACCCTGCTCTCGGTATAGGCACCATATGCTGGCTTGACCCATGCTTCTGATACTGATGTTTCTGGTCTCGAGGTAGGCTCATATATTTGCAAGTCCCATAAGCATTGGATCCTATATACCCATGTCAAGTGCCTGTTAGCCTAGCTGGTTGATGCTTTGGCATTCCAAACAGCAGGTCTCGGGTTCGAGACATACTAACTGCACCAGTGGGTGCATTGTGTGACGGACCATGTGGGTGTGTTGCACAACTAACAGGGTGGGTGCGTTGCATGACTAACAGAATAAAAGTTTAACCTTTCAAGAAAGAAAAAATGTCTGTAAGTAGGATATGATATATGCTCAGTCAGCGACTCAATCCCATGGGTGCGTTTGTAGAACTGGTACTTGGTGGGCTAAAAGGGTATCTAACATCCTTGTAGTTGCTCTAGTGATGCAATTGCATCCCATCCCACATGCGCACACTCTACATGTGTGCATAGGAAAGTGGCCAACTTTTTTTAATTGATTCTAGTTTCTTTCTTCTTTTTTTTTTTTGTCTACATATTAGGAAATATATACTATTAAGATTTTCTGTTTCTTATTTTAGAAATCTAGCTTAAGATGGAGATCTTTGGTAGTAAGGAATTCTGTTTTTTTATACTCTAGACTGTGCCAGGTGAAACCATATAAGCCTCTCCTTATAAATAAGGCACAAACCATATGAAATAACACAGATGAATGATATTTTTCTGAGCAAAGTTTCCTGTTTCTCTTTGGTATTAGCATTGGGGAGGGAGCAGTGTGGTCTCTAGCGTAAGATTAGAGGGCTGTTGAGCTTACTTTTGTCTTTGCTTCTTCTTCTTACTTGCTACATGTGGATCTTCCCACACTTGTGTTTGATTTGAACATTCAATCTGGTACGTCGGATTTCATTTGCAATTAATTTCTTTTTTGAGCTAGTTGCTTTATTTAGTCACAAGACTCACAACAGTCACCCTGTTTAGTATCATACATACAGACACAACCTCCATGACCACGTGTATCTCTTGAATCATCATGATCAACTTCAACATCAACATCAATTTTTGATATGATCCAACTGTCGATAATGAAGATTAGTTCACAATTGATATATTTGGAGAGATCTGGCTGTAAAATTATTAAAATCAGCATATGGGTACCAATCGAAACAGATCTGATCTAGATCTGATATCAAACACTCATTTTTATGAAGTCTCGATCAGCAAAGGGGATGTCCATATTAACTTGGACAACGACAACAATAATTACAATAGACCATATCATCATCATCATGAACATGAAGAAATAATAATCAGCATCAATCATGGATCCATGAAGAGCAAGATTAGGAAGAACCGAAACACCACTTACTGGAGAACTAGTTTGAAGTTTCAAGAATAATATGCTGACCAAATAAGAAATGATGAATGCTTGGAGCTCCAAAGTCTCAATAAGCTCGTATAAATGAAAGGAAAAGCACTAATAGATTGAACCCTAAAAGCCCTTAAGGAAAGACCTTCCAAGAGAAAACCTCCAAAAGAAATTAAAAGACCCTCTCCTATTCATACCCCCTCTTTTATTACCCTCTTTACTAATTAATGCGTAATGAGCAAATTGCCCTTATTAATCCTAAGGGGTTGTTTGACATCATATATTTGGATTCCGACCTAAGTATCCAAATCTTGGATTTTCAAATCTAGATTTTGCATTCTTCCATCCAGCTATGTTTGGTAGCCTGAATTTTCAATCTTGTGGAATCTGGAAATTATTTTTGTCAGCATTGATTTTGACTTAGGGGGCCTTGAAAGAGAGTAGGGGAGAGCAATTATGACAGTTGAAGAGGATAGGAAGTCTAGGATTTTGCACCCCACCTTTTCTTTTGGATTTTGGAAGGGGGGCTTTTAAGGATTTCAATCCAAGTTGGATTTGAAATCCAGGATTTAGGGGGTGCCAAACATGATTTCGATTGAAAATCCTGGATTCCAATTCTTAACTGCCTGAAATCCATGTTGCCAAATGACCCCTAAGACATAATCACCTAATACGCAATAAACAATAACCCAAGTTCTCAACAATCCACGAAATGTTCCCTACTAATTCATGCATGCACATATGGGGATCCACATGCGCTTCATAAGTGGGCTGTCCACCTCCAAAACCAAGACATCTATCACCCCAATCATAATCAAAGCATACACCTGTGAATATGTTTTCATCATGAATCTATCCATGCTACTATCTTTGACAGCCAAGTTTGATGACCACTAGATCTAGACCATTCATCAGATCTAAAATTTTAGATCTGAGTGATCCAACTGTGCAAACTCATATCTAATGGCTAAAAAAGGTCATGCAGGTCTGCGAAGGTAAGTTCAACTCCTAAAACCTGCAATGCAAATCATTGTCGAGGTGCTGAAATTCGGCTTCATTGATCCACGTGCAGTCGGTCAATGGTCGTCATTTCCAGTGCATCAAATAATGCTTAATCGGCTGATTTGCACCTTACCTCTTTCTCATGGCCTTCACATCAACTACGTCCTTGATCTCGTCTTTCGGCTTCTGCAGGATCTGTTATTGCAACTTGCCTTATTGTTCAGAAGAATGGTATACATACAGTTCTTCTACATTGATAACTGGAGAAATTTGCAGATAATCCATTAAATAAGCATTCTCACCCAGTTTTCTCAAAATACGACAATGGCCAATCTTCCTTGGCTTGAGCTTATGATACGTTCTTTCGGGGAATGCTCTCTACAAATATAAACCATCACTAAGTATCCCTCTTCAAGCACTTGCAACCCCCTGTGAACATCTGCAACTTTTTATAGTTTTCATTGCTAGCTTGGAGCCTTGGATCTTACTTGTGTCAACTTGTCACATGTGCAAGGCAATTGCCGGCGAACTCACTCGTTGTCACTTAATATTCCTCCTTGATGTATCCAAGCTGGCCCTAACTTCAGCATTGTTTGTGTTCGAGTGTCCATTTTGGACAAATCCTTGTTTTGAAATCAGTAACTCTACATTGTGGAAACCTATTTCGCCAGTTTTTACACTGATTTTGCCCACAAAATGTTGTTTTAGGACTCAAAATACCAAGAGATAAGTTTTGCCGACCCAGTTGCCATTTCCTGCTTCATTCAGTGGTGATTTTGGTATGAACTTATTCTAATTTAGTTGAAGCAATCTTCTAGTTAAAATACAGTTCTTAATTGTGCCATTTTCCTATTTGCTTTTAGAGTCGGTTTCTTTCTTTGATTCAGGGTTAGGCCCTGTAGTCTTTCTGTTGAAAACGTCACATATATTTCGGACTCAAATACTTGTAAATAAAGGTTGTAGGTTAGGTTAGGTTAACCTACAATTGATTTTAGGTGATCAGTTCTCCTTTATAATTGGGTTTATGTAGTCTGTAAATCACAGATATTTTATTTGATAACTGAGAATTTTGTTTTAGGGTTATCTAGACTCTGCATTTTTCCTTCTCCTCCCTGTAGGAAAATATATGTGATTGTGTGTGGAAGGATGATGGATGGGGATGGAAATATACATACATATGTGCACTTGTTGCACTAAACTTTTTTTTATCTTCTCTTTTTCCTTACCTTCTCTCCTACATCTCACCACTTGGTATCAAAGTAGGTTTTTTGACTTGATTGCAGTCTGATAGTGGGGATAGGGTATGGCTGGGTAGTCATCTGAAGCAAAAAAGTATGGGATCTAGAAGAGCTTGATTTTATAAGATTTATGGTGATTTTTTTGGGATTTTGAAAAGTTTTTGGAGGTGTTTCACATAGAATAAAAGATGTTGGGAAATGATCAAGATTTTGTTTTTTTCTATCATACTATTTTTTGTGAGGTTTTTGGTGGAGATTTACCACATGGATTAGGTACGGTTGATTATTAGCAATCACCAAAAACAAGAATCGTGAAATTCTGTCGAGATTTGGGAGTTAGATTTTTTTGTAAGAAATAGGTGTTGCATGACCATTGTTTTGGGTGCTTTTGTTGAAATTTCCTTGTGTTTTTATATTCTAATAGTTGTGAGGTTGTGAAATAAGTGTGGCTGGGATTGTATAGTTGTGTTCTCCTTCCGTGATTTGAGATACCATGCACACAAACCGTTTGATGTAATGCTCGACTATGGAGGATTTTTGCAAGTGCTAGAGCTTTCCTTTTCCATTCATCGCTTCTTCTTTTGCCAGGCCCTTGCTATTAGTTGTGAGTGTAGGTCACTCACATGTTATGTAGTGTTGCATGTGTGTCTTCACATGCTGTTATGGCTGTAGTCTCCCTCTCAACTGTTGTGAATGTAGTTTACTAACCTATTGTGTGGTGTCACATGTCTTCGAGAGGATTTTGCATGTGAATGATGGTTTGGTGGCTCAATGGTTGTCGAGTTTGGATGATCTATTTGAAGAGAATATTCAATGGACAACGAAAGCTCAATCTAAAGACAAGCAGCGATCAAAGATATTGTATACTATGTTGTGTTTGAGGGGGAGTTGTACCCCGCCCCAAGCTGATCGTCACCAACTTCTTCATATGCGTTCCATGCTGGGCATGTCAATATCTATGCTCCAACATGAGGGGAAGTGTAAGAAAGTACATGTAATTGTGTATGTTATCCATCTACTCCACTATATCTATGTTTCTTGAGTTAATATGTGTGTTAGTCTTTTGTGCAAACAATACACTTGTGCTAAACTCCTCTCCTCTGCCTCATCCTCTCCATTTTCTAGTCTCCCTACATCACGTACACATACATAAGCATTCGACTGTATTACATGGGTATGTATTCAATATGGCTTTGATTCATAAAATTCAACTGTCAGATATGGATATGAAATCCCCAACAAATTGTTCATGTAACATATCTTATACTTATGCTTGCATGCATGTATGTAGGCATTCTATACATGAATTGCAAACCTTTTCAATTTTATGGGATTGACCTATGTGGATTTTTGTTCTTGTAGGAAGGATTGAGTAAGAAATATGTGGGTGTTCCTGGAATGAACTCCATATGCAAGGCACTATGCTCAGAGCCTGGTATGTATTGATTTAACATATGTTGCTTTGTTCATTAGTATATTTGAGATTGGCTAACTAGGTTCAATTACTTGATAAACCATTATTATTTTTCAGGAGTGGAATCCAAGTTTGGGTTAACTGTTGGGAAATTAGATTGGTTAGATGGTAGGAACTTGTGGTTATTGACTGGTTTGGATGGGCAGAGTCTCGGCCACTTTGATGGTGTGGTGGTGACAGATAAAAATATAGCTTCTCCAAGATTCACAGGCCAAACTGGACGACCCCCACCCTTGGGTTAGTTGCATCTCTTTAGTTCCTAAAATTATTTAATTACGATTCTTTTATTTAATTATGATTCTTCTATGTCTTGCTTCAAATGTATTTTTTGTTAATTCCTTCACTTATCCGTATATGGAAAGGGTGAAGCCTGCTTTGACACCACTAAAGCAAATTTCATCTTTTGAGATGAAGATCCGCATTTAGATGAAGAATTACACAATCAAAGGGTACAAAAAAGAAAAATGAGAGAGAATTCTCGACAAGGAGGAATAAGCAAATTCTCTAATCTATTCAAGTCATAAAGTTGAGTTTCATTAAAATAAAGTATATCTACAAAAATCCTATCTCCCAAGTTTCTAAATCTGACAAAATCCTGTTCAACTTTCAATTTTCTTTTCTCAAAACAATCTCCACAACCTTTTTTTTTTTTTTTTTCCCCTTATTAACCATGTCTTTGCAACTTCCCTAGTGGCTTCCCACTTGCAATAGAACTCTTGAATAAGAAAATACCTTTTTTTTTTTTTTATAAATTTTTTAAGAAAATACAATTTATTGAAACAAGGTCGTATCCTGAAGATGACCATGCACAAAAATAACTGGTCCACTCATCTAGAAAGCCACATGTACATTAAATGTGGACCATTGGAAAATTTTCTTGCATCCATTCTTTTCGTATAGTCTAGGCCACCTGATGTGTCACGCCCTGAAATTTGGTACCCAAGTTAATCAGGCCCGAATCCGAATCCCAGACCCGTGAGGTTAATAATAAATCAAATTTCAATTTCAATCACATAGTTTCCATTCAATTCCACAAGTAATCAGAGCTACTAAAGGAAAAATAATACTAAAATCATTCTCATTAAAATAGATGTCCACAAAGCAATCCTTGAGTCTTTAATTACATTGATATTCAAAATCAACTATCCTAAAACTAAAATTTAAGTTCAAACTACTAAAATAAACGCAAGGAAATCCCTCAATTTTGTCCAGCTTGCTCTTCATACTTCAATCTACACCTGCAAAATTGTCTAAGGGGGTGTAAGCACGATGGCTCGTGGGGTCACTTCGTACCCATGATTTGGGAATCCCAAATTTACATAATAACAAAATATATAATCATAATGCACAGGGTAATAAATATGAATCCAAACAAAATTATAAAGATACATTAAATCGCATAAACAACCAATAATAAATAACGATGAATCCTTTCCGGACGAACTCAGGCAGCGCACCTGTGCAATCATTTTTGGGTTTTACCCAAGGCAGAGCACTGTGATCATTTTGGATCCCCCAGAGCATGGCACCGTGCATCTAAAATTTTAGGGAGTCTGAGTCGAGCACCCGTGTACCATTTTAGGGAAAACCTAGGGTAGTGCACCCGTGCACAACCATTTTGGATCTCCCAGGGCAGGGCATCGTTCATTTAACATTTTAAGGAGTCCGGGCAGAGCACCCGTGTATCATTTTAGGGAAAACCCAGGGCAATGCACCCATGATTATAAGTTAAACTTGTACTACGATACCATATCACAATATCATTCCAACAGTTGCATTAATGTCGAGGGTTATTCATAAATCAAACATGTAATTAAGACAAAACCAGTTTCACATGCAATTCCAATTACTATAAATCAAATAAGCAGAGATCTAAATACGATATAAACATCAACACAATAAAGCATCGAATGGAATCCAAACAGTTATCCATCTTATATGTACAAAAGCAAACTAAACTTAATATGTATGTAAAACATGGAGTTTACAAACTATGGGAGGATCACCCACCTATTCTGGTTGAAACAATATTTTGACGTATCGCTGAATCTTATGAGAATAATCCATGACTTCAATTCCTCTTGACTCGGTTGGACTCGGTATAGCTATGAGTGACTTGGATGAACATTGGTTCAAGTAAATGAAATTTTCTGATGTAGGATGCCCTACTTATGATGCATGCTCATGAACTCATATAATCCAGTGGAAGTAAAAGACAATAATAATATAAATTCTAGCATAAATCATCATGAACTAAGAAAATCACAAAGAAACATGCAATGGAGCGGGTCATTCATCACAACCACGAAGTATGAGATTCAATTATTACTATGGTTGGATCCGGCGAGGGATGGAACCTCCCAATCTTGCATGGTCTTAACCCAATGGATCAATGGGGATCACTAGTCCGAGGAATCAGCGAGTTTCTCGGATTAGGGATTTGAAAACTTGAGAATTTAGGATTTTGATTCGATTATCAAATTTAGGATTTCAAGGATTGGGGATAATGGAGAGAGAGAGAGAGAGAGAGAGAGAGAGAGAGAGAGAGAGAAGAAGAAGAAGAAGATCTTACCTTAAAAGAATATTGGAGGGGCACAAGAAGAAAAGAGAAGAAGAAGATTGAAGAAGAAGATAAAGTTTCATGAGAGAGAGAGGAGGAAGGCAACCAAAGAGGCTTTCATTCAATAATAATCAACTAATGAAAAAGGTTTAGGGCAACACCCTTATAAAATTCGGAATTAGCACAATTACCAAAATACCCCTACTAACAAAATTTTTAAAAAAAGACATTAGCATAAAAAAAAACGTGCACACACTAATCCAAAACTCAAATAAGTAAAAATGCATAAAATAAACTCAAATCTAAGATATCCCATGGGCTCCGATGATGGTGTGATGAAAGTGGGCCATGACAAACCAACGGTCCGATCACATCATTATCGCGATCCAACGGTCCGATCATCTCTTCTAAGCAACTTACACATGTCTTCCAAGGTGGGGTTTTTTTCAAATGTCTCGGACTACATGTGTAAGGTCTTCAATGCTCCTCAAGTCGTCGTAAATGATCCAGGCTCGTCATCATCGAGCCATAAAGATATAGGTGTCACTTGCCTCCTACGCTGATGATGTCTGCATCATTCTCCTCGTTTGAGAAGAACTCGACTCCGACGAGTTAAAAACTCTTGCGGCGCTCTAGTAAATCTGGATTAACGCTCTGCAACTCCGCTTTTGTCAATCATGTAGATTCTGACGGTGATTTATTCTTCCATTTAACAAGATATATCTGGAAACCTCCATCTCTCGTGGAAACCATCTCCTCATCCGCAATTTCTTCAATTTCTTGTTTACGAATAATGGGTGGAGGAAGGGGTGGAGTAGGTTGTGAAGAAAACTTAGAGAAAGGCCATGAAAGGGACGATGAATCAATGGTAGAATGAGGGGAACGGACTAGATCCTCCATATTAAACGTTGGATTAATGCCCATTTCAGGTGGAAGGTCGATCTGATACGCGTTGGACCCAATTTTCTGCAATATCTTGAATGGTCCAGCACTACGTGCTTGTAATTTCTTAGCGGAACTTTGTGAGAACCGCTCTGGCCTTATCCTCAGCATTACAGTCTCCTTCCTGAAAGTCTTGTAATCTACGATGAGAGTCAGCTGAATATTTATAACTATCATTGCTCTTATTGATCCGCTGTCTAATATGTGTATGCAATTTATAAATGTGTCGCGCAAATGCATCAGCCGACTCTGAAGATCTTTAAGTGACAGACATGGGTGAAACTATAAGACTCTCTGAAAAAGCAATGGACTCGAAATAAACAATCATATGACCTAGAACTTGAAAAACTGAAACAAAAGGACACTTCTCATGGGTGACACATAATTTCTCGTTCTAAGTATTATAAACAAGGATGATTTTCAAGTATCACAACACTTGAGAACATGCTATTAATACCAAGTCTTGAGCAGATCTTGGCATCAGCCATTATGTCCAAAATGTCATCAAGATGCGGGATAGGGACTTAGGCCATCATATCCACCATGAAGTGAATACGTCGCAAGGTGGCATGACACTTGACTAAAGCTTTGTGGACGGTCAGGATATGCCCACATGTGTACCATATGCCATCATTTTTTAAAGTGAAAAGGGCAGGCTTGGCACACAAAACAAAACTCCAACTCAAACTTTCCTTATTGAATTCTTCCCCGAGAAGTTTATCCAATTGATGTTGCATTTCTATATTTTCTGCGGGGTTCACCTGGTATGGAGGAAAGCTTGATAGGACAGACCCAGGGACAAGATCGATTGTGTGCTAAATGTCCCATTTGGGTGAAAATTTATCCCATAAATCATCTGGCGGGATATCACAAGTCATGTGAGTGTCTACCATCATATCCTCACTAGTCTCCTTTTCAAATTCATTCGTGTGCATTATGGTAAGAGACTTAGATTGGGACTCTACATCACTTAAGTCACACATGACATCTGGAAGTGGTGCGGTCTCAATTTCTTCGACCTTTTCATTACTAGCACACACTTCGTTATTCTCAACAATGATGAGTGGTGCCTCAATTTCTTACATTTCCTTACTACTGATGTTAGGCACGTACTTTTCCACTTCATAAACAACCTGATTGGATTCTTCCAACTGGCCATTCACCAAGGTATTATCTCGCTTCCAAGGAAATATAATTGATGTTAAACACTCCAATTGTTCATAAGCCGAGATTTCCTTAATGATGGGTTGGACCACTCTACAAGGAGGGGACCATATTGGTTCTGTGTTTGGACGAGAAGGTGGGGCAAGTCTCTTCTAACCCGAGGGCTTTTGACGATAAGAGATGGGAAGATATTTTTCTTTCAAACGCTCTTTCATCTCGTCCCATTATGAGATCGGGGCTCTCCCAACTCTATCAATTCTTCGCTCCAAATCTGCGCAAAACGACTTGTCTTGGCCCTCCAATTTCCACTTGGCAAACCTCACTCGATGATAATTCGACATATCATACCATAAAAAAAATAGTCCAAGTCTTCAAGCCAATCAAGGAATGTTTGTGGGTCCATGTGACCATTAAAGTAGGCCAACTCATCGGAGTTCGGCTTTCCATTGGGTCTCGACGGCCACACGACAACACTTAATGGCCCTGAAGATCTCAAACGTCTATACTCCATTCACTGCGGGGAGACTACAGACTGGGTGACTCACAATATGAATGCGATGAATTTAAACTACAATGAACTGACTCTAATTAATTCTAGATGATACGACTCAAATATGAAAATTTTCCAAATTAGGAAACTTTCTAAAATTGAAAAGTTTCTAAAATTGGAAACTTTCTAAATATGAAAATTCTCCAAATTAGGAAACTTTCTAAAATTGGAAACTTTCTAAATCTGAAAATTCTCCAAATTAGGAAACATTCTGATGCGGACACAAGCGCATTTAAGGTGTACCAACGAAGAAAGCGCCAACCACAAGTACCGTCCTTGTGGATAGGCGATTATTGAGGAGCTGAAGACCCTTCACATGTGATTGGACACACAGAAGACCCCACTCAGGGAAGACACATGTGAAGGAAGAAAGGAGAACGAAGACCGAAGGACTGAAGATTTCGGGCGCCCGACCATAGCCTTCGCGCGCCCGATCGGGCTCCCCAACTTCATCTACCGAGCGCCCGAACCTCTCTGGAGGTTTTCGGATGACTTCGGGCGACAGCTCGGGAGCTCGACCGAGCGGCCGAACTTTCCCTGCACTTTTGATTAATTGCTCGTTTTGTTTAGTTTTAGGGGTATTTTAGTACTTTTCTGTCTTTATTTGCTTATTTAAGAGGGTTAAAGCCCTAAACTCGAATTAACTTTGATTATTGATTAATGAAAAGCCTCTTGGAGCTTCTCTCTTCCTCTTTCTCTCTCATGGTGATGCTTCTTCTTCCTTGATCCCTTTTTCTTCTACTTGCTTCTTATGCCCCTCCAATCCTTCTTCCAGGTAATTATATCTTTGACTTAATTGCCTCATTACCCCCAATCCCCAAAATCTGATTTTGATCCTAAACCCTAAGTTTTCAGATTCTCAAATCCCTAATCCAAAATCTCTTGATTTCCTGGATTAGAGATTCCTCTTAATTGATTGGGATATAGCCATGCAAGATCGGGAGGTTCCATCCCTCGCCGGATTCAACTATAGTGATAATTAAATCTCATGCTTCATGGTTGTGATGAATGGCCCTGTTCCATTGCATATTTCCTTGTGATTTTCATAGATCATGATGATTACTGCTAGATTTTATCATTATTATTGTCTTTTATTTCTGCTGGATTATAGGAGTTCTTAAGCATGCATCATAACTAGGCTATCCTACATCACATTCTAAAATTGGAAACATTTTAAAATTGGAAACTTTCTAAATCTGGAAATTTCCTAAAGCAGACTAAAATCAAAACCCTAATTTTTTTGATAACTCGATCTAGACAAAATTATGCAAGCCTAATATCTGATACCAAATTTAATGTAGGATGCCCTAATTATGATGCATGCTCATGAATTCATATAATCCAACGGAAATATAAAATCCAGCATCAATCATCATGAACTAAGAAAATCACAAGGAAACATGCAATGGAGCGGGTCATTCATCACAACCACAAAGAATGAGATTCAATTATTGCTATGGTTGGATCTGGCGAGGGATGGAACCTCCCGATCTTGCATGGTCTTAACCCAATCGATCAATGGGGATCACTAGTCTGAGGAATCAAAGAGTTCTCAGATTAGGGATTTGAAAACTTGAGAATTTAGGATTTTGATTCGATTATCAAATTTAGGATTTCAAGGATTGGGGATAATGGAGAGAGAGAGAGAGAGAGAGAGAGAGAGAGAGAGAGAGAGAGAGAACTTACCTTAGAAGAATATTGGAGGGGCACAAGAAGAAAAGAGAAGAAGAAGATTGGAGAAGAAGAAGTTTCATGAGAGAGAGAGGAGGGAGGCAACCAAAGAGGCTTTCATTAAATAATAATCAACAAATGAAAAAGGTTTAGGACAACACCCTTATAAAATTCGGAATTAGCATAATTACCAAAATACCCCTACTAACAAAATTTCAAAAAAAGACGTTAGCATAAAAAAACGTGCGCACAGTAACCCAAAACTCAAATAAGTAAAAATGCATAAAATAAACTCAAATCTAAGATATCATATGGGCTTCGATGATAGTGTGATGAAAGTGGGCCACGGCGAACCAACGGTCCGATCACATCATCATCGTGATCCAACGGTCCGATCATTTCCTCCAAGCAACTTACACATGTTTTCCCAAGGTGGGGCTTTTTCAAATGTCTCGGACTACATGTGTAAGGTCTTCAATGCTCCTCAAGTCGTCGCGAACGATCCAGGCCCGTCATCATCGAGCCATAAAGATATAGGTGTCACTCGCCTCCTACACTGATGATGTTCGCATCATTTTCCTAAGATGATATAGAGGAGTTGCCTGCTTAAGATCGACTCGAACTTGACGAAATAGCCACTGAAACTCGACGGAAAAACTGGTTGACTTCGTCGGTTGAAAGCGCACTCTCTTCCTTTCTTCTTCTTTTTCTTCTCCTTCTTTCCTTCTTTGTTTTTTTCGTTCTTTCTTTTCCTTTTATCTTCTGGTTCTCTTCATAATCTAGTAATGGATGTTGTAACTAGCAACCTGAACAGGCGGCAAGGTAGTGAGTCGGACGAGACTCGGTTTGGGTGATCACTCGGCATCTCTCTGGTGGTTCTCTTGACCTCTCTTCGTCCTCCACGTTTCTGGATGTTGAATTGCTAGAGTGTCTTCCTGGACGCACACGGGGCTTTTAAGGAGAATAGCTTTCGGAGTCATGATTGCACAAGGAGTCCTCCTGACGAAGTACAAGCGGAAATGGAGTTGCACTCGAGTCCATTTGATTTCAAAATGCAGGATTGGTCTGGTTGATTAGATGGTTATAACTTGATCAGGTGGGCCTCACGTGACAAGTCAAGCCTTAATATGAGGTTTTAAATTGCTCAAACGATGGTGGGATCGACGATGAGGATGACTCGATCTACAATGATAGATTTTGATTTTGGAGGTATTTCTTTGAATGAATGGTGGTGGATGGTTGCAATGGATCCAAGAAAGCTTATGGGCGTCTTAAATTAATGGTTTTGATGGATTTACTTGGTGGGCTCAGGAGTTGAACGGTTTCAGGTTGTGCATGCGCAATTCACTAAAAACACGAGGAAGATAACAAAGCGTTCGAACTGGTTTTCTCTTAGGCTAGTTCTAGGACTCTGAGATCTCCTGGATGCTGAAAGAAGGGTCTGGATTGAATCATCAAAAGATCCAGATGCAACGACGTTTGCTGTTGAATGCAATGTGGAGAAGGTGGAGAAGGTTACAGAGGTGTCGAGTTTCGGTTGCGGATGCAGATCGCGTGCGAAAGACTGGTTTGAAATGGACGTTAAGTGCGGTCCACTGAGTTGGTGTGAAAGAAATCCAAGCCGTTCCTCTGGTTTGACTCGATCATCTTAAGTATGGGACGAAAATTGGAGCAGATCCAATGATGAGGTGGGTCCGTAACAAGATTATCTGGAACAGAGACTTCAACGATCGAGGTTTCGCCAAGTTCCAGAGCAGATGGACCGTTCAGATCGAATAGAGGGGTCCGCCATGATGGACAGTGTGGAACACTGGGTCGAGTCGCGCGGACGCTGGTGTGGTGAAGAAGAAAGGAAGAAAATGAAGGAGTGGCTGCGGGGTTTGGTTTTGGTTATAGTTTGGTCAGCGTGCTGGCCGAGCTCGATGCATTTTTTTTAAAGTGAGTCCTACAAGGATTGTTGGACAGAGCTACATCGTCCATATGAATTGATGGGTTTAAATGGTGTGCCAGTCCAAAGATGAAGTAGATCTGATGCTTAGGTGGGCCGTAGGATAAGGAACAATTAGGAATGGGTACAAGCTATTGAAGGTTGGATGATCATCTCTAGGATGGGTTCCGCTTGATGTACAGTTTAGATCAACTAGATTGGATGGCTAGATTAGAAAGAGTAACGGTCTTGATTGATGAAATCAACCATCGGGATTATTGACTGGTAATTAGGATGGAGGATACGTAAATATGAATAGTTGGATTTGAGGATGGACGACCAGGGATAGATGAATCGAATTAAATTGATAAACGAAGATAGAAATGAGCTCCACTGGTCTGGATTGAATTTTTTAAATTTTTTTTTAGCAATAGTCTGGATTGAAATTGAACGGTTACATAGGCTAATAAGTCAGTGAAGAGTGTTTTCGACGGTTCATATTAAAATAGACCGAATGAGAATTGATGTCACAGGTCAAAATATCTATGAGTGTGTGCAGATCTGAGTGTCATTCTTCAAAAACCACAAGTTCAATTAGGGGATGTACACGTATCTAAAAACCTGTGTACATACACGAGCGCGGAAAATTTCGAGGGTATTACATGATGAGTAGATCAACCTGACTTATCTTCTTAATGTTGGCCACCTTATGCACCACTAAGTGTCCAACATGCATGCTAGATTGACATGTGCTGTGTGTAACAATGCACATGGAGTTAGATTGTGATCCGCTCGGGTTTCCAACTTGCACATGATCCAATACAAGTTGGATTTAAATTGAAAATTTCTTTTCTTTCGACCAAGGATCATATGAGATGAAAAAGATCCTCATTCACCTCTTATTGTGCTATTAAATCCTATGGCTTGGGTCCTTGCATAAATACAACTAGGGTTCGCACAATTGGGTATAGAAACCTAGGCATAGTAGTTCTTATGTCTCATTTTGTTCCTAGCACGTAGCATGCTACTATAAGTGGGGAAATCAATAAAGGCATTTTTTTTTTTTTTTGTTTGTTTGAAAGGCCAACTGAATATAGACTTCGGTGTTAAGCATTTACTTTTTGTTAGTCTTTTATGAAAGTTGGACGCATAAAACTTTTTCAAAATCAATTTCTATGTGTTAGGAACTTAGGAACTACTTCCCATATAGATGATATCAAATTTTCAAAAGATACAAATGGATGGCTGAGATCATACCTATGATCGTGTTCTCTCTGATTGTGTAGAAGCTTGATGCCGATCCTTCAATGTAGGTCTCTCCTTGATTTATTTCTAGAAGAAGGGATGCCTTGAGAGCTTCTACAATCCTGCACAATAGGGCTATGGGCATAGGAGGATGATGTTGTGCAGATGCCTTGGATTCTGCCAATCTTATTGAGCAGAGGAGGCAATATTCAGTTGCACCGAATATTGGTTCGGTCCGACCGAATTCTGGCTGAAATCGCAGTTTTAATGCTGTGAAGTCTTGATAGTTTTCGGTTCGACTGAATCAAGGCAAGTTTTCGCGACTACTCGCTGTGAAGATTTGGAGGTTTTCGGTTGCAACCAGAGTGTTCGTTTGCTTGCTTTGGTCCAACCGAAGGTTAAGTTGGATCCTACTGAAGGTGCAGCTGACAACCTTATGCGGTTTTGCGTTAGGTGCGGGTATTTAAGTCCGTTTTTCATTAGGGCTTAGTTAATACGATTCTTACGAGTTTTCTCTCTAAGGGCTAGGGTTTTAGCAAGGTGAGAGAGGGTTTCTGATACTTGTAAGGGCTTGGGAAGGAGATCTCAAGAGGTGCGCATCGTAAGGGGAGATCGGGAAGTCTGTAATCTATGAAGGTGAGTGGTGTATAACTCTTAAGGCTTTTGATTGTAGTGGATCTCTGACGCTTTGTGCCATGATTTTTTTCCGCAAGGGTTTTCCACATAAAACTTCGTGTTTGTGTGCTTGCTTGATTATCATTTGATTATTCTATTATTATACTGTGATTGTGCTTCTGCAAAGCACATGGTTCGACAGGATGTGTTAAATCTTATATTCTAACACCTAGGGTTGATCTGGGTTTGTTGGGTGGGCCTAAATCCCAATAGATGAGAGCCGTCCAAGGGTGGACCACATGTGCGATGGGAGAGATAAGGGAGGGATGATGAAAGACTTCTCTTCTAATCTTTTCTTCTTTTCTTATTCTCTCTCTCTCTCTCTCTCTCTCTCTCTCTCTCTCTCGAAACATCAGGGTGTGGGTGACTTTGAAGTCTTTGTTGGGCTCTTGCGGAGATAGAATCTATTTATTAAGCAAGAGTTTAGGGTTCTCATGTGAAAGCATCAGTATGATGCTTCACACTCCTACAAACTTTGGTATTGCCCAACATCATCAAAAGTTTGTAATCTTGCCTATCCATATGCCCAAAATTACCAAAATCCTTTCACTATCGGTGGTGTCCATCTCTAGCTCATAGCCCATGCAAGCACGAGGGGTGTACTAGAAAATGATCAAAACCGTTGGGTGTCCACCAAGATTGATCAAACACTAACTATTAAAACAACATATCTAATGATTGAAAACCTACTATAAAACTTTGAAAACATTTGAGATTATCGACTAGCGTTAAAACACTTGATGGATGGTCCAACCAATAAGATCTATCCACATCTAGGTCCTTCGAAGACTAGTAGATCCCTTATTGGTGCATATAAGGCTTTAACACATTCTAATGTGTGCACCCAATGACATCCGTATTATGTCGGCTACTAAGGTAACATCAAAAAGTATGTCAAGGCCCACAACACTAGGACAATGAAGTCCATCCATGACCTTCAGTTTGAGGATTAGTCAAAGCTAGCACAAGATTAAGTCAATCTAGTCTGAGCATGATGGGCCTCTTAGTTAGGAGACTTGATGCTTTCCACCAATGCGAATGTCCAATCAAGCCCAAGACAAGTACTTGCAAACAAGTGAATAGTCATGCTCTCACGTGGAGAAGAGCGATGGCAACAAGATGCCCAATGTTGGAGTCCATAACTCATTATCAGTTTTACTCAAACAATAACCAAAATACTAATCCCGTGTCTCCCAAACATGATAAAGTGGTTATGATAATTAGGGTACTTGAGAACCATGGTGACAACTCTTCCTTAGCCATGGTGGCTGTTATGTCCATGTCATTTTTTCCTCATGGAGCCAGAAGAGAGATTCCATAAGGAACCCTTATAACTTGCTAAACATATTTAATGTAAGAGTTCTACACAACTAGTGATGAAAAGCAAAAGAATATTCCATTCAACTAAGTGGTTATTGTTTGCTCCCCCCAAGTGCATGGTTGCGAAGTTGTAATAACTTGATTGTGAGATTGAGATCGATCCACATGGATTAGGGATAAACCAATTCTAACCTTCTAATAACTTAAACTTAGAAGTTTGAGAAATTCAATTTTTAGAACTAAGTAAAAAGCAGTAAAGTAAATAAGGTAAAATCTAATAATTAAGACTAACTAGAGCGCCGAGGATCCACTTGTAGTAGATTAATGCTAATCCATTCATCAAGCACAAACACAATTGGAATCAAAGTCCTATCTCTCATCCAATTGGAAGATATTGCATTCAAACACATAGATAACTAAACTCAAATTAAGAGTTCTAGTTCGAGTTCTAATGAAGCATGGGGAAGATGAACTTGTAGCCTTTGAAGTAACAGCCATACCAAGAGATCATGGCATGCTCCAGGATTACTACAATTCAAATCTTATTAAATCAACATGATCATTCTCAGAAATTTGCAAGCAACTTGTGTCCGGAGTACACAAACTCTAAAAAATATCTTAAAATACCAACTTTATTTAAACTAGAACTTGAAAATCCAAAATCAGAGCTAGGGTACTTGCATAAATGAATTGAACATCAAAATTAATTACAAGCTTCACCTCTTAGCCCTAGTTAAGAGGTTTAGCTAATCATTATCATGATTGAACTAGAAAATAAAAGAAAAAAAAAAAAAACTAAAACATGAACTAGAAGAAGAAAAACTTAGAAAAGTTAAAGTAGAAGCCTCCACTTCGAATTCCCCTTTCTCCCAAGCTTCTAGGACTCCTTGGATGTCTTAGGATGTCTTAGAACAACCCTTTAAATAGAAAAAATCCAATTGGTTTCGTAGCTCCTAGAAGATTCCACCGATTTTCGCAATTTTCGCACAAATCGCACTTGCACCGCCTTTTTTGATTGCAGTTTCGATGGCATCGAAACTTTCGATGGCATCTAAACTGGTCCAGAGAGTTTAGCAAAAAAATAGTAGAAATTCATGAATTTTCGATGGCACTTCGACGACATCGAAAATTAGTCCAGCAGTTCTGCAAGGCTATTTTCTGAACTTTCCGTATCTTACTTTTCCAGCCCTGCATCTTTGCACTTTGATTTTTCTGGCCATTCCAGGTCTTTAACGTGATTTCTCTAAGGCTTTTTCTTCACGTATTTGGCTCATCAAAGCTTGGTGTTCTAGTCATTCTAAATCCTTTAAATTACATTAAATTCATGACATCTCTCTCTTTTACCTACAAATACAAATACACTTATAAGATGGGTCTTTTAATTATTCAATCAAAGTAAATGTGTGATGAATTGGGGTATAAATATGCACAATTCAGAGCTCAACAATTATAAATAAACAATATCCATATACATAAGAACCATTGGCATTTCAGCGCATACATATCCAACAACCATGACCATGCTTGCCTTTGTGCTCTATTCAGATGTGTCCTTGGTTGATGTGGCACAAAAGTTGCAAGGGGTCCCGGTTCACCCATGTTTCGCTCTAATGTTAGCATTTTCTGAACCTCTAATATCGGTAAGAAATCCTTTGCGCATTTCTATTTGTTAGACCTTTTCTTTTTCCAATCTAAGTTACCTGTTTGTTAAAAGCTAGTCTCTTTTATATGGAGGAATTATATGATCCTTGACCCGAGGAATGCACAGTATCCTCTGCTTTTCATTCTATGCAAGTGGGGCACACCATTCGGTAATACATACCTTTGCTTTATTGGCCCCCACCATAGATGGAGCATGCCCCAAAAATATCTAATATTGGCATATCCTAGCCACAAATCTTGGGCCAATGGGGTTAATTCAGATGTTATCAGTTGGGGATTTATATTACTTGGCTTTTTTTTTTTCCAAGAAATTCGCATGTTGTCTGCTGGACTAAACATTCCATTTGACCAGGCAGCTGGTGATGTCATTTCCATGGTTTCTGAGTTAGTGAAGGTTGGGGGCTTTTGCGTCCCTTTTTTTGTATTGGGAATTCTATTCCGCTACCTTAATTATTCAAAGAAGAAGAAAAAAACTTGGGCCTTTTATCTAAGTAGACTATCATGGTCCCTCTCTTCTTGATCCTCTCTGTGGGCAGCAGACTTAAAGGTGAGGATATCCTACCAAGGAGATCTTTGGGGCATGACCATCCATGGTGGTGCGCAACAGCCTAGTGGTCTAGATCACCGAAACGTGGGCCCCACTTATATGAACTCAAAACCCTAGTAAAATGTGCATATCCTTAGCTTGAGGATCATATAATTCTGCTACTATACAAACTTAGTTATGTTGTCCTTTTCACATAAATTAGCAATTTTTCGATCTCTTTTTTGGAAGGCACGTCAGCAAAATTTTGTTAAAATTGTGCAAACTCAGTTTGTCATGTTTGAAAAAGACCATTAGATGCCTAACATTTGCCTATCTTCAAGGACGAGCAGAGTCAATTTCTGATGAGGAATCATATGATTCGTGATCTATGTCTTTGCACAATATGCGCAAGTTTTAGATTTAAGCATGTGGGTGATTGGTACTTTGTCCCAGTGTGGATGATCTATGTTCTGAAATTTCCTCGTGGGACAATCTTAACCTTTTGATATGTGGCCTGTATTATTAAGAAGAGAAATACAAAAATGATCCTCATTCAATTGAAAAATACAAAAAAATTGGTATCTGGGATCTTCCCATCTGGGAGATTTTTAGGGCATGTCCATCTATGGTGTTACACAACAGACAGATGGTCTGGGTTACTGAACGATGGGTCCCACTTGTCAGAATTGAAGATGCACTTATGGAGTACAGATGTGGGTTAGTCTCTTATAATTACTCATTTCTGATATTCATACTTCCTAAGTTACCCAACTTTGTTAGTAGATCTTGATTGCCTGTTCTACCCCTAGTGCTTCAGTATTGCCAAGTTGATCAGTGCTTGTGCTTCTGAACACTGGCAGACCCCTCTGTGGCTGTACAATGTTTGGAAACTATGACTTTTGTTGGCAGTTTTTTGTTATTTCTTTCCTGAGTAATTGCTGTTTGCTTGTGGTTTAGATACCTGTAAAAGGAATCTCATTCAAGAACTCTGAGGTTTTAAGCTGGGCCTTTTGTGACAGCAGCAAGCCAGGGCACTCTCTTGGATCTCACCATAGGTATTTGTAAATTGTAATCAGCACCTTCCATTCACTATAATTCTTTATGTATAGAGTAGAGGAACTTTCTTAAATTTGATAAGGAATCTGGTTTTGTCACTCTCCATACACTATGCACTGATGAACAAAATCCAGACCACATCTGCTGGGCTCTACTCTAGATAGGCTGTATGGAAAAAAAAGTCCAAATTGGCCAAATAATCATGTTCACCCAATCGGAGGTTTGATTATTACGGATGGATGGTTAGTAAAAGTTGCAACCAATTGTCAGCTTTCAATGAGGGAGGGGAAAAAACAATCCTCCAATCACCGTTTTATGGATAAAATGACGCGTGAGGAACTGAAGATAGTGGGGGATCATTCTATGAAGCTATCCTTGTTTTATGGAGGGTAGTGGGGGATCTTATTGAGATACCATTTTTCTATGGAAAGTTGTGTTTATATTTCAGTGGTTCTTAGGTGTACCCAGTGTTTGTAGTATTGGTATTGTTACATGTGTCGCTAACTGGGGATATGGAAACATGTATCAATTTCGCCAATACCAGGAAATGTATTGTTGACTGAGAGGAACATTGGAAAACAGTGGAAATTTTTAGTGAAACTTCAAGAGATGCTAAAATACACATATTTACATATTTAGGAATAAAAAAACTTGCATAAAAGAACCATACATAATAAGTTTCCATTGGACCAAAAGAACGTGTTGTTGTAAAAAATCAGTGCAATAGCAACAACAATGAGTTAATATCATACAAATGTAGGTACCAACCATTACTAAGACATCCAAAAAGTAAAGGAACTGAAAAACATGCCTATCCATCCATCGATGCACGCACACACACACACACGATCCATCCATCCATACACACACACACACACATTGAAATCTTAAATGAAGATTCCTCAACTATTAGATTTCAAATGAAATTTTAATTAATTTCAAATCAATCTATAGTTTATTTAAGATAATAAAAATTCCAGTAACAAAGTTGTGAGCTAAATAGCAAAAACAAATCTACTAAATAGCAGTGTTGTCAAAATCCTACGATTTACGATATACGATTTTTGTCGAATCTTCAGCGAAACGATTTGAATCCCAACCTTGAATCCCTTTTTATATGAATCTTACGATTCTATGATTTGAATCCTACGATTTACGATTCAAATCCCGATTTACGATTCAAATTATACTTATTCTCTTCTACTTTAAGCTTCACTTGGCTTTCATTTTATGTTTTTAAATTGGTGGGGGCTTTAAGAATTGTTTAGAAAAGGAAAATTATTTCTATTTGTTCTTTATAAGAGATTAAAGTATATGTATTCTCTTCAACATTAAATTATGCAGCTTTTTTTTATTGTGATTTCTTACTTCTTAATTGGTCGAAATGCCAAATTGATGTATGACCTACCTGTAATGTTTTTATGGATAGTTACAATCATGGTCTCGATTTACGATCATGTCTACTTGTATGTTTTTTAAAGGAAAATTTCATGGAAGACAAAACATGAAGGAATAAGAATCCTTTAACACTATTATGACATGGTATTACTTGGTACACATTGATGGCAAAAGGAAGATGAGTTTAAAAAAAATCTGATTCATTTATATTTTTCATATTTTTTTAAAAAATTTAAAAATTTTACGATTTACGATACAATTTGCGATGTGATACGATTCAACCCCTACTACGATTTGCGATACGATAACAATTTTGACAACATTGCTAAATACCCGCAAAACCTTCAGTCATATCTTCCAAATCAGGCCCTACCTTCCACAGATAGTAAATGTAATCTTTGACATTTAGGCCCCAAATCTTTCAACAAAAAGCCCAAAATCAGTAAATGATGGGCTGTGGGCCTGCATCAAGAAGCACCATACTTGGTCCATCCCTTTGAAACCCTGACTCCTTAAAAATAAATCCTATCCCAGCCTAGGGACATTTGGTGTTGAGAGAGATGAGAAAAGAAAGAAAAGGAGAAGAGAAGAAGAAAGAGAATTCTCTCCTCCTCCCTCCATCACAAGTTCACACATGTGGAGTCCACCCTGTGGATGGCTCTGGAGGTGCACACATCACAACCAAGGTGTTCCATAACGGTAATGGTGGCCGTAATGTCCACCCACTATTACTGTTACGATACGGGCCGTAACGGCCGTTGTGGACCCCATATTGGCCGATACGGCCCCTTTTTATTTTCTGAAAAAAATTGTTATAGGATCGTTATAGGACCGTTACGGGGCTGATATGGTCTGTTACAAGCTGTTATGGCTTGTTTTTTCTGTAACGGCCGTCACGGCCGTTTCGACCCCGTAACGCATAATGGTTATGACCCTTTTTGTTACGTATCGGCCGATACGTAACCGTTTTGGGATGCCATGATCACAACCCTACCTTAGGATTTGCGTAGGTGTCTTTGCTCTTTACTTGTGGTATAGGTCATGGAGAGACTTCCTATGTTGAAAGGTCGTCATTGGACTTTGCAACAATCATACAACGCAAATCTGATGTGACATCCCAGCCATTGGTTTATTTATTTTTGGGACTATTATATTTAAATGGGGATCCTTATCTAAAATTTTAAAATCTGGAGTTTCAAAAAGTTTTACACTTCCATGTCTTTCAAAAATTTGCCAACAGCTGGGTGATGCCCTGATCTGTAGAATCCCTCTTTTCATCATGGCATGGGGCTGGGATAGGCCCCGAAGGGAGAATCCTTTGGAGACTATCTTTTCTGACTGCCAAAGACCTAATGAAGTGGTCTTCAGGAAAGCTAGGTTGAATGTAATTTCTTGGGCTTTGTCTCTTCAATGTTTTGTGTCTGTTCCTATCTCCTTTTTTGATATTCTTCTTAGTCTTGTTTGTAATTCTTTATGAAGAATCAGTCCTCTTCCTCTCTTTTAATAAAATTTTGTGACTCCTAAGAAAAAGATGCATGACCACAGTCTGCACTAAAATGCACAAGTAGTCCCGCAGTTTACACTGGAGAAGTCAGGCCATCAAATCTGTCTGGAGGTCTGATCAATGGTTTTGATAAGCTTGTTGTATGCCTTATCTGCAATCGAATGGCCCAAACCCATTCGTGATCCAACGATTGTGGAATTGAACTTACATAACTGACTGTATGTTTTAAAGGCCATATGTTTGAGTTAAGAGACCTATTTATTTTTGTTGCTTTGCTTAATTTATTTCTTTAATTTTATTGGACAGAAAGTAGTTGGGTTGATAGGTCTCCTCATTATTAGTTCGTTTCCTTTTGTTATGAAAAGTCCTGATTGGACTCTCTTTCTTTAAACAATTGTATGGGCCTATTTATAGGCCATATGCATAAACATTAAATGGAAATTTTATTGATAGAAATAAGAGGCCAAGTTTCCTATTAATTATAATCGGGGAAGTTCTCTGTTTGGTACCTAATCTCTACATGTGGAGCCCATGGTTAGTTTATCCAATCCATTGATATGATGACACCAATCATGGATGAACCATGCCCAAAAAATCTTCCAAATTGCAAGATCCTAACCATCAAATCTGGTCTTTTCTCCGTGAATGTGGACTGTTGGTTGATTTCTTCTCAACAATGTATTACATGCTAAAAATTGAAAGATTACGGTTGACCAAACGAAGAAATATTTTGGGCATGATTCGTCCATGGCAGGGGTCATCAGATCAATGGATTGGATAAACCATGGGCCCCACATTATAGATTAGGTACTAAACAGGGAAGACAAGGAACTTGGCTTCTAGAAATAAATTTTCAGATTATTTCTGCTTGTTGAAACCTGCACTGATTTCTCCAAAGGGTGCGACACTTTCATGGTGGTGTGATGCTACTAAAGGGTGTAGAACTCGACCCATTTGAATTCTAGCCTATTTATCGTGTAAAATCTCTCTCTCTCTCTCTCTCTCTCTCTCTCTCTCTCTCTCTGCACTGGTTGGTGAACCATAACTGCAACTATAGACTCTGTTACTGGACTGCTACTACTATTTATTGAGGGGTAGGGGAGGGGAGGGGTGGGGTGGGGTGATGAATTGGTGATGATGAAAGGATAATGATAGGCCAAATTTAGGTGTATGTAGTGACCCGGATTAATAGAAGTCTCAATTGACCCACTCCAGCTGACTGCCCCCTTCAACCCGACCTTTATTCGCTGTGCGAACAAGGTCTTGGAACCGAAGGTATGTATGGGCATTCTGGGCGTGTTACAAGAAGCCGCTGGTTGAAGGTTTGGACCAATCGCAATTCATCACCATCTTGCCCGCTTCCAATTGATGACTGGCTAATATATAAGTGTTGACCTAAGCCTCTGTGCTGGGGCTTGGCTCCCGAACTGTACGTGAGCTGCCTCTACTTGCACTGGTTTCTCCAAAGGGTGCAACACTTTCATGGCAGTGTGATGCTACTAAAGGGTGTAGAACTTGACCCATTTGAATTCTATCCCATTTATCCTGTACTCTCTCTCTCTCTCTCTCTCTCTCTCTCTCTCTCTCTCTCTCTCTTGCTGCATTTGGTTCCATTCTTCTCATTTTCTGTTCCTCTGCAAATTGGTAAGGATCTTAATCCATGTTTCCTAATTTTTTGTATATAATTCAGAAGATCTGCTGTTTGTTATTTTATTTTCATTGACTTGCTTATTTCTTTGGTATTCAGCGAGTGCTGGGTATTGCATTCAACAGCCAAGTATGCTGAGGGAATAATAACCCAAACTGGGCTTCAAAAACCTTCGAATGCTACATTGTCAAAGGTGGCAGAAGAACTATTCGAAGAATTCCAAAGCATAGGATTCAATATCCCTCAGCCATTCTTCATGAAAGCTCATAGATGGTCAGTGTTTCACATGCCTCTTTTAACTGCCAGAATCTACAACCAAATGCCGAACAAGTAATCTTACAAAGATATGCATGGTATCCATCTGAGTTTTCATTCTGTACTTGGGGGTCCAATGGGTCAGTGACCTAGACTGTTGCTTGTCGGTCTGGTGGGACCCACCATGGATGGATAACGCCCTGACAACCTACCAGATTGGAAGATCCTATCCATCAAATGGTTGTCCAATGGAGGGATTTTTTGGGCATGTTCCATCCATGGATTTCACTTAAAAACTGAAAACCCAAGAATGCTATGCATATCTTTGGGTTGAGAATCACACAATTTCTTTTGCTGAATTTTCATTTACAAGCGCTACAAGTGCTAGTAGCACCTATTGTATGAGAGAAAGATATGCATATCCTATATGTGTCCATACTATGTAAGTGTATGCACTCATATTGTATCCATGTTGCACCTCTGGGTAGTATAACCCCGGCATGATGCTTTTTTTGAGATTGTGCAGTGGTGCGTATCGATATGTATCTGGTACTATTGGACATGACTAATAGACAGCTAGCTTTTAGGTTTAAATACTCGGCTTTTTTTTTTTTTTTTGTAACGTTTTTTTGATATAAATAATGGATTTCTGACTTTATACATATAAATATTGCAATATACAGTTAAATATAATTATTTATATTTGAATATGCTTATGGTTGTGTCAGAAAATCCGACTTTTAGAAGCCACTTTGTCAGATGTGTCCGTGTCTAAGTGGCATAGGTGGGTATGATAGAGTGGCACATGTGCCACATAAAAAAAAAAAAAAACTATAGGGTATTTTGGAGGATAACGGAAAAGAGGGTAGATGGTTCATGGAACAATGGAAGGATGGTGTTTTGGAATATTGAGAAAAGCTTTCTAACTATCATATCCCTTTCGATGTTGAAGAAAAAAAGAAAAGTAAAGGATAAAGAGAAGAATATGAAAGTTCGGAAGAAACTGAAATTTTGAGACCTTAACTGTGTCAATTAGATGAAATGCCTCAGATATCTTATGGCCATCTCTAGACTTCTGTCTTCAGTTTGATTTACACATTTCTTTCTCGTTACCCTTTTTAAAAAGGGAATCTTATGTGATACGTCCATCTCCATTTTGGGAATTGAAAAGGTACGAAAATGTAACTTGGGTGTACAGTGCAGCTCCCTTCTGAAAATCCCCATGTCGTAAAACATGAAACATTTGGTATGTCTTGTTGAGATGCTATTGGTATGAATACGTGTCACTATACGATGGTGTGCTATTAGTTTGAAGGAGAAGCATTGGTGTATATTTAATCCCTATTCCCTACTATATTCTATTGAAGAAGGAATTGCTGTAAAAAAAGGTTGCCTGTAGCTGCACTATTGTTGTTATATGTTTTTTGGAGATGCCTTAAAAAACTGAAAAAAAAAAGAAGAAGCTTTGGTGATGCCTGGGTGTTACCTTATGTAGACAGTAGACCTTCACTTTTTTGCACATAAAGAAGATGAAGTGCATGATGTTCAGTGATGGAGCAAACATGTATAGATGTCATGTTTCGCAGGAGATTATTCAAAGGACAATTCAAAGCATATAGATCCTGGGACCTGTGGGTTATTCAAAGGACAATTCAAAATCATGTAACTCCATTAGAAATCATCCCCACATGCACACAATCATATAAAGATTAAAATCTCAGGATGCCAAGGTTGTTAGAACAACCCCCTAGCATATAATATCAACAAAATACTCATGGGCAGATTCATACACACATAGAATTCACAATACTCATTCATCGCATAAACTATGTTTAGAAGAGATGAAGATCGCGTGGAATATGGGGTAAGATAAATCTGTAATTTGGGAATTGAGGGTTGTGGGATGAAATTGGGAGATGGTTTAGGGTAGGTTTTATGTGGGAGACAAGGACATAGGGTGTCGAGGTTTTGGGTGCAATGGGGCCACAACTGTACGGCCTGTACGGGCTGACCGTACGTGTGGGGTGGTGTTGGGATCCGGTGGGGCGTGTGGATTGAAGGGTTTAGGTTAGATAGGATCAAAGAGTTCTTTTTAGATGGAGTAGAAGAAGAAGGAAAGAAATGAAGATGCAAAGATCACACCTTGTAGAAGATAAACACGTGAGCGAGTCGCACGCCCACAAAAAGATGGAATCTCACCATCTTGCTCCAAGTCTCATGGAGGATTCTTCCAAGTTGCATGGGAGAAAGGAAGTCTTCTCTCTAGGAAAAAAACGTGTAATGTTTCATTGGGAGCTAGGGTTGGATGTTCCCCCCCTTAAATAGAGTTTTTACACCAAAAGTAAAATAACCAACATGCCCCTTTTAAAATCTAGCGAAGTAGGGGTTCACTAAGAAATCCAAACCGACCAAAATGTGCAGAAAAATAACAAAACATAAATGGACACTAAAAACTGAAAAAGAACTTGATCACATGGTGGGCCACCATGTGATTGGACGCGATCCAACGGTCGAATCTCAACCAAAATTCGCAAAAACTATCTTAGCATTCCAAATAATGCAACCCATGTGCATCCTCTTAGTCTGGGGCTTTCATGATGCACATCCTATGCACATGGGGTCTTCAAAGTGGCCCACGGGCCAAGCCCAAGTAGTGTTCACCTAAATAAAGTGTGGGCTGGGTTGGGCCAGGGCTTGGGCCTCTCCTACGGTGATGCTGGTACACTTTGATGTCCGCATCAACTCTCCCCGGCTGAGAAAGTCTCGCCACTGGTGAGACAAAACTCCTGTAACGCTCTAGTAGATCGGGGTTAAGCCACTGCAGCTCTGCCTCTATAATCCATGTGGAGTCTAATGTAGGTTGATCCTTTCACTTGACGAGAAACTTTTGGAATCCACCGTGGCGAGTAGACACTATCTGCTCATTTAGAATGTCCTTAATCTGCTCTCTCATGGGTACAAATGGTATGGGGGTGCAGGCTGAGAAGAGGGCTCAGGTATAGCCCATGGGTTAGGGGATTGATTAATGGGATGCTTAAGGTGTGGATCATGCGGTGGGCCTTTAAATGGCACGAGATCTTTCACGTTGAATGTAGAGCTGATATTCAATGTAGGTGGAAGATCGAGAACATACGCATTGGGACCCATACGGTTTAAAATTTTATATGGTCTTGCGCCGCGAGCATGTAATTTCTTAGCGGCACCAGGTGGTATCCGCTCTGGCCTAATATAAACCATGACCTCATTGCCCACTTGAAATTCCCTGAATCGACGATGCATGTCTGATTGAAGTTTATAATTTATATTACTTGAATTAATCCTTTATCTAATCTTCTTGTGTAAATCATGCATGTGATGTGCAAAGGACTCAGCAGACTCAGAAGGACGATGTGACACGAACATGAGAATCAAATCTATAGGTCTCCTAGGCTTATAACCAAGAACAATCTCAAACGGACTCTTACCCGTATACCTATTTACTGAACTATTATATGTGAATTTTATAGTTGGCAAGACTGCGTCCCAAGTCCTAATATGATCACCAACCAGACATCTTAACAAGTCGCCTAGGCTCCTATTCACCACCTCAATTTGGCCATCAGTCTGAGGATGGTATGCCGAAGAAAACTGCAGATGAGTTGCCATAATATGCCAATGTCTTCCAATAATAGCTCACAAACTTGACATCTCGGTCAGATACTATGGTTTTTGGCAAACCATGCAATCGAACAACCTCATCAAAGAAGATTCGAGCAATGTGTGAGGCGTCCGACGTCTTGGAGCACCAATGAGGTGAGCCATTTTGGAAAAACGGTCCACCATGACAAATATGGAATCGTGCTTCTTGATAGTCTTGGGAAGCCCCAATACGAAATCCATGCTAAGATCGTCCCAAGGGCATATGGCACAGGCAAAGGAGTGTACAATCCTATGTTCTATTTCTTTTGCTTTGCCAGCTGACATGTACGACATTGCCCTAGCCACATCTTGCTTGAGACTTGGCCAGTAAAATCGGTCCTCAACAAGGGCTATTGTTTTATCCCTTCCAAAATGGCCAGCTATACCACCTGCATGTACCTCCCATATCAGGAAATCTCGTAGGAATGTACGCGGAATGTAGAGCCGATCTCCACGAAACAGGTAATAATCATGAATGACGAACTCGCTGTCTGTCCTCGTGGGATCCTTTAAAAGTGACACATATTTCTCTTCAAAGTCTGGGCACTCGGGAAATTCGTCTTTTAACCGCTCAAAACCGTAACTCTACTCTCAGAGAATGGAGAGTCACAACCCTACGACTAAGGGCATCCATGGGTTTGTTCTTGACTCAGGCCTTGTGCTTAAGAACAAACGAGTACTCTTAAAGAAATTCGACCATTTAGCATGCCTAGGGTTCAACTTCTTTTGAGAGCCTAAATATCGCAAGGCCTCGTGGTTAGAGAACAAGACAAACTCATGCGGGAGTAAATAGTGACGCTAATGCCTCAATGACTGCACCACTGCATAAAATTCCTTGTCATAGGTGGAGTATTTCTGCTTTGCCTCATTCAGTTTCTCACTGAAATAGGCAACTGGGTGTCCCTCCTGACTTGTACTCCCCCTATACCCACACCTGAGGCGTCACATGCCACTTTAAAGACTTTAGAAAAGTTTGGAAGTCGCATGACATGGGCCTCAACCATCTTGTCCTTTATGTCTTTAAAGGCCTTAGAGGTTGCACTAGTCCACTGGAACTCCTCTTTTCTGATGCAATTGGTGATGGGAGCCATAATGGAACTAAATCCTCTAATGAACCGACGATAAAAGGTAGCTAAGTCGTTGAAGCTACACACCTCATGAATGTTCCGTTGTTCTGGCCAACTCAATATGGCCTGGACCTTTTTAGGATCCGCACGCATACCCTTGGACGACACTATGAACCCTAAGAAGATAACTCGATCTGACATAAAAGCGCACTTCTTCAGGTTCGCATATAATTGTTGTCCTAAGGATCTCGTAGACCTGCCTCAAGTGGTGGAGATGTTGTTCCTTAATGGTACTATAAATGAGAATATCGTCAAAGTAAACCACCAGGAACTTGCCCATGAAGGGCCTTAACACTTGGGTCATCACTCGCATAAAAGTACTTGGGGCATTAGTCAACCCAAAGGGCATGACTAGCCATTCGTACAGCCCATCCTTCGTCTTGAAGGTTGTCTTCCATTCATCACCTGGGCGAATGCGAATTTGGTAATACCCACTCTTGAGGTCAATCTTCGAGAAAATCGTGGCACCAACTATCATGTCGAGCATATCATCAAGCCTCGGTATAAGAAACCGATACTTGACTGTGATCTTGTTAATTGCTCGGCTGTCCACACACATGTGCCATGTGCCATCCTTCTTGAGTGTGATGAGTGCAGGCACGGCACACGAACTTAGACTCTCTCGAATGAACCCTTTTCTTAACAACTCATTTACTTGCCTTTTCAACTCGACATGCTCAGTCGGGTTCATTCGGTAGTGAGAAAGGTTCGAGAGAGTAGACCCAAGGACTAAGTCAATGACATGCTGGATGTCCCTCATGGGTGGAAGCTCATCTGATAAGTACTCAGGAAATACATCACTAAACTCCTCTAGAACTGGACTCACCCCAGATGAGATTTCTGCCCTAACCTCTGGTGTAGCCTCTCTCGCCACTAGGTAATACATCTCCAAACTCTCTTTAGCCTCTTTCTCAAATTCTTTCGCATTAATAATGTGAAGAGACTTAGTATGAGATTTCATCACTTCTTTTCCATCACTCTTCTTGACGTCTCCCCTTTTAGCCTGGGTGTTCTTGAGAGGCAGAGGCTTCATAATAATCTTTCTGCCTTCGTGTAAGAATGTACATGCATTTGAACGACCATATTTCATGACATCCTTATCAAAGAGCCAAGGTCGACCCAAAATGATGTGTCCCTCATCCATGGGCAAAACATCACAACACAGTGTCTTTATAGGATCCGAACTCCAAAGGCACCAGACAACACTGGGACACTGGCATGGAAGAGTCATCAACCCAAGAGACTTTATAGGGTTGAGGGTGGGGAGTGGGCTTCAGGCCCAAACGATCCAAGGTGCTAGCGGAGACCACATTTGCACTACTTCCATTGTCGACGATGACCTTGCAATTCTTTTCCTCACTTTTGGTGTAAGTATAGAAAATAGTAAAACGACGCCAGTCATCCATGTCCTTAGCCTGAGCTAGGATACGTCTGACTATAGCAAGAGGGACGGTCTCCTCATTGTCTTCATCACTAGCACCAACATCAGGGCGATGCTCTTCTTCTTCATAGTCGCTTTGGTCATTATGATCTTCCCCCTGTTCTTCAATTAGGAGGGCCTTTCCTTGCACCTTTTGGGGACACTTACGTGCCAAATGGCCTGTTTTACCGCATTGGTAGCATTCTGTAAGCTCACCTCCTCTTGAGCTAGATCCCTCAATGGCCTTAGCCTTGAAATCTCTAGGATTGGGTCGGTTGGAGGAGGGTGGTTTAGACTACGTCCCATAATTAGGTCTTATACCCTAAGATAGAGCTCTAAAATTGGGATCTCGATAGTCCATACGTCGAGAACATTGGAGTGCTACATATTGCTCTAACTCGGGCATTAATAGGTAGGCACGATCCAAGGTGCCAACATCGCAAGTGAGCAGCTCGTGCTGAAGTTCAGGTCGAAGCCCCATCCTAAATCTGGAAAATGTCACAATGGGGTCCTCCCGGATGTCACACCTCAGCATATGCTCATCAAATTTAGCAATATAATCTGTGGCTGACATGTTCCCCTGGCGAAGGGATTGCCACTGATCCATGAGCTTCTGCTGGTATGACAGGGGAAGATAGTTCTCCTTCAGAGCCTCCTTCATCTCGGCCCATAGTGTGATGGGAGGTTGCCTAGACCTTTCAAGTTGGCGCTCATAGTTTAGCAAAAAAGACTTAACCTGACTAACAAGCTTCATCTTGGCAAACCGCACTCGACGGTCGCCAGGCATGTCATGCCACTTGAAAAAGTGGTCCATGTCTGCCAACCAGTCGACGTAGACTTTGGGGTCCAGCTGACCATCAAAGCTCAGCGCATCGACTTTCACACCTCTAATAACACAGTCTACAATATCATACCGGTCATGGTACTCAAACCGGGGTGGCTGAGGAAGCACCCCTGCACGACCAACTACTGGGCCATGCCCCCTTGCATAATCTCTAATAGGCTCTCTCTGAGGGGTAGGACGTGCTATGGGAGCCCCGGCTGGCTCCACTGGGGGTGTGGGATCCCTCCTAGCACCACGCTCAAATACCTCAGTCTGAGACTCATGCTCGTCACCAGGATCTTCAAGGTCAGCAAGGCTCCGCCTATTGGATTCTGTCGCTGTGCGCTGCTCCTCAACGGCTGTCTCAAGACGATCTAGCCTAGCTGTGATGACTTGTAGTTGTGCTAGGATTTGTTGAGATAACAGGTCGGGGTCACGACTATTACTTATGGTTGCCATACTGCGACACACCTAAGACAATTCTAATGCAGGGACTCACTCAAAAGAAAGAAATTAACTCTAGGATGACACGAAAACTGACTCAATGGGGCGTGGGGTGCACCTAATGTAACCCTAGACTCTAGTTCAGATTTACTACCCTAATGGTGTGGCCCAAACACTATATGAGATGTAATCTAAACCTAGATGCAGGCAAAAAAAAGACCCTAACTCTGTATGGGACTCACAAATACTCTATGCTAACTGGCTCTGATACAAAAAATGATGTAGTATACATGAATGGATGTCATGTTTCGTAGGAGATTATTCAAAGGACAATTCAAAGCATATAGATCCTGGGACATGTGGGTTATTCAAATGACAATTCAAAATCATGTAACTCCATTAGAAATCATCCCCACATGCACACAATCATATAAAGATTAAAATCGCAGGATGCCAAGGTTGTTAGAACTTAGAATAACCCCCTAACATAGAATATCAACAAAATACTTATGGGACCCTAACTCTGTATGGGACTCACAAATACTCTATCTATGCTAAACTGGCTCTGATACCAAAAATGATGTAGCATACATGTATGGATGTCATGTTTCACAGGAGATTATTCAAAGGACAATTCAAAGCATATAGATCCTGGGACCTGTGGGTTATTCAAAATCATGTAACTCCATTAGAAATCATCCCCGCATGCACACAATCATATAAAGATTAAAATCGCAAGATGCCAAGGTTGTTAGAACAAACCCCTAGCATTGAATATCAACAAAATACTCATGGGAAGATTCATACACACATAGAATTCACAATACTCATTCACCACAAACTATGTTTAGAGGAGATGAAGATCACGTGGGATATGGGGTGGGATAAATCCGTAATTTGGGAATTGAGGGTTATGTGATGAAATTGGGAGGGGTTTTAGGGTAGGTTTTATGTGGGAGACAGGGACATAGGGTGTTGAGGTTTTGGGTGCAATGGGGCCACATCTGTACGGCCTGTACGGGCTGACCGTACGTGTGGGGTGGTGTCGGGATCTGGTGGGGCACGTGGATTGAAGGATTTAGGTTAGATAGGATTAAAGAGGTCTTTTAGATGGAGTAGAAGAAGAAGGAAAGAAATGAAGATGCAAAGATCACACCTTGTAGAAGATAAACACGTGAGCGAGTCGCACGCCCACAAAAAGATGGAATCTCACCATCTTGCTCTAAGTTTCATGGAGGATTCTTCCAAGTTGCATGGGAGAAAGGAAGTCTTCTCTCTAGGAAAAAAACGTGTAATGTTTCATTGGGGGCTAGGGTTGGACGTTTCCCCCCTTAAATAGAGTTTTTACACCAAAAGTAAAATGACCAACATGCCCCTTTTAAAATCTAGCAAAGTAGGGGTCCATTAAGAAATCCAAATCGACCAAAATGTGCAGAAAAATAACAAAACATAAATGGACACTAAAAACTGAAAAAATGACTTGATCGTGATCCAACAGTCGGATCTCAACCAAAACTCCCAAAAACTATCCTGGCACTCCAAATAATGCAGCCCATGTGCATCCTCCTAGTTTGGGGCCTTCATGATGCACATCCTATGCACATGGGGTCTTCAAAGTGGCCCATGGGCTAGGTCCAAGTAGCGATCACCTAAATAAAGTGTGGGCTCGGTTGGGCTAGGGCCTAGGGCTCTCCTACAGCAACGCCGGTACACTTTGATGTCCGCATCATTCAGTCAAGCATTTGCTTATGAACTTTACATGTGAGGCCCACTTTTTTGGGATCTAAACTGTTCATCTGGCGGACTTCGTGGTGATGGAAGGTACCCCAAAAAGCACCTGTCAGATGATCCAAGCCATCTGATACAGCAACCATCAAATTCAGAGGATTGGTTGTCATTTGTCCATTTTTATCAGGTGGTGAGGATCATCTTATATGGATATGAAGGTATTGCCCACTGCTTAGGTTACAAAAAGGTGGGCACCATCTGCACCATTGACTGATTGGAACAAAAATGACTGCTGCTATCTAGAAGCACCATGTAGTACCCAATTAAAGAAACCCTTGGGAAAAATGAGTATAGACGGCAGTTATGGAATTGTTTAAAGTCGCCATTGATCTTCATCATGGGATGGTCCATAGCCTAATATCTTCCTTACCAATGATCCTTGCCATCCAATGGAAATAGACAAGTACAACCAAGATCCATTTTGAGTTCATCCGATGCTGTAGAGCTTTGGGGTGTCTCCCATTTACCATGGGTCCCATGAATGAACAGTTTGGATCATGAGGCGGAACCCAAATTTACAGTTTGTTAGCCGATGATCATAATCATCTAAGCCTTATCCCAACTAATTGGGGTCAGCTACATGAATCCTTTTCTGCCATTCCACTCTATCAAGGGCCATAACTTCAGTTAAACCATAGGTCATCAGGTCGTTTCTTACTAACCCTACCCAAGTCCTTTTGGGCCTTCCCCTTGCTCCTTGCCCCTTTAGGGCCTTCAACTTGAACCAAATCACTGCTAAGCAGTGCAGTTCTTGGTTGCTGTTGCACATGACCAAGCCATCCAAGTCTACTTCATCTAGCTTGTTAACCGATATATTTCCTCAAATACTTCATTCATGGCTGTTCTCTCTCTCTCTCTCTCTCTCTCTCTCTCTCTCTCTCTCTCTCTCTCAGCAGTTCTTTATTTGAAATCTCTCAAAACTTTTTAAATCTTGCAGGGGTAGTCTCTCTCTCAGCAGTTCTTTATTTGAAATCTCTCAAAACTTTTTAAATCTTGCAGGGGTAGTGCTTTTCCAGCAACTGCTGTTGCTGGGGAAGAAAAGTGTCTTTATGACCAGAGCAAGAGGTTGGCCATCTGTGGAGATTTCTGTGTCAGTCCAAGCGTTGAAGGTGCAGTATTGAGTGGCATGCAAGCAGCTGCGAAGCTTCTAGAAATTTTGAGCTGCTTGTAACAACCAGAGTTGCAATTGCATCACATGCCAATACATGGCATGCACAGCCGCATGTGGTGCACATAATTATGGGCATCTGAATTTGGGTTTGTATGCACACATGCCTGCATGCATGCTGGGGTGCCCGTATGTGCTTGGAGATTTGGAAGTAGCGCACAGGTAAGAAGTTGGAAACACAGAGAAAAGGACCATGTGGTCAACTTATGGAGCTGCCTTCTAGAAAGAACCATGTAGTCTATTTACTCATTGGAGAGTGTAAAAGCATACTTTTGAAAAGTTTGGTACGATGCATCCCGAAATATTGCTTTTTTTTTTTGGGGGGGGGGGGGGGGGGGGGGGGGGGGGGGGGTGGGGGGGGGTGTTATTCCTCATCTATGGTGAGCCCATCATATAAACAGATTGGATCATTGCAACATGACCCCAAACCAGCACATGGATATAGTGTAGCAAACCTCAGGTTGTGAATACAAATTCCACACCTAGGGAATTGGTATAAACGCCATGTGATTGATGGTGGCACCATTGTTTTACTAATACTTACCATTGGGTTACTAAAAGCAGAAAGAAAAGGGTGCCACTAATAAGGGTAGGTGTAAATAGTGGCACCCCTTTTTCTAAGTTAGATTGTCATATTTCTGTGATTGATTTGTGAGATTAGTCATTGTATTATTTGAAACTTTGAAGAATTTAGTAGTCCACTTGCAGGAGGCTAATGGAGGAGGTTTTCTAGCAAGGCTTGCCGAATCTTCTCATCCCTTCTGCCCCACCATGTGATGATCCAAGCCGTTCATCTAGAAGCTCCAATAGTTTATGGTCAAACATGGAAGGAATCTACCATACTAGTGGTTATTACTGACAGTGAGAAATTGCTTTTCTGGGATGTTGTTTCCAAGTCATTTATATAGACGATGGATATTTGATGAATTAGTTTTCTGGTACATGCAGTATTTATGGTGGGAACTTCTAGATGAACAGTCTGGATCTTCTCATGGTGGGGTAGAAGAAGGAACTAGGGAGCAGATGTGGTGAGCCTCTGGGTGAGAGCCTTAGGAGGAAAGCTCTGTTGAGAATACAAACGTAGCACTTTCGAATTTGTTATGTTCAATGTTTGAATTATCTCCAATATTATCGAAATATTCCCGATATTATCTCTATTTCTAGCTTAACGATACCAATAACACCGGTAGCGATACCGATAACACTGATAGTATAAAAAATTCTAAGTATCGATGATGTATCACTAAATATCACCTATGTATGATATTGTCAATATTTTCAATTGTGAAAATTCCAAGCGTCGTTTATATTGTCAATGCATTGATACCACCAATGTATCGCCAATATTTTTAGCTGTGTAAATTCCTAGTGTCACTTGTATCGTCAATGTATATTTTGATAATATCGCCAATGTATCGATACGCCAAAAATCTGTATATTAAAAAATTCACATTTCATATATTTTATGGGTGCATGGTTGTATGCAACGATAATATTGATAATATCACGATATTATCATTATCGCAACATGGCAATAACGAGACCACAATCTTTAGTTTCTTTTTCAGTTGTTAATGATTTGTTTGGAAATATCATGTGTTGCCGATATTCTGAAATATCAATGGATGTTTGGATGGAAGGTCAGATATTGGATGGATGAGATGGTTGGACCGATTTCTTATTGCAACATGTACTTTTAGGCCCCCATTAAATAGAAACCTATTATGTATGCATTTGTTTTGCAATTTTTTTATTCCTAAATATGCAAATATGTGTATTTTATTATCTCCTAAGGTTTCACTGAAAAATTCCACCATTTTTCCTATTTTCCCGACATTTTCGGTTATCAGCGATATTATCGATGATATCGATATTGTTTCCGTATCCTCGGCTAGCGAAACTTGTAGTGAAACTGAAACTTCGAACACTGGTTGCGTTCATGTATTATGATGCAATGATTGGGTAGAGAGATTGTAGTGTAATATTTGATATTCCAGCTTTTATAGGTGGGGCTCTTTGTTCAGTGATCCAAACTATAGATATTGATAGAACTAGCAATAAATCACCGTGGTTCTCAACATGGCATATAGTGTTTGCATTAAGCAAGTACAACAAACAATGTCTGTTAGTTAATGGACCCGTGGGGCCCACACCTACGGGACTGGCTACTCGCACGTTGCAATAATTAGATCGAATTAAAGCAATTTGTAAGTAAAAGGTCTTAGCACATGGCTACAATTCAGGCCGTATTAGAATTAGAAAATGCTATAAGGACATTTTCAGTGTATTGTTGCTTTAGGGTTCTGAGTAATAGAGACATTCATAGATAATCATAAGCATCTACAAAAGTATACATAAGAAAAAGATATCGCAAGGCGAATTTTATTACAAAGATTATGAGATCTTGTACATTCCAGGCCTTGATCTGGCACGAGCCCTTAATTACATCGAATGATCGATGACCATTGATTAAAAGGCAAAAGACTAAATCAGCGGGGACCATGGTCTTTGAGTTCGTGGTCGTAGAGACTTGTGTATTTTGTTATGGACTGAGCCATCTTTGTGTAGGTTGGATGTCTATATCCCATATTTTGATCGGAGATCCAGGCAGAAACTGTTAGGGTTTTTAACTGAGAGGGTGCTACTCTAGGCCCACGCTTGTCATGTTTGGATAGGTGACCTTGGGAAGACCGATCTATAATTGTATATACCTGAACAGTCCAACCAACGGATTCCGTTTCGATGGGTAGGGCATCGACAGTTTTATTAGGCTGTCCATAGCAATTGTTTTGTATTGATTTAAAACTCCCTGATGCGGTTTATTATGGTAATCATGATCCCTTTTGTTTCATTTTTAATCATTAATCAGGTCATATTGTTATAGTACATAAAATAATCGTTTGTCTTTTGCACAGTTTTGGATGCTAGCGGCCTTGTTTTGGGAGCGCTCTATACTTCGTTTCATGTCTGGTGATGGATGCTGATACTCTGTATTGTTCATAGAAGTGTGCGTATGTACAGATATCGAGAATAATTTATTAATCAAGAAATCATGTTTAAAATGTCTAAATTGCTCTTGCGCATGCTTCTGGGAGGATGTGCATGTATCCTAGGTATGCGCCAGCATCGTAGGCATGCGCAAGGCTATCCAAGGCATGCGCAAGCATCCCAGGCGTGCGCAAGACTATCCGAGGCATGTGCAAAGACACTTGTTCTTAATAATACATCTTCTAAGAGCTCCAAGATATGCACAAAAGTGTTCGGGGTATGCGCAAGGTTGTCCGATGCATGCGCGAGGCATCTTAGGGATGCGCAAGGACACTTGTTCTTAATAATACATCTTTTGAGAGCTCCAAGATACATACAAATGTGTTCAGGGTATACGTAAGGCTGTCTGAGGTATGCGCGAGGCATCTTAGGCATGCGCAAGGCATCCGAGGCATGCGCAAGGACACTTGTTCTTAATAATACATCTTCTGAGAGCTCTAAGATACACACAAAGGCGTTCGGGGTATACGCAAGGCTGTCCGAGGTATGCGCGAGGCATCTTAGGCATGCACCAAGCTGTCCGAGGCATGCACAAGGACATTTTCGGACTTAGATAATGAAGATCAGTCCAATATGACATGCGCAAGAGTCTTCACCTAGTACGTCAGAACGACGTAGCTCCAGCGAGGGCTCCGGTGATGGGTTTTGGGTTCCGATGAGGGTTCTGGAGAGGGTCTTTGTGGATGCTCGGGACACTCTAGCACGAATTTTAAGTTAAAATTCTCTCTCTCTCTCTCTCTCTCTCTCTCTCTCTCTCTCTCGCCATACGAGCTTATTGGGGTATTTATAGATGAAATCACCTGTCCAGCTGTCATACGCAACATGAGCATGCATCCCGGGTATGCGCAAGGAGCTTTGATGCATGCGCAATCAATTTTTTTAGCATGAAGAGGATATGAGAGTGTTTTTCATTACGTTCGTGTCTGAAGGCTGCATGCGCATGCCTTAGAGGAGATCCTAGGTATGCGCAAGCAGTCAAAAATGTATTTTTCCTTATTTTCTTCTGTTTTAATTGATCATTTTTATGTCCTTTTTGGTTATTTTGTGTGTTTTTTAATGTTATGAACATTTGTGGGCCCAATAAGCCGTAAAGTAGACAATACTACGTATATGTCGGGTCTACAATACGTAAGTCATCTCACATGAGGTATGACTCATCTCATAACCTCATGACCTGGCTATCATTCAGGCCATAACATTATTCGTATGAAGAGCAATGGTGCGACTATGTTATTCGACTTTATTAGTCTTATCTTTAATCTTTTAGGACTGAAGATGGATACAACTCATTCGCATCTTCATCCTTTATTATTCTCAATAAAGGGTGGTTCATACATCAGTATATAAACATCATCCCAAGTGTAACTCTCTTGTACATCTAGGGTTGGTCAGCCCTGTGCAAGTGGGTGATCGATCTGCTGACAAAAGTTGAAATCCTACATGATCTTAAGGTAAATGCTGATGATCTGCACACCTAGTCTAATAAGTGCTCAATACTGAATAAAATGAATTTATAATTCATTAAAGATCAAAGGTACATGATACAATTATATCACTCAAGCTTTCCTCAATCCCATCTGCCTGACGTGAACCTGAAATAGATCTCTAGCTATAAGTTTCGTCATGGGATCAGTCATCATCTCCTTGGTAGGAATGTAGCTGATGATGACCTTCTTATTTTTCACTTGATCACGAACGTAATGATACTTTATCTCAATGTGCTTGGATTTCTAGTGATGTTTGGGGTCCTTTGCCAAGTTAATGGCAGATGTGTTATCTATCCTTAACGATATAGGCTCAAACGCCTGATACAACACTCGGTCCTCGTAAGAATCTACGAACCCATACACACTCTTGAACTGCAGCATAACATGTAATGTACTCGGCCTCCATAGGTGATAGGGCTGTGGATGTCTGTTTCTTGCTCGACCAAGAGATAGCTCTCCCTTCGAGCAAGAAGACATATCCTGAAGTAGAATTTTCCTCGTCGGTGTCATTACCCCAGGCGGCATCGGAATATCCTTTGAGCTCAAGATTCGTGCATTCATAACACAGCATCAGGTCTTTGGTTCCTTTGAGATACGGAATATTCGTTTGATGGCTTGACAATGAGATTGTTCTGGGTTACTCTGGTAATAGGTGGCCTTAATAAAATTTACTACGATTTTATTTTATTTATTTCATTTTGAAATATATTTGATCATCATTTTTTTATTAAATAATGTTTATTTAATTTTTTTTTTTTTTTTATCTTTAAGGTATGGAGATTAAATTTTATTTATTTATTTATTTAATTAGAGATTTGATAAAGGCCAAAGAGAATCTGAGAATGAGAAGAAAGATGGAATTAGATACATGTATATGTGATCCAGTTACATGATGCCTACACATGAGATCAGTAGTGTCCGCTCATCATGGGAGACAATCATGCACAATGTATATAGATTGTTATTCGGTTTTTTTTTTTTTTTTTCTAGCTGTTTCCCTGTGAGTTTATGGCTGGGCATAGAAACGACTACAATGAGCACCACCCTGAGAATGCATCTCATGTACGTGAGCATCCATACGTGTGGCACTTTTGTATTGGCGCATGCCCATATAGTATTAAATGGTAGGACTCACTATGGGGACAGTGAAGATGGAGTCAAAACCACCGTAGAGAGTTCCACGTGGTATATGGGGCCTACCAGGTTGTGCATAACTAAACAACTCAGTCAGCACGTGCGCCTCACCAGGATTAAGGGACATGTAAATTCATGTCATTTCATAATTCAGGTGAGCCACATTTTGAATTTTAATGAAGTTTATATATGGGGTGAGAATCTGAATAGTCCTGGATTGTACAGTGACCACGAGGAAACTCAACTGATTCACGGTTTGGGTTTTACATGTATGCCATGGGTGGGTCGACGTAGGATAATTGCCACTAATTGAGTAACCAGGATTGTCAATTAGCATCATGCCCATCTAAACTGAGATAAATCAGATGGACGGTTTAGATTATGTACATCATGGGTTAAAATCATATGTACAATTTTTTTTGATTGCTTGTTGTATTTAGACCGTTCCTCTGGTTTGAATCACTTATAAAACATGATGGTGACACGTTATAAAATGCCCAGAACACGTGTAACAATTAGCTGCTTTCTAGCTTAAATACAATGACACTATTCAACCGTACACATGGCATACTAGTGCTTCAATTCACAATCCATATCTTTGACCCCAGTGTATCAAATCAGTAGGCCTGTGACTGATTTACTTTTAATCCAGTGTATTAAATCAGCAAATAAATATCATTCTTATTTAAGTGCAATCCTAGGCCTTTAATTGCCATTGGGCCTAAAATTTGATTCCACACTCATATGTGTTCTTGGCCCTTTTTTTTTTTTTTTTTTTTTGTTTTTAAAGAAACCATTCTTAATTTACTTTTTGTGACAAAATTAAATGGACCATCATTAACGGTACACTTGTGGATGGATGGCTTGAATGGCCACCATATTTGTTCACAAATTAAATTGGGCCGATCTAAAAGCCCAATTCACTTACTTTTAAGATTAAGTGTATCTTGTTAAAGGGTTTATAATCGGCCATTTCTAGGCTGATTTAGGCCAAGTGTTGGGAAGTGACTTGAAGTTTTTCGATGAGATCTAACTGATGGTGCGGCCCGATTTTTTTTTATTTTTATTATGATTAACAGTTAAGATCTTTTAATATAATGATGATGATCGATGTACGCATTAACATGAAAGCAAATAAAATAAAATTTTAGGTTTTATCATTATTAATTATGATGAACTAATATTGTGATAATAATCATGATATGTGGACCACTTATTTTGAAAACGACAAGCAAAATATGAAAATCCACATATCTCTTGATTATTTAATGTACATGCGCTGCGCATTATTACAAGTATGTATGCATGTGTATGTGATCTTTCTTGATATCCATACCATCACTATTAATCACAGGTCTACAAGTGATCGGAACCGTCATCAACCATGATGATCAACATTGATGAAAGGATCCATCATCAATGGTGAACATTAATGGTGATGATCAGATTCATCATGATTGGACACGATTAATGGTGATGATTAGATGTTCCTTTCATCTTAGCACTTGTTTTCTTTGTATAATGGTAATAATATTTTTTTAATCCAACGATTAATACATTCTGGCTTTAATCTTCATGTGATTAGATCTAAGCCCTCCTTTCATTAGAAAATAGAAAACTTATCCCAAGTAATTTTAAGGTTGTGCATAACCTAAGTGAGAGATATACACCTTCACTAAATGATTGCATAAATCCATAATGGTGGGTTGTAGGTTAAACAAATAAATAGTCGTAAAAGCATTAACTTTATCTTATTTAGAGAACTTGATTGATCCACATCGCCCTTCTGGGTATGTAGGCTTTCATATCTCTTATAAGATGGATTGAATACTTTTATAAACTTGAAAGTTTGAATAACTAGTAGCAATGCTGATGATTAGTGCCAATACCCTAGATCATAGCTAAGTAGTGAGACGATGCGATGTAGAGATGGACACTAAAGCATTGATCGCCGATCAACTCAAAGGTCAACATTTCGTACGACAACAACTACGATGACTAGTCTCGCACAGTACGAAGCCTTCTGGATGAGGACAATATTTTGCACACTTTGGATGTGGTTCAAGAGGAACCTATAATGGCTGAAAACGGAAATCTAGGAGAACATAGGGCCATGATGAACTGCTACAATAAGTGGCGTAAACAAAATCGCTCGGCCCATAATGTCTTGATTAGCACAATGCACAAAGAACTCATATCCACGTATGAAATGCATGAAACCATTAAGGGAATCTGGGATGCACTGGCTAATGCCTATGTGCAGAAGTCAGAAACAAAGGTTCGGTCTATGGAATTAGAGTTCCAAGAATACAGGATGATAGTAGGCTGCCCCATCAAGGATCATATCCGTAAGATAGAGCAGATGATAGGCGCCCTGAGGAATGTAGGGTGCAAACTGACTGAAAATCAAAAGATAATAACGATACATCGTTCTTTCCCCAAATCTTGGTCCCAAATCAAAATGATTCTGAACCATACTGGTTTTATCACAATGTTAGAGACTTTTATAGTCATCTAGTACTGAGAGGTTGAAATGAATGCAATTCAGTCAGGTTCGGTCAAGACCTTTGGAGCAGAAACCTATAAGCGAAAAGTTAACAAGAAATAGTTCAAAGCTCTCAAGAAGGCGAAAAAGAACGATCAAGAACAAAAGACCACAACACCTCCTCCAAATCCCAAGAAGAGGAAAGAAAAGAGGAAACAGAAAAAGACAAACATAATATGTTTCATCTGCGGGAATTTCGACCACTATGCCCGTTAATGCACCCATGAAAAGACGGTAATTCCTCAGTCATTAGATACTTTGTTTGTGGGTGTTTGTTTTGAGATCCTTTCCGTTGATATTTTATTTAACGAATGGATTTTGGATTTAGACGCAACAAAGCATGCGACACGAGATCGTCGAGGACTTGAAGAATTCTGGCTTGTAGCCACGGGGAGTTACAAGGTGTACATGGGGAATAACACTGCTGAAGACGTGCTAGGGGTTGGCGTTTACCGTCTTCATACGCGCGTAGGGCGCAAAATAACCCTCCATGATACTCTTTATGCATCGGTCATGCGCCGAAATTTAATTTCTGTTTCTAGGTTGTTAGTTAATAATTTTGATATTCGTTTTTTTGAGACTAGAGTTTCTTTAAGACTCAATAACCTCATCTTTGCATGAGAAAACTTGATTTCAGATTTATTTATTCTAGATGTAGATTATGATGATGCACCTCTTGCTTTGTCTGCTATGTCGAATGAACATGTAGTATCTGAATATTTGAAATGGCACGCGAGGTTAGGTCACATTGGAAAGGACCGCATGACAAGACTAGCACGTTCTGGTTTGTTAGGTTCATTATCCAAAGTTGATTTGCCATTTCGTGAACATTGTGTGTCCGGGAAGACTCCTAAAAAACCATTCCCTAAAGTGACCAGGTCAAAGGGTTTGCTAGAGAAAATCCATTTGGATATCTGTGGACTCTTAAATATACGTGCTAGAAATGGATGCCAATACTTCGTCACTTTTATTGATGATTAATCACGCTATGGATATGTATATCTCATCTCACATAAATCTGACGCTTTTGATTGCTTTCTCAAGTTCAAAGCTGAAGTAGAAAAACAGCATGAGAAAAACATTAAAACCCTTAGATCTGATAGAAGTGACGATTATAGATCTGAAACGTTTAAAACATACTGTGCAAACGTAGGCGTCATCAGGTAGTACACTGGCATATACTCCACAACAAAATGGAGTTGTAGAGAGAAGGAACAAGACATTATTGGACATGGTCAGATCGATGATGGCACATGCCAATCTCTCTACCACATTTTAGGGAGACGCGCTTCTTACAGTCGTATACATCCTAAATAAAGTCCCAAGTAAATCCATTCCTAAGACCCCATAGGAGATGTGGTGTAATATCCGTAATTTTCTGATGATTTATTTGGTATTTTTATTTAATTTAAAAACCTGGATTAAAATTTATTAAATTAAAATGATAACATTTGATTGGCAACATGCATAATGTGCGTTTCCTTCGAATAATTGGGTAGAAAAGTGGAATTATAAACTACATTCCATGTACATAAACTTTAGTAATTCATTTTAAATATTTTGTATCCTCTGTGGAATTGATCTAAGCCATAGACTGATATATTAAATAATGTAGAATCCAATAATATAGTCTGATCGATCCAGATCTAATCATAAATCTTTCTATCGTGGCCATTCATCCTCATTTTGATCACCGTGGCCCATTGAACTGATCAAATCGAGTTTTGTTCCATTGGAATCATAGTGTCCTTAGAAAAACCTTCGTGACCGTTAAAATTCTCATCAGACTTCGATCAAGCCATTAAAACTTGTCCTAGCACCAAACCAGTGGTGAAAGTGAACCCCCATGATTTATTTCAATTGGTGAGTCAGTTAGCTGTGGGATTTTCTCCACACCTTTGTTATAGTATTTTAGCCGTCCATGTAAAATTTTATCACTATATGATCTTCCAAGATCGTTTAATCAAAGATTTACTGTGTAGGGCCATGTGGACCACCAATCAAGGTAAAATCACTCATGGACGACTTTTTTCATAGGCTTAGGTGACCTATTAGATTAGATTCCATCGTAGGGTCCTAGATATGTTTATGTAGACCGAGAAGTACGGAAGTCCCATTCGATGCGATGTATCAATTCAAAATTTAAACTTTAGGATATGGTTACGTAGAGTTTGGTAGAGAGAGATTTCTATCTTCGTTGTGGACCGTCCATCTTTATGTATGAACGTCGGTGTGTGCCTAGATTTTGTGTATTTTAGGTTTTTTAAGATGGCCTACGTCCTCATGTTTTCAGAATCTTGAACACTGTCCATCACATTTTTTTTTTTTATGAATTACTCTTAAACCGGTAAGAGATTCATCAACCCAACGGTCCATTATTCAATCCATGGACGTTCTAACTAATGGTGCGGACCACTTCACACAACACTCAACTATCATGATTTAATCTCATCTCAAAGTGGTCAAGCTTATCCTTAGAAACTAACCACCTTAAGTTGTGGTGTTTACCACCATTTAGACCATCATTTGTGTCCTTATTAGATCATGGGTGCGGACACTACCAAATTCTCTCAAATTCATACCAGCTTTGTTAGTTTTTCGAGTCCAATGTCATAATGGTCTTAGATTTGTGAAAGGTGGGCCCGATTTTAAGATGTTACACATTCATTCTAGAGCGTTCATTTAGGCTAACTCTTACATAGATCATAATGTGTCCATCCATACGACCTTTTGACCCGAGAGTTTACCCACTACTTGTGTTGATCCTCTGTATGATGGACGTCTTGGATCTAAGAGGGGATCACTAGGTGGACCATCAGAATATTACTTCTATTTCTACCACAAATATTTATGTTATAAGCTAGTGGACTTTATTTAAACTCTCGTAAGAGAGTTATATTCTACCACTTTTACATTTACGACCAAGTCGTAGCCATCCCATCACATTCATCATCAACAGCTTCAAATCCCTACCATCCATCATCATCATCATCATATAACCGTTGATTGGGAGGAAGGAGGTAGTATTTTATAGTAAGCCGGAGATTGGTTTTCTTTGTTATTTTCATTTTAAAATCTTGGATCGGATTGATGATTGGTGAGTTTACGGAGATACTCACTCCACGTCATTGTTTGATTTGCGCATTTGTTTTGTTTAGTAGATCAGTTACGTTACTTTGATTAAATCTATGCCATTCATCATGTATTTCAGTTCACGTTTGTTTGTGGGCCCAGATTTAAAAGGAATCTGACATTTAAGTGGACCAGGGTGGGAGAAATAGACCCAACCATTAAAAAGGGAATAAAGCCACTATCTTTGTTTTACAATTTTCGATCTGTGCAAAATCAGATTTATTGAGTAGACTAAAGGCCCGAATAATTCAATGGATGAATTGGATCTCAACCTAGTGGGACCCGACCTTGTGTGGATACACATATAAAAAATAAAAAAAATAAAACAATGGGCTGCTGGACCAGTCAGCACCCTAAGGACGCTGCCAGTCCAGCAACATCATTGCTGCTGAAGCAAGGGGCGGACGGGCAGCAGTTGGGGGTCCACACATGGACCTCACCCTGATGTATTTTTCTATATCTATTCTATCCATAGTTTACTTCATCATGTGTTTTGATAGCCCATCAAATTTCAGATTAATCCGAGACCCGAGCAGGACCACAACAACTTCTACAAATTGGACTATCTTGCTGAATTTTCTGTGATTGTGCAGAAAATTCCGAATTTATCTCTCATGGACAGCGGGTAATCCATGGGCCCCACTCTAAGCTTTCTGTCAAATCTATACCACTCACTTGTTACATTACTATATCAGGAGGCTGGAAATTAAATTTCAAAAGGTTTCGATAACCGAGTGCGCCACACCGTCTCAAATAGTGGACAGTGTAATATAATATAAATCTGAAGATGAGTGAATTTTAAAGTGGGGACAACAGGCACTCATGGGCCCCACATGTGAACTTTTGGATAAATCCACCTCATCCACACTGTTTGTTGGGTTGTGTGGGAGTCACCATAAAAATATGGGCCAGAACGGGGTTCCAGGTGGCCCACACCACTTGAAATATTGGGACTTGACACCTTGAAAAATAACAGAATCTGAATCTGATTGGACACCAACTTCTGGGTCCTACTGGAGAATATTTTGCCCAATCTAAGCCGTCCAATGTTTAGACCAGCAAGTTTTAAAACTGTAAAATAAATTTGGTACACATCAGACCTCTCAAACAATCAGATTAAGCAAAATTGTGGGGACAACACCTGTCCATTTCCTTTGAATGTATGGTTATAATTTAGTTTAAAGTTCTTAAACCCCTCAAAATGCTTTGTTTCATAATGTGGATGTATTCTTGCCATCTTGATATATATGCACTTGATTTGTTTATTAAATAGTTATGTTGTATGATTCATTAAATTGTATTAAGATGCAATAAATTCTCGTTATCACATGTTCATGTTTATATGATCACATATGATGGACCCATGCATAGAGCGGTTTATGATGAGGTTAAGTCCACGGAGTTAAATCAGAGTAGGAGTATGTAAATGGTTCTTAACCATAACTATCCAAGTGTGGTTAAGTATGGTCGGTGTATATGGGTGATGTTAAGTTTGTGTGAGATGGATAGGGGCGACTATGGGACAGCTATGTATGGATACATTGAATGAATTGGAATATGGAAAACCATCAAGCGTGATATGTTTTCTCGTCGAGAATGCGTCCCGTGTTGGGATCGGATTGTACGCGTGTCAAGATCGGGGCAATTGTTTTCTCATTGAGGATGTGACCCATGTCAGGATCGGAGCAGTTGCATCTCGTCAAGAATGCGACCCGTGTCAGGATCGGGTGTACCGTGTCAAGATCGGAATGTACCTCACCTGTCTGGCTATGAATGATTGTAATATTATTTTTCAGGTGTAGCCTTGTGTGGCTGATTTACTTGTGTGAAACTTGACTAAAGACCTTGCATTAAAGGCCATGCATATGGTTGATTTATGCGTGCTACATGGGAATTCATTATGGGATGCATGTTAGTGTTAATGAATGTGTCTTTGTGGAGTAGAAAAGTGTTAGCATGGTATTGCAAATTGAATAGTTATGTTTTAATTATGTTCATCTGTTTACTTGGATGCTTGATTCATATTATGGAGTCGAGTAAGTACTCCTACTCGTTGCTGCATTGTTTTGCTCACCTTTCTTAGGAAACTGTAGGTTTTGGAGATGACATAGAGGCTGTAGGCGACGGGGTGCATACTGAAGAAATGGCAACAACACTGGAGGAGGACGCCAACGCAAATGAAGACAGTTTCATTTATTTCTAGAATTATTGTTTGGTTTGAAGTTAGTAGAACTGTAGCTGAATTTAATAAAGTTATTAATTATTGTTTATGAATGTTGGAATCCTAGTTTATAATTTAATTTGGAATAAGAGCGTGACATGGCTTAGTTACTCAATAAATGATACTATTATTTGTAATTCTGTTATTATTATCTTAGTAGCGCTTAGAAATTCGTGCTCGAGCGGCATATTCGTGTGCTGAATTTTGGGGCATTACATGTGGATTTAAAGGATTCCTTCTCTAGTCGACCTACGTCCTTGAGAATCTTTAGCATATGTTTTATTGCTTACTCCGCATAGAAGTAAACTTGATAGTAAAACTATTGAGTGCGTATTCATCAGGTACCCCATGCACTCAAAGGGATACGTTCTGGTTTATGAGGATCGTGGAGGATGGATTGAGATAGAATCTTGGAACGTGACCTTCGTCGTAGACGGATACCCAAGCCGAAAGAAGCAAAAGGTTGCCATAGAATTTTTTGAAATTCCCGATGTATGTGGGAGTTCTTCTTCTGAAAATGAAGATGCTCTCATAGTTCATCAGGACAGCAGGAGTACATTACGTCGAAGTGAAAGATGTTTGATTCCCCGAAGATACTTCGAAATCGAGGGTCAATCTTTCTCTTGTGTTGCAATTGACGATGATGACCCTACTCTTATCAGGATGCATTGTTGTCTCCAAATTCGGCTGATTGGGTAACTGCCATGGGCGAGGAGATTGCTTCCATGGGGAAGAATAAAGTCTGGGAACTTGTAGATCTGCCTTCCAATCGCAAAGCGATAGGTAACAAGTGGGTACTCAAGATCAAGAGAAAGGTAGATGGTACAGTGGACAAGTACAAAGCATGGTTAGTTGCTAAATATTTTACATAGAAAGAAGGCGTTGATGACGAGGAGAATTTTTCACTTGTTGCAAAATTCTCCTCAATCCGCATGATCTTGTCCATCGTCGCGAGTTTAGACTTAGAGTTATATCAAATGGATGTAAAGACCACATTCTTAAATGGTGATTTAGATGAAGAAATATACATGCAACAACCCATAGGTTATGTGGACAAAAAGTATCCAAGGAAAGTCTGCAAGCTGTTACGATCTATCTATGGATTGAATGAATCTTCAAGGCAGTGGTACATGAGGTTCCACTTAGCCATCACTACTTTCGGGTTCATGATGAGTCAAGAAGATCATTGTGTATATGTGAAACAGTCTGGTAGATCTTTTCTGATACTATCTCTATATGTAGACAATATCCTATTAGCTGATAATAACATGCAAATGTTGATGATGTCTAAAGATTGACTTTTCTCGAACTTTGAGATGAAAGATCTTAGTGAAGCCAACTTTATTCTAGAGGGTTAAAATCATCAGGAACCGTCCTAGAAAATTCTTAGGCTTTTCTCAAGCCACTTACATACATAAGATCTTAGAGCGATTCATGATGAAAAGTTCAAAAGTTGTTGAAACTCCTATGGATAAAGCTACGAAGCTAGACAGGAAATCGTGTCCCTAGACTGAAGTTGAGAAATCGGCAATGTCCTTAGTACCATATGCGAGCGCAGTAGGCAGCTTAATGTATGCTATGCTTTTCACCAGACCAAATATTAGTCATGCAGTTAACATAGTTAATCGTTACCAAAGTAACCCGAGACAATCTCATTGGCAAGCCGTCAAACGAATATTCCGCTATCTCAGAGGAACCAAAGACCTAATGCTGTGTTATGAAGCGCGAATCTCGAGCTCAAAGGATATTCTAATGCTGCCTGGGGTAACGACGCCTCTACTTCAGGATACGTCTTCTTGCTCGGAGGGAGAGCTATCTCTTGGTCGAGCAAGAAATAGACATCTATAGCCCTATCATCTATGGAGGCTGAGTACATTGCATATTGTGCTGCAGTTTAGGAGTGTGTATGGGTTTGCAGATTCTTACTAGGATTGGGTGTTGTACTAGGCATTCATGAGCCTATATTATTAAGGATAGACAACACATCCGCCATTGACTTGGCAAAGGACCCCAAACACCACCAGAAATCTAAGCACATTGAGATAAAGTATCATTACGTTTGTGATCAAGTGAAAGATAAGAAGGTTATCCTCAGCTACATTCCTACCAAGGAGATGATGACAGATCCCATGACGAAACCTATAGCTAGAGATCTGTTTCAGGTTCACGTCAGGCAGATGGGATTGAGGAAAGCTTGAGTGATATGCTTGTATCATGTACCTTTGATCTTTCATGAATAATTAATTTCCTTTTATTCAGTATTAAGAACTTATTAGACTAGGTGTGTGGATCATCGGCATTTACTTTTAGATCATGTAGATTTCAACTTTTGTCGGCAGGCCGGTCACTCACTCACACAGGCTGACCAACCCTAAATGTACAAGAGAGGTACACTTGGGGTGATGTTCATGCAATGAGGTATGAACCACCTTTTATTGAGAATAATAAAGGATGAGGATGCGAATGAGTTATATCCGCCTTTAGTCGTAAAAGATTAAAGATGAGACTGATAAAGTCGAATAACATAGTCGCACCATTGCTTTTCATGCGAATAATGTTATGGCCTGAATGAAAGCCAGGTCGTGAGGTTATGAGATGAGTCATTCCTCATGTGAGACGACTTGCGTATTGTAGACCCGACATATACCTAGTATTGTCTACTTTACGACGTGGATTGTAGCCACGTGCTAGGACCTTTTACCTATAGATTGCTTTGATTCGATCTAATCATTGCATCGTGCGAATAGCCAGTCCCGTAGGTGACTCCTTGTGTCCTTAGCTACCTTCCTCTTGTGTACAGGAGGATGAGATTGAGTGTCACTAGTTTAGTATACGATGACGAAAGGCCCTTGACTGGTCATATTCAGTTATGCTAGGAAAGCGGCTTGATCGATTCCAAATTACACATCTGCGTGGGAAAGATCCCGTGACAGCCAAACCAAGTTTCTAGAACTATGAATACGCACTTGAAGACTTATCTGCTGACAGTATCGAGTTTTCTATAGACTTTTGCAAACGATATTCTCTTTCAAAAGTATATATATACATATGTTAATATTACTTTAAAAAGAATTCAAATTGATGCTTGTGGAAAACCAAGTTTTTCAGTAAAAAACTTGATAAGTTGGGTAAGTGCATATGTTGGCCGAGTATTCCAGATCGGGAGATAACTCTATCCAATGTGGTCATGCGGAGTAGGATAGGCATTGCAAAGCTTGGGTTATTGAGTGCTAGTTAGGTGGTCACTTAGTATTCAAATACCTATGAGATGATAATAGTGTTCCAGCTGGTCCTATGCCTCTGATTCTTTTGATTGTGATTCTTTGATTTTTATTGTTATGTGATGAGCTAGATGGAAAATTCATGATGTGCCTATCCTACAATGTGATTGAGTGGGAGATGTTAGTTAATTGACCCATGGGGCGCACCTGTGGACAACCACTTATGGGTGGGGTCCATAGGTTGTTCCCATATCCTCTTTCTTTCAAGAGTTTAAAACTCAGTTAGAGATTTAAACTTCGGAAGAAGATGAGATGGGATAAGGATAAATCAACCTTATCTCATCTCATCCCTTATCTCGACTCTTTCCGTAATACCAAGCAACAATATTTATGGAGAGAAAAAGAGGAAAGTACATTAAGTGTCCATCTAGCCCGTCCCTTTTGATCTAAGTCGTAAATCGTAACTGGAAACCATCCTCACCGTAGGATAAGAGGGGTGATCAGACCCACTTGCTCCTATAGCAGTTAGGCGGACCGCTAAACCGCATCGCACATCTTCGGCTATTGCGAAGGTTCTCATCATGTAAATCGTCGGATCCTGGAGGCCCACACTTCCGCAAATCCTATTAATGTCTTAGTTGAATAGGTATCATTAAGCAATAAGAATTTGTTTAATTAGTCAATCACATGTTTAGAAACTATTGTTTGTACGGCGTCTCTTGTGAAAGCGAAAATACATCGACTTTTCATGGGCATTGAAGCTATTGAATATTATATTCTTTTTTAGTTTTGTTATGTTAATTGAAGGTTCATCTTGTGTGCTTGTGTATACTTTTGGTTTTTGTTTGGCTATTTGCTTTTGTATGCACTGTATTAGATATCAATATAGATTATCACATTGCATTGTTTTTGGCTTGGTCTATGGTAGCAGATCGAGCTTGGTTTAAGCTTCAACTTGTCGATGGTGTTTGCAAACAATTTAATTCAACCAAAACCTCCAACGTTCGATGGGAAGAGCTTTGAGCATTGAGGATCCATATGCAAGTCCCGTTCATGAGATTTGTAGAATCGGTGAATCAAGTGTTTCTCAATCAAGCAAAGGGGGAGGCATTGCAATGAAATTCAAGGAGGATTGGAAGGCCCTCTATTTTCCTTACTAGTTAGTGTAAGCGGCAATTTTGAGAAGATTGTGAATGTGGGAACAACAAAGCAAGCTTAGGATATTTTATCAAATTCCTGTGGATTAGGAAAAAGGTTAAAAATGTCAAGCTTTTGAGTGGATAAATTAAGAGTTCATTTCAAACTACTTTTGAATTTGGCCTTTGTGAATCAAATGAAAGCAAATGGTGAAAAGGTGGAATATACTAAGATCATGGAGAAAGTCCTTTGGAACTTATCTTTGTGTTTCAGTATGTAGTAATGACTATCGAGGAATCGAAAGATCGCACCATCATGATGATCGATGAATTAATGGGCTCATTGTAAGCCCATGAGTAATGAATCAATGAAAAATCTGAAGGTGTGTTAGAGGAAGCTCTTTACAGCCAATCAAACTTAAAAAGTGAGATGGAAAAGTGATGCGGACATCAATCACTTTAGGGTTTATCAGCATAGGAGGTGAGCGACGCATGCATCTCTTTGGCCCGATGAAGGGCTTGGATCATTCGTGACGACATGAAGAGCATTGAAGACCTTACACATGTGGTTTGGGACATTTGAGAAGGCCCCACCATGAGAAGACATGTGTAAGAGGAATAAGAAAAATGTTGCAGAAAAATAGAAAATTCAGATTCCCGACGGCTTTCCAAAAGATTCCCGATGCTTTTGGGCCGTCGCAGAAAAAGCAGAAAATCCAGATTTCCGACGCTTCTGGGCCGTCTGCAATCTTGACGCTTTTAGGCTGTTGGCAAGGTCGGGTGCCCGACCATTGATCACCAGCCGCCCGAAATTCATCTGATTTGCAAATTTAGTCGCTGGACTGTTTTGGCTTTCATGGGGTTCACAACCGATTGGTCACCGGACGCCCGACCACCGCGTGAACTTGTTTTTATAGTTTTGTTTTTCAGTTAAGTATTGAGGGTATTTCGGTATTTTTCTTCTTTTTTATTGGTTATTTAAGAGGGCGAAGCCCAAAACACGAAAATTAGTTGATTATTATTGAATGAAAGCCTCTTTGGTTGCCTCCTTCCCCCCTCTCTCTCTCTCTGTGGATCTTCCTCTTCTTCTCCAATCTTTTTCTTCTTTCTCTTCCTTTACTTTTTAACATTCCTCTAAGGTAAGCTTCATCTTCCTTCTCTCTATCTCCATTATCTCCTAATCTTCGAACCCTAAATTTGAGAATTGATCCAAAATCTAAATTCCTCAAATTTTCAATTCCCTAATTCGAGAAATCCTTGATCTCCCAGACTAGTGAACTCCATTGTTCGATTGGGTTATGACCATGCAAGATCGGGAGGTTCCATCCCTCGTCGGATCTAACATATGCATTACTTAAACTTCATACTTTGTGGTTGTGATGATGGCCCACATTATTGTACATCTCTTTTATGATTTTCTTAATTTATGATGGTAGATGCTGAATTCTAGATTATTATTGCTGTTTATTTCCATTGGATTATATATGTTCATGAGCATGCATCATAATTAGGTCATCCTGCATCAAATTTGGTATCAGAGATTAAGGTTTGCATGGTTATGTTTAGATCGAGTTACTAAATTAGGGTTTTAATTTTAGGTATGTTTTAGGAAATTTCAGATTTAGAAAGTTTCCAATTTTAGAAACTTTCCTAATTTGGAAAATTTTCAGATTTGAGTCGCATCATCTAGAATTAATTAGTGTCAGTTCATTGTAGTTTAAATTAATCACATTTATATTATGAGTCACCCAGTCCGTAGAGTCTCCCCTTAGTGAATGGAGAACAGGCGTTTCAGATCTTCAGGGCCATTAAGTGTTGTTGTGTGGCCGTCGAGACCCAATGGAAAGCCAAACTCCGATGAGTTAGCCTACTTTAATGGTCACATGGACCCACAAACATTTCTTAATTGGCTTGAAGACTTGGACTATTTTTTTGATTGGTATGATATGTCGAATTACAGTCGAGTGAGGTTTGCCAAGTGAAAATTGGAGGGCCAAGCTAAGTGGTTTTGGACAAATTTGGAGCGTCGAATTGATAGAGTTGGGAGAGCCCCGATCTCCTAATGGGATGAGATGAAAGAGCGTTTGAAAGAAAAATATCTTCCCATCTCTTATCGTCAAAAGCCCTTGGCTCAGAAGAGAGTTACTCCACCTTCCCGTCCAACCACAGAACCAATATGGTCCTCTCCTTATAAAGTGGTCCAACCCATCGTTAAGGAAATCTCGGCTTATGAACAATTTGAGTGTTTAACACCAATTATATTTCCTTGGAAGCGAGATAGTACGTTGGTGAATGGCCAATTGGAAGAATCCAATTAGGTTGTTTATGAAGTGGAAGAGTACGTGCCTAACGTCAGTAGTGAGGAAATGGAAGAAATTGAGGCATCACTTATCATCTTTGATAATGCAGGAGTGTGTGCTAGTGATGAAAAGGTCGAAGAGTTTGAGACCGCACCACTTTCAGGTGTCATGTGTGATTTGATTGATGCGGTCTCCCAATCTACATCTCTTACCGTGGTGAACACAAATGAAATTGAAGAAGAGACTAGTGAGGATATGATGGTAGACACCCACATGACTTGTGATATCCCACCAAACGATTTATGGGATAAATTTTCACCCAAATGGGACATTCAACACACAATCGATCTTGTCCCTGGATCAATCCTGTCAAGCTTTCCTCCATACCAGGTGAACCTCGCAGAAAATACAGGAATGCAACGTCAATTTGATAAACTTTTCGGGGAAGAATTCAATAAGGAAAGTTTAAGTTGGAGTTTTGTTTTGTGTACCAAGCCTGCCCTTTTCACTTTTAAAAACAATGGTATATGGTTTACATGTGGGCATATATTGGCCGTCCACAAAGCCTCAGTCAAGTGCCATGCCACCTTGCGACGTATTCACTTCATGGTGGATATAATGGCCAAAATCCCTATTCCGCATCTTGATGACATTTTGGACATAATGGCTGATGCCAAGATCTGCTCAAGACTTGGTATTAATAGTGTGTGTTCTCAAGTGTTGGGGTACCTGAACATCATCCTTGTTTATAATACTTATAATGAGAAATTATGTGTCACCTATGAGAAGTGTCTTTTGTTTCAGTTTTCCAAATTCTAGATCATAGGATTGTTTATTTCCACAGGTTTGCTTATTTCCAGTCTTTTGCTTTTTCAGAGCATCCTTTAGTTTCACCCATGCTTGTCACCCAAAGGTCTTCAGAGTCAGCCAATGCATTTGCACGACATATTTATGAATTGCATACATATATTAGACAGCGGATTAATAGAAGCAATGATAGTTATATGCTTTCAGCTAAATCGCATCGTAGATTGCAAGATTTTCAGGAAGGAGACTGTAATGGTGAGGATAAGTCTAGAGCGGTTCTTACAGAGTACCGCTAAGAAATTACAAGCGCGTAGTGCTGGACCATTCAAAGTATTGCAAAGAATTGGGTCCAACGCATATAGTATAGACCTTCCACCTGAAATGGGTATTAATTTAACGTTTAATGTGGAAGATCTGGTCCCCTCCTCTAATCCTTCCATTGACTCTTCTTCTCTTTCGTGGCCATATTCTGATTTGCTTCACAACCCACTCTACCCCTTCCCCCACCCATTGCTCATAAAGAGGAAATTGAGGAAATTGTGGACGAAGAGATAGTTTCCATGAGAGATGGAGGTTTCTAGAGATATCTTGTCAAATGGAAGAATAAACCATCGTCAGAATCTACATGGTTGATAGAAATGGAGTTGTAAAGTGTTGATCCAGATTTACTAGAGCGCCACAAGAGTTTTAACTCGTCGGAGTCGAGTTCTTCTCAGCTGAGGAGAATGATGCGGACATCAATCCCTTTAGGGTTTCTCAACATAGGAGGGGAGCGACGCATGCATCTCTTTGGCCCGATGAAGGGCTTGGATCATTCGTGACGACATGAGAAGCATTGAAGATCTTACACATGTAGTTTGGGACATTTGAGAAGGCTCTACCATAGGAAGACATGTGTAAGGGGAACAAGAAAAATGTTGCAGAAAAATAAAAAATCTAGATTCTCGATGGCTTTCCAAAAGATTCCCGACGCTTCTGGGTCGTCGGCAGAAAAGTAGAAAATCCAGATTCCCGACGACTTTCCCGACGCTTCTGGGCCGTCGGCAATTCCGACGCTTTTAGGCCATTGGGAAGGTTGGGCGCCCGACCATTGGTCACCGGGCACTCGAAATTCATCTGATTTGCAAGTTTAGTCGCTGGACTGTTTTGGCCTTCAGACTGATTGGTCATCGGGTGCTCGACCACCGCGCGATCTGTTTTTTTTTTAATTTTATTTTTCAGTTAAGTATTGAGGATATTTTGGTATTTTTCTTCTTTCTTATTAGTTATTTAAGAGGGCTAAGCCCTAAACACGAAAATTAGATGATTATTATTGAATGAAAGCCTCTTTGGTTGCCTCCTTCCTCTCTCTCTTTCTGGATTTTCCTCTTCTTCTCCAATTTTCTTATTCTTCTTTCTCTTCCTTTACCTTTTAACATTCCTCTAAGGTAAGCTTCTTCTTCCTTCTCTCTATATCTCCATTATCTCCTAATCTTCGAATCCTAAATTTGAGAATTGATCCAAAATCTAAATTCCTCAAATTTCCAATTCCCTAATCTGAGAAATCCTTTGATCTCCCAGATTAGTGAACTCCATTGTTCGATTGGGTTATGACCATGCAAGATCGCGAGGTTCCATCCTTGCCGGATCCAACCTATGCATTACTTGAACTTCATACTTCGTGGTTGTGATGATGGCCCGCATTATTGCATCTCTTTTATCATTTTCTTAATTTATGATGGTAGATGCTGAATTCTAGACTATTATTGCTGTTTATTTCTGCTGGATTATATATGTTCATGAGCATGCATCATAATTAGGTCATCCTGCATCAAAAAGTCTCATGGCGCCTGGCGGAGGTGCTAGAGGTTAGAGAGGCAAAGCCTTTGGTAAGAGGATGAGGCAGATTGGGTCCTGGCCAGGACCCGCCGTGAGATAGAGGCTTGTCAGGATAACCCGAGCTTAAGAAGAACCTAATCTTAGCAGTATAACGTGGATTTATTTTACCTAGTAACAATCTCAAGCACTGGCTGTTTTTAAGTAGTTTGAGGCTCATGTGGAAAATCAGAGTGGTTTTCATATGCAAGTGTTTAGAACTGACAAGGGAGATGAATCTACCTCAAATGCCTTCGTTGAATTTTTCTCAATGCTGTGGAATCAATATATATATACACCTTAGAGGAATGGATAGCCAGAAGGAAGAATACAACCATGGTTGAAATGTTTAGAAGCATGCTTAGGTCAATGTCCTTGCATAAGCAATTTTGGCAGAAACCACTCCATGTTCCATTTACTTGCTAAACACGTGCCTCACCAAAACTGTTTGAAACAAGATGTTAGAAGAAGTATGGAGCTGTTGCAAGCCAAATGTGGGTCACTCTCGGGTATTTGGATGTGTGGTCTATGCACATGTACCAGATGAAAATACAAAAAACTTGATGATGAATGGTGCATATTCGTTGGATGCATGGAGCCGTGAAAGGCTATAAATTGTACGATCCTGTAAGTGGCTCAGTCATGACGTTATCTTTGATGAAGGAGAAAAATGGGTGTGAACTAGTGAAGAAAAGAATCAGTTGGGTCTAAACATCATTATCATCACCTAAGCTTTATCCCAATTAATTGGGGTTGGCTACATGAGTCCTGCTCTACCATTCCACTCTATCAATGGGCCATAACTTCAGTTAGATCATAGGTCATCAAGTCTGCGGGTCTAAACATAGGATGAAATTCATGTATGTGATTAAGTTGAAGAGCAAAGTGTGCAACCTGCCAATACACCATCTGTTCCATCTCCTATGCAGGAAGAGCTTACTTTCCTTAAGTGTCCTTGCATCACTGCCTGCACAGTATCAGGATCATATTATCACTAATGACAATGATTCAGGCTAGGAATTACTGAATTTTGCTTTATTTGCAGATTGTGATCCAATGAGCTATGAAGTAGCTGCTTGCGATGGTGGTGTCTCAAAGCTAAATGCATGCCATTGAGAAGACTGATATCTGTGAAATTGCTAATATTCCAAGTGGGAAGAAATCAATGTGTCAAGTGGGTGTACAAAACAAAATACAAGCTCAATGAAGAGGTGGGTTGCTTAAAGAAAAGATTGGTTGCAAATGGGTACAAGCAAAAGCTAAGGTATGGATTATTGTGAGGTCTTGTGCATAGAGCTGGACTAGACACTATCTGCATGCTTATTTGTTTATCTGCTTAAAATCGTTGGAGAGGTTTTTAAATGGATTTGAAAAATCTACATTTTTAAACAATGTGTTTGAAGAAATTTATGTATACCAATCGACATGTTATGTGAAAAAGAGACATGAAGACAAGGTCTAAAAGTTTAAAAAGCCTTTATAGGGCTTGAAGCAGGTGCCTTGAGTGTGGTACACTCCTGTTGATGCTTAGTATGTAGATGTCCTTGCGAGCATTGTTTGTAAGTCAAGTGTAGTAGAACGGTTATATGTGTATTCTGTCTACCATGATGCTTTTTTTTTTTGTTTTGTATTTAAAAACATTCACTACCTCTATTGTAGCTTTAGAAAGTTCACCAAGCATCTTTACCTTTGTGCCAACCATCTTTTAACCTCAACTTGATTCACCAATTCATGTGCAGCACGTTGGCCATGCTTTCTTAGGAAAACTACTTAAAGCATCTAATTTCAAGGTCTTACCACCTTTTGATAAGGTCCCCCAACTGACTCATTTTTGTTCTGGCATCAAGTGCACTATCATCCTCGAGTCATCGTCTTCCAATAAAATGGATCAAAAACTTACTTTCAAGATCGACTCTTCTGGCAACATCAAATGAACACTCTCTTTAAGAATGCTGATAAGGAAGTAGATTCTCAAATCATCATTATCAGTGAAGTTGCTGATGCTGCCTGGAAGATGTCTTTCCGTCATAGGACTAATAGCTGAGATATGGAGGAACAATGCCCTTGTTCTTCTGCTTAACATCAAGCTTCGTCTCTTGTATTGTTTTTCGACTTGCATCTTCGAAAGTGGCATGTCTTCACCAGTCAATGGGCTGTTTCTTTGTTGCCTGTGTTTCTTCATCAGAATCAAAGTCGACCTTGTTTTTACTTAGATGAAGTTGCTTCATCCGTTCTTGGCACTGTGATTCAGTTGAAGCTATTTATCGCACTTCCGACTAGAAGGAGAGCATCAATGATTTCAAATGCTGTCTTTTTGTTTCTCCTCCATGTAGGTCATGGAAGAGTCACATCTTTAGGCCTTTGCCTGTTTGCATAGACATTGACCTTCCGCTGCTGCTCGTAAGAGGATGGATTTGGCCTATGAGGCAAGGCAATGAGGCATGGGAGGACTCCTTGTGCACTTCTTGGTCCAACAGAGGATCAATGTCTTCGGAACCGCCATGAGCACTTGTTCATCGTGACTTTTTTTAAAGCCGCTATTGCCATTCTTCGAGTCGGACGTTGCTTTGATTATGTGGACTTGGATAAGTGATCCCTTCTTGTCTTAATGACCATATCTGTAGTCATGATGAGTTGTTCCTTTTCTTTAGGCACCCACTTTGAAATGATGTGAAGCTTTGGGACTTCTAGAGTGGATGCTTGAGGTATTGAGAGTGCTCGAGGGTCAGACAGTTGGAATGGTGGCGGGGTCGAATGCTTCTTCCTGTCCTAAACAAAGAGACCTTCCTAGGTGACTTTCTTCGTCTAGATTTGAAATGAGTCTGGAAACCATGTTTTTTCTTTTTCTTTTCTGAGATAGTCTTGCCACACACTCTTAAAGACATGTTGCTGGTGGGCATTGGGCAATATTAGTCATTCTGTACGACATGCCCCTTGTTCCGCTACAATAACTTGGGCGATAGGTTCTATGTCGTGGACCTAATTGAGTAACACTGGTAGAGTGTTGTGTACCTTTATGATCTGCAACATAAAGGCTCAACACTGCAATGGGCCCAACTCTGCATGACATGTATTGGTGGCCACTGCCCTTCTTGTTACTTTTTTCAATATCAATTAGAAAATCATAAATTAGAAAAGAGATTGGCCACATACCTAGAGTCAGATGCCGAACCAATGATGTATGACACTTTCTATGTGGTTGGACTTGATGATGAACACCTTTGATTGTCGCTTCACATGTCTCTGCACGGTAAACACCCTTGGCTTATCTTCTCTCCAATTCTCCTTCAAGTGTATGCAATAGATGAGTAACCTCACATGTTTTGAGCTTCGATGGAAATAGCCAAGAATCTTTTTTATCCATAGGCTTAGATTTCCTTTCTCATCATAGAAATTGATTCCTGCATTGACTCTCCTTGCACATGTTAGCTTTCCTTTAGGGCCTATTTAGTTTACCATTTACGACGGTAAATGGTGTTTACAAAGATTACTTTTCGTTTGCGTTTGGATTGGGGAATAAATACAGAGGTAATTATACCTTGACAGAGGAGAAAATACAGAGGTAATTATAGAAGCGAGATTGCGTTGGACATTGGTGCCATGTAAAATTTGTGGGTCCCAACATGATATGTGTGTCTGATCCACACTGTCTATTTATTTTAACAACTCATTTTAAGGCATGAGAAAAAAATGAGGCAGATTGTAAGCTCAAGTGGACCACACCATAGGAAACAAAGTGGATAGTGATGTCCACCATTAAAAGTAGAAATTCGTGTAGGGCCTACAGTGATGTGAATCTATCATCCAACCTGTTCTACGGTAAAAAAAAAGGCATGGATGAACCAAAAAGCATAAATATCATTTTGATCCAAAACTTTTTTGGCCCCCAAAAAGTTTTCAACGGTAGGCAGTCCATTCCCACTGTAGCCTGTGGTGTGGTCCACATGCACTTTGGATTTCTCTCATTTTAGGGCATGCATGTTTCATTCTTGGGCCTATGCATGCCCTAAAATGAGCTGATAAAGCAGATGAACAACGTAGATGAGACAAATACATCACGGTGACTCCCACAAATTTTATGTAACTCACTCTTCTTTACCTCGATTTTGGTGAAGGTGTAAATGTCAAAACAGCCACATACATGAATTTGCCAGTGTAAAGAATTATTTCCCATTTAACATAAAAGGGAGAGGGCGTCGGTTGGCTGGCCCTATGCCAAATCGTGAGCGGGCCAGCAAGACTGAATATCGGAGGGAGGGGCCAAATGGCTTTCCCACCCAGCTGAAAAACGTATGAGCGGTAGTGCCTTTGATTTAAATAGATAGTCATAATCATTTTGAAGCAAGTTGAAAAACGTATGTCATAATTGTTTTGAAGCAAGCTGAAAAACGTATGCGCGTGCAATGGCTTTGAAGCCGTTGCTTGCTAGTTGCTTCAAAACCTATTAGTCAAATGCGCTAGCGCACCTGAATTTATAGTCGTTTTGAAGCTGGTTCAATAAGTTTAGCAGTGTCCTTAAAAAAGAGGGATACAGAAGAAGTGTAGCAGATTCTCTCTCTTGGTTCTGTTATAAACTCATCTACTGCTCATTCGGTTCTCAAATGATTGAATAAGACTGTATTCAACAGCTCTTGGCCGAGCTCGCCTCGCACTGTTTAAGCTAAGTGCTAGCCCAACCCTTTTCAAAATTCCCATAAAGTATGGAGCCACTAGTAAATGGTAAACCAAATAGGCCCTTGATGAATGTGTTGCAGTAATCATTCCCACAAAGCTTGTGGTATGCATCAATGAATGTAAGTATGAAAAGACTTGAGGACTCCATAAAGATAAAAAATGCTTTGGGAGTTTGCTCGAAAGTAGCAAAATGCAAGGTCTACTTAATCCTTGCATGACACATTTTGGGTTGCCAAGACCCTATCATGCTAACTCTAACCTACTGCAGGGGGTATGTTGATGTTGCCCAGCTCTGTCACGCGGCTCTAAGCTTGCTGCGAAGGGCCTATCACGCATAAGTGTTAGCACATGTGCCTGTTCCATACGGTGGCTCACATGCACACACATGCAACCACTTTGGCCTTTTTGCTCTTGGAAAACTTAGGTTTTAGTTTTCAAGGCTCAATTATAAAAGGATACTTCACATTAAGGGAAAACTAACATGTGCAAGGAAGGAGAGTCCATGCAGGAATCAATTTCTATGATAAGAAAGGAAATCCAAGACTATATAAAAGAGATTCTTGGCTCTTTTCATTGAAGCTCAAAACGTGTGAGGTTACTCATCTATTGTATACACTTGAAAGAGAATTGGGGAGAAGGTGAATCAAGGGTGTATATTATGCAGGGACATGTGGAGCAACAATCAGAGCCATTCATCATCAAGTCCAACCGCATAGAAGGTGCTGCATAATTGGTTTGGCATTTGATTGTAGGTATGTGCTGGATCTTTTTTCTAGCTTTTGATTTTCTAATTGATATCAAATGATGATTGTCAATTTGATTCCATGAAAAAGTAATAAGAAGGGCAGTTGCCATCGAGATATGTCTTGCAAAGTTGAGCCATCACAATGTTGAGCCTTTATGTTGTAGCTCATAAAGGAACATAACACTTTGCCTGTGTTACTCAATTAGGTCCACGACATGGAACCTGTCTTCCAATTTAGTATAGCGCGACAAGGGGCATGTGGTGCTAATATTGCTCAATGCCCACCAACGACATGTCTTTAAGTGTGTGTGGCTAGATTATCTTAGAAAAGAATAATAAAACCCATGGTTTCTAGATTTATCTCTTATCTAGACGAAGAAAGTCAATACTTAGGAAGCTTTCTTTGTTTAGGACGGGAAGAAGCATTCGCCCCAGCAACCATTCCAACTGTCTTACCCTCGAGCACCCCCAATACTTCAAGCATCCACTCTAGAAGTCCCAAAACTTCACATCATTTCTAAATGGGTGCCCAAAGAAAAGTAACAACTCATCATAACTATAGATATGGTCATTAAGATGGGGGAAGGTGGTGTTGCAATTGTATTTTCCCACAAACGGTACCAGAAACTTGTATACGCTAGTTTCGGGTTGGAAATCCAAAATGCTTGGAACTTTTAATGATATGAAATAACAAAAATTACAACGAATGCAACCTTTTGTTTGGTAGTTCTCATTCTCGATTTTTTCGGATGCAAGCAAAACTCACTCTAGTTGTTTGATAAGTTAGTAGTTGTTTGATGAGTAGTAGTTGTTTGCTTGTGGTACTGTCCAAGTTCTAGAAGCAATTATAGTGATGACAATTTAGGAAGTCATGGACTTAAACACTGTTACAAGAGTTTGTCACGGATGATGTGGATGTCCCGGGTTTGGGAGTATGTTATGGCAAAGTTTTGCCTTTTGCTCCTTATTGGTGTGTCTTCTGTCATTTCCTCCCCATTTATTAGGTTAGGAAACCATTGGTGGCAATAAGGATTGTTACTTGTGCGTTCCACCATTTTATGCGACGTTTATAAGTGCTTGTCGTGGGATGTGTTGTCGAGAAACTGTTGTATAGAACATGTTGTACCCTAGTTATAGTTAGTGACATGCCTCACATAACACACGCTGCGTTGTGGGTTTCGTTTTGTCGAGACACTGTGCTAAAATTTGTTTTCCTTAGAGCTTGTTCGGTTTTTCAAGTACAATGGTAATGGACTGAAAATGGGTAATGATTACTTACCTTTCTATTTGTATAGTATAGTGACATCACTTACATTTGAATATTACAATGATTATATTATACCATTGTTTGCTTTACAAGGGTTGATAGTAAAAATGAGCCTTTTGTACATAAAAATGTAATGATTTCAATTTTCTTAGCTTGTACACTTTCTATGTGTATTTAACTCGTCTTTTGTCCTGTAATTCTCTCTCAACCAAGGAAGTGGATTGCGCTTTAGCCCCTGCCTGGATCGAAAATTGGTCTAGGTAGGGGCTTTGTGGGGTCCACTGTGTTGGGAGAGCCTTCAAACATGTGCGAGTTTGGTTGCTTAGACCAGTCGGGTGACCAGTTTGGCTGTGTTACCCAGATGCAGGGAAGAAGGTTCCTGGACAGTCCCTGTGGTGCCCTCGACTGGTCGTCAGGGGGCTTTGATCGGTCGAGCAACCGGTCGGCAGTGAGGCAGCGATTGCGTGTTCTCCTCTGGACTGTTTTGTGCGCTAGCCGACTAGTCGGCTGTGCACGCGGCTTTCTTACGCAGCACGCAGTAGTGCGTAAGATATTTCTATTTTCGGTGTTTTGCCTATTTGAAGGCTTGTAATCCAAATTTAGAGGTAATCCTAAGGTGTCCAAGGTTTCCTAATTGCGTTAGGAAGAGGGGAGAGGTGTTTGTGAGAGAGAGAACTTGGGTTTTCTCTGTTTTCCTTGCTTGTGGGTTGTCAATCTCTATAATCTTCTGTTTATTCATAGTGAATCGCTTTGTGCCGTGATTTTTTACCTGTTGAGGGGTTTTTCCACGTAAATTCGGAGTCTCTTGTGGTGAATGCTTGTGTGTGGCTTGATTGCATCTTGTTTACTCGTTTGATCTCGGATTGCTCCACGCGTTTCAGCTTCTGCTTTCGCTGCCAGTTTTCCCAACAAGTGTTATCAAAGATAAAGTTGGGGTGGAGTATAATTCGAATCTAAGATGAGAAGATGGGATCAAGCATAAGGTTCGAGGGAGAGAAGTTCTCCAGAAAAAATAACTTTGAGTTATGGAAGGTGAATTTTGAATCCTTCCTAGTTCAGCAAGGGCTTGATGAAGTTCTTGGAAAGCGACCCGAGGCTATGAAAGATGATGAGTGGATGAGGCTCGACAAGAAGGCTAGAACCTCAATCATGTTAAACCTTACGGATGGTGTTCTCTATTATGTCATGAAGGAGAAGACTGCAGCTGAAACGATGACGAAGCTAGAGAAGGTTTATGCCAAGAAGTCTCTAGATAATTGCATGTACGTGTTGATGCAGTTGTTCACCTTGAGAATGGCTGAGGGGACGGAGGTGGAGGACCATCTGAGCATGTTCAATAGGCTGGTTTACAAGTTGGTGGAGATCAATGAACCGATGAAGGATGAATATCAAGCATGCATCCTGTTGAATTCTCTTCCAGATTCATATGAGTCGTTCAGGGACTTTGTGTGCGCAGGGAGGGAAACCATAAACGTCGACACCGTTATCTTAGCCCTCCAGTCGAAGGCGATGACAAAGAAAAGCGATGACGTGGCTTCCCGTTATTCCTCAGAGGCACTGGTTATGAGGGGAAGAAGTTCTGAGCATGGAGGACATTTGAAATCGGGATCTAAGGTTAAGGGCAAAGAGAATGCTAAGGTGAAGTGCTAGAATTGTGGTCAGGAGAGCCACATGAGAGGGGATTGTCAAAATTTCAGGTTGAAGCAAGAGAAGTATGGAAATTCTTCTGGAGAGGGAGCTAATACCATAGAAGACGGTGGCGTTTTTTGTGAAGTTCTGACTGTATCTAATAAGGGATCTCACGGTAGTGAGTGAATCCTTTATTCAGGGGCTTCATGTCATGTATGTCCTGACCGGAGTTCATTCATGACATACAAGGAGTATGGTGGTGAATCGATGTTTGTGGGTGATGGCTACGCTCATAAGGTTGTGAGTATTGGTACTGTGCGCATTAAGATGTTCGATAGGATCGAACGAGTCCTGGAAGATGTGAAGCACGTCCCCAAGATGAAGATGAATGTGATTTCTTTTGGTGCACTCGAGGCAAAAGGGTGTGTGTTTATCGGCCTTGATCGTTGCTGTGAAGTGTTGAAGGGGACACTCGTGTGTATGAAGGCACGGAGGTGTGACCATCTTTACATGTTGATCGGGAGCACAATTCACGGTGGAGCTGTGGGAACGACAGTAAGATCCACAATTGCTCATATGTGGCAAGTGCCGAAGGGCCACATGAGAAGAGTGGTAAAGGTCGTGAATTTGCAAGGTTAGAGTCGATAGTGGCATGAGAAGCGGTGGAGCTATGATTAAAGATGAGATGCCATTGCGTAGATGGTTTTGATTCGACGTTTGAAGCCTCGGTGGAGATTGTTGAGAGAGCCTTCAAACATGTGCGAGTTTGGGTACTCAGACTGGTCGGGCGACCGGTCTGGCTGTGTAACCTAGATGCACGGAAGAAGGTTGCTGGACAGTCTCTGTGGTGCTCTCGACCGGTCGGCTGACTGGTCGTCACGGAGCTTCGACCGGTCGGCAGTGAGGCAACGATGGTGTGTTCTCCTCTGGACTGTTTTGTGCGCTGGCTGACCGAGCGGCTGTGCGCGCGGCTTTCTTGTGCAGCACACAATAGTGCGTATGATGTTTCTATTTTCGGTGTTTTGTCTATTTAAAGTCTTCTAATATGGATTTAGAGGTAATCCTAAGGTGTCCAAGGTTTCCTAATTGCGTCAGGAAGAGGGGAGAGGTGTTTGTGAGAGAGAGAACTTGGGTTTTCTATATTTTCCTTACTTGTGGGCTGTCAATCTCTATAATCTTTTATTTATTCATAGTGGATCACTTTGTGCCTTGGTTTTTTTACCTGTTGAGGGGTTTTTCCACGTAAATTCAGAGTCTCTTGTGGTGAATGCTTGTGTGTGGCTTGATTGTATCTTGTTTACTCGTTTGATCTCGAATTGCTCTACGCGTTTCGGCTTCCGCTTCTGTTGCCGATTTTCCCAACACACTGTGATGTATGGGTTTTATACAAGCTATTCATCCCTTTTATTACATCATTTTTGTGTATTACACCAAAAATTGAGGCTGATCCAATGCTCAAATGGACCTCACCACAGGAAGCAGTGGCGATAACATTGCCTACTATTGAAGCCTTCTTAGGGCTGACCATGATGTTTATTTGTCATCCAACCTATTCATAAGGTCACATCGACCTAGATGAATAGAAAAAAAACAAATATCACCTTGATCCAAAACTTCTACGGCTCCCAAGAAGTGTTTAATGGTGAGTGATCAATTCCCATTCTGTGGTCCACTTGAGCCTTGGATTTGCTTCATTTTTGGATTTGTACCCTAAAACAAATAAAAAATTGAGGCAGATCCAAGGCTCAAGTAGACCACACCAATCGAAGCAGCTGTGATAGTGCCACCATTGAAACCTTCTTAAGGTCCCACCGTGATGTTTATTTGCCATCCACCGTGATGAAGGGAAACGACAAATTAATGTCAGCTTGATTTGCCATCCAACCTAGATGAAGGGAAACAACAAATGTCAGCTTGATCTAAAACTTCTGTTGACCCCATGGAGTTTTTAATGGTGGGAATTCAATCCCTATTGGGTGGTCTTTAGGCGCATACCCTAAAATCGTCTGATAAAATGGATGAACGCTGCTTCCTATAAAAATACACTCATCAACACATCATTTTATTAGCATATTCGAAGCTCAAGTTCAAGTGGGCCACAGGACAAGAAACAGTGGGGATTGGACGCCCATCATTGAACCTTTTCTTTAGGCCCATAGAAGTTTTGGATCAGGCTGATATTTGTGTTTCCCTTCATCTAGGTGGGAATCACATTATTCAAAGTGGGCCCAGGAAGGTTTCTCCACCATTTCCTACGGTGCAACCTAGTTGAGCTTTGGACTCCTTCCTTCATGTTTGGGTTTATGCCCCAAAATTAGCCGAAGAAACAGATGGACCGAGTAGATATAACACAAACATCATGGTGGGCCCCACAGTGCTTGGGGTTAGAGGCAATTCACATCCATTAGCTTTTCAGCCGTTCTTTGTTGCATGGAATTGTTTATTTTGTTGGTGACAATCTCTAGTTATATTTTATAGCTTGGAATTGTTTATTTTGTTGGCGACAATCTCCAATTATTTTTATAGCTTTTGTTCAGTAGGGCCTGTCTCCTACGCTCTTCCATTATTGCTATGGTGGGCCCATAAATAAATAGAAGATGCCCCAAAATTTTTTTTCTACCACAAGATAATCGTAGCTGTCCATTTTTGCTCCAAAGTAAATGTGGAAAATTGTCTGTAATTGTTCATTTCATTGGACAGAGGATAATGGGTGCGGAACCAGAAGACGATCCAACAGTGCATTGAATACATTAACACCTTAAGAGAAGCTTCGGGATAGGATGTAGAGCTTCTAACATTCGATAGAATTGGGACCCAGCTACCTTTTTATAGTTATATAGAGTGAAGAGTTTGAAACCCAACTCTTAGTGACGTAGGATGCCCTAATTATGATGCATGTTCATGAACTCATATAATCCAACGGAAATAAAAGACAATAATAAAATAAAATATAGCATTAATCATCATGAACTAAGCAAATCATAAGGAAACATGCAATGGAGCGGGCCGTTCGTCACAACCATGAAGTATGAGATTCAATTATTGCTATGGTTGGATCCGACGAGGGATAGAACCTCCCGATCTTGCATGGTCTTAACCCAATCGATCAATGAGGATCACTAGTTCGAGGAATCAAAGGGTTTCTCAGATAAGGAATGTGAAAATCTGAGGATTTAGGGTTTAGATCAATTCTCAGATTTTGGTCGTGGAAAATTCAACAAAATAGGGATTAGGGATAATGGTAAAGGAGATAGATTACCTGTAAGAAGTTGGAGGGGCACAAGAAGAAAAGAGAAGAAGGAGATCAAGGAAGAAGAAGCACCATGAGAGAGATAGAGGAATGAGGCAACCAAAGGTTTGCTCTTTTTCATTAATTAATAACTAATCTCATTTTTAAGGCTTAGCCCACTTAAATAAGCAAAGGAAAAACATAAAAAATACTAAAATACCCATAAATATTTAAACAAAAACGAAACAATTTGCGTAGAAGTTCAGGTGCCAGAGAGTTTCGGACGCTCGACAGGCTATGTTCAGGTGCTCGGACACGTGTCCTCCCAATGTGGTTGACACTTTCTTAGTTGGTAGACTTTGAAAGGTCGTGTTTCCTCATCACTGAGATTCCACACGAATTTAGGATTTTTAATTTAACTGTAATCTTGTGTGTAACACAGTTATAATGCACTACCTCTTACACAACTTTAAATCAATCACAGCTTTAGTGAGGTCCAATCATCATATCCAACCCTTAGGTAGATCTAGATTGTTGATCAATTAGGCCCACTTTATAAAAAAATCTTACGTTAAGGTAAGTTCTATTTTTATGTTGTGGGTTGGAAGAAAAATATCATTTTCCTTTTTTTTTTTTTTATGTAATGTATTTTTCAATTGAGGGCAGAGAGTGATGATACCTCTTGATCAAGGGCTTGTTTGGACCACATTGAAAGTGATTAAATGGCCCACTGTTTTGATCGCTCATCAATGGATATAGTACACTTTAATTCAAGTATGAGAAATTTCCGACTGTAAACCTCTCTTTTGACCATTATTCCTAGCTAAACCTCCAATACTTTTCTTATCAAAAGTAAACTTCCATTATTTTTCTGACCAAACTGCCCCTGTTCGTTTCGAAATTCACTGCGATCTCGTTGAATTGATCTCGTTGAGTTGATCTCGTTGAAAATCAACGAGACACATAATTTTCATCTCATCTTCATCTTCATCTTCATCTTCGTTCATATATTTTCAGTTGTCAACGGTTTTTATGGCTCCTCCGTCCAAGATGTACGGAAAGGTATGTTTTAGGAATGTTTGGGGGTGATTTTCGTTTTAGGTTGGGTTCGTTTGAATATTTGGGAGTGATTTTCGTTTTAAGACTGTTCGTTAACATTGGCATACAAACTGTTTGTAGAAATACCAATGTAAACTTGAAATGTTGAAATGGGAGATCGCGTTCAATTTCAACGCGATCCCGGTGAATTTCAACGAGATCGGTCATTTTCACCGCGATCGCGGTCAATTTCAACGCGATCTTGTTGAATTTTAAAGAGCACAGATTTAAATGTTTTTTATTTTATTTTATGAATGTTGTTTTTTTGGAATGTGAATGTCTAATATGTATACAACGTGTTTGTTGTAAAGTGTATGTGGACAATGTTTGAGAATTTTAACCAACTTTCATTGTATTTCGAATTTGAATACAACATGTTTGTTGAAATGTCACAACGAAGGAAAATGTTGAAAAGTTTGAGAATTTTGAAAGAGATCTCGTTAAATTGGCACTGTACTCTTTAAATTTTAAAAGAAATCACGTTGAAATTCAACGAGCACAGTGAGAATTTAACGAGATCTCATTAAATTTTAACTAAAGGCTACGGATATTAACTGTAGCCATAGCGTGCACGCGATCTCGTTGAATTTCAACGAGATCGGGGTGAAATTGACTGCGATCGCGGTGAAATTCACCGAGATCGCGGTGAATTTCAACTTAAGGCTACAAATATTAATTGTAGCCATAGAGTAAGCAAAAATTGACCGCGATCTCGTTGAATTTCAAAGAGCACATATATAATTCAACGAGCACACTGTAAAATTCAAAGAGTACAATGTAAAATTCAAAGAGCACAGTAATTCAAAGAGCACAGCTATCACGAATCTTTGAAATATCAATATGCTCATTGAAATTCAACGAGATTGATTATTGCAAAAACACATTGCGATAAACAAAGATCCGACTTGATTATTAAAAAAAAACGCATTCATTGAGAAAAAAATTTCACATTCTTCGTTCTTACCTGGTCCACACCACAACCTCATTTCCGATGAAACACAAGTTGAAGAAATAGAAAAATACTGCTCTGAAGTGAAAACCGATCTCAAAACTAAAGAGATGATGCTTTTTTTTGCTATAGATGAGAGAAAAAAAAATGAGTTTTGAATATAGAAGAGGAGAAAAACGAGGAGAAAATATGTTTTTTTTAGAAGGAATAAATCCTAACAACAGGGGTATTTTGGTCCGAAAATGTCCCATCCGTACAAGTGAAGTTTACTTTTGGAAAGAAAACTATTGAAGGTTTAGCTGGGAATAATGGTCAAAAGAGGTTTACAGTCGGAAATTTCTCTTCAAGTATAGAGGAGTGACCCAACACCAAAAGAAGAGAAATGCTTCAGTGCCCTAGAACACTATAAGTTATAGTGCTCCTAGTTGCACTGGTTCGGTTGAACAGTCCAATCATTTGATCTAAATCATCTATAAAGTCTAGCACATATTTCATGGACCGATCTAAAAAAATCGCACCGATCTGATGATCCAATCCATCCTTGATTTAGTCTTTTTTTCTGTGGCCATTCCTTCTCCAGGCAATGGATGTAATGGTGATGATTGTCTAACAGATTTGATCCTTTGAAATCATAAGCAATACATAGCGGGCCCTAACAAATGGATGGATCAAATATTTTATTGGACTCGTTTTGTGTAAGCAATCTCGACCATCTGTATTAATGCCATTGATCAGATGGTTAATATTTGTCTAATTAATGTGATATTTGTATATTACCCTTGTGAAATGTTCCTTGGGCCTGAGAAACGGTCTGGATCAATGGATTAGATCATCTAAGTGTATTAAAACTAGGAGTAATAAAAGAAGAAGGATCACATACAACCACTAGTAACCTATGCTGCATGGTTCCCCCCACTGAGGGACCCATATGTTGGACATTTAAGCGGACTCGAATTAGGTAGTGACTCCGCGAGTCATTGCTGTGGGCCCCAACATGATGTGTATTTTATCCATGTCTTCCATCCATTTTTCCGGGTCATTTTAGAGCATGAGCCCAAAATTGATAAGATCCAAGTATCATGTTGATGTAGGGATAGGAGGGCCGGCAGTGGAAGCAAAGCCGAACTCAAACAACAAATTGAATTAAACAAGCAACACAATGCAATCACAATGCATGCAACCACCCACACATAGACAATCTGAATTTAACGTGAAAAAACCTCTCACGGGTAAAAAAAACTACAGCACGAAGCGACACCAATCCACTATAATATTAGAAGTTACAAGAGATGGAACCCAAGACCCAAGACCCAAAACCTAAGCCCAAAAGAGATTTCACAAGCTTACCCAAGAAGAGAACCCTCTAATTCAAGCTCTTTCTCTCACCTAGAAGCTCTCTCAATCACCTTTGCGACCCTTGGAACTCTCTAATCCTGTATTACCCCTTAAATAGGCAGAAAAAACAGATTTAGAAACCTTCTTGCGCAACACTACGCAAGCAATCGTGTTGCAATAGGACATTGCCGACCGGTCGTTCGACCGGATGGCTTAAAAAGAGTCCAGCAGAAATGCTGCCTTGTCCAATGTGACCAGTCGGCCGGTGGTCCCTGTGCAACTGATTTGAGGTGTTTGTTTTCTAACAAACTCCACCACGACTCAAATCATCATGCACTACCTTACCACACACAATCTCCACCTCTACTTCGTCATCATTATAGTCTCTTCGCTTCTCATGCCCTCATCGACTTTATCCTTGCATCTTCACACGCCTTGTTGCTCTTCCCATGTGGCCCTTTTTCTCTTGCCACATACGAACAAGCCGTAGATTCCGCTGCTGATCCTGCAGCTCCACCATGAATTGTGCTCCCGATTATCTTGTAAAGATTGTCACACCTCTGTGCTTTGATCACCACGAGTGCTCCCTTCACCACTTTACAAGATCGATCATTGCCGATGAACCTGCACCCTTTCGCCTCGAGTGCACTAAGAGATATCACATTCCTCTTCATCTCAAGGATATGCTTCACACTTTCAAGGATCCGTTCGACTCCATCGAACATCCTAATGCGCACCGAACCAATCCTATCATATTGCGAGCGTAGCCATCACCCACAAACACCGATTCACCATCATGCTCCTTGTATGACATGAATGAACTTCGGTCAGGACATACATGACATGATGCACCTGAATTCAAGAGTCACTTTCCACCAAGAGACTCTATGCCGGATACAGTTAATACATCACAACCATGACCACAATTCTTTACGGTATTGGTTCCTTCTCTAGAATAATCTCCAGATTTCTCCTGCCTTTTCCCGGGATTTGAACAATTCCTCTTCACATGCCTTCCCCACAATTTCAGCATCTCACCTTGTGCCTTCAATTGCCCTTTGATTTGGATATCGATGAAAGAGATCCTCCACCCCGCTCAGAATTCCTCCCACTCATAACCAGTGCCTTATCAGTAGAGGGACCCACGCTGCTGCTTTTTCTTCTCATCGCCTTCACCTGAAGGGCTGAGATAACGGTTTCTATGCCAATAGTCTCCCTACCTGCGTACAAAGAGTCCTTGAGCGACTTATATAATTCTGGAAGAGAATTCAACAGGATAAATGCTTGATCCTCATCCTTCATCGGTTCATCTACATCTATCAACTTGCAAATATAACTACTAAAATTGCTGATGTGGCTCTCAACATTGGCCCCCTCCGTCATCCTCAAATTGTACAACTGAAGCTTCAAATATATGAGATTTTTTAGAGATTTTTTCGCGTAGATATTCTCTAACTTCGCCCATGTTTTAGCCGCAGTTTTCTCTTTCATGACATTATACAAGACCTTCATCTACCAGGCACAATTGGATTGAGACATTGGCCTTTTCATCGATCTTCTTCTACTCTTCTTCTTTCATAGCTTCTGGTTGCTCTCCAAGGAGTGCATCTTGCAATCCTTGTTGAACTACAAGGTATTTCATCTTCACCTTCCAAAGTTCAAAATTATTTTTCACCGAATACTTCTCTATGTCAAACCTTATGCCTGATGCCATGCTCTTGTCTCATATTCGAATTTCTGCTACAACCCAACGATCGCTCTGATACCAGTTATTGGGATAGGAGGGCCGGCAGCGGAAGCAAAGCCGAACAAATTGAATCAAACAAGCAACACAATGCAATCACAATGCATGCAATCACCCACACATAGGCAATTCGAATTTAACATGGAAAAACCCCTCACGGGTAAAAAACCACGGCACAAAGTGACACCAATCCACTATAATATCAGAAGTTACAAGAGATGGAACCCAAGACCCAAAACCCAAGCCCAAAAGAAAAATTCCAAGCTTACCCAAGAAGAGAACCCTCTAATTCAAGCTATTTCTCAATCACCTAGAAGCTCTCTCAATCACCTTTGCAAACCTTGAAACCCTCTAATCCCATATTACCCCTTAAATAGGCAGAAAAATGGATTTAGAAACCTTCTTGCGTAACACTACATAAGAAACCGTGTTGCAATAGGACACTGCCGACTAGTTGTCCGGCCGACCGGACCCCCCTACCGGCCGGCTGGCCGGATGGCTTAAAAAGAGTCCAGCAGCAATGCCGCCTTGTTCCAACAGTGATCGGCTGACCAGGCCGGTAGTCCCTGTGCAACTGATTTGAGGCAGTCCATTATCCAACAGTTGATACCCCACAGGAAACAGTGTCGATTTAACAGCCACCATTAAAAACCTCCTAGGGCCCACTATAATGTTTATTTGCCATCCAACCTATTGATTAGGTCACACTGACCTGGATGAAGGGAAAACAAAAATATCAGCTTGATCCAAAACATTTGTGGCCCTCAAAATGTTTTTAATGGTGGGCGTTAAATCACCACTGTTTCCTATGGTGGGGTCCACCTAAGAGTTGGGTCTGCCTCATTTTTTGGGTAATGCCCTAAAATGAGCGGGAAAAATGGATGGATGACATGCACAAAACACATACATTATGGTGGGACCACAACACTAACCTAGGTACTGAGGGGTCACTACTGAATCCGAGTCGAAAAGAGTGGGCCCCATTTGTGACATAAAAATTAGGTCCATCTCCTTATCCATTGGGCCACATTTTTTTTGGTCATGCAACGCACCCACCCTATCAGTTACGCAACACACCCACACAGTTAGTCACACGATGCACCCACCGATCCTGTCAGTTGCGCAACACACCCACATGGGGCACGCTCACTATGGGCCCCATGTCATGAATGGCCTAGATTTCTCATGTACTTCATTTGCCGTGTCTGCATATGTTTTGCTATGCGATCTCGACATGGACGCGAGTTGGCTGGTGACACGAACACTAGTCAGCTAGCTGGTGTCAAAGCTCTCTGGCCCCACCATCATGTATTTGTTTTATCCATGACGTTCATCTATTTTCCAGCTCATTTTAAGGTATGAGACAAAAAATGAGGCAAATAAAAGGCTCAAGTGGACCACACCACAAGAAACCACAAGGAAACGATGAGGAGAATGATGTCCACCGTTGAAACCTTCCTAGGACCCACAGTGATGTTTATTTGTCATCCAACCTATTTATAAGATCATAAAGAGCTGGATAAATGGAAAACACAAATATCATCTTGATCCAAAACTTCTGTGGCCCTAAAACTTTTTCTACGATAAATGTTCTATCCCCATCGTTTGCTGTGGTGTGGTCCACTTGAGCTTTGTATCTGCCTCTTTTTTTTTTAATTTTTTTTAATTTTTTTTTATCTCATGCCTTAAAATAAGCTGAAAAAAATGGATGGACGGTGTGGATAAAACAAATACATCATGGTGGGACCCACAGAGCTTTGACACCAGCTTGCTAGTTGGTGTTCAGGGTCACCAGCCAACCTACGTCACACATACCTCATTAGAGCTGGGCATCGAGTCGAGTTAGACTGAGTTAGGGCTAACCTGATCTGACTCGGTTTTGAATTTGACTTGACCCAAACTCGATTTGACTTAGTTTTGAATTTGACTTGACTCGAACTCGATTTGACTCAGTTTGAATTTGACCTGACCCGAACTCGATTTGACTCGATTTTGAATTTGACCTGACCCGAACTCGATTTGACTCAGTTTCGAGTCCAGTAGGGTTGACCTGATCCGAGTTCAGGCTTGGCCTGGTCTATCCTAGACTGAGTTTGACGTGGTCACAAAGATCGAGTCAGATCGAGTCAGCACCGAGTCGGGTCGAGTTTACAGAAAAGGTGATCTTTTCTTGCGAAGAAGGACAGAGAGGCCCAAGTATTCATACCTTTGTTTTCCGACAACCTGGTGTCACAGCTGAAAACGAGAATTTCGGCGTCTTGCGGTAAGAATTTGACACCATCTCCAGCCCTCGGAATCTCGAAGGGCTCGAGCAAAAGCCCTTTTCGCATGGCCCGCTACCTCCCTCTATCTCTTCCAAATCCAGTGCCCTGCAACAACTCCTACTGCTTTCATTGCTCCTGATCTCCAAATCCATCGATTTCCCTTTAAAATCTTCAAACCATCCGTTGCTCTCACAAGAACATGAAAAACCCACCTTGGAAATCCTATCTTGAGAAATAGGTTTGTTGTGGGGGATTGGAAATCGAAAAGGGGGAGTTTTTTATGGCATGGGAGGGGGAAATGCAGGCGTTTTTGCAGAAATTGTAGGGGAAATGAGATTTTGAGACATGAGTTTTGTCAGTTTAAGGTGGAGTTGGGTTTTGGGTGGAGATTTTCAAAGCTGTGAGCGTCTTTCATTGATGTGGTTGGTGAGAATGAAGGGCTCTTAGCGCTTCATTCAAGAGCTCTTGGAGGTGCTTCTTTGCCGTTGGAGGTGGGCTCGCTGGGAAGGATGAGGGAGAGGGAGGTAGGGTTGGGTTGGGGTGCGGGTAGAGATTAGGTTTTTTTTCTTATATATATATAGTCGGACCTGAGTCAGCATCGGGTTCGGATTGAGTTGAGTCCATTCGAGTCGGGTTTCGATCCGAGTCGAGTCGAGTTGAGTTAAAGGGTGACTCGGACTCGACTCAGTTGGAGTTCGGATTGAGCCACCTTTACTTGGTTTGGACCAACTTAACCATTCGGTTCGGATCGAGTCGAGTTTGACTGAGTTAGTCGAGTTAAGTCGACTGAGTTGACTCATGAGGTGCCCATCTCAATACCTCACAACTCTGCTGTTCGATTTCCTCTCTCCTCCCATGCATTGCGCGCACATGTAGTTTACTAATCATGGTTTTTTTTACTTAGTGACCTATCCTAACTCGTTCATGTTTGAGTCGAGTCACAACCTACATAAGTCTGGTGTAAATTGATTGGAGACACCAGTGTTGGCTATAAATTGGCTTAACTCACCCCGGTTGACTGACTTGGGGTAAAGATCCATACCAGCTCCGAATGAGTCCGAGTCAACTCAGACGAGTCAATTATAATTCGTCCGAGTTCGAAATCCATGTTACCAATGCCCACTCATGTACCTTGGCATTAATTGTGGCCTAGACATTAGGGCCATCGGATAAAGGAGCCTTAAGTTGGAACTAAGTGTTAGTTCACTGATTTATATACTTTATTTGTCAATCACGTGCGTCCTTGAGTCTAAAAGTCGGTTGAGCCTTTGGAAGTTGAAGACCCTAAGATTCAAGTGGATAAGAAGTATCAAGGAAAAGAAATAGGTAAATGAGGTGCCTTGGTGATCCTAACCTTAGAACCAAATCAATCCTTTACCTCTAGATGTCTTGGACTTTATAGGTAAACCATTAGTCATCATACATTGGCCTTAGGAGTCCCAAAAGATCATACATGGTAAGGCCTTAGAGGTTTGTGAGCTATCGTAAACAAACTGACCAGACAACTAAAGTCATTGTACTATCGACTGGTTGAGCATAAGTTTGACTGATCAACAGCTCTGGTCGACTGGTCGAAACGGCTAAAAATAAGACAATAAGATTATAATTGGTCCTGTGATTGTCGATCGATCGACTGCCCATTTCGACAGGTCCAAAGACATATTTAGCTAATTGAAACCTCGAGTCGACCGGTCGAAAGTGGCTGAAACTGGACAACAAGAAATACCCTGAGCCATGAAGATGTTCGACTACTTGACACCCCATTTCGACAGGTCGAAGGTCAATTTCGACGGGTCGAAGGTCAATTTTGACGGGTCGACAGGTCGACAGTTAGCCATTTTTGCCCGTTTTCTAGCCGTTTAAACATAAAGTCCATATAGTTGGCTTTTGAGCTTTGGGCATTTTGAGGGGGTTTTAATGCATTAGAGACCACCACAACTCCATATCCATGGGGACTCTAATCCTAAGAGATTCAAGTCATATCCCTTATAATTCATCACAAACAAGAGCATTCAAAATTCAAATGGAGATGAACTTGGTCTCTGTCATTCTCTAGAGAGTTAGACACAAAGCTAATAAGCATATCATTGTCTAAACTCTTTAGAGAGACATATTTAGATGAATCGTTTTTGGTAATCAACTTTCCATTTGTTGTAGAAGATTCAACCCCCCCTTCCCATTACCTTGGTCACCTCAAAGGCAAATTATATGCAAGGTAGCCAATTGAAGGAGCTGAAGCATTCGACGTCAAAGATCGTGGGAGCAACAAGGAGCTAATTCAAGCACGAGAGAGCTAAAAGAAGCAACTCAAGAAAGGCGTAACAATAGGGCTCAATCTGACTATCAAGTAAGGGTCATTTGTTAGAGTCCATCCACTCTTTTGCCAAGGGGAATTGACCGCGTAGAGTTCGTAACCCAAACTTGGCCAATCTCGGTGGGGAGCCTCTAACAGGAGTTAGAGCTGGGCACAAACCAAGCCAACTCGAAAGCTCGCATTGGATTGGTTCAAATGGAAGTTTAAACCAAACCAAGCCTCGAAGTCAAGCTCGTTTGAAAAAACAAACCAAGCTCAAACTAGGGCAATACCGGCTCAACTCGGCTCAAAGCTCGATTTGATTCAGCTCGGCTTGATTCAGCTTGATTCAACTCGTAGATTGTAAGCACACTGTTTCCTGTGGTGTGATCCACTTGAGCTTTGGATATGATTCCATTTTAAGATCATGTCCTAAAATGATATGTAAAATAGATGGACAGCGTGAATAATACATATGCATGATAACATGGATAATACATAATACATATACATGTATGCACATTGTTTCCTTGCACTTGTAAAATTATGCTCGTGTACTTTTGTTTGAAAAATGCTCTTACATGTCTATTTTGAAGCTGCACTCCTTTAGAGGATGTTAAACATCATATAGTAAGATACTTTTGTACTTTTTTTCCTAACTTTTTAAATTATTTTCTATTTAAATAAAAAAGCAAAAAAAAAAAAAAAAAGAGCCGCCACTTGTTTGAACTTAGCCCAGCTTGGTTTAAAATTTTCGACCAAACCGATCCCGGCTCAAACCATATTTTTCTGGAGCAAACCAAACTCAGGCTGCATGGGTTGGCCAGAAACCCAAACCAAGCCGATCCACAAACTGAGGTGGCACAAAACAAGCCAAACCAAACTAGGGCTAACTTAGCTCGGCCCGGATCATTGCCCACCTTTAGCAGGAGTATACGTGGGTCTTGGATAAGGACCAAGGTTGTAGGTGAGCTTTGAAACCTTTGTAAGTGATTCGAGTGTAGGATCACCACTGAACACGGGTGTGTACGTGTTAGTCTTGGAAGACCCTCCGACGGGAGAATACATATGGCCTTGGACTAGGACTGTAAGTGGTTGTTAGTTAGCCAATAGAAAACCAACTAAAGTATATTAAGGGAGCCACCGACATGGGTGTATACATGGTCTACTGACACAGGTGTGTACGTGTAGGTTATTGGTTAGCCTAGGGGAAACCATTGTAAGGTTGAGAGGTGAACTTGATTTAAAACCTCCGATTTAGTGCAATCCAGTGCACTTGAGGAAAGAGTGTGGATGCCGGGAGTGGAGTAGGGAAACTGAACCATAATATATGATTGTGTTTATGTCACGCCCCGAAATTCGAAACCCGAGTATAATAACTCAAGCCCGAGTTCCAGGGTGTGAATTGAAAATTCGAGCATAGATTCCTTGAAATTCCATTCCACATATCGCATTACTAAAATAAATTCCAAATATAAAGTTCCTTTTCCACTAATATTTTATTACATTGAAAAATAGATCAACTACGGTTGGCGTTTGAGTAACACGTGACCATCTGAATACTCTGCTCTGTCTACGTCTTTGCCTTCCTGAAAAACTGCAAGAACTGTGGTGATTTTGGTGAGCTAAAAGCCCAGTGAGGTCATTTCCATCACAGGTAATATTTCAGTTAATAAGAGATAGAATGCGAATCATCAATGGATAGAATTATGAGCAATATGAGGATAATGTTAGGATTGATACACTTTATGGTTTATTATCAATAGAACATGATTATCATATTGTCATGTATGTCATGATACGTGTGAGAGCAATAAACGTCTAGGAACTCGTTGCCACTGAACATTAGGAACCTGTCGCAAATCAACCATGCTCACCTAACCGGTATAACGAGGCGGCAAATCAACCATGCACGCCAGGAGTCAAATCAACCATGCTCCTGTTCTGTCGTTGTGTATACAAATTGTATATGAATGTCATGAATCAGGGAAACACATCTTCAAGCATACAATGCATATCATCATTCAAACCCAATCACACCATGCATGTGTCATCTGTAATTAAATAATTATTCACTTGATTATTCATCATACATTAAGAGGGTTGTTAACGAAGTAAGTCTCATAACGTGTTGTAACCACAACAATGTATCGTGCATCTACGTTTCGTTTAACTAGGGTTTTTATATTTGAAATGTGGGAAGCGAATTTGAAGGAAGTACGTTCAACCTATGTTTAACCTCTAGGTAGGGTTACGTAGGAAACATGAACGAGATCTACAAGAAAGGTAAAGAATGTAAACATGAATTTGGAGAACACGACAAGCGGTGGAATCCCTTACCTAGGATCAATTTAAGGACTTGAGGATAACTTAGAAATTGCATAACTCAAACCAAAATTCGATAGATAGTTAAGAGAAACTATATGGGAGAAATTAACGGAACAACCATGCGAAGAATCACTCACCTGTGATGAACGATAGGCTCTTTACAAGACCAAACCTGAATATCGGTTGGCTCAGCGAGTCGCTCAGCGAGTCGACTCGGTTTGGATGTCTAGAAGAGAAGGTCCTTCTTCTCTCATCTTTCTTTCTCCTTTTTCTTCCTTCTTTCTTCTTCTTTTCTTTTCTTCTTCTTTTCTTCTTCCTTCTTGCTGCCCCAGCAAGAGCCATACGGCAGTAATGCCAACAACAGCAGCACGTATGCTGCCCCCCCCCCCCCACTCTCTCTCTCTCTCTCTCTCTCTCTCTCTCTCTCTCTCTCTCTCCAACGACCCACTCCCTCTCTCCCTTTCTCGCAGCTTCTCTCTCTTTCTCTAACAGTTCTCCCTCTCTTTCTCTCTCACTGTTTCTTCTGAAGGAACTACGCAGAGAGCCTGGCTTTTATAGCCAAGCTCGCACGCTCGTGCGAGTCGCTGAACGCTTCCGAATCCCACTTGGATTCGGATCCCACGTCTTGCGAAATAAATTATTTCCAACCATTGGAACGATAAGTGGGGTCTACACGACCCTAACGGAGCAATCCCCAGACTCCCATGCGCAGCGATGGCCAAGATCTTGGCTGCTTTCGATTTGGATGGCGAATTCAAAACGAGCGGATAAACGACCGATGTGTGAGTTTTTCAAGGGGATATCATGTGTGAGGGAGAGGAAAAGAATGGATGGTTTGGATGATGAATGTGGGGCCCACGAATGGATGGCATTGAGCGCCCAGGTTGGCAGCGAGCGCTGCTGTCGCAGCGACGAAGAAGGAGAATGTTCTCACCGGTCCGCACCTGCGTGAAACGCGGTCCACCCGTTGGGAAGCTAGGTGGGGCCCACACGATCCTACACGCAAGGTTTGAGAGGTCCATGCATGTCAGGGAGGCAGATCTTGCGTTTCTTCTATTGGAACGGTGAATCGAAGTGGGCCATACAATCGACCGTAGATGTCGAGATTACCAACCACTTAGATCTGGGTGGGACGCGCTTCAGATGAACGGACTGGATCCACTGATGAGGTCCATTGAGATGGACGGTGAGGCCTGTAATGGCGGCAGCGGCAGCGCTGTCGCTGCAGAGTTTGAGAAGAAGACGGACCCACCGTGCCTTGCAACGCACGCGGTCAACGCGCGTTGACCGGGCGTAAACCGTGCACACAATGCACGTGGGTCCCACCATGATGTATATGCTAAATCCACTCCATTCATTAGATAGGCCACATAATGTCAGGCTATGACACCAAAAATGAGACCGTTTCGAAGTTAGATGGCCCACTTATGGCCCGATTCCTGATTAGGGTACTTGTAGGATGATCGGAGGGTTGAAATTTGACGTGTATGGTTAGATCGTGTCCTAGAACTAGTATATCGAGTTTTGTATGAAAGTGATCGCCAGAAACCATGATACTTGAAAATATTATGTAACTTAAGTGTAATTACTGACATCTTTTCTTAATTATTGTAAATCTATACAAAATCTGACATTTACATGTTGTTCTAGTGTTCATGTTGGGCAATTCCAATAAAGGGATCATACTATAATTCCTTACGGATTGTTTAATATTAATTTATCAATATTAAAGTTATTTAATTTCTTAAATAATTAACTAATTTATAATTTAGATTATTCTAAAATCCTAGGGTGTTACAACCACACCCGAGCAGGCTCGTAGGGCTAAGAAATCACTGGTCTAAGGATATGCCTTGTGATGGGCACGACGTACGGTCTTATTTATGGGCAAACATGCGTACAGGGAAATGTACGGCGGTTTACATTGCTCGTGTAATTCGAGATCGAAGTGGACGGTTAGATCTTCTAGTCTAGTAACGACAGATTATTCTAACGGTCGGTCTGTTGACTTAACTAAGTGTACTAAGTTTTTTTCAGAGGCCTGACAAGTTGTCTGGACATGTATAAAATGTATACTTGTGTATGCGTGTGAACAATACAGTTTAGAATATAATTTCTCACATGTGAACACGCACTCGTGTACTTACTCGTGCGCCTAAATTTTTGGGGTATTACATTCTACCACCCTTACACAGAATTTCGTCCTCAAAATTCAAGTAAGCCCACTAAGCTAAAAGACGAATACTACAGTATGTATATGCCCTACAAGTCATGGGTTTCTATGCTCACAAATGTACGTAATAACTTATATGACTTCGGGTTCTTACAGTTTATGATTGTTATTTGAGCACATTGTTATTTATGCATTATTAGGTTAATTATTGAATTATATAAATGCTTGGATGATTTGAATGTTATACACTTGATAGGCAAATTCACACACAAGATGTATTTTCACTAATAAACTAGTTGGTTGAATGTTAGATCATTTGTAGTTTATGTGTTAGACCTACTTGACTTGAAAGCTTAAGTGTTAATTGCTTAATTAAGTTTGATTGGATTAGCTTTAATTAGGCATGAATTTTGAAGTGCACCTATTCAACCTCTACCTAGGACTTAGCCATTGATCCTAGTAGCTCCGCCAAGCTTCTGTGCACAAAGCACCTGAAGTGTGTGAGATTGATTTGTGGAATTTTACTAGGCCTGTTGTTGGGGCAAAAAATGAGTTAACCCTAAGCCCACGTGCATCGGACTTTGCAGGTTGAGCGCATGTGGCAGCACAGGTTTCGGGTGGCTTGAAAGTAGAAAATGACAGAGAACACAGCACGCGTCGGACACATGATCGTGCGCCGACCCATCGCAAAGCAAGATAGTGGGACCCACCTTATAGGGGCCTTTTCGGCCCTCCGACCGAATCTAAATAAGGCTATGTGGACGTGCGCCCGATATAAGGAATCCAACATGTGTGGTCCCATCTCCAAAGGAGACCCACATGATCAGATATAGGAAGTAGGCGCATCGCCTCCCCCGACGCATAAGTCGGACTTGGCAGAAGTCAGCGCGCCGTGCGCCGAGCATGTTATACACCAAGGCTCGGTCGTGTGCTGAGGCTCACCTCAATCAACACCACGTGCGCCAAACCCTACTAGCATGCACTGGCACACGCCCGATTTTACCTATAAATAGCCTACATTTTCTCATGTGAGGAGGATCTTCCATTCACCCTCGTCCAGACTTAGAAATTCCTAGAGTAGAAAGCCGAATTTCTGACTACAGGTGCATCACATACCAAGCGCACAATGCGTCCGCCCGACCATTGGTGCACGCAGGACTTAAGTCCTTATAGCCACTTGGCTAAGCACCAACACCGAGTGCATGCGCCTGAACCGAGGGTCAAAGCTGAAAGGACGCGTACGTCAGGCGCATGCGCCGGAAATGTCCTACACAGCCGGTGCACTTGGCTCACCCCACCAATCCGATTGATAACATCGTCACCAAGGGATGCTCCGGACACCGGGAGTGAGCGTTCGATGTTTCCCTTTACCTTGAACATTTCCTGGAAAGCTTAGTGCAAAGGCGATCGAAGTTACGTCATGGCGTGAGTCACTATAATCAAGATGGATTATAGCCCTTGTTATACTACTTAATGTCGTGTGGAACGTGTACTGTCTATCGTCAAGTCACGCAGTGACCTTTGATCTAAAAGAGGCTTTATAACCAAGGATCAAGGCGTTCCATCACTGGAGGCAGTGCGGCCTTCCCGGACTGGTCGAAGGACAATATAAAAGGTGTAGATGTCACACATCTACAACCAGTCGAAACCCCGCCCACCAATGTTGATGTTCACTGGTTAAGCCGTTCAAAGTCCGTGGTCTGAAAAGGTTGATCCCACAGTCCCTGTCTTTATGATGGAAGCAGGCTCAATGTCACACCACTCGGCCACCACTAAAGTGATCTCTCAGTTCGGATCTAACGTCATGTGGAGTGCGGCCATTGATATTTAGAAATGAATGGCTAAGGCCATGTACCTCTTGGTCCCGCTCTCAACAAATAGCTTGGGCCCGCCACGTTCACGCTCTGAGTCTGACATTATGTCACACCGCTCAACTATCGTTCGACAGTTTTTCAATACAGATCTAAATCATGCAGGCCAAGGATCCTCGACCAAACTAGGAAGCTCTTCGAAATTACGAACAGCCTTCGACAGCCCTCCAATTACAATTGTAAGAAAACATATTCTTCGATTTAGGCATCGCCTTTTAATTAAGGGTCATCGATCATTTCAATGTAATTAAAGGCTTATGCCAGATCACAGCCTGGAATGTAAAAGATCTCAAAATTTCTGAAAATAAAATATTATTTTCTGTACCTTTTCTATTGTATGATTGTTTATGTTATTTGTGAATGCCCATGAACCCCTTGTTTCCCCAGAATCACAAACAAACCCAAACATGGATCTCACATCTCGGTCGAGATTCAGTTTTAACAAACTGGCGACTCTACTAGGGATCGAACATACCGAAATCTCTAGTTTTGATTATAAGAGATGGGAAATTTTAAGGCAATTATAAATGATACAAACTTTTGCAAATGGATACAGCGCAAAGATGAGTTGTTCTGCACCTATAGGCGTCAAACTAGTGACTCTCAATGGGAGCGTTCTTCCCTTTATCTTTAAGGCAAAACATAAAATTAGTATTTCATTCACAGCGTAACCGCATCGCAGGTAGGTAAGGTTGTGTCTCGCTTACGCTAAATGGTTTGTTTATCTAATGATCTGATGGTGGACGACCACAGCTAAAGCAAAGATTCGAATCCAGACATCAACATATCAGATATGGCTGCAACGTTAGAATTCCTGCCATGAGGGGGAGTCGTCTTCATGCCCTCTGTTAGTGCACTTTTTTGTGGCATACTAGTGCACCTTGTTTGTCAATCACTTAGGTCAGTGAGTCTAGTGTCGGTTGAGCTTAATGAAGACGAAGACCGAAGACTCAAGACGGACCGGCTGCATCAAGAAAGAAGAAACAGGTAAAAGTGATGCATTGGTGTGCCTTGCCTTGACCAAAACCGAACCCATAACCTCTTAGATGACTTGGACCAACTAGGTATACCCTTAATCATCATCATTAGTCTTAGAACTCCATGAAAAACATGATAAGTTAGACTAATTTAAGAGGTGGAAGCTGCTGTAAATAAAACAGCTCAAACAGCAGTTTCTGATTGATCTCCGATCAATCGAACATTGGCTCTGATAGGACTCCGATCCATCGGACAGAAGCTTCGATCAATCGAAAATTTTTCCAGCAACCTTGAAAATCCACTGGACATATTTCCGATCAATTGGACATACTTCCGATCCATCGGAAGGGGTCAGTCCGATCAATCGGACCATGTTCCAATCAATCGGAATATCCTCCAGAGAATTCTCTGGACTAAATTCCGATCAATCGGACATGTCTCCGATCAATCGGACCTTTTTTCGATTAATCGGAGATGCGCGAATCTGCCCTTTTTTGACCGTTGGAGCTCGAACTTTATAAATATTGAGCTCGGTTCTTGGGCATTGAGAGAGGGTTTTGAGAGCCTATTTGCCATACCTTTTATACATCATATGGGGCCTCAAAGAGGAGGAGATTCAGGTCATATCCCTTGTGTTTAAATCACAAGTGAGGGCATTCAAATGTAAACATAGAGATGACTTGATTCATCTCTCAATTCTAGAGGTGAGACACTATACCATATAGTTATATCTCTTGTTCAATACCTCTAGAAGACCCTCTAGGTGAATCTCCTAATTAGGACAAGCTACATACCCCATGTAGAACCATTCCCTAGCACCTTGGGCATCTCCAATGGAGCATCACATGTAAGGTAGCTGATCTTGGAGCTGAAGCCTTGGCAAAGTGGCGGCGTCAAAGATCGGGGGAGCACAAGGGGAGCTGATTCAAGCACGGGAGAGCGAGGAGAAGCAACCCAAAGCGGCGCTACAAAGGGGCTTAATCGGACAAGTAAGGTTGTCTTGTTTGGAGTCCATCCACTCAATTCCCTGTGGGAGTTGAGTGTAGAGTTTGTTTGACAAACTCGAACTAGGGTCGTTAGCCAATCCTTGGCCTATTAGTTGGGCCTAAAATTCAGGGACGGCAGCCGTTCCTTGGCTCATTAGTCGGCTTAAACAAAGTCTCCAAGGGGAAGCCACCAACACGGGTGCAAACGTGTAGGTTGGGAGGAACCTATAAACTCCCCGGTTGGGTGGATCCGAATTAAATCACCTTGGTTGGGAGGAACCAGATTTAAACTCCCCAGTGAATGCCGGTGTGCTCAAAGGGGTTGAGTACTTGAACCGGGAGTGGAGTAGACAAGTAGTCGAACCACTATACATCCTTGTGTTTGTGATTGTTCTTGAGCACATTTCTCTTTATGTATTGTGTTTAATTGATTAATTATGAATGCTTAGTTAGGAATGTATGCTAGGCACTTAATAGGCACATCCACACTCACAAGATGTTCTTTCACTACCTCGTATTGACTTGAGCATTTCTTGATCTATCCTCTATAGTCCACATGAGTTGTTTAGACTAGGTTACTGATTGCACTTATCATTTGCTAGTCTTTCGATTGGACCCTCTTAGGCTTGGAAGTCGAAGTGTTAATCGCTTACGTAGTTTAATTTGCTAAATTTGTTAAGTAGGCGATATATTTTAAATTGGTCCTAATCACCCCCTCCTATAGGTTTAGCCATAAGTTCTAGTTGCTCTTTAAGCTTCCGCACGTATATGCATAGGGTGTCGTGTTAGACTACCCGACGTAATTTCACCCTCTACTCTCAACTCTGCGATGGGCTCTTATCGCAAATGCTTCTCTACATAGTCAGGTTGCAGGTAGCTGGCACTTAGTGCTTAATAAAATATAAAAGAAAGAGCAAAAAATAATGGCGGCGGCGGCGGCTACAAGAGTTGCACAGTTCCGCAAGAACCGCACATAATGACACACGACGTAGAACAAGAAAGTTTCGGAGTTTGGGCAAACTAGGCCGTCATTAAGTCAAAATTCGAGACATCCCCTAACGGTTTTTTACCTCTTTCCTAGTTCTTTTGGCCCAAGTAATTGTGTTCGGCCAAGGATAGTAAAAGGGCTCGCCATAGCACACTGATGTTACAATCGCTAATGCAGAAAGTAGATGTAGTAATGACGCAAACATCGGATGCCGAAGAAGAATCAAAGCCGTTGTCCTAGGAGGGATAGACACAATTGCAAGAACAGGTCAACAATTTACTACAATCATGCGAGGAAATGACAATTCAGATGAAGAGCATGCACGCCATCTTGATGGCCTTGATGTCTTGGGGAACGCCTCAGGAAGCCGGCCCGTCAGCTCCACAGCCCATACAAGAATTTCGAGAAGCCGAAAGGGGCTTGACCTCGTTAGAGCCAACTGAGCAGCCACGAATGGTGTCGTTCGAGGAACTGTCGGTACGCTTATCGACAACCCCTGGAAAGGAAGAATTGTAGCAGATGGTTCCCGCTCTGATGCAGCAAGAGAGAGGGAGAGAGAAGGAAAGAAGAGAAAAATATATAACCGGGTACTGTATCTAGTCCGAGGTGGATAATGTACCCTTCTTGATGAACTTCAACCGTCCAGACTTCACCAGGTTCGATGGTTGGGGATAGCCTAGAAGAGCACATGGCTCAATTCTTCACCATGATGGGAAATCTTTACTTGGTGCCACAGTATTGTTTGAGACTCTTCGGGTTTATACTAATTGGGGTAGCGTTCCAATGGTATGCCTCACTCCCAGTTGGATTAGTCAAGACGTGGGAACAAATGGAAGATAGCTTCTTGACCAAGTTTTACACCATTGAAAAGGAAATGTCATTGATAGACCTAGCAGGACGTGTGTCAAAGGTCAAGAGAGCTGATTGAGAGATTTATCGATAGATGGAGAGCCATAGCCGTATCATGCATCCAGCTACCGAGTGAGTCAGAGCAAGTGTGAATGTGCGTCAGGGGGATGGACTCCACAATTACGTTCAAAGATTTATTCGCTACTGACACATGTGGTAGAGGAAGCTACCACTTCGACAAGCATTAAAACAGAGAGGTTGCACCGCGAGATAGCCAGATCAGGTTGCCGCTAACTTCGTCGACAAAGCAAAGGCTCAAGTAAGTCAAAAGTGCCCCGTCTAAGTACGCAAAGAAGAAACCAAGATGACAGTGGCACCAGATAGGAAGAAGGTATTGAGAATAAACCATCCCATGACTATAGCCGAGAGGGAACGCGCTACCAGCCCGTACACTTTTGATATTAAAGATCTAGTCCCGATGATTGAACAGTTGGTCACCGACGGAGAATTGTAGTTGTTGGATATCAGATGCCCTGAAGAAGTAAGCAGGGTCAACGACCCACGCTATTTCAAGTACGTATCATCATATGTTGGGGCATAAGAATGAAAATTGCTTCATTTTTAAAGGACAAATACAAAAAATGATCAACGATGGAACCATAAGCCAGAAGAGGCGGAGTTGCAGTTGTGTCTTTGACATCCTTGGCACCCACCCCTTTGCCAGTCGCAGCTCTTCCAGTTGCAGAGGCAACGACAAGCTCCCGAGAAGGAAAGGAAAGGTCGCGAGCGTAAGTCATAACAAGACAGGGGCATGTGAGGCTAGCACTATGCCACGAATGTTGTGCAATGATGTCTATTACGGTACCCGTAATGAATGCAGAACCATCGTCACCAGACGCCGAAGTCAATGTAGCAGTAGTGTGATTAGGCATGCGATTACGAGACAACTCAGAGAAGCTAGGGAAGACCAGACTCGTAACATCAAATTGGTGACATGTGCACGTCCTTTCACGTAAATTAACTACAACCATACCCCTAGAATTGGTAACCTTCGATACTTATCCTCTTGCGAGTCTCACCGTACACTCGCGAGCTTCACGCATATTGGACTTCAATACCTTTGTTGCAACTGGAACAAGAGGTGTAGTCCATGCGTTTTCTTGGACCATCCTCACTATCATACTATTCATAACTTTGGACCTAATCATATTAAGTGCATTAATAATAGGCATCCATTTGTATGGTTGAATGTAGTTATTGTATACTTCTGATATGTTGTTTGTAACATGATTGATGCAAGATTGGTCATGAAAATAGGCTTGAGTTCAGTAATGTGGAAAAACCTTGCTAATCCAGTCATGAGCCTGTGTAGACTGTCATTTTATTTCATCCATAACCTGATCAAAGTCATATTGCATATATGCCCATGATGCATGTCACAACATATTTTTAAAGAACTTCCCTCTAAGGTTCTTATTAAAATTTTGATATATATGACATATGCAAAATCTATGATAAGCGTATGGAAATATCTATTGCACTGCCTCCACCAATTCTTTATCAAATATTATAACTAGCTCTCTTATTTTTCAAAGCCCAAAATATAAAGCATCAAGGAACCAAACATTTTCACCTTCAACAACATCCATTGCTATTAAAATTATGCTATTGTTCGCGTTTATGGCAATTGCGGATAGCATAGTACCTTTAAATCTACTTCCAAGATGACATCCATCAAGACCTAAGAATGGCCTCCCAAAGGTAACAAAACTATTGAAACACACTCGGTAAAATATAAAGAATCTTTTGAATCTTTGATCGTCGCAACTCTCACATTGGTACCGAACAATGCTGTCTGGGTTGTACTTCAACAGAGCATAAGCGATTCTGGGTATTAGTTTGTAAGAGTTTTTCGTAGACCCGACAACCTTTTTAAGAGCCAATTCTCTCCTGTAATACACTCTTTTATAAGGTAACTGAACCCTAAACTGCTTTTTCAAATGCTCAATCAAAATACGCACCTTGATTTTCAGGTCATTGCGTACCATGGCTTCAATCTGTGAATAGAGCCAAGCTGACGTAGCCATTTGATTTCCTATGTCATTGATGAACATTATGTTCATCCATATGTGTTTTGACTATAAAATTCTTCCTATTCTAATGAAGGCTAGCATGTACTCTCCATGGGCAATTCTCTTTCTTACATTTTGTGGTAACATGCTTTGAATCAGTTGTTTATGTATCACACTTTAATCCCACGTACAATGCAATAGTATCGAAGTGCTGCACAGAATGCTTCCACATCATCGAACTCCTGCCTAATGTAGAAGTTTGGATCCCACTAATACCAAACCCATGAAGTTTTGGATCCTCATCACTTTCCTCATCATTGTAAGATAAGTCATCTTCGAGTTTGAAATTTGTACCTTGTGATTGTGAAGAATCGAGCTCAGATTGATCCTCCCAATTTGGCAAATATCATCCAAGTCATCAACATTGTCTTCTTCATCATTTAGATCTTCATCATTATCTTGATTAGCTTTAAGTACTTGCTGAAAACTTTCATATCTACAACCTCATCTTGTACTTGATCCTTCTTCACATGCCTCTGATGTTGCACCCAATATTGTAACATACAAATGCAGTGTCATATTCTTGTTCTGATAGAGATGGAACATCTACATCATCTCAACATTATATCGGCATACTTCCATCCTTGATTTAAGACATTTTCCTAGTAACCTGTATTTCATTTTAATAAGGTCATTCTCTGCACAGTTCGCTAGACTACGTGCTTGATAATTTAAGTCCATAAAAGATGTTTGATCAATGTCTAAGTCAAATTCTTCCATATATCCATCCACATACTCTAAATTATCTAATGATGCTAATGTGAACTTTCCTCTGTAGTGTATTTGGGTCACAACAATATCAGGTGAAGCCATCCTACACAACCCACTGTATTTGGGTCACATAAGATGCAAACAGTACAACAGTTATATCAGTTATAACATTTGTAACAATTACACATTTTGTATATAAATTTAAATGAATTTGTGTCACATAAAATACAAACAGTTATAATAGCCACACATGTTGCATGCAAACTTACATGAATTTGGGACACATAAGATATAAACAATTACAACATTTATAACAATCACATATGTTGCATACAAATTTAAATGAATTTAGGTCACATACAATGTAAATAACGTAACAGTTGCAGTAGTAACAACATTTATAATAGTCACACATGTTGCATACAAACTTAAATGAATTTGGGTCACATAAGGTGCAAATAGTGCAACAATTGCAGCAGGTACAACATTTATAACAATCACGCATGTTGCATACAAACGTAAAGAAATTTAGGTCATATGAGATGTAAACACTGCAACAGTTGCGACAATTATAACACTTACAACAATTAGAAGAGGCAGATATGGATTGAAGCAGTTATAACACTTACAATAGTTAGAAGAGATAAATATGGATTGAAACAATTACAATAGTTACAAGAGGCAAATATTGACTGAATACCGAGTATGCATTGCAAGAGGCACATGTGACATGCATATATCATTTATCACTTGCAAGAGACAAATATGGACTGCATGCAGATACAAGAAAGTTACAATAGTTACAACATTTGCAATAGCTACAAGAGGCAGATATGGACTGAATACCAGGTATACATTACAAGAGTCACATATGGCATGTCTATATTAAGTATTAGTTATAATAGGTAGATACAGACTGCATACAGATACAAGAAACCACAAAAGTGCATACGCCTAATATTGTACACATTTCAAGAATGAACCATAAAAAACTTCAAATTAAAAAACTCTCAAATTTAAAATTCTCAAATTGAAGTAGGAGTAAGGTATGACAATTCCCAATCTAAAAAACTTTCGAATTTGAACACCCCCAAATTCAATTTTAAGATTTGGGTACAAAAATCTCCAAATTCAAAGTAGGAGTAGGGTACCAAAATTTTCAATTTCAAAACACCTAAATTTGGGATTAGGGTACCTAAACCCCCAATTTCATTAATCTCAAATTTGAAGTAGGAGTAGGGTACCAAAATCCCTAAATTTGAAATAAGATTAATGTACCTTAATCCCTAAATTCAAATAAGGTCCCACCTTTATTTTGTTAGTGCGTACTCGGGTCATTGTGTTCACGTACTCGATACATTACAATGTAAAGAAATAAAAAAAGTCTACAGGGCCCTACATAAACAGTAAAAAAATGTAAATCTTAAAAGTGACAGATGCTCAAAAGCACATGGGCCCTGTAGGTACCGACTCTATAAATATTGACACTTCACGCCATTACAACCACATGTGTTAGGATTTTTACCTTTCGAGGTGAGAGGAAGAGGAGGAATGAAGATTTTTACCTTAGAACTCCAATCAAAGTTTCGAGTTCTGAGAATGCAGATTGAGAGAGCTGAGAAGAGAGAGGGACAACGACGTCATTGAGACAATCCAAGAGAGAGAGAGAGAGAGAGAGAGAAGAGAGAGAGAGAGGATCCGACAGAGATGTACATCAGCGTCTCTGCGATGTTTCCAGAAGAGGGACAATGGTGTTGCTAAGATAATCCGAGCTAGAGAGAGGGAGGAGAGAGCGATGATTCAATAGAGATAGGGACAACAACGTCTCTGTGATGTTCTCAGCGGCATCGCTAAGACGATCCGACAAAGAGAGGGAGGATAGGATGGTAAAAACATATTGACCCCCCCATATATATCACTGGGGGGCATTTTGGTCTTTAAAGAAATACGGCCCTTAAACCATATGACTATTACACGGTTGTAGATGGTAGGCGATAATACGATAACGACATTGGAAAAGTAGGCGGTCAAGCCATAATAAGATGAAAGTAGGCGGATTATCGAAAATAGACCAAAATATAGGCGGGTAACTCAAAAAAAAAATCTTGCTTTTCTTCTTTTGTGTGACTTAGATCAATGGTGGTACCTTGACCATAGGGCCCACTTCAAAGCATGCTTTACATATCTACACCATCCATCCATTTTGCAAACTCAATTTATGCCATAAGCCCAAAAATGAAGAAGATACAAATCTTATGTGGACCACACAGGAAATAGTACCGGTCATTGAATGCCCACCATTAAAAACTTCCTAGGGCCCATTGTAATGTTTATTTGCCATCCAGCCTGTGGATAAGGTCACCCTTAACCTGAATGAAGGGAAAACACAAATATAAGCATGATCCAAAACTTTTTGTGGGAAAACTTTTATGACCCATAAAAAGTTTTTAATAGTTATTCATCATTCTTTCATATTGTGTGATCCACCTAAAATTTATACCTGCCTCATTTTTTTGGCTCATGCCTTAAAATAAGTTGGAAAAACAGATGGATGGCATAGATATACACACATACAATGAGGTGGGTCCCATGGTTGAGGTACCACCCATAGTACCAGTCAAGCTTGAGCCCTTTTTTACTTTTATAGGATGGAGAGAGAGGTAGGGAAGAGAGACAACCAACATTAATGTGGGCCTCACGTGATGGATGGTCTGTGTCAAAGGTTTTTCTGGATGATGAGTGACCCATATCAAAGGTAGGCTCCACATGATGGGTAGTGGACATTGAAGGTGGGCCATATGATGGACAATTAACATTGATGGTGGGCCCATATCAAGGCAGTCGCCACATAATGGACTGTCTACAAACAGGTCATCCTCTAATGATGAATAACTCACATCTAATGTGGCCTTGCAATGATGGATGGTCCATATTAAAGGTGGGCCCAGCAACGATATTGGATGGTCCACATCAAAGGTGGGCCTCACAAGGTGGATGGTCCAGATTGAAGGTAGGCTCCACTGATGGATGGTTCACATTGAAGATAGGGCCGAAGTGTGTCCAACATACTGAACGGTCCACATCAAAGGTTAGCCCCACATAATGGACGGTGATATTAAAGGTAGACCCCACATGATTGATGGCCCCACATGGAAGGTAGGTCCGGATAATGGATGATCCTCATTGAAATTAATATTGTAAAAGGAATTTATATATATTGTAATTTGTATACTCTTTAAGTATTAAAAATTCTATTTACCAAACATACTATGTGTTGGATGAATAGAAATTGAAATTAGCTAAAGCAAAATGACAAGTAATCCAGACTCCCCACACTTCTTGTGCTTGTAAATGGCATCCTATAATCATGTACCCTCGACTTGGGTGCAAGGTGTCCCATAATGATAACCGAACAGCCACCACCTATTACCGGTATGATACAGGCCGACCGTTACAACTCTCGTATTGGGAGTTATGGCCCTTTTTTTAATTGTTACAGGATTGTTACGAGGTTGTTATGGTTTGTTATGGATCGCCATTATGAGCCATTATAGGATTATTATAGGGTGTTACAGCTCGTTTTTTCTATATCGATAGTTACAGCCATTTCAGCCCTGTAACACATAAAGGTTATGACCATTACCATTACGTAATGGTAATCACAGCCGTTACATAACCAATTTGGGACACCTTGCCTAGGTAACAAATATTGCCAAGAATTTTGAAAATAATATGCTAATATGGCAGCAAATTAATACATTAAACGAAAGGACAGTTTCAAAATATTGGCAGATGCGTGCCAAAATCCAGGGGTGCATCTTCAAGCGCCAAAGACATAACACACCATGCATGCCAATAGAGCACCTCTCTCCACGATCCGCAACATCCCGATGGTGCCATTATAGAGAATATTTACCTTAGAAACGTAGCTGGTCCAATCGACTAATATCTACCAAGAAATTAACAGTTTAATAATCAACGGTCTACATTAAGCATTCATGTATTGCTCATCTAATCCATGATATCATATACTGTGACTATGCAAAACCGTACACGTGTACTTTGCAGGCATAGTGTGTTTGTCTTCAGCGTTTGAAGATGGGAAGGGGTAGAAGCAGCATTCCTTACATTGTATTAGCAGCATGCACAGGCGTTTGAAGAGGGCCTACCCAAATTAAAAAATGTGGGTGGTAATGCTTTCATATCTGGCAGAGTGTGATGGATGATGAGCAAGTGGGCATTCAGAAATGGACCGGGATTTCATATGGCAGTGCCAAACAGTCAGGGACCGACAAAAGCGAAAAGAGAAAAACGATCAGTTCATATGGAGAATCTTTACTTTTTTCACTGTGGATCTACTCGTAGACGCAATCCGCATCCCCTAAAGATCATACACCTGGCATGTGTCTAACTCAAACTGAAGCGAGCATGTAGTGGGCCCCACTTTAGATGGTTTATATAATTAGTGGACCCCACTTTAGATGGCTTATGAAACAATAATTATATGAAATGACGCCTGAACGGGTCAATTAGGTGATATCTACAAGATGGTCAACATAAAAAGTTTTCAACGGCTCTTAATTCAATACCCAAATTTTCATAAATCAGAGACAACCACTCCCTCTACCGGTTTTGCTTCTGTCCCATGTTAAGGGCATCCGAGCCGTGCAAAATGTGGACCCTGCCGTGAAAATTATGAGCTAATATACACTCATCATGTGGGCCATACTATCAAAGTCAATACATGCTGAACTATCTAACCTGATTTGGATAGGCGTGGCCCACTTAATGAATGATTAGCCTAATTTCCAGGCAGTGCTACTACGATGGTGATTCCCACAATATTTCACATGGCTAGGATGTCCCATGGAATTGGAAAAAAAATTAAAGAAAAAATGGTAACTAATTGGGTACCACCAGAACAGGTTGGGCTCTGAGGGGCCCACCATGAAATATGGTTTTATCCACACTGTCCATCCATTTTTTCGTATCATTTCAGCATACAAGCCCAAAAATGAAGTAGATCCATGGCTCAAATGGAGATTGAAGATTCACCATTAAAAACTTCTTATTAGCCACAGAACTTTTGATCTGCGGTGATATTTGTGTTTTCACTCTTATACAGGTCTATGTGACCTTATGAACAGGTTGGATGGAAATTAAACATCATGGTGGGCCTTGGGAAAGTTTCAACTGTAGGCGTCATTATCACAGCTGCTTTCTATGGTGTGGTCCACTTCAGCCTTGGATCTGCCTCTTTTTTCGGCTAGTGGATGAAACCCATACATCATACTAGGCCCCTCAGAGCCCTGCCTGTTCCGTAAAAAAACGGTATGCTTTCCGTATGATGAGAAAAAGGACACACTTCACTTTTATTATGGACCACATATCAGTCCTCCAAACAAGAGAAAGAACACTACGGTTGGACCACTCAATGAGTACAAAGCAATGCACCACAGCAATTCCAATATAATTTGAAGTTACATCACATCTCATAATACAAAAATATACAATGTGGACAGACAACGCCTCTTTTTAATGAGTTTAGTACGGTTTGGCAATTACATTAGACATCACCAGAAGGGGGTGATTTGAAGCACACGTGACAAGAAATACATTTACTAAATTCAGCCCATTCATCAAGTGGGTCCCACCATAAACATATCTGGGGCTGAAAATCAGGCCCATCCATTCACATGGCTCTGATCCACATTGTATGCCAAAAATGGATCAGAAAATGTTTGGTACTTTGGCTAACCCAATGAATGGACCTTGTAAAACCTGATGGGTGGACCTCAATTCTTGGGTTAGGAAATGTTTTAAATGGGCCCCACCAGATGAATTGCCTGTATTGCCACTTCAATCTCTTGTTTCACAACATATTCTTCAAAATCACATTTACAGCTTCAAATAACATATACCCACACACACACACACACACACACACACACATATATACATCTATATATATATATATATATATATATATATATATATATATATATATATATAAAGCTCGGCTCAGCTCCGACCCAAACACCTTTCATTCGGATGAAGTAGAGCGGCGATTACTTAAATAAAAAGAGTGGGGTAAAGAAGGCCAATTCAACTCAACATGAAGACACCGTTGTAGCAGATGAACTCCTTGGCGTCACCTGCTTAAACACGACCGTTGGAAAAACAATAGTTTTCCTCCTTTCGTGTTCATTAATCAGCTCGACTGCAAAGCCGTCTAGCATCTCTGCATTAGTCTTCCTGGATATCTTCTTCCCTTGGAAGAGCACCGACTCAACGTTCTTCTGCACCAGCATGCCCTCGGCGTCTGCCATGAGACTTCTCAGGTCGCCGCTTGAACTTGAACCGTTCCTGATCTGAGATTTTCTTGCATTGAATCCGTTTGCCTGTATATTTCACGTAGAAAGGATGTTATTTACATGAAAAACAAAAAGTATTACTTCAATTATTTGCGAGACTCTTATGTTAGTTTTTCACCATTTAAGAATAATTGGTGCTGATTTGGTATGGAACATTCTGTAAAATTTCACTAATCAAGCTACCCTATCCATCCAATTAATGGCTATGAAACAGATGGTTAGATTTTGAACGGTCTGATTGCGCCTTGTAACGTGCCAATTGTTTGTTTGAAGGGCCATCACCATTTTTTAAATGGTGGAGAACTAACATAGGAGTCCAACTCCTCGACCATGGATATGACCAAATTACCCCTTAAGAATATTTTCAAGAGGGAAAAAACAACTACCTGAATACGGACGTAATTACCGGTCCTGTCATGCCCAAACGCCATGGAGACCGCTTGATCAACCTATATACCAAAAAACCAACAGAAGGTCATTTTCGTCATTTCAAAATACAAAAGAAAAACCATGAACTAGCTGACCGACACTAGTGGGAAATGGGCCCCACAGCCGTTGGACACGTATCTTAAGCCCCAGCCGCTCGTAAGGCGGGCCCAAAACGAGGTTAGCCACCTCATCAGATCTGGCACTTTAAATCCGGACCGTCCGATCGCTTTCTAACCACTCTCTTAATTTGTAAAAGTGTGGGCTCCTGACGAGCGGCCTAGTTGTCAGACTAGAGTATGTAAAAGGTAGGCCCCAACAACAGACGATTTAAAAACAGACACGTGTGCGGGTAGGTTTATAGGAGAATCCTACTCGCGCGAGTAGCCTTTGCATTTTTCTCACCTGGAACGGTCTGTACTGGGAGTAGTTGTTGCTTACCATGTCGGCAACTCCTTCTCCGGCGATACTAACGAACTCTCCGGCGGAAGGCGTCAGATCACGGCGACCATACATCCCGTAATCTGACTCTCCGTTACCGAGCGACACCACGAGAAGGTCCTCCACTCCGCGGCAGAACGGGAACTCGTGCTTATTATTCAGCACGTGCGTGATCGCCGCAGCCGTCGGATTGCTCATCGCGACCCCGCCACCAACGGCCACGATCCGCGTGCTCCCATCCACGGACCTCATCTCGAAAGCCCGACTCGCTGACGTGGCAGAACAGACCTCCCTCATCTTGAAATCGTAGCCGTTCGTTTCTAGAGCGTCCGCGCGCGAGAAAAGGAAGGGCGCACCGGACGATAGATCGTAGCACGGTATAAGCACCGGCTTCAGCGTGTCTTTGAGCGTATACTCCGAAAACGCCTTACGGTATATGCGCTCCGTCTTCGACTGACGGAATACTCGACGGAATATTCCGTTCCTCGACGGCGATGAGATCGTCCGACGGTTCTCAGCGAGGAATTTCAACGCGTCGGCGGCGGTGAAGAGTGGCCGCCCGTCGCTTCCCCTGGTGAAAAGGAGCCCAGCGAGGATCCCGCCGGCGCCGGACCCGGCAGCGACGTCGAAGAAGTCAGCGATTCGGGCGTCGGGATTGCCGGATCTCTGGCGGAGGGAGGATTCGAGGCGGGCGAGAGATTTTCCAGCAAGGATCCCGTCTGTGGAGCCGCCGGCGTCGATGGAGAGAATGCGGACTTTTCCAGCGGTGTTCTTGCCAGTTTTTAGGTTCCCAGTGACCGGAGAGTTGGCGATTCCGGTGAGGAAGAGGCTAGGGTCAGTGTCGTAGCCGAAGAGGAATTTGCTTTCGAGGATGGAGAAAATCTCGTAGGAGAGCTTGTCTACGTCGAAGCTCGGCTCGAGTGGAGCCGCAAAAGCCGCAGCTACTGCCATTAATGAGAGAGAGAGAGAGAGAGAGCTGGTTTTTCTTCAGAGGGAGAGAGAGGATGGGAAGCTACGGAAGGTGTCCATTTGGAATTTATAGCGGGAAGTTACCGGGTGGGTGCGCACGTTAGAGGGGACCCGTGAGCTGGAAGTAGAGTCGGGAGGCGATGAATCGGGTGATTGTCGTATTGTGCTGGTATGAAAGGACAGGACGGTGCGTGCAGGGCACCGTTTTTAAGACGAGGAATGTTCGCGTGGACCTCAATGGACGGTAAAGTCACCGTCCCTCACTGCCGCACACGTGCGTCTGCATGGGTCCCATGAAACACGGTCCCTCCTTCAAGATCGCCCGATAATCAGGTGGGCAAGATACATGGTGTACCTGTTCACCTTGGTGGATCTTCTTAATGGGGCCCACCTTTTTAACGGTCCAGATGTCTCCAGACATTTTACATTTTACCGAACGGTAACTCGCCGTCAGTTGAGGTCGGAGGACTTTCTCAAGTGTACGTAACTTTTTAGTCTTCAGTTCTTACAATTACATCGCCTGCTTTGGTAATCAGGCCGTTAGTCAGCTTCATCCAGTGGAGCGTGTTAGGATTGCGACTCACGTAAAAGCGTCAACGTAATTAGCGGTTAAAGGGTCTTTTTTTTTTGCATGATGTCATTTTAATTAATAACAATTATGTATTAAAATATCATAATTTGTTTAAATTTTGAGTTGTCAGAATTACTTTTTATATCTACTAAGGAGGTAAATGTCATATGAGAGGTAAAAAAAACTTGTAATTATTTGCACCTCGTGTGTCATGTTTGGATCGAATAGTTAAAAAGGTGCCACATGTTGTCTCACAGATTTGGACAACTAATGTGGATGGCTGGTATCAGCCACATAACCTATCACCTACATGTGAGAGCTTCTCGAGATAACTGGACCTATAGAGAAAAGAAGAAGTAGACAGGGGACGTGTCGTTGGGCATCTAGGAGAAAAAACAAGAAGTAAACAGGGGGAGGTGCCGCTGGGCGACTAGGAACTCTCCGATGCCTAAGTAAGGTTCTGGACCAGTAGAATTAGGGTTTAAGGCTAAAGAGTTTCGTACCTCGATGGTGGAGATCCTAGTTCTATTTATAGGGCCTGAAGGCGATTCTGGAGAGTAGAATCCTGATAGGATACATTGGTAGAGTCCCAATTTTAGTAAAATTCTCCCTCCCAATTGGGTCAAAGAGGAATTGCTAGGAATTGGGGTAAATTTTGGAGATTCCAAAATATCCAGATCTCTACCGGTATCTTGAACTGCCTTTAAGTGGTCGGTCGATAGCGCAGGCCTCCTAGGCAGAGTGTCATTGATAGGTCCTCGATTCTCGGCCTTAACCGACGATCAGGCTATTTCTTACTCTACTCTCCGCAGTTGTAGAAGTTAGTAGAGGCCATCGTCATCTCACCTTGGCTTGTCCCGAGTTGAGGACTAATACTTGTGCCTTTGGAATGAGCTTCTTCACATATGTGAGTTAGCTCAAAATCTCCCCATAACACCACACATGATATAGATGGACTTCAATATTAAGATAAGTTATAGATGTACAAATTTGAAAATATTAAATGCTAGAATTATATCAAAAGTAACTCTCTACAAAAGAAAAGAGTATAATCATGTCAAGAATTCAGGAACGCTTATTATGAATATTACTTTACTAGAATAACAAGAGGTGTTGTGATCTCTCTCACACACGTGGCATAATATGATTGGTTATGCTTACGTGGATAATCAATGAGATTTACACGATAAATTATCAAATCTCTCACAATGCAGAATCTTATGTAGCCACTGCCTCTTAAAAATCAATATAAGTACTCGATGAAGAGCTGCAGGCCCTCATCAAAACAATCTCTCTACATAACGTAACACTTCTTATCTTAGTTTTAATTTTTAGTTCCCCCACTTTTGTCCAACCCTGCTGTAGAATGTTCAGAGTTTAGGATAGTATATATTATTGTTGTCCATCGCTATCGTTGTAGTATACCTAGGAGTAGTATAAATATCCACGACCTACCGTTATCACATCCCCGATCAACTGAGTCCTTACTTGGAAGATCATACTTCAGTCATATCCTACTGACCATCCGCCTTTATTATTTGTCAATACAGGCGATCGCGGTATTTATCTCTTATTTATTTCTTTGTTTTTTTTTTTTTTGTTTTTTCGCTAATTGTACTAAGCTTCAATTATAAATTAATAAAATTGACCATTCAAGCTTTAGTTTTTAATTCTTCCAATCTATTACTACATTATTGAGAAACCTAAGGCCTACGATCACCCTTAAAAGAAAAATCATTGACTCAAGTTAAAAAGAATCCGTTCAGAAGAACTAACACTCCCCTTTTAAATCGCTTGGTCGCTGCAACATTGGTGGCCAAACTAATGCGGACATCAGGCCCTTTAGGGTTTATCAGCGTAGGAGGCGAGTGACGCTTATATTTTTATGGCTCAATGATGATGGGCATGGATCGTTCGTGACGACTTGAGGAGCATCTAAGACATTACACATGTAGTCCAAGACATTTAAGAAGACCCCACCTTGGGAAGACATGTGTAAGTTGCTTGGAGGAGATGATCGGACTGTTGGATCGCGATGATGATGTGATACCATTAGTTCGTTGTGGCCTACTTTCATCGTGCCATTATCAGAGGCCATCGGGCATCTTAGATTTATGTTCATTATATGCATTTTTACTTATTTGAGTTTTGGGTCAGTGTGTGCACGTTTTTTCATGCGAATGTCTTTTTTTAAAATTTTGTTAATAGGGGTATTTTGGTAATTATGTTAATTTTGAATTTTATAAGGGTGTTGCCCTAAACTTTTTCATTAACTATTGATTATTGAAAAAAAAAAACCTTTGTGGTACCTCCTTCCTCCTCCTCCTCCTCCTCCTCTCTCTCTCTCTCTCTCTCTCTCTCTCTCTCTCTCTCACTCTCATGAAACTTCATCTTCTTTTCCAATCTTCTTCTTCTCTTTTCTTCTTGTGCCACTCCAATCTTCTTCTAAGGTAAACTTATTTTTCTTCTTTCTTTATTTCCATTCTCTCATAATCTTCAGATCCTAGAATTGAGAATTAACCCAAAACCCTAAATTCTCATGTTTTCAAATGCCTAATCTGAGAAAATCCTTGATTCCTCGGACTAGTGATTCACATTGGATATTCGGGTTATGGCCATGCAAGATCGGGAGGTTCCATTCCTCACCGGATCCAACCCTAGCACTAATTGCACTTCACACTTCGTGGTTGTGATGAATGGCCAGCTTCATTGCATATCTCCTTATGATTTTCTTAGTTTATGATGATTGATGCTAGATTTTTATATTATTATTGTCTTTTATTTCCGCTGATTCATATGTGTTCATGAGCATGCATTATAATTAGGGCATCCTGCATCACAAACAGTCAAGTCAACCTTCACAGGTCTAATCCTACGAATGATCATTAAGTACCTGGGGTTACACGTTCAATTAAACTCGAATTAAGTATGACTCTGGCATACCTGCACTATCCTAACCTCACACGCTTGACTGAATATGGGCCATTCGTAAACATGTGTGGCCTCATGTTTGATTGGATAGTAATAATTTTTTGCATGCCCAGTGAGACAACAATGTACTATCCTTAGCGTTTCTCAATAAAGTAAGATGGTTGGTAAAACAAGATCAAAGGCTATAATAATTCCATTGAGGTTAATTATGGAAGAGCCATAAGATGAGAAACAACAACCCAAGCCCATCAATGTGGATATAAGATCCTCTTCCTAACCGACTATCACGCCGGGTGAAGTCGTAAACCACCTTCGCGACATGCGGAGAGACTTACAACAAATCACAAAAGACAATAGGATCAATGTAGAAAAATCACCAGATTATTTAAAACCTTCTATGAAAAGCTTCCACTACTAGCGAACCGCCAATTTATTGATAATTCTCTAATAGACTTAGATGTAGAGAGACCAACAGATCTCTAAATAAGATCAGCTTGGTGAAACCACGAAGTCATCCTCTACCACTTCAGGTGGTTACGAGAAGAAACAATTGAAATAGTCATCCTTACGGCCAATAGGATGGAGATCCCCAAAACATCCATATATCTAAGGGGAAATTCTATACAGACACATATCATCTTGGAGGCAACTGCCCATGCCAATGGCGCGGCATAATTATTATGCTTGCGTCAAGCACCCTGGGGGCAGTCTCTTGTGCTTTTGATAATTCCACAAAAATATACAAGGATCAATCCACCCCGGGGCAACCTCCGATGCCTCGGGCCCCACTAGCCGTGAATACAACGGCTTAAAGTCCACCACACACATCACAATTACAATTAGTAGGTCTAAAAGATCTAATCAATTCGGCACAAAATGTAACTCTCCAATCTTATAACCGGAGGGTTAGCAGATCTTCGATGGATGCACTTGATCTAAAAAAATTAGAACGACCAAAATCAACCAATAAAAGATTCACATCCAAACAATGACTTTCAGAAAAATGGTCAAATAAAATGGATAGGTTGAGTCCAGAGAAACCCATGGGTAATGAGGAAAACCAATCCCTTTGTGAAGAAGATCTACTAAAAGATATGTCACTAAGACATGATTATGCGAACAGTGTTGCCAAAAGATCTATGCAACCGATCGACACAGTGCTCCATACAAGCCATATGATGAACTGTCATGGCCACATCATCTGTATAAAAAGCCAGTTCTGCACGAAGATAACCCATTAAAAGACGCATCGCCTAAGCGATTTAAAACACCTGGGTTGGGAAGAACTTGATTTAAACTCCCTAGTGAATGCCGATGTGCTCAAGGGATAAGTACTTGAATTGGGAGTAGAGTAGACATATAGTCGAACCACTATATATGCTTGTGTTCGTGTTGTATTTGAGCACATTGTTATCTTAGCATTGTATGTTTAATTTTTTAATTATGAATGCTTGATAGAATGTATGCTAGGCAATAGATAGACACATTCACAAACAAGATGTACTTTTACTAAGTTGTGTAAACTTGAGCTCATATGATCAATTCTCATATAGTCTACATAGGTTGCATAGATTAGGTAAATCATTTAATCATCTATGCATGTTTAGGCTAGGTTGTTTAAATGTTTATCATATGCTAGCCTTGTGATTGGACCCACTTAAGCTTGGAAGCTAAGTGTTCTTACTTAATTAGTTTATAATTGCTAATTAGTTTAATTAGGTGAGAAGTTTTCAAAAGGATTTTAAAATGATCCTAATCACCCCCCCCCCCCCCCCCCCCCCCCCCCCCCCTCTCTAGGACTTAGCATAGGTCTACAAGCTCCGCCAAGCTTTTGTGTATATGCGTAAGGTGTCGTGTTAGACTACCGATGCAATTTCAATTGGTATCAGAGCGGATTGTTCTTTAAGGACTTAATTGCCTAGAGTAAGATTTGATACCGGAGCTATAACATGATGTCTACCCAAGAAGGGAGTAGTTTTGTCACTCGATTACCATATTTTAATGGGTCAAATTATGCGTATTGGAAGGCCCGAATGCAAGTATTTTTAATGTATCTTGATTTAATAGTATGAGACATTGTAGAAGAAGCTTGGACCACATCAGTGGAAATGGTGGATCGAGATGGAGTTCCAATCACCCAACACAAACCTATGAGAAATTGAAGTGACCGAGAGAGGTCTCTCTTTGTAGCTATAATGCCAAGGGTTTTAACGCAATCTTTTCTGCTATCTCATCCAATGAATTTAATCGTATATGTAATTGTAAGACTAGCATATCAGCTTGAGAGATCCTAGAGACCACACATGAGGGAACGTCGACCGTTAAACGTTCCAAATTGCAACTCATTTCCATACAATTTGAAAATATTAAGATGAATGAGGAAGAAAATATCATGGAGTCCTTTTGTAAATTGAACTTAATTTATAACTCCATGTGTACCTTAAGAGAACAAGTTTCGAATGAAAAAATTTGTAGAAAAATTTTGAAGTCCTCCCGGAGAGATTTAGCTCCAAAGTCATTACCTTAGAAGAGTGTAAAGACATAGATAATATAAAAGTAGAAGAACTTTTAAGTTATCTACAAACTCATGAACTACACTTTAAGAAGAAAAACATCGCCTTAAATGCTTCACATAGGCACTTACATAGGAAAAAGATAGTTGAGAGTGAGTCTTCTAAAGATAACGATGATGAGGAATAAAACTTGAACAAGAAGTTCAAGAGATTCCTCAAATTTGAGAGAGGGAGAAGTTGTTGATAAGTACCTAATATTGTATAATTAACCCTGGTTGTTAAGAGCAATATCATTGTTTTTCTGGTTAATTATCCCTTATTAGGTTAATTTTCTGTCTTCAGGTGTTCAGGAGAGGTTGGACAAGATCCAAGCCAATCAAGGCGCTTTAACGTCGAAAAGAAATCAAGATCGAAGGTTGGACCATATTGTGATTAATGGAGGTTGGAGATGATCTAAGATATGCATGATAGTTATGATTAGGCGATCACACTAGTTTGGAAGGACAAGATTGAATGTCCACATGTGGAACCAACTATGCATCAAGGCTGGCCACACTTTCATAAGAATCAGATCGATGGCCTTGATCATCTGGCACTGTGGACCACACCATCATCACCATCGTCAACTGCAGTCCATCTATCCATCCAGCCGTTCAAAGCTAAGGCCCATCAAAATGAAGAGCATCAACAGTGGACCTCACCTTCAGCATCATCACCATCATCAGCTGGATCCACCAGCAAAGCTTAGCCGTCCATCCATATGCAGCTACAACATCTCCACCAGAGGAGGCCATCTTTAACAACCATCATCCATCTCAACCGTCCAGATATGGTGGGCCTCAAATCCCAACCATCAAACTGGTGGATGTCTTCCCCAGCAATCTGGACCCCACATCTTCATCAAAAGATGGACCCAACAGCACTCTGCTGATGCTGCTTTAGCAACATCATCTGACCGTCCAGTGGACCTCACGTCCAGCTACAGCAGCCATCACCACCGTCCAACATATGGTGGATGATTCATCACCAACAACTGCTGCATCCAGGCCATCCAATCAATGGCCAGCACACCAACCATCAACCGTCCAGTAGCTGGAGATCTCCAACACCGTCCACCCTCACCATCAGCTCAGAACACGTGCTGATCATGGACCGTCCACTCCCTCCAACAATCAAGCCGTCCATCTGCACATGTGCACTCCAGCAGTGCTGTAATCTCCACCGTCCAATGGACCCCACTCTCCACATGTGCAGCAATAGTGCTGCAATTGCAGCTCATCCATCAGCTGGGCAGCCTTCAATCTTCATCGTCCATCCATTCCAGCTGCAGGAGATGGACATCATCATCACCATCCCAGCTGCTTCAACATCATATCGTCCTTCCATCTGATCAGCAAAGTCCAGCAGTGGACGTCAGTCCCAGCGCTGTGGTCCCCACTCCCATCATTGGCAACTCGAGGGTGAGCAGCTCCCATTTCCAGCGTGTCCCATCGACTCCATCTCAGTCGTCCATCTTCAAGTTACCAAAACAGAGGACGCCCCTGTATAAATAGCAATTGATGAAGAATCCCATCTCAGCTCCACCATCCAAATGCCGGACATCCACCAAGTCTTCATCATCTCCACCGTTCAGCAAAGGTGGACCCAACATGAACATCAAAACAAGGGCTGGAGGTCCCAAACAACAACAGTGCAGCAACATTCCAGTAGCTGCTTCAAACAACATGTGCGTCCAGCTATGGTGGAGTTCAATCCATCTTCAAATCCTTCATCCAATGGCTAGCATCAACCGTCCATCAAGTGGAGCACCTTCAACAGATGGACGTTCTCCATCTAATCAGCACCATTAGCTGCAAGCGTCCACCAACGTCCAAACCAGCTCCTATCTCCAACGTCTTTAGCAGTTGGAGCACATGTGCAAAGGAGCTCCAACGATCAGCTGCAACACCAAGCTCATGAACGTGCCAAATGTGGTGGATCCCATCTTCATCAGCATACAGCCAAGGACATGGCCAGGGACATCTCAACCGTCCCGTCCAATGGATCCCATTTCCATTTGTCTCCACGTGCAACCAGCGGCTGGACATCCAAAACATCACCTATGGAGAAGCCTCCCATCTCCCAAACGTGCAAGAGAGGAGCTCTCTCTCTCTCTCTCTCTCTCTCTCTCTCTCTCTTCCCAACACATGTCTCTCTCTCTCTCTCTCTCTCTCTCTCTCTTTCTCTCTTCCCAACACATGTCTCTCTCTCTCTCTCTCTCTCTCTTCTCTCTTCCCAACACATGTCTCTCTCTCTCTCTCCTTCTCTCTTCCCAACACATGTGTAAGGTTTGGAGTGCCACCTAGGCTTGGGAGCCTCTCAAAAGTCTATAAAAGGAGGCAATCTCTTCTCATTCTCATCATCCCATCCCTCAAATCCCATCCAATTCTCTACAACTCCTCTCTTCTCTTCTTTAGTTTTCTTTCTTTCTTTTGTAATGTAGAGTAGTTTTCTCTTTTGTAGAGAATTTAGTCTTCCATTGTAGCATGGTTGGCTAAACCTCTAGCTAAGGCTATGTGTGAAGCCTTTGAAGAAATTTGCAAGCTTTGGTTCTTTTGGTTCAACATTGTGTGGTGTAAATGTTGGAGTTCTCTTTGGTTGATTGGTTCGGTTATCCACCTGGGCAGACGCTATTGTTGTGCAAGCCCCTTGATCCATCGTCGACTTCGGGCACGTTGGATGCTTGGGATCCCTTGCACACCAATTAACTAGTTCATGATCGACAAAGTCCCTTGATCCATCGTCGACTCTGGGCACTTCGGATGCTTTGGATTCCCTACGGTCATCGAACTAGTGTAGGTAAAGTCATCGATCTGTAAAATTCCTTGATCCATTGTAGACTCCGGGCACATTGGATGCTTTGGATTCTCTGCGATCGATAGACGAGATCTTAACGGTTGGATCGGTCAATCAAAGCCTCATATCTTGTAAGTATGCATTTGATCGTATGAATTATGATCTTATCGGTTGACTTGTTGGTAAAGTTGTTGATCTGTACAATTCATTAATCCATTGTCGACTCCAGGCATAGTGGATGCTTGAAATTCCCTGCGATCAACCAACGAGTGCTTCATGGTCAAATCAATCAGTTCAGATCACCATCTTTTATGAAATATGCAAATGGTTTAACTGTTTCATCTTCCGATTGGAATGAATCTTTATTCAATTCCAGTTGAGTTATAGTTGAACCAATAAATCAAATCTTGTGAATGAATCAAAGGTGGATCCCTGATGCTTTAGCCCCTTTTCTATTTTTGTCTTTCACCACACACAACTTGCTCCACTCTCGTGGATAATTCAGATTTTATCTCTCCCACCTAAACTAATTCCTCTAAGTGTTCTTAACCCCAATCCCTGTGGATTGACCTCGGTCTTATCGAGTATTTTACTACTTCGCTACCTGCACTTGGGTGTGCAATCGTCGGGTTGTAGCAGTTGTGATAAAAATAACAAAAATGGTAAGAAAATTAAAGGAAAATAATCCAAATCCAAAATCGTCCAATGTTACAACTATGATGGATATAGTCATGTTACCAATGAATGCCAAGAAAAGTCCAAAAATATGGCAAGAAGGCTATGACTGCAAGATAGGATGACACGGAGGAGTCCAAATCTGAATTGAGTAAGTCCACTAATGATGGGACAAAAAAGCTGTGAGAATTCTCATGGCTTCCACCACTACCCCTCTTCCCCTTAATCTAAAGGATCTCGACCATTTTTCCTTCTAGAAGGAGTTCCCAACCCCTCACCTCATGCTAAATTTTTTTAGGGTATTATGAAAATTAGTTACCCTTAGGTTGATCAAACTAGAAATAGTTAGTAAGGGTTGCTAGAATCTAGATACTATAGATAAATCTGAGAATTTCAGCCTCATTTGTGAGCTTAGGGGAATAGTAGAGGATTCAAGCCTCATTAGCCCACATTTGATAGTTTAGCCTAGTTTTCGATTTGTATATCTTGTGCTCGACTATCACCCTGCCTAGATTAGCTAATATAGTTAAATTTTATGTTAATTTATGCCTTGGTCAATATGTTTTCATGTTTATTTTAAAATGACCAATTATGCATGATCAACTATACTTAAATAATCACATTTACTTATTGATCATATTCCATGCATGCTCCAATTCTTAATGTTTATGCATCCCTATACTCTCTTTAGTTAGCATGTGTATATAGTTATAACTGCGACATTATAAACTCTCCTTCCCTTAATTGATGTATTAAGGAGGAGAATTTGGTTTGTCAATTGCTGACAAAAAGGGGAGAGAAAGATCAAGTCCCACCAAAACAAGTATGCTATGTTTTGTAGAATTGATAGGTTATGGAGGAGCAACTGAAAAGGAGCTACTTAGTTAGTCATGTTAAGAGTCCTGCATGTATTTATTTCAATATCATTGTAATCTCTTGTTCATAGATCTTTGTTTTGGTAGGTCAGGTTTTTCTGCGTAATTGACAAATGGGTAGATTGTTAGTGCAATTTTTTTATGGCAAACTAGTGCACCATATTTGTCAATTCTAGAGGTGGGCACAAACCGGGCCAGCTCGAAAGTTCGGCCCGGCTCGTATCGAAAAAGTTCGGTTTGGCCCGGTTTGAAGTTGAGTTTGATCCAGTGACGAGCCAACCAAACATGACCCGGTTAAGAAATAGGTCGAACTCAAACTCTTGTAGCGTCGGCACGACCCGATTCGAAGCTTGGCTCGGCCTGGTTTGGACCGGCCCGGCCTAGCTCGGCTCGTAAGGTCAGTGGTATTAGACTATTAGAATATAAATGTATCAAAAACAAAAACCTAAAATATCTCCCACACCCTACCTTCTCCCACCCCCAAATCTCTCTCATCTCTCTCCCTCTCTTTCCAAAACTCTCCCTCCCTCTCTCTCACTCTCTCCATCTCTCTACCCAATCAAAACCCGCCGACGTTGTTGCCTTGGGGTGTAGGGTCTCTCTCTCTCTCTCTCTCTCTCTCTCTCTCTCTCTATTTCTGAGGTATTTCTCCATCCTCCAAAACCCTAAGATGGGCCCAATCAGTGGGTGTGTAGGCCCCCATTTTTCTACAGCTGCGTGAAGGATTATCATTTCGTCAGCGTCGGATGAGGACCGTTGTTTTAGCCCCACAATCTCTGGGCATTATGGATGCATTCTGAGATAATACGGACCGAACATTGGTTGGGCCCACCATTAGTAAGGAACCGTGGAAAACCTACACGGATGACCTGATGCTTGGGGTGTCCATTCATACTGGGCCGCATGCACAATCTGGACCACATGCTCTAAAATCATGTGGTGCAGCCCACCTTAATTTTGGAATGGCCTAATGCTTGGGGTATCCATTCATACTAGTGGGGATGAATGGATTTGATGGTAGATAAAAACACAATGGGCCCACATGATGGATAGACGATTGGCATGCCAGGTTTTCTAAGCAGGGCCACTTCCAGTTAATAAGTTCAGTCATTGTTTGGTGATGTCCCATTTTGCTGGACTTGTGCATCTATGGTTTCACATGTGAATCTGATGATAAATGGGTCCCAATCTCTTTAATCACCGTTTGCTTGTTTTGGGGCAGTTCCAGTCTAGCCATTGGTGCATTTTGCTGCCAAACGGCTCCACCTTGATAAAATGTGGCGAGTTTGGGCACCATTCCACCGCGTTCACCTTCTAGTGGCCATCCAAATAGGGCATTTATATAGTCATTTCATTTTATTGATTCAAAGCATGAATATGGATATGGCTGAGATTGGGGCCATTTTAGTGGTTTTCTACCCATCAAAAGGTGGAGCTTTCTCATATAGGTTTTTGGAATGGGAGGTGAATCATTTCTGGGATTGGAATTTCATTATATTGGCCAACCTATACTACACAAACATCACATGGTAAGATACTTTTCGTATTTTTATTGCTTGTTGTTTCTAATTTTTTTTTAATTCTTTTTAATTAAAAAAAAGAGTCGCCACTTGTTCGAACTCAGTCCGGTTTGGTTCGAAAATTTTGACCAAACTGATCTCGGCCTGAACCAGATTTTTTTGGAGCAAACCAAACTCGGGCCACATGGGTCGGCCCGAAACCCAAACCGGGCTGATCCACAAACTGGGGTGGCACAAAAACGAGCCAAACCAAACTAGGGCTAACTCGGCCCGGCCCGGATCGTTGCCCACCTCTATTGGTGAGCCTTGAACCTTGAATCAAACAAAAACCGAAACCTCTAGATGACCCTGACCTAATAGGCATACTTGTAGTCATCTCAGATTAGTCTTAGGTGTCCCAAAAGATCACCCAAAGGATAGCCATAGAGGTTGCATGAGCTACTGTAAAACAAGCCAAACCAAACAACATAACTAATGTTTCTGCCAACCGGTTGCAACCCCTGGTCGACTGGTCATCAAAGGCCCCAAATGGGATGGAAGCAATCTAACTTATTCAACTTGTCCCTGGGGAAATTCGACCTGTCATCCGACCTGTTCAGGTCTATCCGACCGATTGTCCGACCGGTCAGCAGAGGCCAAAATGGGACAATGACAAAATTTATAAACAAGTTGATCCCTAAGCTAATTTGATTGGTCGATCAACCGATTGTCTGGCTTAACCGAATAGTCGTCGACTGGTCTGTAGAGGGTAAAAACTGGACAATAACAAAACTTTGGTCCAGGCCCTTAATTCAACCGGTCTTCCTCAACGTCTGACCGGTCGGAGCCCCTCGAGTGCTAGCCGTTGGCAACCGTTTATAACCATTAGAGCTTTTCTTATATAAAGGTTGGGCTCAATTTTGGGGGCAATGAGAGAAATCTTAGTGTATTAGAAGTGACCATTATTATCCATATCATTAGACTCTAATCCTAAGCATTTCAACTCATCTTCCTTGTGTTTGATCACAAGAATGGAGCATTCAAAGTTCATGTGAAGATGGACTCGCTTTCTCTTAATTTTTAGATGTTTTAGGCACCTTGACCATAGGTAAATCCTTTATCCGAACCTCTCTAAAGATCCTATTAGGTTGAATTCCTCTAGGCAACCAACTTCTACTAGTTGTAGAGAATTCACACCATCTCCTATCACCTTAGGCATCTCAAGAGCATCACTTGCGAGGTGATTGATTGATGGAGCTGAGGCATTGACAATGCAGCGACAATATGATTGGGGGAGCAAGGGGAGCTGATTGAAGCACAGGAGAGCGGAGATTAAACAACCAAAGAAGGCGCTGAACAAAGGGCTCATCCTACAAGTAAGTGTCATTGTGAGAATCTGGTTGCACTCCTTTCTCATGGAGAATTGAATGTGAGAGTTTAAATTTATATATAAACTCGATCAAGTTTCCGAGAGAAGCCTCCGGCGGAAGCATATGTTAAGTTCTAGGATTAGAACTGAAGGGTGGGGAGAATCCTTGTCAAACTCCTAGGTTGGATGGAACCTGTAAACATCTTGGTTGAGAGATGAACCAGTATCTCCATCATATGTTGGGAGGAACCTTGTCAAACTCCCCAGTAGGGTAGAACCGATTTGAAACACTAAGGTTATGAGGAACTTGATTTCAACTCCCTAGTGAATGCCGGTAAGCTCAAAGGATGAGTACTTGAACTAGAAGTAAAGTAGACACATAGTTGAACCACTATACATGCTTGTGTTTGTGTTGTATTTGAGTACATTGTTATCTTAGCATTGTATGTTTAATTTCTTAATTATGAATGCTTGATAGAATGTATGATAGGCAATAGATAGGCACATTCACACACAAGATGTACTTTCACTAAGTTGTGTAAACTTGAGCTCATATGATTCATTCTCATATAGTCTACATAGGTTGCATAGATTAGGTAAATCATTTGATCATCTATGCATGCTTATTCTAGGTTGTTTAAATGCTTATCATATGCTAGTCTTGTGATTGGACCCACTTAAGGTGGGAAGCTAAGGGCTTGTTTATTAAATCTGAAGTCCGAAGTCTGAACCCAGAATCTGAATCTGAAGTCTGAATCTGAAGACAGAAAACTAGTATTGAATTTAGAGTAACCTGTTTGTTAGCTAAGGTCTTAAATGTTTAAAATATGTTAATGTGACACATTTGCCCCCACCCACCTCGGTGTATCGGAATTGTGTATTGACCATGCCAGTAGGCCCAGCTATTGGATAGTGTTGTGTGGCCCCCATCATAATATATGTGTTTTATCTACGTCGTCCATCCATTTTTTCCAAACCATTTTAGGGAATGACCCCAAAAATGAGGATGATCCAAATCTCATTTGGCCCACAACTTTCTTGGCCCATTAATGGTCAATCATATGTACTATGGTTCATCTGGGATTTGGATCAATATGATATTTGTGTGGTCTCTTCATTTAGGTGTTCGTGACCTTATCAACAGGTTGGATGGAAAATAAACATTCTGGTGGAGTCCATGAAGTTTTTAATGGTGATGATTCAATCACAATGGTTTCCTGTGGTGTGGTCCACCTAAGATTTAAGCCAGCTTCATTTATGGGATCATACCCTAAAATGAGCTTTCAAAATAGTTAGATGGTGTGGATTTAAGGCACATACATCACTATAAGCCCCATGGTCAAGGGGTCCCATCCACCTTGGTGGATCCAAGGTCTCACCTAATCCACTCCCGCTAGTGACGCCTAAGTAGCGAGATTTTCTAATGAAGTGACGTCACCAGTTTTGTGGGGCTCATCATGATTTATGTGTTATATCCACATCGTTCATCCATTCAAAGAGATCATGAGCCAAAGAATGAGTGAGATCCAAAGCTTAAGTGGACCCCACCTACAGAAAATAGTGGGGATTGAACCCTACCATTGAAAACTTCTTAAGAGCCATAGAAGTTTTTGATCAAGCTGGTATTTGTGTTTTCTCTTCTTCCATGTCTGTGTTAACTTATGAACAGGTTGGATCTCAAAAAAACATATGGTGGAAACCAGGAAGGTTTTAAAGGTGGGAGTCATTGTCCCCACTGTTTTCTGTGGTGGGATCCACTTGAGCTTTAGATCTGCCTCCTTCTTTCTCTCGTGCCCTAAAATGATCTCTTAAAATAAAAGGAAGGTGTGGATATAACACATATATCATGGTGGCGCCCACAAAAATTGATGACATGACTTCAGTAGGAATCTCGCTGCTCACACTGTAGTAGCTATAGGCGTCCCAAATATGGCTGGGATTAAACAATACCCCGAATCTAGCTAGAGGCGCACGGTAGTGTTAATGAGGGTAGTGTTAAAAGGCTCTGTGGGGCCTACCGTGATGTATATGTTTTATCCATACCATCCATTAAGTTTTTCATATCATTTTAGGGAACAAAAAAAAAATAATAATAAGGCATATCTAAGACTCAAGTAGGCCACACTACAAGAAATAGTGGAAATTGGGTGCCTACCATTGAAAACTTCTTAGGGCCACGAAGGCTTTGATCAAGCTGATTTTTCTGTTTTCCCTTCATCTCGATTTTTGTGACCTTATGAATCGGTTAGATGGCAAATGAACTTTACAGTGGACCCTAGAAAGGTCTTAATGGTAGTCATTCTAACCCCACTGCTTCTTAATGTGGGGTTAACCTGAGCATTCAACATGGCTCATTTTTTGGGATCATGCTCTAGAACTATATAGAAAATTAATGGACAGTGTAGATCTAACACATAAATCATGGTGGGTTAAAAAAAGTGACTCATGTTAAAATTGAGTTATGTATTACGCAAAGGAGAAAATCTCTCTCGCGGGGGTGGGCAATTTTAGATTATTTTAAAAGAGTCGCAGAGCGCATTCTGGATTCACCATTAAGCTAGACTTTCGTTGCCGAAAAAATTCATCAACAAATCACGGAGCGCTTTCCACGTTTGGTGTTAACAAACAACAATAAACGCGGAGCATTTTTAGATTCCACATTAAGTTAAAATTTTCATCATTAATAAATAGGCCCTAAGTGTTCTTTCTTAATTAGTTTATAATTGCTAATTAGTTTAATTAGGTGAGAAGTTTTCAAAATGATTTTAAAATGGTCCTAATCACCCCCTAGGACTTAGTTATAGTTCTACAAGTTTCGCTAAGCTTCCTCGTATATGCATAGGGTGTCATGTTAAACTATCAACACAATTTCAGATCTATCATCATTAAGTGTTTGTAAACCCCTGATAATAATTGTGTTGTAGGGTGCTCGAGGTCAATGGGAGTACAAACATTAAGGTGGCGTATGCATTCCAAATAATCGACGATTACAGTTTTGATTTCTGTTCTCACTGTGCATGCATAACGAGATAAGAACAGATGTGATTGGCTATAATTGAGGCTAAGGCATCTCTTGATAGAGATGATTATTAGCCCGTTTGGAGGTTTGCGTGCGTGTTTACCTAGCATGAGATTTTTCATATTTCGCTTTTCCAGTATCCATGTCGTTGTAGTCGCGCCTGGTCCCGCCTCGACAAATGAGGTGATGACAGTCGTAGTCCACTGTCAATAGTTCCAATGGACTAGATAATTCAGGGTACTTCATAAGGATTCATTAGAATATCTGGTAAGAGAAAATGCTAGATAACGCATTGCATACTAAAAAATGACATGAATGTCCTAAGTGGGACAATGTTGGAATTGTAGGCCATACATGGAGTAATTTCATATGGCAATGCAATGATTGGTTTAGATCAGTCACATGACCATCAGGGTAGGACCCACATTAATGGTTGAATATGGTTATTTCGCATGAAGTGCAGTAAACAATTCTAATAGAGTTGTGTTGGGACGTGACTCCTCTCTTGCATGAGATAGATGAGACGTGGGCTAGAGGGAGGATCCTATGTTGGGTGGACTCTCTCCCATAACAAATCTTATTTAAGTGCAGTTGGTCCCCAAGTCCATACACCAACACATAGTGTAATTCACAAGTCAATCTGAGTCGAGCTTGGCCCTGCTCAACTTGGCTCGGCCAGTAGCCACCCCTTGCTTGGTACTTGACTTGGCTTCAAGCCTAATTGTCTGACTCAATCAGCAGATCGAGCGAGTTCAAGCCGAATTCGAGTACAAGTTTTTGAGCCGAGTTCAAGTACAAGTACGAGTTTTCCCCGAAATTTTGAAACCTTCAATCCCAACCAATGAAATCACCCCCACTCTGAGCTCTGGATGATCGTGATAAAAAAATAAAATAATAAAAAAAAAAAATCAGACCTAGCTACCAAGAGTCTTGTCACACCTCACTCATTTTCTCCTATTTCTAGTTGTGACAGCCACAAACCCTAGATCCTGGAACCCACTAGGAAAATCTTCATATAACTTTGAGTTCTTCCTTTCCCAATTGCTTCATTTGCATCTATCTTCACCTAAAAAAACAACTAGAATCTCTAGAAGCTAACCAAATTGAAAATCACCATTTAAGAAATTCACCTTCTTTGTCAAAATTGGGTATCATTGCACCACCTAGCAACTATATATAGAGCTAACGTACATAGTAGGGTGTTCGAACCAAGTCAAGTAGATCTGAGTCGGGTTCGACCCAAGTACTAAGTCGAGTCGAGTTAAGCACTGTCCAGCTCGGGACTAGACTCGAATTTATTCGAGCGCCCAAAAATTGACTCGACTCGACCCAAACCCAAACCCACCATCGAACCAAGTCAAGTCGAGGTTTTTCCATCTAAGTTGAGCGAGTTAATCAAGCTTACTCGACTCATATAGAACAATACAAATACAAATACAAACATGGTTCTTCTCCCTATTAGAGACTAGGGAAACATGAGTGTACTGGAGGCAGAAGATCGATGTGCAACTCTCGACAGTCGTTACAATTGGAGATCAAGGTATGCATTTTAATCAATCTACTCCCTAGACTCATGCTAGTAAAGCTTTGAGAAATCTGCTCCATTATAAACCAACGGATAATGGATAGGCTGTAATTGCAATCATCATAAGGATACTGATGCTTAACACTAATTATACTATGAAAAAAAAATGAGGTGTGCTTGTATTTTAGCTATGTACAAGTGAGAGCATGTTCAGTGATCCAAACCGTTGCTAAGAAGAGCCTCACTCCCGATGGCCCGCTCACAAAAAGTCTTCCCAGGAAAAATATCCTGACCCATCAGAAAAAAAAAGGTTTTATAAAGAAATGCATTAACGGTCCACATTCATCCATATAATTCAGAAAGATTCAACCTTTTAGGCAGACATATCAACTGTTTCGATCACTGAACCATGGCCCAAGTCGTACCATAATTTAGAAGCCCTGGACACCTCATTAATTACTCCTCTTTCCACATGGTGGCGGGCCTGGAGGCTGATCTACCTTACAAGTAGCATAACTGTAATTGATTCTAGACCGTCCGTGTTGAGGGCCCAGTGTAGATTGAACATAACCGAAATAATGTTGATCCAGCAGTCCTAATGCCTAACCATGCAATTTGTGGACATCAAATGGATGGATGAACTAAATTAGTCAACGATGGAGATTCACTATTTAAAATTGCATGGTTAAGATGGTCTAATTAGTGTGGTTCTTAATCAAAGCTCCATCTACAACGAGGCCTGTGATTTGGACGATCTTGATATACGCGTGCACCACGTGTAAGGTGGAAGAGGCGCCACCATTCAAAATGTCGCAATCCCCACGCATAGTCGTCCTTTGCGAAATATGAGACCAGATGGTACAATGCCGTGTGGGGCCCACCGTCATGTGTACTTAACATCCAAACCGTCCAATCCAACAACTCAATTGACGCATAGTAATGTAACATTATGCATAAACCTATCTAATCACTTGATGTGGCCCACCTGAGATCTCCATCATGGTGGGCCCCACATATGGCATTTAGAATACGCTTACTCGGGCCTATGAGTCTTCCACGGGCTTAGGATGTTTCCCTGTGATTGGGGCATGAAATGGTGGCCGCTAATCCAGACCGTTCATCTCGTAGGAAAGCCCGTGGAAGAGTCATCGGCCAAAACATCGCATTAATTTCACGGTCCAAACCATTCAGAACTGTGGGTGGCCCATCTCATGATAGTTCCACGGCCCACCCGACGTGGGCCCCACCTGTAGACGTTCAACGATCGAAAGTCATCCAATCTGATGGTCACCGTTGTTAGATCAGAACGAATCTTTTGCTGCGTCAATCTATGGTGGGGCCCACGAAGACTACAGTCCTCAAGGCAGCTATGATCCAAAAATGTCAAAAAAAGAAGCTGTCAATGGGTGCTTTCAATAGATTTTTCTAATTACTTTTTTTGTCTTTTGGCGCCATAGGTTCTCGTTTTCTGTTGTCTTTTGGATCGTGAGAAAGAATCATATGATCCTCAGACAAGGAAACCTCACTATCCTTAAGTTTCAGGTTAGTACATGTAGGGTCCACGGTTCAGTGATCCGGACCGTTGGTCTGATTAGGACCACAATAGATAGGGTATTTGCATGGAATTCTTCCAAGTCTAGTGCCCTTTTCGTTGAAACCATGACTGATGCTTTATTTCAAGTCCTGCCGTCTATTTGCAGGACATGAAATGAAATGTTTATATTGTGAGGCATGGTTCATCCACGGTGGGTTCCAACAGATCAACGGTCCTGATTAGCGAAACATGGGCCCCACGTATGGGAGAAAAGGAATAGAGGAAAGTGTGCATTTTCTCTACTTTATTTGCTGCCGACACGTTCGTACTTGGTACGAAGCTAAGGCCAGAACGTAGGTTCTGCCAGCAGTGCGGCCACCTCAAGTGAGCATTTCCTCTCTCCTTCGCCATCATACACGCGGCGCACGTTTTGCGCGTGGACACTATGAAATGACGCATAGTACAAGATCATGGCGATCAGCTTATGCTAGTTGTTGGACGCGGAATGCCTTCGACGCCTTAAAAGTGCCTTTCAAACAACCACTTGTAGTTAGTGGTGGGCAACGATCAGGCAGGGCCAAGTTAGCCCTAGTTTGGTTTGGCTTGTTTAGTTCGTGGATTCTCGGATTGAATTTTGGACTGACCCATGCAGCTTGAGTTTGATTTGCTCCAGAAAAATTTAGTTTAACTCAAAATCGGTTTGGTCGAAAATTTTGAACAGAGCCGGGCCAAGTTTGAACTAGTGATGGCTCTTTTTTTTTTTTTAATAGAAAAAAAGTTTAAAAGTTAAAAAAGAAAAATACATAAGTATCTTACTGCATGATGTTTAACATGTTCAAAAGGAGGAGTGCACTTCAAAATAGACATGTAAGAACTTTTTCCAAACAAAAGTACGCAAGCATAATTTTACAAGTGCAAAGAAATAGTGTGCATTCATTTATATGTATCATGTATTATCCACATCATCATGTATATGTATTATCCACACTGTCCATCCAATTTTACCTATCATTATAGGACATGATCCCAACATGGAATCATATCCAAAGCTCAAGTGGATCACACCACATGAAACAATGTGCTTACAATCTACAAGCCAAATCAAACCGAGCTTCAAGTCGAGCTGAGCCGATACTACCATAGTCTGAGCTTGGTTTGTTTGTTCAAACAAGCTTGATTCCGATGCTTGGTTTGATTTAAACTTCTATTCGAACCAGTCCAAGTCGAGCTTTTGCAAAGCAATTTGAGTCAAGCTTTCGAGCCGAGCTTGGTTTGTGCCCAACTCTACTTGTCGTTAGAGGATTAATATCAGTGTATATTGAAAGGTCATTAACTATTACTATTGTAACAAGTAATTAGGTGGGACAGCTTATTAGAGATGGGGATTGATTTAACTGAACTGAAATTCATACCTAGTGTTGGGATAAAAGGCTGGCAACGAAAGCAAAGACGAACACACAGCAACAAATTGAATTAAACAACCAACACAATGTAATCACAATGCATGCAACCAACTACATATAGACAATCCAAATTTTACGTGGAAAAACCCCTCAGGGGTAAAAAACCACGGCACAAAGCGACACTAATTCACTATAATATCAGAAGTTATAAGAGATGGAACCCAAAACTCCAAGATTACAAGCCCACAAGAGAAATCCAAGCTTTTCTAAGAAGAAGACCCTCTTCTCAAGCTCTTTCTCTCACGTAAAACCTCTCTCAATCTCCTTTCCAATCTCGGATCCCTCTAATCCCGTAATACACTCATTAAATAGGAGAAAACTGATATTAGAAACTCTTTGCGCAAAACCGCGCAAGAGACCCGATACAACAAGGAAACCTGTCGACCGATCGAGGACCCCTGCCGACCGGTCGATAATGCCAAAAAACAGTCCAGTGTGTTGCTGTCTTGATCTCCATTATGACTGACCGGTCAGACGACTAGTCGGTGGCCTCTGTGCATGGTGATTTAAGGCGTCGTTTCCAACAAACTCCACCACGACTCCAATATTCATGCAACACCTTGCCACGCATTATCCTCCACCTCTACTTCGTCATCATTATAGTCTTGTCACTTCTCGTGCCCTATCGAATTTATCCTTGCATCTTCACGGGCCTTGACGCTCTTCTCATGTGGCCCTTTTTCTCTTGCCACATACGAGTAACCATGGATCCTGCTACCGATCCCGCGCTCCACCATGAATTGTGCTCTCGATCACCTTGTAAAGATTATCGCACCTTCATGCATTTATTATCACAAGTGTTCCCTTTACCACTTTACAAGACCGATCACGACCGATAAACCTGCACCCTTTCACCTCGAGTGCACCAAGAGATATCACATTCTTCTTTTACTCAGGGACATGCTTCACACTTTTCAAGGATCCATTCGACCTCATCGAACATCTTAATGCGCATCGAACCAATACCCATCACCTTGCAGGTATAGCCATCACCCACAATAACCGATCCACCATCATACTCCCTGTATGCCATGAATGAACTCCGGTCAGGACATACGTGACATGATGCACCTGAATGCAAGAGCCACATTCCACTAAGAGACTCTATGTCGGATACAATCAATACATCACAAATATCACCACCGTCATCTATGGTATTAGCTCCCTCCCTAGAAGAATTTTCAGATTTCTCCTGCCTTTTTTTTTTAGATTCGAACAATTCCTCTTCACGTACTCTTCTTCCCCACAATTCCAACATCTCACCTTGTACTTCCACTTACCATTTGATTTAGATCTCGATGACGGAAATCCTTCACCCCGCTCAGAATTCCTCTATCTCATAACCAGTGCTTCATCTGTAGAGGGACTCATGCTGCTACTTTTCCTTCTCATCGCCTTCGCCTAAATGGCTGAGATAATGGTTGCCAATGGTCTCCCTACCCGTGCGCAACGAATCTTTAAGTGACTCATATGATTCTAGAAGAGAATTTAATAGGATAAACGATTGATCCTTGTCCTTCATCGGTTCATCTACATCTATCAACTTGCAAATAAGCCTATTGAAATTGCTGATGTAGCTCTCAACATCAACCCCTCCTGCCATTCTCAAATTATACAACTGAAGCTTCAAATATATGCGATTTTTCAGAAATTTCTTTGCGTAAACATTCTCCAACTTTACCCATGTTTCAACTGCAGTTTTCTCTGTCATAACGTTATACAGGACCTCATCTGTCAGGCACAATTGGATTGGAATATTGACTTTTTTATCGATTTTCTTCTACTCTTCTTCTTTCATAGCTTCTGGTCGCTTTCCAAGGAACGCATCTTTCAATCCTTGCCGAACTAGAAGGCCTTTGATCTCCACCTTCCAAAGTTTAAAATTATTTTTTCCTGAATACTTCTCTATGTCGAATCTTATGCCCGATGCCATGCTCTTGTCTTGGATCCGAATTTCTGCTACACTCCAACGATCGCTCTGATATCAGTTGTTGAGATAAAAGGCCGGCAACGAAAGCAAAGCTGAACACACGGTAGCAAATTGAATCAAACAAGTAACACAATACAATCACAATGCATGCAACCAACCACACATAGACAATCCGAATTTAACGTGGAAAAATCCCTCACGGGTAAAAAACCACGGCACAAAGCGACACCAATCCATTATAATATCAGAAGTTACAAGAGATGGAATCTAAAACTCTAAGATTACAAGCCCACAAGAGAAATCCAAGCTTTCCTACGAAGAAGACCCTCTTCTCAAGCTCTTTCTCTCACATAGAACCTCTCTCAATCCCCTTTCCAATCTGGGATCTCTCTAATCCTGTAATACACTCCTTAAATAGGAGAAAATCGAGATTAGAAATTCTTTGTGCAAAACTGTGCAAGAGACCCGATATAATAAGAAAACCTGTCGATCGGTCGGCCGACCGGTCAAGGACCCCTGCCGACTGATCGGCTGACTGATCGAAAATGCTCAAAAATAGTCCAGCATGTTACTGTCTTGATCTTCATCATGACCGACCGGTCGGTGGCCTCTGTGCATGGAGATTTGAGGCGTCTATTTCCAACACCTGGTATAGTTAAAGCTTATTCTCACCCATTTTTTGTCAGTCCACTATTCATGAATCTAAACAAACAAGTTCTGATAGAACTAAAAAATCAAATAAACAATAATCTTTGACAAATAGGATCAAGAATCATTATCAATTACAAGTTGAGTGGGGACCGTTGAATCATGAGAAAGTATTGTATCCTAGTAGTGTTGTTAAATCATTCGATTTATGATTTATGACTTACGATTTTAGTCGAACTTAAAACAAAACGATTTCAACTCCGAATCTAAAATTTTATTTTGATACCTACAAGTGCTATGATTTGAAACCTATGATGTATATATGATAATGATTTTTTTGTTGACCTTGCATAATAGGAATAAGTATTCAATGATTTGTACTCCCTAGTGTGTATCATGTTAGGAATCATCTGACCAAGATACATTAGGACTTGCTAGTTTTTTTTTTATATATATATTTTTATTTTAGGAAGTCTCGTACAATTGGCATTAGGACTCTTAGTTAGAGTTTTCTTTATATTACGTAGGGCTTTATGGTTTCAATTGATTTTTATAGACTTTCATAGGATACCTTTAGCTCTTGTGAATCCTATAACCATGACTTTTATATATTTGAGGTCTACATCCCGTAGGGTACTTAGTGCTCATTCTTTTCCCTTGACCATGCCAATCTCATGTCGCATTTAGAACTTCCTTACATCTTTTACTTTTCCCTCGTACCATTACCACGATTAATGCTAACAACACCAAACCCCTGCCAGTTTAGAACAATGGCTTTTATACGATCAAATGAATAGGATTAGTAGTGTGCTATCGGGCCCTGGGTAGTATAATTTGTATAAATCCAAATGACTCAAGTTAGGTTGATGAAACTTGGAGCTTTAAATTTTGACTAATCTTTTTCCATTAGAAATCTTTCTATAGTAGTCACCTAGACTTATGCATCTTGAGAAATTAATTCCCCATCGCATCGAGCTTAGACTTATCATTGACACTCTTTGAACTTGACCCAAAGGACAATTTTAGAGCAGTGAAACTTGATTCTCCCCAAGCATCTAGAATTATCAGATCACAGATTTACGGAACCATACACATACGAAGCATTCACGGTTTGACTCAATTCCCAATCCTAGGTGATTACCAATGGACTCACTGCTTGGATCGAGCAGAAGATCAGGATCCAACAGGAATAGGAAATGATATAATGACCTTCTTGCTCTGATCAGGCAGAGGATCGACGTATCAGATTCAGGCCTACTATAACCGTTTTCTCCGTACAAGCCCAGTTGTGAACCGTCCTTCGAATAAGGACAACTATGTTGAATCATTAGCAACCCGGTAGGAGTGTCAAGATTGGCTAAGCATGCCCAAAAGCCGTATTACCTAAATGTCGATCAAACGATCTAAGTCACTCCCTTTCTTTCTCTAAACTTGTTCAGGAAATCTATGCCCATTCCCACAACAGTAGCAAGGCAGTACGTAATAGAGATCCGACGGCTGGGGTTCCCCATGACATTAGTTATCGTATAGTTGAAAAGCCGAAAAGCCTAACCATTATTATTTGGAACCTTGTTCTCAAGTCTCCTCTGTTTACTCGACGAAGATCATCTCTTTTAAAGAAAGTAATTTAGCCTTTAGGGGGTAGACTATTGTGACCACCAATAAATGTACTAAAAAATTTCGGGGACGAAATTATTTTTTTAGGAGGGTAGATTGTAACGCCCTGAAAATTTCAAACCTCGAGCCTCAAGAGTATTCGAGCACCTTTAGAAAATTTTCTAATTTAATTATCAATTGAGAGTGCAGACGCCCGATTTAGAACTAAAACTCTAGGAGATTTGTATTGAAAACCCTAGTTTGGACGATCCGATTTGATCGAAACCTCGTAAGACATTTAGACACATCAATCTAACCGTACGTTCTTTGTTAGATATCATGGATAGCTATGGATTCCTTTTTAATTGTCTAATCCTACATCCGATCCGTTGATTAATGAATCTCAATCTATGATTTACTGAAATCACAATGGATTAACCTATATAACCGACTCACAATGCAGATCCACCTTAGACTGCCCTAATCAATTAATCAAATCTCGATTATCTTGAGTTTAGAAATTGATTTGACAAAATAGCCCTTTCGACATGTAAAACCATACGAATGAGATTAACCGCCCTTAACCTGCAAATAAATGCATCTCGTATATCACATCATATACCTAACTATGCCCACTACAACCTAGTGAAAGGATTCACTAAACTCTGTTATCTAAATCATCCAATTGGTGTCCCGAAGACCTAAAACAGCTATAGACCGTTCGTTAGTGGGCCGTTGATCACGAATCTACACGAAATCGATCGTCTTATTGGACTTGACCTTTCCCCTGCACCAGATGTCCAGCACTCTATCCTGAACCGCACAACATAGATCATGACCAGAGAAGGTGAGTTGTGCGACTCACCTCAACCTTGGACCATCTGGAACTATAAATACCAAGCCCATTTGAGAATTCCATTTGAGATTGAATTTAGAGGATTTCTAGGGTTTTGCTTAGGGATTTGCTTGGAGCTTCCGATCCAGCTGTCGTCGCTCCTAAGTGATCGATGCCAGCCATCCATCATAGGTAATATACCGTCTTAAGTGTTGAATTTGATATTGAAATTGATTCTTTCTTGCTCCAATCCATCTCTTTTCGAATTTATGTAGGATTTCCAGTTGTTTTTTCGAATCCTTCATTCTAGACGTTGTTAGCGTGTAAATTCACCAACACAGGTGAGGACTATCTTCTAAGTTGGCTATTATCTGCCCATGAGGGTTCCAAATAGTGAAAATTGGGTTTTTCTTGAATTCCATTTAAAGTTGAGTGCCGAATGATTTATATTTATGATTGATGTTCTGTATGTGTTGATTCATTACATGCTTACTTTGATGTGTAGATTGATTGCCCATTTGAATCAATTTTATGAAAATATGAGATTTTATGTGTTGTGCATATCAAGTGTTCGATGAAATTCCTGAGTGAACAGAAGTTCACATATGCTTGAGTAAGTAGATTACCATCCACCCAGGCTAGTGCCTGATTGTGAATTTGATGAGTTGGCCTACAACACCACGCCAAGTGTTTGATTTTACGCCCATATATGAAATGAAGTATATCGCATATCAACTGTTTGGTTTTATGCCTGATTGAGGCAATGAATGATATGATGTTCTATTCTTCTCACAACATGCTTAGTATAATATTTAATTGACATGATTAGGATTAATCTCTAAAAATCAAAATTTATGGACTGCCTACTTGGGTTTGGCCGTCAGGGACTTGTTTGGTCGACTTGGGAGTAACATGATCAACCGACCCTAGCTACGCCGGTTTGATTACTGTTTCACTCGGCCTACCAAATCAGTCAATTTCAGGGTTAATCATATTTGTTTGATCATTGTTACATATTCTGTAGAATCTTGAATACCTCAATTACCATTGTTATGCAGTCACTTATAACCGTACATATCAAGTCTCATGAGCCAGACATGGAATATGGGTAATTGTATTTGTGCTGTCTTTGGCTAGTGTGGGTGATGAGCCCTCCAATAGCCTTGAGCATTGAATCCTATATACTGAAGCTCATAGGCCAGGCATGGTATATAGGTAACTGTGCTTGTGCTGTCTTTGACCGGTATTGATCCTGATGGTCTTATCGTGAGTCTTGAGCACCGATGTTAGGTGACGAGCCTACCATCATTGATCTTGGGTGACGACCCATTACCATGCATATGACATTCTAGGGCATCGAGACCCTTACCATTTGATTCATTATTCAGTTATGTTGGGTGACGGACCTAAATTGGGATTCTAGGAGCCAGGCATAGGACGCCCTGGCCTGGCGGTGGGCCCCAGCCTGGTAGAGGGTACCCCGACCTGGCATTGTCCAGTGTTCGGTAAGGCCACTGTCCAGTGTCTGGCTTTCCTCGCTGTCCAGTGTTCGGTTACATTCCTGTCGGTCGTGTTCCTGTTTAACAGACTTTTGATAAGATTGAGATATTATGGCTTCGCCAATACTGCTGATTGAATACGGAATTAAATAAATACTTGGTAAACATGCATGCATCACATTTTCACTTGCATTGGTCCGATGCTGCTGCTGGGTGGTAACCCCACCGTTTATTTCTCTGGAACATAACATCTGCATATCATGACTGCATGCATTATTCAACTAGAATAAGAACTTGATTGTAAGGTTATGCTATCTGTTGATGCTGGGGTGGTAGGTGTGAGAGCCCCACCATTTGTTATACTTCACTACTTGTACTTGATTGTGTTGATGACATGTTTAACTTAAGGAATGGTAACACTGAGTATGATTACTCACTCCCACTTGGGGGGTGTTTTAAAACACCAACCAGTTATTTTGATGCAGGAGTTGCTGCCACTTGATGCATGAGATGCAGGACCTGTTGGCTTACCTATGTCGTGCATTTCAATTTCTGCCTTGAATTGGACATCTTGGGTCAATATTCTTAAAGATTTCATTGTACATATATATATTGAGCCCCAGCTGAGTGGACTCCTTGATTGTGTGGATAATTGTATGTATTTACACTTTAAATTCAAACTGAATTATACACTGTTTAGCTTAAATCTCTATTTATGAGTTGATGCCATCGATTTGTGCCATTAAACTATACTTCCGTAAAATACAGTCCGCCCGGAAGAGTCGGGAGCCGCGGACTGCCCGACACTTGATTTTCGGGGCGTGACACCTATGAACCATCTCTCACGAGAACTTGTGAGAGATTTTTGAGGACTCATCAAACGTAATGTGCTCTCAAAGTTCTCAAAATTTGAGCCGTCCACGTGATGTAGCACCCCGAAAAACCCCCAAGGCCTAACTTTCAACTTGGTTCACAAGTCTAGTGGGCCGTGGAAAAAGGAAACAGTTTCCTCCCTTGATTTGCCTCTCGCTCTCTTCTATGGCCCACAAGAGTTCTGGATCAGGTTGAAAGTTGGGCCTTGGAGGTTTTTCAGGGTGCTACATCACGTGGACGGCTCAGATTTTGAGAACACATCACATGTGATGAGTCCTCAAAAATCTCTCACGAGTTCTCGTGAGAGATGGTTCGTAGGTGAGCATTCCTCTCTCTCTCTCTCTCTCTCTCTATATATATATATATATATATATATATATATATATATATATATATATATATATATATATATATATAATCATCTTAATAAGAATGACCATATCTACAGTTTAAATGGCAAATAAACATTACGGGGTTTCAGACACTACTTTGTTTTAAGACGTTAGCTTGCAAATTGGATGGACAACAAGGAAACTTGTCGATCGGTCGAGGACCCCTACCGACCGATCGACAATGCCCAAAAACAGTCCAATGTGTTTCTGTCTTGATCTCCATCATGACCGACCGGTCAGTGGCCTCTATGCATGGAGATTTGAGGCGTCGTTTCCAACAAACTCCACCACAACTCCAATATTCATGCAACACCATGCCACGCATTATCCTCTACCTCTACTTCATCGTCATCATAGTCCCGTCACTTCTCGTGCCCCATCGACTTTATCCTTACATCTTCACGCGCCATGTCGCTCTTCTCATGTGGCCCCTTTTCTCTTGCCACATACAAGCAACCGTAGATCCCGCTGCCGATCCCGCTGCTCCACCATGAATTGTGCTCCCGATCATCTTGTAAAGATTATCGCAACTCCGTGCCTTTATCATCACGAGTTCTCCCTTTACCACTTTACAATATCAATCACAGCCGATAAACCTGCACCTTTTCACCTCGAGTGCACCAAGAGATATCACATTCTTCTTTATCTTAGGGACATGCTTCACACTTTCAATGATTCGTTCGACCCCGTTGAACATCCTAATACACATCGAACCAATACTCATCACCTTGCGGGCGTAACCATCACCTATAACAACCTATCAACCATCATACTCCCTGTATGCTATGAATGAACTCTGGTCAGGATATACGTGACATGATGCACTTAAATCTAAGAGCCACTCTCCACCAAGAGATTTTATGCTGGATACAGTCAATACATCACAAACATCACCACCGTCATCTACGGTATTAGCTCCCTCCCTAGAAGAATCTCCAGATTTCTCCTGCCTTTTCCCGAGATTCGAACAATTCCTCTTCATGTGCCCTTCTTCTCTTCCCCACAATTCCAGCATCTCACATTGTACTTCCACTTGCCATTTGATTTAGATCTCGATGACAGAGATCCTCCACCCCGCTAAGAATTCCTCCTCCTCATAACCAATGCTTCATCCGTAGAGGGACCCACGCTGCCTCTTTTCCTTCTCATTGCCTTCGCCTGAAGGGCTGAGATAACGGTTTCCACGCCGATGGTCTCCCTACCCGCGCACAACGAATCCTTAAGTGACTCATATGATTTTGGAAGAAAATTCAACAGGATAAACACTTGATCATCGTCTTTCATCGGTTCATCTACATCCATCAACTTGCAAATAAACTTATTGAAATTGCTGATGTTGCTCTCAACATTAGCCTCCTCCGCTATCCTCAAATTATACAACTGAAGTTTCAAATATATGCAATTTTTCAGAGGATTTTTTGTGTAGATATTTTCCAACCTCACCCATGTTTCAGTTGCAGTTTTCTCTTTAATGATGTTATACAGGACCTCATCTGCTAGGCATAATAGATTGAGACATTGTCTTTTTCATCGATCTTCTTCCACTCTTCTTCTTTTATAGCCTTCGATCGCTTTCCAAGGAGCGCATCTTGCAATCCTTGCTGAACTAGAAGGCATTTCATCTTCACCTTCCAAAGTTCAAAATTATTTTCTCCAAATACTTCTCTATGTCGAATCTCATGCCCGATATCATACTCTTATCTCATATCCGAATTTCTGTTACACCCCAACGATCGCTCTGATACCAGTTGTTGGGATAAAAGACCGACAGCGGAAGCAAAGCCAAACACACAGCAATAAATTGAATCAAACAAGTAACACAATGCAATCACAATGCATGCAACCAACCACACATAGACAATCTGAATTTAACGTGAAAAAACCCCTCACGGGTAAAAAACCACTGCACAAAGCGACACCAATACACTATAATATCAAAAGTTACAAGAGATAGAATCTAAAACCCTAAGATCACAAGCCCACAAGAGAAATCCAAGCTTTTTAAGAAGAATACCCTCTTCTCAAGCTCTTTCTCTCACGTAGAGCCTCTCTCAATCCCCTTTCCAATCTGGGATCCCTCTAATTCCGTAATACACTCCTTAAATAGGAGAAAACAGAGATTAAAAACTCTTTGCGCAAATTAAAATCGTGTAAGAGACCCGATACAACAAGAAAACTTGTCGACCGGTCGAGGACCCCTGCCGACCAGTCGGCTGACCAGTCGAAGATGCCCAAAAACAGTCCAGCGTGTTGCTGTCTTGATCTCCATCATGACCAACCGGTTGGTGGCCTTTGTGCATGGAGATTTGAGGCGTCCGTTTCCAACACCCGGTAGAGTAAAAGCTTATTCTCACTCATTTTTTTGTCAATTCACTATTCATGAATCTAAACAAACAAGTTCTAATAGAACTGAAAAATCAAATAAATAGTAATATTTGACGAACAAGATCAAGAATCATTATCAATTACAAGTTGAGTAGGGTCCGTTGATATGCCCGACCACATTATCCAAGTCTTAAAGACATCCATACCGTTGATTAATTAGGCCCACCTTATAGAGTTCTTACCTGGCCCACCGAAATTCACCCTCGATTTTGCCAATCACGTTAGACTTTAGTTTAAAAATGGCCCAAAACTCAATTGATGCAAAAAGGAGTATCAGGCTATATATATATATATATATATATATATATATATATCTTAGTAAGAATGACCCGGTGAATTTCTCGCAAACGCCACAGTGACAATGTAGCTTCTCACAAAGGAACTTGGAAACGGATTGCGTATTGAGCAAACTCTGTGCGGCCTACATGATTTACACCTTTTATCCCCGTTGCCCATCCATTTAACCAGCTCATTTTAGTGCATGAATCGAAAATTGAAGCATAAAGCTCAAGTGGACCAGACGGTACACATCACAAAAAAATAGTGTGAATTGGACGCTTGCTGTTGATCAAGATGATATATGCGTTTTCCTTTTATCCAGGTTTGTGTGACCAGGCCGGCTGATAAATGTACGTTACTCGAGGTTCTAAAAAGATTTCAACGGTGGACATCATTATTCCTGTTGTTGGTGGTGGTTCTACTTGAGCTTTAGATATAATTCAATTTTGGAATTATACCTTAAAATGACCTTTACAAACGGATGTACGGTGCGAATAAGACACATGCATTGGCCCCAGAGGCAATCTGCGTCTGGATTGTTGCATCACCTGTCAGCAAATCAACGGTTAAAATAAGTTCAGACAAATTCAAATTAGTGGTGCACATTTCAATAGGAAAAGCAAAGGTTACGATCAGATGCATCCGAACGGATGGTAACTATCCTATCATACATTCGAACTGTGTGGGGCCCACTATAATGTGTGAGTTTCATCCAATTCATCCAATAGATGTGTCCTGGTACTGTTAGGCCTAGATCCCAACATCAAGCCTGATCCATAACTCAGATGGGCCAAATCAAAGCCAACAACGGTAGACATTGGGAAGGACCTCCACCGTTAGGAACTTCTAGATGGAAGGTTGCGTCCAAATTGTTGTGTTATGTCATCCAACCCGTTCATCTGATGAGCTCCACCAGGATTAAAGGTCACACCAAAAATCAAAATATTCGAAAATTTTCATGGGACACAAGTGAATATATAGACTGATGGCATGATTGTACTGTGGTGTATGCCACCTGAGTTTTTGACAGAGGTGAATCTTGGGATGTACGGTGACCATGAGAAATCTCACCAGATTCACGGTTTAGATTCCGCACGCACTTCACTGGTTGCACCCACCCAGATAGATCTCATGGTAACTCCCATTCGTGCAAGATCATATGATTACCGGTAAAAAAAAATTACACCAATCGGGTGGATAGAATGAATCACAAAGATCATTAGGTCTATCCACGTTGTGGCCCACCAGATCAGTGGTCCCGATCACGACAATCATCTTCCAGGGTACGGTGGAGATGGCACGGAAGTGCAAAATACTTCTTCATATGGGGACTTGATCAAAGGCATGGAATGAGTCCGTACAAACAGGTTTCATGGATGGTGATCCAGACCATAAATCTAATGTGCTACACCACAGATGGACCACTCCGAAAAGATTTTCCTGATGGGAAGATCCTAACCGCTTGATCTTTGGTCTATTAAAAGAGGAGCCATTAAATCGGTGGCTAGGATCATCTGAATGATGTGTACTAGCCACCATTTGAACCGTCAAGAGCGTTCCAATCTGTGGCTAGGATCATCCGAACTTGGTGATTGTCGTTTTAATTCCCATTAAAGACTCTGGTTGGACTGATAGATACACGAACAATGGCCTTTCAGAAAGTGGTCCATCCACAAAAAGTTTCGGATGCTGAACGGTCTCGATCTACCAATCGATTGCCACGTGTACGGACGAAAAGGACGGCTCCATCTTAATGAGACGGAGACATGTCTATGATGATCAAGAGGGTCAGCGACGGAAGCTTTCTAGAATCGGCAGCTGGGCGAGTTGTTGCCCCGAGGAATTGCCGATTAGAATGCCCCACGAAACTCCATAAGCCAACCCCGGTTACTCTGTTGCGGGTCACCGACGGTCCTTTCGTTAACCACGGTCAAACTATACCTGATCCAACGGCTCAGATTCAATCCCCCTTTCAATCTACCAGATTTGTCGGTAAAAGAGTAGACACCGTCGGATATAGCGGTAGGTACGATAGAATCGCCAAATTTGGCGATGACGTTGCCGCACGAATGGTTGTCGGATAGAAATTCAGATAATTTCTATTTTAATGATTTTCTAATACCCTTCTATCCGACACCCTAAGGCTTTCTTAATCATGTGCTTAAAAATTACTCGTTTTGGCTGATACATTCCAATTCAATGTTAGAGGATCGTGTCCGTTGAATCTGGGGCCATCTATGATGATCCAAACCGTTCATATTATGGGCCTCACAGTGTTGGCGAATACCCAAGAACGAAACTCTCAATCTTTAACTATTTACAGTCGGATATGAACATCTCCTTAGATTTGTTTTTTGAGCCTTTGATCAAAAGGTTGCAGTCTTAGATAGACCGTTTGGATCAACTAATATGAACGCAGATCCCACGGCTAGAGTGACGACGTATCTGTAGCAATACACGGAGGTATCTTCTATGAGCTTTTCCAAGCCCACACGCAGAGATACACGCAGCTACACCTGCCAACCTGGCAAGCTTGAGGGACATCCAATCCATTCATTAGGTAGGCCCCACTGCTTAGATAGATGGCTATGTTCAAGAACCGGCATCCAATCCATTCATTAGGAGCCCACTATATCAACGGTCCGGATTAAGCGAATCATGATGTTAAATTTTTAAGTCACGTACGTATCCTTTGCTTCCAACATCCGAATACTTTTTTAAACCAAATGCTTTATCTTTAGTTATAGGATTTGATTAAAATAATTACTAATTAAAACTTGTGATTATTATAAATTACTGTTTAGTTCCTCTTGTCTGAAGATACGGATAAAATGGACAAGAGAACATTCCGTGCCTCTGGAGGCACAGCATTTTCTGTGCATCCATCTCATTCTGAACACGTGGCACACGAAGATCAGATCGAGACCGTCCATTTTGTGCTTCCAATGGTAACTGGGCCATGTTCCAAAAATCTCATTCTTTAGGTAGTTGTAGACATTTATTTGGTGGCATACAAATGAACAATGGTTGAGATAGTATAAGCAAAGAAATTTTTTAATAACGGTCAATTGAAAAATGAGTACAGAGGATGTCTGGTTCAGATCATCATGCACGTGTGTCACGTGTGTGCTACACAAGGCGATTTGAAATATTTTAGTGAAAAAATAAAATAACAATAATAATAATAAGGGTTTGCTAATGCCAATTGCCAACTACTGTATTCCTCCATTTATTTTTCCAATAATCAGTTGTACCTAAGGGCATGGGTATTTTGGTAATTTCACTTTAATTAACGAAAAAATATCTTTGGCTTTTCCTTTGATACATAGTACCGGGTACCGACGGTACCATTTGGACCTTTCTAGGCCCACCCATTTTCTCTTGATTAAAGGCTGAGTTATTTGCATCGCACGTACCAAACTTGACACGTGTGAAGGAACAGGACCACTCATCAGGTGGAGCAACCGTTGACATGCCAGGCCCACTTGTGGTCCACTTACCATGCCTCAAGTTATCTCCAGGAGAGGAAATCCAGACCATTCAGATCGTGGCGTACAAATGGATGGTTGGGAAGAGAGATTTAGCGATGGTCCATTACCAACAGAAAGATGCGACTAGGAGATTTTGGGGGTATGGTCCGTCTTCGAAGAGAAGACGAATGGTTAGGATTGTCCAGCCTAACGTCTTTTTCTCATGATTTTGGTGAATCGTTGATGATGACAGCATCCTTTCTACTTTCACGTGTGTTTGGAGCGAAGCGAAAATGGTGTACGTTCCCGTGTTCTCACCAGCCCGCCTTTCAACGGTCGTCCAAACGTACCCTAAATTATTGCATTAGACAGTCAATTTCAATAAAATTGCAATAGTTGAGTTCAATAAAGTGGGGATGGCCATAGATTTGACCCAAAATTGAAATTGTTTGCGAGTATGCAAAACTGTGCAAAATTGAGTCCACCGACCTTTCGCCCAGTGGACGGATTATCATAGAGTGGACAGGCAGATTTCTAAGGGTCTTAGACTGGTCGGACCGATCTGCTGGAGGCTTCAACCGATCGCCCGACTAGTCAAATATTGAGGCAAACAGACTGTTTTTTAAGCAAAACTCACTAGACGTTTTTAGCCGGTTGTCGACCGATCGACTGACGTGCGGGAGACGTTTTTTCTTTCGCGGTTTCGCGTTGCATGTTTCCAAATTGGGATGGAGTCCTATTTAAACAACTCCTAATTGTGTTAGGCTGTATCCTAATCAATACCTATGCTCTAACACGAGATTAGTGTTTTAGGGAGATGATTGTGAGGTTTGAGCGAGTTTCGTTCATCTTTGAGATCTACTTGTGGGTAGATTAGCTCTGTAATTGTCTGAGATTCATAGTGGAGGTGTCGCTTTGTGTCGTGGTTTTTTCCCACAAGGGTTTTTCACGTAAAATTCATATGTCTTGCGTTAATTGCTTATATGGCTGTGTGGTGATTGTTTGATCTTATTCGTTGCTTTCGCTAACCAAAATTTCAACAAGTGGTATTAGAGCTATCGTTGGAAGGTAGAAGGAGTTTTTGAAACAATCTCATGGCTTCAAGTACGAAGTTCAACGTTGAGAAGTTTTCGACTAAAAATAACTTTAAGTTGTGAAAGGTGAAGATGATGGCCATCCTAACTCAGTAAGGGGTCGTGAACGCCCTTGGAAAGCGATCTACTGACATAAAAAATGATGAGTGGACCAAGATGGATGAGAAGGCTATGGCCTCAATTCAATTATACCTTGTAGATGACGTCCTCTATAACATCATGAAGGAGAAGACCGCTGTAGACATATGGATCAAGCTAGAGAACATCTATGTGAAGAAGTCTCTAGAAAATTGCATGTATCTAATGATGCAACTCTTCACTTTGAAAATGGTGGAGGGGACAGATGTGGAGAACCACATTAACATGTTCAACAAGTTGATTTGCAAGTTACTTGATTTTGGTGAACAGATGAAGAACGAGTATCAAGCCTTGATCTTGTTGAACTCGCTTCCTAGTTCATATAAGTCTCTCAGGGACTCGTTGTGTGCGGGTAGAGACACTATTAATGCTGAGACCATTGTCTTAGCCCTTCAGTCGAAGGCAATGAGACATAAGAGCGGTGATGGTAATTCTTCCTCCGATGTACTAATTATGAGAGGAAGAAATTCTGAGCGAGGTAAATGATCATCGCGTTCTCGATCTAAGCCAAAGGGCAAGGGTAAAGCGAAATTGAAGTGTTGGAGATGTGGCTAAGTTGGACACATGAAGAAGGACTGCAAGAGTCCTAAGTATAAGAAGGAGAAGTCAGGAGACTCCTCTAGGGAAACCAATACCACTGAAGCTGAAGAAGATGGTAGTGATGTGTGCGAGGTTTTGATGGCGTCAAAGATTGGATTTCTCAGCGATGAGTGGATCATGAACTCCAAGGCTTCGTACCACAAGTGCTCGGATAGGAGCGCCTTTACTTCCTACAGGGAGTATGAGGGAGGCTTGGTATTTATAGGCGATGACTATGCTTGTAAGATTGTGGGAATTGGTACTATGCGCATCAAGATGTTCAATGGGATTGAACGGACCTTAATAAAAGTAAGGCACGTTCCTAGGTTGAGGAAAAATCTGATTTTCCTTGGTGCACTAGAGGCATTGGGGTGCAAGTTCACTGGTTTTGACCGGTTCTACAAAGTTTCAAAGGGGGCCCTTGTAATTATGAAGGGACAAAGGCATGGAAACATTTATAGGCTGATTGGGAGCACTTGAGTAGGTGGAGTTGCAGCGATTGTAGCGGATTCCACGTCTGCACGTATGTGGCATGCACACTTAGGCCACATGAGCGAGTGGGGTATGAATGTATTCTCTGAACGATCTTTAATTCTTTCCTTTAAATTGGTAGACTTTAATATATGTGAACATTGTATATATGGAAAATAGTCTAGATTCTCATTTAAAGGGGGAGACATGTATGTAAAAGGGTGCTTGAATATGTCCATTCCGATGTATGGGGGTCATCGCCCGTTATTTCTATTGGGGGTCATCATGTTTCGTGTCGTTTATCAATGATTATAGCAAGAAGGTTTGAGTTTATTTTTTAAAAATAAATTCGATGTCTTCATGACCTTCAAGTATTGGAAGGCGATGGTGGAGAATCGGTCAGGGCAGAAACTAAAGGTTTTGAGAACTGACAATGGAAGTGAGTTCACTTCCAGGGAATTTAACACATATTGTAAGGAGAAGGAGATCGTGAGGCACAACACAGTGCGCCACACGCCAGAGCAGAATGGTGTGGCAGAGCGGATGAATCGGGCTATCTTGGAGAGAGCTCGATTCATGATTAGTAATGCTGGGTTGGGCAAAGAGTTGTGGACTGAGGCCGTTAACACAGCTTGTTACTTGATAAATTGGTTTCCCTTTATGACAATTGAATGTAAAATCCCTGAGGAAGTGTGGAGTGGTTGTACGCTAGACTATTCAAGTCTGCGGGTTTTCTATTGTGAGGCTTACTCTTATGTATCGTCAGTTGAGAGAGATAAGTTAGACCATAGGGCCAGAAAAATGGATCTTTATGGGCTATGGTGATGGTGTGAAGGGTTATCATATATATGATCCTGTCACACGAAAGTTCACCCCGAGCCTTGATGACAAGTTTGATGAGAGTTCTTTATTCCATAAGGATGCTACAAAGGAACCAGAAAAATCAGATATTGTTGATATACAGAATGACAGAGATGAGATATGGGCCGATACTAAGGCGTAAACAGAGGTATAAGATGAGGTGAAGCAGCAGCATGTGCGAAGAAATCCACATAGGGATCGCTGGTTACCAGCAAGATATAAGGATGACTTGAACATTGCATTTGCTCTCATTATAGATGAGGAGGATCCGTCTAACTTTGACGAGGCACTACTAGATGAGATGCTGAAAAGTGAAAGAAGGCAATGCAACATAAGATGGACTCCCTGTACAAGAATGAGATTTGAGAGCTTGTGGAGCTTCCAGTGAGCCGAAAAACGATTGAGTGAAAGTGAATTGTTCAAAAGAAACATGATAGATAAAAGGCAAGGTTGGTAAAAAAGGATATGTTCAGCGTGAAGGCCTGGACTTCAGTGAGATTTTTGTGCCGATTATGAAGCAAGTATCTATTAGGTTCATGTTGGCACTGGTTGCCCAATATGACCTCAAGTTGGTACAGATGGATATAAAGACTGCTTTCCTGCATGGGGAACTGGAAGATTAGATTTATATGGTGCAACCAGAAGGTTATACAGTGTAAGGGGCTGAGAACAAGGTTTGCAGGTTAAAGAGATCGTTGTATGGTCTTAAACAGTCGCCTAGGTAATGGTACAAGAAATTTAATTCCTTCATGATGAGTCAAGGCTTTCCCAGGAGCGAGTACGATCATTGTGTCTATTTCAAGACCCTGAATGATGAGAAGTTTTTCATATTGGTGCTGTTCATCGATGACATGCTTATCACCAGTCATAGCATGTCTGACATCGATGTGTTGAGGACTCGGCTTTCAGGGATATTCAAGATGAAGGATTTGGGGGCTGCAAAGAGGGTTTTTAGTATAAATATTCATAGAGACAGGAAAATGAGCAAGTTGTGGTTATCTCAAGAAGAATACCTTGAGAAGGTGTTAAAGAAGTATGAGATGGACAAGTCCCAAGACAGATGAAGAAAAGCATGTTATGTCTCATGTGCCCTATTCAAGTATTATGGGCAATTTAATGTATGCCATGGTCTGTACAATACCGGATATTTCACAAGCTATGCGTGTTGTTAGTCGATTCATGTCTAACTCGGGCAAACAACATTGGGAAGCTATGAAATGGCTACTTCGATATATTTGAGGTACACAAGACTATGTCTTGACGTTTGAAAAGTCCAAGGACAAGTTGGTTGGTTACATCGATTATGATTACGCAGATAGTGTGGATAATAGGAGATCAACCTCAGGATACTTGTTTGTGTTAGCGGGTGAAGCGATTAATTGGATGTCTAAGCTTCAGTCTGTGGTGGCTCTTTCCACTACTGAAGCTAAGTATATAGCGGTGATAGAAGCTTTAAAGGATGCTGTTTGGTTGAAAGGAATGATACATCAGTTGGGGCTTCAGCAGGAAGTCATGTCGATTAATTGTGACAACTCTATTGTTATCAATTTAGCTAAAAATTCTGTTTATCACTCTCGTACTAAACACATTAATGTGTGTCACCATTTTATTCGACAGGTGCTTGAGGAAGGAGATGTGACCCTGGACAAGATTCACACTAGCGTGAATCCGGCGGATATGCTAACCAAGGTGGTCCCAACAGAGAAGTTCTAAGTTCTGGGTAACTTCTCTGGGATTGACAAAGGCTTAATGAAGACGTAATGATGCATGAGAAGCGACGACACTATGATTGATGATGAACTGATTTATGAAGAGAAGAGAAGATGGTTTGAAGTTTTGAAGCCTTGGTGAAGTTTGTTGATGAGTCTGCAAAACTGTGCAAAATTGAGTCCACCGACCGGTTGGCCAGTGGATAGATTGTCACAGAGTGGACAGGTAGATTTCTGGGGGTCTCAGACCGGTTTGCTGGAGGCTCCGACCGGTCGAATATTGAGGCAAACAGACTGTTTTTAGGCAAAGCTCACTGGACGTTTTTAGCCAGTCGTCGACCGGTCGGCCGACCAGTCGACTGACGTGCGGGAAACATTTTTTCTTACATAGTTTCACGTTGCACGTTTCCAAATCGAGATGGAGTCCTATTTAAACAACTCCTAATCATGTTGGGATGTATTCTAATCAATACCTAGGTGTTCTAACACAACATTAAGGTTTTGGGGAGAGGATGTGAGGTTTGAGCGAGTTTTGTTCATCTTTGGGATCTACTTGTGGGTGGATTAGCTCTGTAATTGTTTGAGATTCATAATGGAGGTGTCGCTTTGTGCCATGGTTTTTTTCCACAAGGGTTTTCCACGTAAAATTCGTGTGTCTTGCGTTGATTGCTTGTGTGGTTGTGTGGTGATTGTTTGATCTTCTTCGTTGCTTCCGCTGATCGGATTTCCAACAAAAATTACTATTATTTCAAAGTCCATCAAATTGCTATATTAGTAGGTTGTCAACATTTCGAATATGGGCGGTGATGGTAGGGCGGTCTAGCTCAGCAAGAGTAGGGTTTGACCCTAAATATGGCATGAGCGACACACCTGGGCTTGAAATCTATGTCGGATACCAAGCCAACAATGAATGACTCAAGCCCAATTTAGCTCTTTTGGTATAAAGGTGCTTTTTTTCTTTTCAATTATTTCTGACCTACCTACGGTTCAATGTCACCCTTTAGCTATAAATATTAACAGATATGACATGTTGTGCATAGATATGTGAAAGGGGGGGAGTGATTTTATACACTTACACTTGCAATCGTTCAATACTAACAACACAAATATATATATATATATATATATATATATATATATATATATATATATTAAGGCTCATCTTCACTGCATAAGAAATCTCTCACTTAAAAAAAACCTATAAAATATTACCACGCTCTACACATGTTTTCCTTATATAGAAAACACAACAAGAAAAAACACTTAATAAAGTCTAGAGAAACTAGACTATATATATATATATATATATATATATATATATATATTCTCTCTATTTCTCTCTTTATTTGTAGCCTATGCGTACACACACCACATGGTTTGTAAGTGACTCTCTCCCTCTCTCTTTATGTGTGTGTGTGTGTGTGTGTGTGTGTGTGTGTGTGTGTGTACACATAGGCCACAAACAAAGAGAGAAATAAAGAGAAAGTAGGGTGTGAGCTACACGCATCGAGGGGTTAATATATACTACACTGTGAAAGAAAGAGAAAATGGTTTGGGCTACTTGTTTATTGTGCAGCCCCAAGTGCAAGGTTGCAAAGTAGTATATACTCGGTGAGACCGAGGTCGATCCACAAGACTAAATTGGATAAGAACACTATTGGAATTAAAGATGAGTCTAGATTTTCAATCCAGCGAATTAAAGGCATGTAGAAACAATAAATAACTAAGCACTAAGGATCCAGGGATCCACTTCTAATTAATCTACAATGCATATTTTAGCTATTCAACTTTAGTAACTTAATTGAAATTGAATAAGGATTCCATCTAATTGGAAGATAAAATAGTTAATTCAAGCATAATTCACCAATAAGGATATAAACTTCGATTAAATTATTCTCTCATTAAGAATAAAGTAGTTGATTGCAGGGAATTTTAAGTATCTAATGTACCTAGAGTTCACAATAAATCAAGAAATTTTACATATCAACACTTTCATAAAAGTTAGCTAATTAATTGTATGAAATTTCAAGCATCCATATGCTCAGAGTTGACAATGGATCAAAAAATTACACAAATCAATAATAATTCAAATCAAATTCAATTAAAAATCATCATTCAAAATAGTGAATTCGAGCATAGTTCACCAACAAAGATATGAACCTCAATTAAATGATTCTCTCATTAAGAACAAAGTAGCTGATCGCATAGAATTTCAAGCATCTAATGTACCTAGAGTTCACAACAGATCGAGAAACTTTACAGATTAACACTTCCATAAAAGTTAGCTAATTAATTATATGGAATTCTAAGCATCCATTATGCTCGGAGTTAACAATGGATCCTAGAATTACACAAATCAATAACAATTCAAATCAAGTTCAATTAAAAATCATCATTCAAACCAATGCAATGAAGCAAATAAATTAAAACATTGTAATTTAACTAAAAACTTCACCCTTAGTGCTAGCTAAGATATTAGCCTGACATAACTATCTCAAAAACAAAGAAAATATGAAAAATCAAACTAAGAAGGGAAGAAAAGGAGAACTAGAACAAACTCCTCTCTTTGCTTGATACTACCCTAATTCGAGCTTAGAAGCCTTCAAAAAAAAAAATTCATTGTCTTTGGAGAGTACCATTTAATTTTGAAAACAATTTCCACACACAGAATTTGCATATCTATAGATAGGAGTCTTAAATAGTATCAAGCCCCATCAAGGGCTCGTCAATAGGATCGAAGCTTCCATCGATGGAATCAAAGAAGTGCAAAAACAGTCCAACAAACTTTCTAAAAAAAAATAATTTTCTCGATATGATGTTCGATTCTATCGAGACCCATTGAGGGGCTGCCGATGGAATCGAAGTGCTATCGAAAATTATTGATTATCTTCTTTTTTCTTCAACGCACTTTGATCTTTAATTTTGCACTTTAGTACTTATTTACTTGGTTCTTCATCACTTCAATTCTTTTTCTCTTTATCCAATTCTTCAATTGCTTGGGCTTTATCTCCCTTAGGCGTTAATTCTCCTCTTTTAGCTCTATTTCTTTTTAGATTTTGAAATCTTTCTACATATTAAAAAGAACTCTAATTAGATCATATTAACATGAATTTGCATGTAAAAACACTATAAAGTAGGGGATAAATATGCAATATTTAGCACTTATCATCATGTCAACAAACTCCAGAAAACTTGCACCACTCTTTATGTGAAGTAGGTAAAATAAGACTTATTCAGCAATAAGCTCACACAATTTGTAAATTCTCAAAATACCTTGCCTATTTTGGAACTCCCTTTAAATGTCTTTTAAATCCAAAGTTCATCACTCTCTGGATTAATTGCATGAGCAAAATTTCTCCTTATTATTAGGGACATTGACATTCATACACCTATCTTTTGGTGTAATGACAAAAAAAGCCTACTTTTAAAATAATGGCATCCATCCGCCCAAACTTTAAATCATTAGTCATCTATCCGCTCGTTGTTTTCGGTTGTTATGTATACTATATTGTATTTTTAAAATGATCACAATACCCTTGAAAAACAACATAAAACAACTCTTTTTGCTTTCGAAACCCTAACCATAAAAGCATTCCCTCTCTTGCCTTTCTTCTTCCACTATAAGCTTTAATGTCCTCATCTCCACCACGCCCCCCGATTTCTTCACTCCACCATTCCCACATTCCATTGCAACTCGCTGCCCACAACTGAACCCATTACCCACCGCCTGCCGTGACCCAACCCATAATCGAACCCACTGCCATGAGCGCTACTTGTGATCTAACAACCAGATCTCAAGTCTACCATTCAGTCAGGTTAGTAGAGCTCTCTAGATTTGATTTGGGGTTTGTTGTTGATTGGGTTATGTTATTTAATTTATGAGTTTTTGTATTTATGGTGATTTGGGGTTTGTTGTTGATTGGGTTATGTGATTGGATTTGGAGTTTTTGTGTTTACAGTGATTTGAGGTATGTTGTTAATTGGGTTATGTGATTAGATTTGGGGGTTTATGTTTTATAGTGATTTAAATATTTTTGTAAACACCAAAAACTTCAGTTTTTGTAATTTAAGGCAGAAAAACCACATTTCACAGTGGGTTTTGCAATGCACTTTAGGGCCTGTTTGATTTTTTAAATACATGGTAAAATAATGCAAATGTGTAATGATTATTTCCTTAGGAAATCACCGCACCATTCTCCATGCCTGATTTGATGACTTACTTTTTCATTATTAAAATCGGGAGAGTGAAAAATATAAGTGGGGCCCACTGTGCTATATATGGATTATCCACACTGTCCATCTATTTTGCTAGATGAATACAAGACATGATCCAAAAAATGAGGCAGATTTAAAGCACAAGTGGACCACACAACAAAAAAAAGGGAATCAAATACCCATTGTTAAAAACTTCTTCGGTCCACTGTTTCCTTTGGTGTGGGCCACTTGAGTGTTAAGTCTGCCTCATTTTTTGGCTCATGCCTCAAAATATTATGGTAAAATTGATGGATGGTGCGTAAAACTGTATATGAACCGAGCTAGCTCGAAAAGCTTGCTCGGCTCAGCTAGAAAAAGCTCGGTTTAGCTCGGCTCGTAGGGTTGAACAAGCCAAGTCGAGCCTATTTTATGGGTTCGTTAAAAATTCAAACCAAGCTTGAGCCTGGCCTGAGCTCGATTCGGCTCTGCTCGAACTAGGCTCGGCTCTGCTTGAACTAGGCTCGGTTCAGCTCGAACCAGGCTCAATTCGGCTTGGCTCATGTATAGGCTCGGTATTTAAAATATATTATATATTAATATTATTATATAATATATATATACATAAGTCTAAAATAAAAAACAAAAGTCTAAAAGTTTTCCATTTGAGCGCGCTGTCCCTTCTCTCTCTTCGAGCCCCCCCCCCCCCCCCCCTCAAACCCTAGTTGCATTGCCCGTTGTTGCATGACTGCCTTCCGGCCATCCGACCGCCACGAGGACCACGACCCTCTGAACTCTCTCTCTCTCTCTCTCTCTCTCTCTCTCTCTCTCTCATCTTCTGTCTTCTCATCTCCTCTCTCTCTTCGCTCATCGCCCAACGTCCCTCTAGCCGACAGCCGACCTCCCTTCAGCCGCCAACCTCCCCTGTCCGACCGTCCTAAACTCAAAAGCCCAATCTCGATTCAACTCAAATGCCTAAGTTTGATAGTGGCTCGAAAGCTCGACTCGAATTTAAGCTCGAAAGCTCGAAGCTTGAACATGCTCGAATTCGACTCAAAAGCTCGACCAAACCAAGCCAAGCCTGTCAGTTGGGCTCGAGGACCAAGCCGAGCCAAGCTCGAGCCCAGGTCGCTCACTGACCAAACCAAGCAGAACTCTACAAAGCTCGGTTTGGCTCGACTCGTGTACACTTCTAATGGTGCAGATATATCATATATATCAATATGGGGCCCATAATTTAAAACCACTTCTTTTGAACCAATTTTCAAGGAAGAAATTACTCCAAATTTTCAAACAGGAAAGAAAGTAATAATTGCTTATTTCCAGGGCATTTACAAAGTAATTGAAAAATCAAATAGGCCCTTAGGTGTTTGTTCATGGTCTGATGCGGAACTTGTGGTATCAAACTAGATTGGGTAGTACTGATTCTGAGTTGGCTTGGACTAATCATATCGGACTTGTTTAGGATCAGTTGCGTGCTTTCATAGTTGCTTTCTTTTTTGTGTATAAACTTTTAAACCCTTTCCTCATGTAGGTGGAAAAAAAATGTTGGCTCGAGAAAAATGAATCATAACACAAGTATATCACAGGGGACATATACAAGTAAATGATATTTGTAAGACCATGAAATATATTGGTAGCATGATAGAAAAGTATAATTTAGAACCGAACAGAATGTCATTCATGATGGTGGAGAGAGACCTTAGAAACAAGTTAAGGTGTCCCTCAAGTCAAAATTTGAAATTTACTTATATCATCCTAGGAGTTAATCCTAGAGTGAGGATGGGATAAGTCAGCAATGGTGCCAAGTTGTTGGAAATGTTTAGCCACTATAGGGTCAAGACATTGCAGTTGAAGTTGTATATGACGTACACGCCTGAAGCAGGCGACGAAAATGAAGTTGAGGATGGGGATGATGACGATGAGGACGATGATGCAACATACATTCCTGAGGAAGAGGAAGCAAGTGATGAGGATGAAGAAGAAATAATCCATGGACTTGTAGATGATGGGATATTCCCTCAACATAGTTATCCACCTAATCTATATTCAGTGCAAGATTCGTCTGAAGATGATAACTTGCATGCAGAAGAGGAAGAAATAAAGCTGTAAGATTTTTTCATGAGCAATCCCAATTTCTTCATCAAGTAAGAATTTGATGATAATGAAACATTTCAGATGGCTCTTCGACAATACTATGTATCTAGGGGAATCCAACTAAAGTAGCACAAAAATGACCCAAAATGTGTTACCGCGACATGTAGGGCTAAAAATTTTCCTTTTAGGATCCGCGCAAGTTTTCATACAAATGGAATGAAATTTGTAGTGAAGAGGCTCAACGAGGAACACAACTACACTTCAGTAAATGAAAAGGGCAATCCAATGGCATCTGCTTTTGTGAGTTGTTAAAATAATAGAAGACACAATACAAGAGAACCCAGAAGCAAAGGTGAAAACCCTGAAGGAGCAACTCTTCAGGAAATATGCTTTGAAAGTATATATAGAAAAGTATATTGAAGAAGGGAGAAAGCACTTAAAAAACCGACTGGCTCACACGAACAACATACACTCTCGTACCAAGATTCTGTTTTACCATGTTAGACTACAATCCAAGAAGCATGATTAGATATTGTATGGAAAGCGATGATAACCGACGGTTCTGAAGGTTGTTCATGTCATTTAAGGGTTGCATCATGGGGTTTTTGAATGTTGTGAGGCCGTTCATAGGTTTAGACGGATGCCACGTGAAAAGCAAGTACAAAGGTACAGTGTTGTCTATCGTTGCCATGAATGGAAAAAACAATGTTTTTCCCTTAACTGTTGCTATGGTCGAAGGGGACAATACAAATAGTTGGACTTGGTTCTTGAATAATCTACGTGTGGCTATCAACATGCCAAGAGAATTAGTAATAATGTTGGATAGGCATAAGGGTTTGGCCGAAGTTGTTGGCATTGTTTCCATCAGCATATCACAGATTCTACATGTGACATCTCTATTAGAACTTCAAGAAACAATTCCGAGAGAAGTTTTACAAAGATAGATTTTGGAGGGTCGCACTTACATATATGCCCTTTGACCACGGCCAAGCTTTGGATGAGATAAAACAACAATTTTCTGCCACATATCAATGGATAAAGAAGGTCCTACCTAGGTTTTAGTCTTGTACTTATTTTGAAGACCATTCCAAGATTGATTCGGTCACCAATAACATATCCAAAAGCTTCAACAATTACATATATGATTTGTAAATAAAACCTATTGTGAATAGTATGAATTGGTGTAGATCGAGGATTATGAATACATTTGTTGTACGTAAGGCACTAGCAGAAGCATGGATTTCAGTTTTAACCCCATTGGCTATTAAAATGTTGAAGAAGCCAAGGTCTGAAGCTTCTCTATGTCAATTGAGGCAGGAAACTATGGTAAAGTCAGAAGTTATATCTGAGGAGGGTACATCAATTGTTAATTTGAATAAAAAGACTTTCACCTACCATTGATTTCATATTACAGGACTACCTTGTAAGCATGTAGTGCCGCAATTTGGGCCATTCATGAATATGTAGAGGATTATTGTTCATGGTACTATATGGTTGCTGCGTGCAGACAACTTTATGCTGGGCCTATCCACGCCATGCCTAACCACAAACTATGGCCGAAAGTTGACGACGTTGTGCTCCCTCATTTTTCGGCGTCCTCCAGGTCAACCAAGAAAGTTGAGGATCTGAGGCGCATATGAGTTGTAACTGTCCACTTCATCGCAAACAGTAAAATGCGATTGGTGTAGCTGCCATGGAAATAATCTACGTACATGCAAAGAACCCATTAACAACAACTAGGTAATACTTTTAGAAAATATATTTTGTGAAAGATTAACTGCATATCATGACTAGCACATTTGTCTTTTGTATTAACCTTTAGAAAATGTTATTGATGGTAGTAAACATTAGAACTTGGTTATTTCGTGGATGAATGGTTAGATCCTACCCCTGTTTCTAATCTTTATTTTATTTGGTTAGTTTCTATTGTTTTTATTGTATTTCACTTGATCATAGATTCAAAGCTATTCAAATATGTCAACTTGCACCCATTTTGAATGTGTTTACTATACTTATGTTGTTGACAGAATAGATGTTTATGTATTCAATTAAATGAGAGGTGATTATCCGCAATGGCAATGCTTATGTAGAATAGGGCCAATGACTATTTTCTTGTCAAGAACACCTCAAAATCCCAGATGACACTTTATAAGTGTCCTACTAGGGCGGTGAGTGATTTTATACAGCCTAATTTATTTAATTGTGAAATTGTAAATTATGAAATATGTTCTTTCTTAAACTGTTATATTTATTGTAGGTGCACGATGATTCGTTTATTTGGTGTTATGAGGCAGAGGGACATATTGCCCGTTTAGTGAATCCTTCTCAGTCATCTACTACTCACATGTCTACTTCATATACAATCGTAAGGAGGACATTATGAGGTTCATTAACATAAATAAGTGAGGAAGAAGCATCAAGCAATTACTGCATGGTAACCATGATGGTATCAAGTGGTTGGTTTATGGAGCATGTGGTTTTTGTGTTATTCTCTCCGCACTTCTAATCATTTTCTTGGTGACTTTTGTTGCTATGTATTACTTATTACGTTGATTTCTTCCTCAGTAAATTTAGTATGGTTGTGGAATATATGAGAAATTTAGAATACTAGATGTGGATTCTATTATAGTACTTTATCAACATAGAATATTTGTGACTTGGTAGATTACCATTTACATAGGTTTCTTGTCTTAATAGGAACTGAAGAGAGTAATGTTAGTTCTTAATTGCTAAATATTTATTAACACGGGGTTTCTGCTATGCGTCATGCTTGTTCTTGTTGTCTCAATGGGAACCTTTGTAACTTGAAAGGGCAACCACTTGTTTCCATTTGATGAATGTGTCAGCCTGATTTGTAGACTAGGGATAATGGCCTGAATTTTTTTTACGTAACGATTTTTTTTTCCCCATAATTTCAAGTGGGCCATTTCATGAGTTGAATGGCCTAATTTTTTTGCTAGGGATGTGAATAGTAGAGCCCACCTAATGAATGTTCCAATTCTTTCCACAATTTCAAGTAGGCCATTCCACTAGATGGTTATATATTCCCTGGAGAGGTATTTTTTAGATGGTAAAGGACGTAGTTTGTTTAATAATGTAAGTAATGGAATCGAAGCAAGTTCATGAATGCATAGATAAAGGGTGTTTTTTGTTTAACAAGGAAAATTATGAAAATGATTGTCATACGGCATTGTTTACATCTCAACCAATAATGGGAATTAGAAAACTAAAAATAAAATTTAATAAGATGAATGGGCATTTCCATTCATCTAGGAGGTGGTCTACAAGTTGGATGGCCATGATTAGTGAAAAGAGCATAGCCGTATATGTGGGGCCCACCGTGATGTATTTGCTTAATCAACACCATCCACTCATTTCCTTAGATTAATATAGGGCTAGACGCAAAAAATGAGCAGAGCTATATCTGTTAGCCCCACCGTGTATCTGCTTGATCAACACCATCCATCTATTTCTTGAAGTTAATTTAGGGTTAAGCGTAAAAAACTAGTAGAGCCATATTTGTGGGCCCCATTGTGATGTATCTGCTTGATCAACACCATCCATCAATTTACTGAGATTATTTTAGGGCAAGAGGCAAAAAGGACACTAATTGAAATCTCAAGTGAACCACACCATAAGAAATAGTGGGGAAAATGATGTCAATTGTTAAAACTTTAGAAAAATGAGTAATAAAGGGTAAATGATAGATTACACAGCAACTAGGGGTAACATTGACCAAAAACAAAGTTAACGTCACTTTTTGTTTGCAAACCGTCAATCAAGGTCAATTTAGGCGTATGGATGACATTTCTGAAATGCTTAAGCAGATGGATGACATTATTTTAAAAGAAGGCTTTTTCCAACATTGCCCCAAAAGGTAGGTGTATGGATGTTAATGACCCTTACTATTATAATTGAGATTTTTAAATAAGCCCATCAAATAAAATACTTGAACTAATGATCTATATAACATCCTGTTTACACATTTCCTGTTGCATCCACGCAGACCAATGAGATGTCGCCACGTGTCGGCACTACATACGAATGACGGATGAAATCCTATTCATGCCTCGAGGATATCTTTTACCCCATATCCTTCCGTGACTGTAGACACCCCACCTTCGGCTATACTGTTGGTGGAGATAGCTGGATGAATGGAGGACTATACCCTCAAATCCCATGTCCAAACTCAGCCAAACTCACCCTTGTAAGCCCCAATCCATAGTCCAACTCACCCCTAAACATCAGCTTGAAAACCCCCCATAAGAAAAACCAGTCAAAAAAATCTCAAAAAGTCAAACTCACTGAGTCAACCCGTTGAGTCAAATCACCGAGTCAACCCGCCGAGTCAAATCGCCGAGTCAAAACACCGAGTCAACCCACTGAGTCAAATCACCGAGTCAACCCGCTGAGTCGACCCACTGAGTCAACTCACTGAGTTCCAAGCAGCAGCCCCGAGGCATTCTCCAAGTCTTGATCTAGCCACTCGAAGCCAATCCTTGCGACACCTCCGTCCATCTAGCTGTTCTTTACTAACATCATCTCATTCACATCTAGCATAAGTTTAACATTTACTTTTCTTCCAACCCCCTGCTTCACTACAAGCACTTTGATTATTCAAACACACTGCATGCATCTCCCATAAAGCACCTGTCAGTTCGAGCGTATGCTCTAGGCTTGCCTGTTAGTGGAACCTGCCCATCAGAAACTCTTACCGTTCAGACCTGCATTCATGTACATATCACTACAAGCACTTTGATCATTCAAACACACAGCATGCATTCCGCATAAAGCACCTGTCAGTTTGAGCGTATGCTCTGGGCTTGCCTGTTAGTGGAACCTGCCCATCAGAAACTCTTACTGTTCAGACCTGCATTCATGCATCATGTCATCTATGAGAATGTACGAGGATTAAGACAGACTTTCAAGTATTGGTTCGATTCTGTGAAGTAGAGACCGTACTCCAGTACGGGCAGTGTGTGGGGTGCTTAACCTCTTCCCAACCTGTAACCGTGATCCCTTACCTCGAATCTCTGGCCGCAGATCAAAATGAGTCATTTTAGAAAAAGAAAACTTCGGATTCCCTTCTTTAACGTTTCTACGGGGTCTAGCCGACTGTAGATTCGAAGTAACTGGCTAGTGGCAACTCTGGTCTTATATAAACTCATCTAAACACATCCAACTTAACACGATAACCAAACAAAGCCCTCAAAAACGAGGCAAGCCAGTGGCATAAACGGCGATTCGCACGCACGCACGCACTTCTTCTTTTTCCGAAAGGAAAGGGAGAACGTCGTCGGGAGCGCGAAACGGCGAGGGTCCATAGTGACACATCACCCGTTAAAAGCAGAACGACTCAGAGCCATACACACATTTGTAGATGAGACACTGTGATGAAAGACACGTAGCCCTTATATGAGCGACAATGTGGTCAAGTAGCATACTCGACAAGCTTATAAAGACCAGCCAAGATAGGAAATCTATTACAATCCGGATATACTTGACAAGTCCGTCTCACACAATCCTACCTAAATGGAAAACTTTCTAGAGATAATTTGTACTTTTACGACAACTACAAAGGTTTAAGAAGTGAATTCTTCTCAAATTAGAAGGAAAAAGACACAATAAGGAATTCAAGTCCGACTAGGATACATACTAATCCTATAACCTTCGAAGATCACACACCAGTAAGGAAACCCGGTATAATTGTTGTCTCTAGATCTATGTAAGGAGCACACGATAGAGAACTCGAGGCACTAATGGAGCCATGACACACAATCTCTCACAACGCATGCAATACTACATTATCTTAGTTTTAGCTGTAATCTCTCTACTTCCATCCATCCCTGCTACAGAACGTCCGAAGTTTAATACGACTTAGATTGCTACTGTCTTCACAACCTATCATCATTGGATCTCTGATTAACCGAGTTCATACTTGGAAGATCAACACGATCACATCTTGCTGACCATCTATCTCGATTGTTTGTTCATGTTTTCGATGATTATGCTAAACATTATCATAAATCAATAAAATTGGTGACTAACCTTTATTTTTAATTTCAATCGTCCATTATTGTGTTACTGAGAAACTTGAGGCTTGCAATCACTATTAAAAAAAAGTCCTTAGTTCAAGGCAAAATGATCCCATTCAGATGGATTAACTCGCCCCTCGTAAATCGCCTGATCATTATACATTATTGGCTAGATAGTCAGGTCAACCTTCGCAAGTCTGATTCCAGGGCTGATTTGGCGCCTAGGTCGCTAATGTTCAATCGAACTCAAGTCGAGTAAAACTCTAGCATGCCAGCATTAACCTAATTGCACACATTTGATTGATTATGGGCCATTCATTAACACGTATAGCCTCATACCTAATTGAACTATAACACGTCCCACCAACATGCCACATGTTTAGGATATCCTTACCGTTTAAATGATAGGTAAATCAATCAAAACCTAACAAACAAGTTACCCTAATTGAACCACTATAGGTAATGGGGCAGTGGCTAGAGAGGTTAAACCACCATAAGCAACTGGGGCAACAGCTAAAGATTAAGATAGACAGTTTAATCACCACTTTGTTTTTTGCCCCTCTACAGTAACACTGTAAGGGGATCCAAATGCATAACGACCACTTTGTAACGGAGAATATCCAAATGCATCATCCATCATAAAAATCACTTGGCACAAAAATCAAGCAAGCCTACTCATCTGGGCTGACCTTGTAGAGCAAGGTCCACGGCCAAGCTAAGCGCCCACTGGCACTCACAACTTCGAATAGAATCCTGTTAATTTTCCAATATAGAATCATTTTGCATTGCAATCCAATTCAATTGAGTCATCCAACATCCAAAGTATCTCACTCACTCACTCCTTGTACACAAACCATGCGCACCGTGCCCCACATCACGTGACCCACGTTACACATAAATCAATATTAGTTCTGTGATAAAATCTCCACTTAAGTGAATGTAGCTTCCGCACATTTATTGGACGTCCAATCTAGCTTAGGATTTGGACATCGGATCGATAATCTCTCAAGATCTTGCCGTTGTTATGTCACTATCACACAACAACTTTGGTACTACGGACCTTAAATGCAGCCATCTGCGCCATTTACGCATGTGATTAGCCCAAGATCTACTGTACTTATGTGGTCCACACGCGTTTTCGTCCCACATTGCATTACATCTACACCATTTCCTGTCATTCTCACCAGCCGTAGTATTAATGTTGCTCATGAAAGCAGCCAGCTACTATCATGGAATGTCTGGTATGAACCTCTTAGATCAGATCCTATCCTTGTATCGAGCTGGCTCACCATAATGTAGATGCCTTCTCTCCATATCTTAGAATGATTTGAGCATTTAGTGGGCCGTACATGTGTAAAAGAATGAATGGTCAAAGAGAATTCAACCCACGGTTGACATTCAATGTGCATGTGTGGCCTGCCTGATTTTAGAGGTGGGGTCCATTTGATGACCTGAATTGATGGGATTCTTAATCACTTGAAAATGGACGGTTAGATAGGGTCCCATACTCAAGTGTGTGCTGTTGCTTGCACAGGAAAGTAAATCCAGTTTTTAAAAATAAAAGTGGGCCACATCACCTTTTTGTTTGCTAGTTGTGTTTGATCTCGCTGATGAAATATCATGAACAATCACACATAGTAGTGATAGGGCTCAGAACCAGGTGAAGCCCTGGTGTTTCATCTCATTTGAGTAAGATTCATAAGAGCCGTCCATCAGGACCTGAGGACATGCAGAGTATATATACTTGGGTACCAATGGTTCAGTGATGTTGAGCCCTTTCTTTCAGCACCCACTTGTTAGCAGGTCAAGATTTCAGCGGTTAGGATTCATTCCTAGGAAAGAGATTTTTGGGTATTATTGATCCACGGTGGGCCTTATAGATCAATGGTCTGGATTACTGAACCATGGGCCACAGTTTTACAAACTAGAAACCTGTGTATAGGGTGCGGCCGAGGACTTATGATTCTTCATTGAATGCTACTTTTCTTTTGCCGGAAATCTTCTCCTCAATTCGAGTGATGGAGAGTTGCTAACGTTAAGACTCTAGAGATCTGCTGTGATGCTGGATCTGCGTTTCCATTTGTTAGAACCAGCAACGGTATAGGTGGGACCCACTTTGGGTAACTTGAGCTATTGATCTGGTAGGTCCTGTTGTTCGATGGACCATGCTCCAATCCACAATGATAAGCATATAGCCAATTATCTGCATTTTGAGGTGACTGATCAATGGTCAGGATTATCCAATAGGAGATATCTTTTGTGGTATCGCTCACCCATAACGTGGCCCACCATATTGTCGACTCAAAACGCCAAAAGGTGGGCCTTTATGTATAGTATCTTTCTCAATTCAACATTGGAGATGGACCTCTACAACATTGAATGATAAGCTTGTTTTACTGCACCTTTTCCTGTGAGGCCCACCTTAGTTAAGGCTATTGGTATTGGACCTGTCAAACACAAAATTTTGAATAGACCGACTCATCAAACAGTTAAAAATCAGGCCTAAGACACCTGTCCAAGTTAACAATCCTACCCTAACGACCCATTCCTCATTATTGCTCCACCTTAGAAGTGGGACACCCTCATAGTTAGGATGTCAAACCATCATGTGAGCTACCACGTGAATTTAGAGATTTTTTAATGGTTGGCAATTATTTTTATAATATGGCCCACTAGATAATTGAATATGCCTGATTTGTAGCATTTGATCGTCAGGTCAAGGCTCATTTTACGATCAAGGCTCATTTTATGCACGGATCAGACGGCATACGTACGCACAACACAGGTGCCTCACAAGGGCTTGCGGCATTTGATTTCCATGTTTACTATATGGTGATGACATTTTTATTATAGTAACGTATTATCATTAAAATATACTAATTTTATTATTTTTTCAGTAATGTGATGAAATAGTGCAATGACTACAAATTCAAATGGCAGATGTAAAAACATGGCAATACTTAAGTAATTGGCCAAACAAGCATTCACCATTGACAGAGTACCATTGATGGTACCTTCCAAGAGTACCATTGATGGTACATGGCGTGCCCTTTTCTCAATTTTTGTAACAGTTTGTCATAGAAAAGTTCCTGTAACCCAAAGCTTCCTGGGACCATTGCGGTGTCAAATCCACTCCATTTGCGAACTCATGTTACAATTCCAGGAGTCAAATGGGCCGCACCAGAAGAAAGTGCGAGGGTTCAATGCCCACCATGAAAGCCTTTTGGGTCCTTCAGAAGTTTTGGATCAACCTACTTCATCCCTCTTTCCTACAAAATCCGAGACTAAAGTGGACCACATAAGAAGAAAAGAGCAAATATTAAAAGCCCACCCTTGAAACCTCCTGGGCTTTGTATCAGGCTCATATTTGGCTTTTCCCTTCATCCCTCCTATCAATTACCTTATGAAGGGGTTGGATGATCCTAACCATTCAATCAGTGGCCATTAAATGAAAGGCTAGGCAGAAATGATCAATCCTCTAAAGCCAACGCACATAACTTCCATTCATCATAAAGCTACGATCCACCAACAGTTGGCTCTTTTTGGAGTATGCTCCCATTCAATGGGGGCGCGGATTGCCTGCGAGAGCCTTTCGCAGGCATCTCCTGCACAAGGAATCTGGGTGGGATCCACCGTGAGGTTTGTGAGAAATCTACACCGTGCAACCATTTTGTGAGATCATTTTAGGCGTTGCGACCAAAATTGAACGGGATCCAAGACTTAAGTGGGCCGAAAACATGATGATTGAACGTCCACAGTTGAAATATTAGTGGGGCACAGAAGTTTCGAATCAGGATAATATTTGTGTTTTCAGTTCATCTCAGTAGGAATGACATTATGAACGGTATGGATAACATATAAACATCACTGTGGACCCCATAGAGGTTTCAACTGTAAGAATTTCCCTATTCACCTTTTGTTTAGTGTGGCCCACTTGAGTTTTGGATCCAGTTCATTTTTGTTCATTTTTTGTCGCAACGCCTAAAATGATCTCACAAAATGGTTGGACGGCATAGATTTCTCACAAACCTCACGGTGGGCCCCACCCAGATTCCTTGCGCAGGAGATGCCTGCCAAAGGCTTTCGCAGGCAATCCGCGCCCATTCAATGGTGGGCCCATAATTCGGACGTCCAGGATCGAATGTATTGATGATATAGCACAATTAATGCAATCAACCCTGGAAAATAAAAGTGTAGGGTCCCTGATTTTTTTATTACTTATAGCTAAGTAATTGAGAGGACTACGGAATGATGAGTTATTGCATGTCTTTTCACAGTCACAAATATCCCATGTGGCCCAACATGACTCTATTGGGCCATGTTCCAGCCATCACTCGGTTATAGTTGAATGACTTTAATTCAAAATGAGCATGTACCAATTGTACGGTGTACCCAAAGGCAGTTGGGCTTATGGTAGGAGAAACATTGAATCAAGTGCAAAACCCAAGATGGAAGGGTACCGTTCTTAAATAAATAATAAAAGAGAGATAAAATAAATAAAGTGTAGTTATATGATACTCAGGAAGCGTACAACACCTCATACTCAGGCATTAAGAAATTGTACACCTGGTATACATTAACTCAAATTAAACTGATTAAGTTGTGGAACCCATGGTTGGTAAGTCACAACCCCAAAATCATAGTGTTTGAACTATATGTCCTAATCTCTGATTTTGCAAACATTCATGGTACATCTAGACTGAGGGACATAATTTGGACAGTTCAATTAAACTGCGCATTGACCATAACACTTGGCCGGAGTATCAAAGTTTCTCTCTGTGATAAATCATTGCATGCCATTCGCCTTTCCATCCAACTCATCACATTGATGGGACATCTAATACGAGCAAAAGGTGGGCTCAACCATGAAACGGATTGGGTGGTGTGCCAGAGAGCGGATTAGGTGAGATCCCTACCTCACCCAAGATGGTGCTGCCCTTACCATGGGGCCCACCTTGATGTATGTTCCATACCTTTTATCTGTTTTTCCATATCATTTTAATACATTATACGAAAAAAGAAACCAATCCAATAATCAGTTGGACTATACCACAGGAAACAGTGTTGATTGAACATTAGTGGACCACGAAAGTTTTGGATCAAGTTGATATTTGCTTTTTTCCTTTCGTTCGGCCTTATGCGACCTTATCAACAGATTGGATGGTAAATAAACAGTACTTAAACATTAAGGTGTGCCGTAAGAAGTTTTTAATGATAGGATGGTCACCCGATTCAACCGTATTTTCAAATCATTTTATGACATTATATGAAAAATGAAATAGATCTAGTAATCAATTGGACTATACCATAGGAAACAGTGTTGATTGACCATTAATGGGCCACAAAAGTTTTGGATCAAGCTGATATTTACTTTTTACCTTCATTCAGCCTTATGTGACCTTATCAACAGATTGGACGGTAAATAAACACTACTTAAACATTAAGGTGTGCCCAAAGAAGTTTTTAATGATAGGATGGTCACCTGTTCATTCATTTTTCCAAATCATTTTATGACATTATACGAAAAATAAAATAAATCTAGCAATCAGTTGGACTATACCATAGGAAACAGTATTGATTGACCATTAATGAGCCACAAAAGTTTTGAATCAAGCTGATATTTGCTTTTTACCTTCATCCACCTTATGTGACCTTATCTACAGATTGGATGGTAAATAAATACTACTTAAACATTAAGGTGTGCCCTAAGAAGTTTTTAATGATAGAATGGTCACCCATTCATCCGTTTTTCCAAATCATTTTATGACATTATACGAAAAATGAAATAGATCTAGTAATCAGTTGGACTATATCATAGGAAACAATGTTGATCGACCATTAATGGGCCACAAAAGTTTTGGATTAAGCTGATATTTGCTTTTTACCTTCATCCACCTTATGTGACCTTATCTATAGATTGGATGGTAAATAAACACTACTTAAACATTAAGGTGCGCCCTATGAAGTTTTTAATGATGGGATAGTCAATCACCCTTGTTTCTTATGGTATGGTCCACCTGATATTATATGTGCTTCATGTTTTGTATAATGTCCTAAAATGATCTAGAAAAACGGATGGACAGCGTGGATACATAATACATACGTGAAGGTGGGCCCCACAGTATCCCCACGGTAAGGGCTGCACCTCTTAGGTGAGGTCAGGGTCTCACCTAATCCGCTCTCGGTGTGCCACACACCACCGACCTCTCTAGTGTGTTGATGTCACCAAGTTCTATGGGTCCACCATGATGGATATGTTACATCCTGGCCATTTTGTGAGATCATTTTATGGGATGTCACAAAAATGAGGCAGATCTAAAGCTCAAGTGGACCGCACCCTAGAAAGTAGTAGAGATAATGATTCCCACCATTGAAACCTTCATAGGGCCCACCATGATGTTTATTCGCCATCCAACTTGTCCATAAGGTCACAGAGGCCTGCATAAGAGAGAATAAATATCAAAATAATCCAAAGCTTATGTGACTCCTAAGAAGTTTTCAATGGTAGAGGTTCAATCCCCCCACATTCTGTGGTATGGTCATCTGGCTCATTTTTTTTACCTCCAACCTTAAAATGATCTGGACAAATGGACAGATTGCTTGGATACAACACATATACGCCTTCGACGTTCCCCTTCCAAAGGGGTCCGTTTGAGTGAATCCAGCAGGTCGACACATGCCCAACTGTCGAAATCAAGGGAGGGACATCCATCAGGAGGCCGTATGCGAAAGTTAACGTACAGGCTTTGTACGTGATCATTTCTCTATTATATATATATATATATATATATATATATATATATATATATATATATATATATATATATATAAAAGCAACTGGCAAAATGCACGTGCAATGCACGTGAGCTTTTTATCCAATCTTTTAATTAGCCATGGGCTCGGGGGATTTTAGTGCATTGGCCATCGAGGGATCCAAGCCATTATAGTCCACACCCGGTAGATCTAAGCCATTCATCAGGTGCAGACAATAATGTTTTGAACTAAAAAGAAAAAAAAAGGATGATCTATTCATTAGGTGGGTCACAATAGTGTCAGAAAATGCATTGTTAGTAAAAAGCAGCATCCTATGATGCATCAAGTCTATCAAAGCAGGGCACAATATTTCAATGATTCAAGCCATTGATCTAATGAGTGACATTGCATGGAGGCCCTAGAAATCTTCCAGGCTGAATGACCTTGACCTTTTGATATTTGATCGGTGGTTAAAATATAATACTAATTAGGAGAAAAGACAAAAGACTAGATGAATAACCGCACAAAAGATTTTCAAGACATCCTGACGGACCTGATCCACGGTTAGGGCTATCAACTGGCAGGCTTGAGCCAAGCCAATGTACATCCAAGCCTTGTCCGCAAAATAAAACATAGGCCCAGACTAGCCCAAGCTTATGACGGGTCAAAACCAACAGGCCTGAACTTGGCCCATGATGATTAATCATGACCGAGCCCGTGTCCAGCCCAAGCCCAGCCACCCACTTCTGTGGGAGATCTGTGTTGTGACTTGTGAGATGCACTAATTCAGTAAGAGCTTTTAGAAGAAGAGCTACTTCAATAAGTCCTTTTTGTTCTAACTCTTACTTTAAATAAACTCCTTTTGGTAAATTTCCACAAAAAAAAAAAAAAAAAAAAGTTCTTATTTAAAGTAAGAGTTTCATGAAACTTTCAAATATGATCTTTTTTTTTTTTTTTTTTAAGGGTAGTTGACATCATTTTTAAATATTACAAGAACTTTAATGTAAGAGCAATCTGCATGGTTGTTTTGGTGGACCGTCCATCATGTGGGGCCCAACATCATTGCTAATTGTTCTTTATGCGGGGCCCCTCAATGTCCACTACATATCACCCATCACATGACTCCACATTTGATGTGTCCATAGTGTGAGCCCTACGTTTGATGTAGATTGTCCATCGTGTGGGGCCCACTTTTGATATCCACCATTCAGCATGTGGGGTGCACATTCTATGTGGTTCAGCCATCATAAAGCCAGTTTGGATATGGGTCATCTATTATGAGAGACCTCACTTTCACTTTGGATATGGGTCATCTATCATGAGAGACCTTGGATGTGGACCGTCCATTAGGTGGGGCCCACTTGATGTGAACTGTCCACTATGAGGGGTCACATTTTTATGTGGGTCATTTATCATGTGAAGCCTACTCCGTCCATTATGTGGGCCCACCTTGATGTGAACCATTCATTGTATGGGGTCCCACCTTCATTATGGGTCGTTCATCATATGGGCCCATCTTTGATATAACTGACCATCATGTGGGCCCACCTTGATGTGGACCATTCATTGTATGGGGTCCCACCTTCATTATGGGTCGTTCATCATATGGGCCCATCTTTGATATCAACTAACCATCACGTGGGCCCACCTTCAATGACCATCATCCATCATGTGGGTCCCACCCTTGACATGGACTGTTCATCAAATGAGACCCACTTGATGCGCATGTTCCGTCATGTTAGGCCACACTTTGATGCGGACCACCTATCATGTGGGGCCCACTTTTGATTTGAACTTTTCATTACGTGGGCCCACCTTGATGTGGGACCCCACTTTAATATGAGTCATTCATCATGAGGGGCCCATCTTTGATGTCCACCATCCATCATGTGGGTCCCACCTTTGCTGTGGACCACTATCATGTGGGGCCCACTTGATGTGAATTGTTCATCATGTGAGACCCACCTTTGATGTCCACCATCCATCATGTAGGTCCCACCTTAGCTGTGGACTATCCATCATGTGGGGCCCAACCTTTAATATGGGTCATTCATCATGTAGGCCCACCTTTAATGTTAACCTTCCATCATGTGTTCTCACATTCAATATCCACCATCCATCATGTGGATCCCACCTTTGTTGTGGAACATCTATCATGTGGGGCCCACTTGATGTGGATAGTCCATCATATGGGACCCACCTTTGATGTCCACAATCCGTCATGTAGGTCCCACCTTTGCTATGGACTGCCCATCATGAGGGGCCCAACCTTAATATGGGTCATTCATCATGTGGGCCCACCTTTAATTTCAATCTTCCATCATGTAATCCCACATTCAATGTCCACCATCCATCGTGTGGGTCCCACCTTTGATGCGGACCATCATCAGGTAGGGCCTACTTGATGTGGAAAGTTCATCATGCGGGGCCACACTTTGAAGCAGGTCATCCATCATGTGGGGTTCACCTTTGATGTGACATTGCATTATGTATAGACCCACCTTTAGTATGGACCATTCATCATGTGGGGCCCACCTTCACTATGGGTCATTCATCATGTGGGCCTTTCTTGAAGAAATTGTAAAGAGAAGAGAAGAGGGTAAGATATGTGGGAATTACCTAAAAAGTTGGGCAAACTTGTCCAAAAATTAGTCCAAAATGTCTGCCCGCTTAAGCCAAATAACTCCGTTTCAAAAGTAACCCATTCCCAACTTATTAAATCAGAGCTTATTTGCTACTTTCTAAACAAATAAGTACTTGATTAGGCTTTTACCAAATAGTTTAAAAGCTTTTTTTTATTATTATTTTTTTTTTTTTTTTTTTTTTAATAGAAACAAGCCAATAAGCTCTTATTTGTAGAGATGCCAAACGCCCCCTAAGTGTGGCCCATCATGCATGATGTCCGGCAAAAATGCCCTTGAATTTTTAAACAGGCCAGGGTGGGCGGGCAGGCCCTTAAACAAAGCCCAAGCCTAGCTTAGTTATTAAGGGTTTGTTTGGATACCATCAAACAAGTTACCTTTTCACTTATTTTAAGTCATTTAGTTACCTTTTACATTTAAGTTAGTTTGATAAGCACCCCTCCCTCTCAGTCCTTATCAAAGAATGACCCAGGGGATGGACTGTCCCTATTAAAGGTAGGGTCAAGTGGGCCCAATATGATAGACAACCCCATATTAATGTGGGCCCACATAATGGATGGTCCACATTAAAGGTCAGCTACTAGTGATAAATAGCCCACATCCTAGAAAGCTTTAGGTCATCTGGTCAACTTCAGGATTGGTTTTAAGGCGATTTGAATCCTCAAATAGCTTTAGGTGGTTTGGTCATAGACCGTAGGCAACATTTTCCCAATGGATTGTCGAGAACGAGATCCTAGTTAGATCCAGAAGTTATAACAATAATCACCGAATTAGGTTCTAATTTTCAACTCATCCATATGCAGTTAAGCTTGGAAGTAAATGACTGTGAGGATTTCAAAGGGGTTAGGATGATCAGGACTACGGGCTTATGGAACCATGCCTAAGCGTCATATATGTGGTTTAACTTACGTTTTAAATCCTGGATGACTATCAATGGACTCACTACCCAGCTAGGTACATTCCACCAAGATTATGAATCGATACCATGACTTCCTACCCCGGACAAGCAAAAGATCGGTGTATCTGGTTCAAACCTACTGTGACAGTACCTTCATGTTAGCTCAACTGTCTAACTTTGGAGAGCAAGGGGTCGTTTGGCATCTCTATTAATAAAAGCTTATTTGCTTATTCTAAAAATATATATTCTTATTTTGAAAATAGATCATTTGGTAAAACTCTAATTTTAGAGCTTAATTTTTAAGAAACTAGTAAAAAAAATCTTAAAAAATAAGTGAGGGGGAGGTTACTTTTTCTTTAAGAGCTTATTTAGCTGATGTTGGTAGACATTTTTAGTTAATTTTTGGATAAGTTTGTCCTTAAACTTTTCAAGTAATTCCCATCTTACCCTCTTTTCTTCTCTTTACCATCTCTCTAAGATGGGCCCACATGATGAACCACCCATATTGAAGGTGGGGCTCCACATGATGAATTGTCCACGTCAAGGTGGGCCCACATAATGCATAGTCACATCAAAGGTGGGCCCCACATTATAGATGACCTACGTCAAAGGTGGGATCCACATGATGGATGGTGGACATTGAAGGTGGGACCATATGATGGAAGGTTGACATCAAAGGTGGGACCACATGATGGATGGTAGACATTGAAGGTGGGACCACATGATGGAAAGTTGACATCAAAGGTGGGACCACATGATGGATGATAGACATTGAAGGTGGGACAACATGATGGAAAGTTGACATCGAAGGTGGGCCCACATGATGAACAAACTATATTGAAGGTTGGGCCCCACATGATGGATAGTCCACAGTAAAATGTGGCCCCGCATGATGTACCATCCATATTAAGTGGGCCCACATAATGGACGGTCCATAGCAAAGTTGGGACCCACATGATGGATGGTGGATATGGGCCTACATGACGAATAACCCATATTGAAGGTTCCCCCACATGATGAATGGTTCACATTAAGGTGGGCCCACATAATGCACAGTTCACATCAAAGATGGGCCCCACATGATTAATGGCCCACATCAAAGTGTGGTGCAACATGATGGATAATCCATGTTAAGTGTGCCCCACTTGATGGAGGGTCCACATCAAAGGTGGGATTCACATGATGGATGATCCACATTAAAGGTGCATCCATGTGATGGACGATTGACATTAAAGGTGGGCCCACATGATGAATGACCCGTATTGAAGGTGGGGCCCCACATGATGAATGGTCCACATCAAGGTCGCCCACTAATGGACAGAGTGGGCCTCACATGATGGATTGCCCATATCAAAGTGTGACCCCTCAGTGATAGATTGTCCATATCAAGTGGGCCCCACTTAATGGATGGTCCACATCAAAGGTCTTGCATGATGGACGCCCCATATCCAAAGTGGCCCAACATGATGAATGATCCACATAGAAGGTTCACCCTACACGACGGATGGTGGACAGCAAAAGTGGGCCCCACATGATGGACAACCCACTTTTAAGGTGGGGCCCACACAATGGACACATCAAATATGGATTCCACATCATGAGTAGTGGACATTGAGGAGCCCCACATAAAAGACAATTAACATTGATGGTGGGCCTATATGATGGATGACCTACATCAAGGTGGGCCCCATATAACGGATGGTCCATGTTAAAGGTTAACCAAACTAATTAGATTTTTCTTCTAATGGAGTTGTTATAATCTTTAAAAATGACATCAACTACCCTTAAAAAAAAAAAGCTCTTATTTGACCGTTTGGTAAAATGTACTTATTTCAAATAAGAGCTTTTTATGATTTTGAAAACATGATTTACTAAACAAGCTTATTTAAAATAAGAGCTAGAACAAAAGGAGCTTATTATAGTAGCTCTTATTAGATTAGAGTAGAGATGCCAAACGAGCCTCAAATGTCATAGGTTCTACCTTCTAGTCCCCATAGGGGTTGTAGAACTACAATACCCTCAAAATTCGGTACCCGAGCATGAGGCTCGAATCCTAGGTTCGACGGTGTTAACTTGATGTCATGATGCCATCGCACATGGGAATACCTCCCACGTATCTTCCAACTTGAACTCAAGCTGCGTAAATCAGGAGTGGTGCTCATTTAATTGGCGGGTATCCAAGATAAGCATAATAACCACATAAAGGAAAATAGTATATATATATATATATATATATATATATATATATATATATATATATATATATATATATATATATATATATATATATATAATATTCCAAAATGGGCCCCCAATAGGGTTGTACAATCCCAAAACGAATTAAATGTCTATAATACTATCTATTAAAAAACGAAAAAAGACTAGCGCCCTAACAATTGAGCTCATAAAGCCTAGTCGTGCTAATGGCCTGTTTCTCCTCGGCGGCGACATGCTTGCCGCCCTCATATTACACACCTTCAGTAGGGTCACTATCTCCCTCTAGTCCTGCATCATTTATGCGATTGAATATTGAAGCATGAGTGGCCAACTCAATGAGAAATCCCCTCATGATTACGTAGGTGACATATTAATCAAGTATAGTTTAAAAGCAAGTATATATACAATTACAGATCATAATGCATCTTGATTAATGTATGAAGGCATGTACATGTTCATCAGCTGAGGATGCACATCCAGTTGGACCAATGCAAGAGACTGGTTCTTTCGATGGCTAACCTTTCAAAATAGTCAAGCAAGCACCCAAACAATCGGCCCATCTCACAGTAAAAGAATGCTCGAATGATGAGCTGACCTTTAACAGTAGGGCAGCCACCTAATAACGTCCAATGCCATGAATGCATGATTGTTTCAACCTTTATTAGATCAATTTGCAAACAACTAATTTAAGTAAATCCTTGAACTAGCGACCAACCTTGGTACAACGAGTAGTCCTTACTACATCGATCCATACGTCCAATTCCCATTGGTTTTCTCCTAATAAAGCCAACAAGACACAATGAGTCCATTAAAGGACGTAATAAATCCATTTAAGGACACAACAATGGGATCCACCCCCAACCAAAGCCAACAACGCACAGTAATAAGGTGATAGTAATCCTGCACACAGTTGTTGTTTGTCTCATAACCAAAGTGGCCGAAGGCGCAAAGCACCATTTCATATATATATACGTCCGTTTATACTAATCACATTTCCTACAAATGAAGGAAACTTGAACCTTCGGATACAGTCTATGCTACAGTCTGAAGATTGCACAGCCAAGTGTAGATAACAAAGTAGTAAAATACTCAGTAAGACCGAGGTCGAACCACAGGGATTGAGGTTAAGAATATTTAGAGGAATTAGTTTAAGTGGGAGAGATGAAATCCGATTTAATTCACAAGAGTGGAGCAAGTTGTATGTGTGATGAAAACAGAAATAGGAAAGGGCCAAGGCATCAGGGTTCCACCGTTGATTAATTCACAACGTTAGATTCATTGGTTCAACTATAATTCAACTAGAATTGAATAAAATATCTGTTCTAGTCGGAAGATGAAATAGTTAAACTACTTGCATATTTCACAAAAGATAGTGATCTTGACCGATCGATCTAACAATGAAGTACTCGTTAGTTGATCGTAAAGAATTTCAAGCATCCACTGTGCCTGAAGTCGACAATAGATCAATGAATTATATAAATCAACAACTTTGCCAATTAATCAATCGATAAATATCACAAATTCATAAGATTACATGCACACTTACAAGATATGAGGTTTTGATTGACCGATCCAACCGTTAAGATCTCGTTGATCGCTCGCAAGGGAATCCAAAGCCTTCACTTGTGCCTAGAGTCTACAGTGAATCAAGAAATTTTAGAGATAAATGACTTTACCTTCACTGCTCAATGACCGTAAGGAATTCTAAGCATCCATCGTGCCCGGAGTCTACGATGAATCAAAGGACTTTATCGATCATGAATTAGCTAATTGATATGCAGGGAATCTTAAGCATCCATTGTGCCCGAAGTCTACGATGGATCAAGGGCCATGCACAACAATAGCTTCCGCTGAAATAGATAACCAAACCAATCAAACAAAGAGAAACTTCAATATTCAAGCCACTATTATTGAACCAAAAGAACCAAAGCTTGCAAATTCATCAGAGGCTTCACCCCTAGCCTTAGCTAGAGGTTTAGCCTACTATTCTACAAATGAAAAATTTAACTTCTAAAAAAAAAAGAAAACTATAATTCTACTCTACAAAGGAAAGAAAGAATGAAAGAAAAGAAGAGAAGCACATGAGAAGAATTGGATGATGAGAATGAGAAGGGGTGGACCCTTTTTATAGCCCTTTGAGAGGCTTAGAGTTGGCTTCCATTCCAAACTTAGAGAAGACTTTTTAGGCTTGGAATGTACCTTACTTCATTTTGCTTTTAGAGCCCATGTATGGAAGAGGATGGAAGGAGAGAGTTTGTTTGGCCCAAGGATTAAAGATAACGGGTGAGTTAACTAGGTAGATGGGTTGGAGTTAACTGGGTCCACACGAAGAATTTCGACAATCTGGACCATCCATTGTTGCTGGACGTTGAATGAGCATGCGAAGAAGAAAGACCTCTTCATCTAATGGATGTTAGAATGGATGGATAGTTGGATCTGCTGCATCAATGTAGCCGAGTGGGGCCCACAGCTGGACTGTCTGGTGTGGACGACTGCCTGGGAGCTAGGGTGTCCATCCAAGCTGTTTGAGAGCTGCATATGTGGTAGCTGTAATGGAGGTCCACTAGAGAGATCCTCCTTTCTTGCACGTGCTGGAGGTTGTTCATCTGTCCACTGGATGGACGGTTTGGAGTGATTGTGGACAGAGATGAATCTGTTCATCAAATGCTGGTGTGGGCCACTGATGTTGCTGGATGGACGCATTTGCAAGTGGGTAAGATGCTGGCCTCTGTTTGCTGCTTGAGTATGGAGTATGGACGGCTGAGATATTTGGTAGCCTCCATTGCTGGTGACGTGATCAATGGCTGGATTGTTGTGCACGTTTTGCCCCTGCACGTGTGATGGATGAAATGGAGATCACCCCAGCTGCTGGCTTTGAACGGCTGGATTGAGAGGACAGTGATGTTGAAGCAGCTAGAGTACTGTTGTAGCTGTTGGACGTTGATGGCTGTGATGGATGGAAGTGGTCCATCTGCTGTGAGATGACGGACGTCCAGGCTGCTGGCCACAACATGTTTGAAGGACAATGGAACGACAGTGGAGATCTGTCCAACTGCTTGTGTTGAACGGCTGATGATGTTGATAGGGGTTGAATGTTGTGGATCTGATGGATGCTGGACATGAAAAAAAGGTGTGGTCCAGTAGCTGCACACGTGATGGAGGAGTTCCAGCTGATGGAGGGCGTTCTAGCTAGATGTGTGATAAACGTGGACAACCTTTAGATGGACGTTGATGCTTCAACTGCTGCATCTGAAGCTGGCACATGAGCAGATATGTTGGTGGCCCAGCTGTTGGATGTGTGGGCATGGATGGATGGATGGTTGCGATCTGAGCTAGATGGACAACGGTCACACCTGATGGATGGTGGAGGTTGATGCGGGCTGAAATCCACCTATGATGGATGATGGAGGATGATCCAATTTTCTCTGGTTGCAAATATGGACGTTTGGAGAAGACTCCATGTGATGTGCACATTGAATGAGAGATCATCCATTCTTGATCACGCATGTCCGTTATGTGAACTATATGGACTCCAAACATGTACATCTTAAAATTGCGCAGAATAATGGTTAAGTCCTAGGACGTGATTAATACCTTTTAAAAAAAATTAGCCTACGGAACTCATTTAACAAGCTAAACTAAGTAAGCAAAAACACTCCAGCTTCCAAGTCTTAGTGGGTCCAATAATATAGACTAGCAATCGATAAAGCAATAAACAAGTTAGCCTAAGCACATATATCACAAATGATATGACTATCAAACAACTAATCTATATGCAATGTCTAGACTACTAATAATCTTACCAATCAAACACGTAGTTTAAAAGTGAAACTAGAAGTTATATATGTGAATATACCTATCAAGTGCCTGACATACATTCCAATCAAGCATTATAATTAAGCAATTAAACATACAAGGTTAGAATAACAATGTGCTCAAATACATAATTAAAACACAAGCATGTATAGTGGTTCAATTACTTGTCTACTCTACTCCTAGTTGTCGTATTCACTCCTTGAGTATACCAGATTTCACTAAGAGAGTTTAAATCAGGTTCCTCTCAACCTAGGTGTTTTAAGCCAGTTCCATTTCTACCGAGGTGTTTAATGGTTACACCTAACTAAGGAGTTTAACAAGGTTCCTCCCAACCTTTACAACATACGTATACTCTCGCCGGAGGCCCCTCATAGAGACTTGGTTCATCCCCTTGACAAAGGCCTAGGTCCTACAACCGAACCTATTAAATTTAGCAATTCAAACTCTCATACTCAATCCTACACAAGGAAGGAGCATATTGGACTCTATAATTTGACAACCTTACTTGTCAAATTTGCACCCCGTTGATGCGCCGCCTTGGATTAGTTGTTCTCCGCTCTCCTGTGCTTCAATCAGCTCCCCTTTACTCCTCTGATCTTGTTGTCGGTGCGCTGCCAATGCCTCGGCTCTAAGGATCAATCTCTTTACATGAGATCTTCATGAGATGTCCAAGGTGATGAGAGGTTGTGAATCCTCTACAACTAGTAGGAAATAGTTGACTAGAAGAATACACCTAATTGGATCTCTAGGGGGTGTTTAGACTAAGGATATACCTATGATCAAAGTGTCTAAACTCCTAGAGATCAAGAGGGGAACAAGTTCATTCTTATTTGAGCTTTGAATGCTCCATATTTGTGATGAATTACAAGAAAAATGGCTTGTATGGGTTAGGATTAGAGCGTCTAATGGTTTTAATAGTGGTGATCTCTAAAGCACTAAATTTTTTCTCATTTGACCAAATATCGCCTCTCCCGCTTTTATAGATAAAGTTCCAACGGTCATAAAACGGGCAAAAAATGGTATGTTCGATGGATCAAACATATCTTCGATGGATCAAACAATCCACTTCGATGGCTTAAAGTCAAACTTTAATGGATCGTAAAACTGTCTAGAAAGTTCTATAATGCTGCTGGACATATGCTCGATAGATCAAACTGTTCCACGATAGCTCGAAAGGCCTACTTTGATGGCTCAAAGAGAGATGCTCGATGGATAGTAAAACTGTCCAAAGAGTTCAAGTTTGCTGGACTAAATTTACGATGGATCGAATCCAAATCTTCGATGGCTCGAAGTCCCATCGAACCTAAACTTCAATGGATCGAAGTCCAATCGAAAACTGTTGTCTAGGCTAGTTTATTTACAACAGTTTGAACCTTTTTTATTAACCTAACTTATCATGTTTTTCTAAGTGTTCTAAGACTAATAAAGATGACTAAGGGTTTACTTATAAGGTCTAAGTTATCTAGAGTTTTGTGGTGTTTTGGTTCTAAGGGTTAGGGCCACCAAGGCATCTCTTTAACCTGTTCTTCTTCCTTGATGCTTCTTATCCACTTGAATTTTCGGTCTTCAGCTTACCAAGACTCAACCGACATTACAACACATGGACACATGTGATTGACAAATAAGATGCACTAGTATGACACAGAAAAGTACACTAACACATCCTGGATCTCTTGGGCCTATGACCTTCTAGTCCTCAAATTTCAATATCCACCATAGAAAACGGTCCCGCCTTCGATCTTTATGGCTTGGTTTTCTTTCGGATCGCCTACACACTTGATCTTGACTTCTTTTTTGCCTAAAGCGTCCTAAGAGGCTTAGATTATCTTCAACCTCTCTTAATCTCCTAAATGATGAAAATTCATTTACTGAGGGATAATTAACCAGAAAAACAATGATAATGCCTCTAACAACTAGGGTTAATTATGCAATATTAGACACTTGTCAGTCTACAATCGCCAAACATTACGATTTCCAACTTGCCCAAAATGATCATAAATCATACAAGACTAATAAATTTCACAGCTTTCCTAAAGGTTTTAGTCTCCTCGTTTAAAGGTCTAACCAAGCGTTACAGCTCAGGAGATTTCCATCAAACATGACATACATGGGTTCATGTGAATCCTAGGCGCTATGAGACATGTTCGAGAGTACGCATGTTTGAGTTAGTCTATGAATGGTACGAAGCATGTTAAATGTGTTCATAGCCTAGGTTCCAAGCATGATAAGGGGTGCATGTGTGTGAGCCAACGATACGAAGAACTATGCATGTTAAGTCCTCATATTCAAGATATTAAACATGTTGGAGGTTCTAGCAATGATTTAAGCATGTCGCGGATTCTAGCAATTTATCCTAATTTAATACATACAAGCAATTCACCCCTAGCCTAATGCATATGAGATAGATTACCAGGGTTAGCACATGTTACATATATTAGTTGGCATAATTAATCACACGATGAAGCTATTCCAAGACCAAAAATATCATAGAAAAGCTTGTAGGGTAGATCTTCACCTTAGAGTTAAGAATTCCTGACTCGTACACAGCCTATGGATCGAAAACTGTGAGAAATTTGTAAAACAAACCTAGGTCAATGACTTGAGTTTAACCCTAATTCAACCTTAATTGAAAGATTAAGGGCTTACCTATCTCGATTTGGGCAACGCCCAACTCAATTCCACGAATCAGAGTCCAAAATCGACACACAACCAACATTTTTACATAGTCACATTCGAACACGACATCATCAAGACAAGGGTCTGCTACAATCATAGATTGGAACCTTCTAATCCTTACATTCACAAACCCTAAGGTTAAGGTTCCAAAAAAATAACGAATTTCGAAGGGTTTCCACCCGTAGTAGCTCAAAGGTACTAAGAAGTCGGGAAATTTTCCAAAAACACTATTAGAGGCTTCATACCTGGTGGAAAGGCGATGGATCCAACCGAGAATCGACGTGGATCATTCCATATAGCCCACAAACACGAGAGGAACAACATAATAGGTGGGAATCTTCTTCCCAATCCAAGCTCTCTCCTTAATTCCTCTCACGACCTGTTGGTCAGAATGGCGATAGTGTCGGTCGGACCAATAAGGACCGATGATCTATCGTTCGGACCAAAAGTTTATTTTCCTATCTGTAGACACCCCACCTTCGGCTACACTGTTGGTAGAGATAGCTGGTTGAATGGAGGACCATACCCCCAAATCCCAAATCAAAACTCAGCCAAACTCACCCTTGTAAGCCCCATTCCATAGCCCAGTTCAAGCCTGAACCCAGTCAACCTAGTCCTAAAAATCACCCTGAAAAACCCCCCATAAAAAAGGCCAGTCAAAAAATCCCAAAAAAGTCAAACTCACTGAGTCAACCCGCTGAGTTAACCCGCTGAGTCAACCCGTCGAGTCAACCCGTCAAGTCAAATCACCGAGTCGACCCGCTGAGTCAACTCACTGAGTCAACCTACCGAGCCAAACAGCGGCCCATAGCAGGCCGCCCAAACCGCCGCTGAATCCCAAGAAACGGCCATACGGGCGGCCCATAGCAGGCCGCCCAAACCGCCGCTGAATCCTAAGAAACGGCCGTACGGGCGGCCCATAGCAGGCCGCCCAAAATAAATTACGGGTTCTGCCACTGCCCGCTGCTATAAATACTCCTAGCCTCTTCCCATTTCAACACACAATCCATTCTAATCCAGCCCGGGTCCGTTCCAAGCCCTTCTCCGCCCCTTTAGCCCATCTTTCCACCAGGGAGAGCCCGAGTGAGGAGAGCCTAGCCCTGGTCCATCCCAGCCTGACCACTGGTCCAAGCCTCCCAAGCCACCCAAGTCTTGATCCAGCCACTCGAAGCCAACCCTTGCGACACCTCCGTCCACCCAGCTACTCTTTTCCAGCATCATCTCATTTGCATCTAGCATAAGTGCAACATTTACTTTTCTTCCAACCCCCCTGCTTCACTACAAGCACCTTGATTACTCAAACACACATGCATATGTCTTTATATTAAGCACCTGTCAGTTCGAGCGTATGCTCTGGGCTTGCCCGTTGTTGGAACCTGCCCATCAGAAACTCTTACTGTTCAGACCTGCATTCATGCTTCACTAAAAGCACCTTGATTACTCAAACACACATGCATATGTCTTTATATTAAGCACCTGTCAGTTCGAGCGTATGCTCTGGGCTTGCCCGTCGTTGGAACCTGCCCATCAGAAACTCTTACTGTTCAGACCTGCATTCATGCTTCACCATAAAACACCTTGATCATTCAAGCACACTGCATACGTCTTACATTAAGTACCTGTCAGTTCGAGCGTACGCTCTGGGCTTGCCCGTTGTTGGAACCTGCCCATCAGAAACTCTTACTGTTCAGACCCGCATTCATGCATCATGTCATCCATGAGAATATACGAGGATTAAACTAGACTTTCAAGTATTCGATCGATTCTGTGAAGTAGAGACCGTACTTCGGTACGGGCAGTGTGTGGGGTGCTTAACCTCTTCCCACCCTGTAACCGTGATCCCTTACCTTGAATCTCTGACCGCAGATCAACAGGAGTCATTTTAGAGGAAGGAATCTTCGGATTCCCTTCTCTAACGTTTCTACAGGGTCTAGCCGACTGTAGATTCGAAGTAACTGGCTAGTGGCGACTCTGGTCTTATATAAACACACTTAAACACATCCAGCTCAATACGACAACCAAACGAAGCCCTCGAGAACGAGGCAAGCCAGTGGCACAAACGGCGATTTCGCACTCACGCATCCTCATCTCCTTCTTTTCCGAAAGGAAAGGGGAAGGGAGAAGAACGTCGTGTGGGAGCACGGAGAAATCGGCGAGGGTCCACAGAATGGCGACTCTGCTGGGGATAAGCTAGTCCCACTAGTCGTGATCCGACTTGAAAAATAGAATCATTCCTGTACTTGAAAGTTATTAGTCCTCATACAATCTCATTTGCATAGCATTCTACCCAAAAATCCAAAACCAAAAAAAAAGAAAAAAAAATAGAAAATCCCAAAACCCAAAAAGAGTATAGTCCTCACCATTGCGCCTCCTCGGGCTCAACATACGCGGAGACAACTTCCCTACCGCAGTATAATCCGCACTCGGGCTCAGCAAGCCATGTCCGACCACGAAGAAGAAACTCATCACTTCCCTGCTCTCGAAATGACCGAAGCGCAACCTCCAGCGCAACAGCCCGTTGACAATACGCCAATCATACAAGAATTGGCACAAGGAATGAGAGCAATGCAAGAAATGCTCTTACAATTCATGCAAGCACAAACCACCGCAGCAGCCAACAATCAAGTTGGCCCAGTTCACCAGTCTCAGCAACCATGCCGAGTCCTCCCGGCCTCCAGTTCAAATCAAGCACAACCAGCGGAGTCTACCCAAGACTACCGACAACAGCCATCTCAGCCCTTCGCTATGGGGCATCCTTCTCAATACCTTCCTGCAACAAGGGGACCATCTCAGAGCATCCCAGTCGCAGGGACTTCCAGTCAGCTTCCAGTCAATCTTGCAAACAACAATCTTAGTAGATCTCAGCATGCCCCCGCCGATGGGACACCTTTTCAATTTCAGCACATCCCTGCCGATGGGATTTCAATTCAATTTCCAGCAACAGGGACAGCACTGGCGAATGCCCACAATGGGGGTCAGTGTCAAGCCCACATCAATCAGCGGACAGTGGCGAATACCCAACAAGGGGGTCACTTCCCAGCATCTCAGCCTCCTGCAAACAGGAGCACTTTTCAATTCCAGCACATCCCCGATGGGATTCCAGTTAATTTTCAGCAATCTTCAATTCAGCAAAATCCAGTTAATTTCCAGCAATCTTCAATTCAGCAAAATCCAGTTAATTTACAGCAAGTTCCAGTTCAACCTTCAGTACAGTCTCCAGTTCAGTTACCATCATTTCAAGCTCAAGTTCATCAGAATCCAGTTCAATCATCAAATCAAGTTCAGCAACACGCGATTGCTTTTCAGCAAGCCCATAGGGTCGAAGACATCGACCACTATGCCGAAGAAGAACGTGCCTTACTCCAAGAGGCACCAGTCGCTCGAACAGATCATTCAGGACTGGACGAGTTACGGGAGCAGTTCCAGATCTTGCAAAATCAGCTTCAGCGACAACAAGGAATCGACTTACCTTCGACCAAGTTCAGAGACTTGTGTCCTTTCCCAGATGCTCAAGTACCTCAAAACTTTGAGGTTCCGAAATTCAAGAGATACGATGGCAGCGGTTGTCCTACAGCACATCTCAAGGCTTTCTATGGAGAGCTGAGTGCAATCTCAGGCAATGATGGAGCACTCATTCGCTTGTTTCAAAAATCTCTGAAAGACGATGCCCTGGATTGGTACACATCATTGGACTATCATCGCATCAGGACTTGGGAGCAGCTCTCCCATGCTTTCGTCAACAGGTTCGCATACAATCTTAACATGGCACCCAGGAGAGCAGACCTCGCAGCTCTCAGGCAAAGAAGCGATGAAACATTGTCAGCTTACGTTGGACGGTGGCGGGCCATGGCCTCATCAGGCTTCTCCAATTCAACCGATAGTGGAAGAAGAGCCTACTGCTGAATACGAGAATGATAACGGAAGTGTCCTCATCTCCCATCCAATGGAAGAGGATGATCTTGTCGCCTCTACCAAAGGTGCACTATTCCTCCCTCAGCAAGGACAACCGCAGCAACAGCAACAGTCAAGATGGAACTCACAGTTCCCTAATCAAGGTTGGCAAGGGGCACCCCTAACCAGTCAGGTTTCAGAACCCCTCATCCTGCAAGGGGCATCTCCAGTCGATCCAGTCTCCGCAATGCAAGGGACACCTCCTGCCTATCCAGCTTTCACCAGCCAAGAAAAGCCTCCTCTCCAGTTTATTCGTGCCATCAACTCTAGTTCAGAGTTCGAACCTCTCATCCTGCAAGGAGCATCCTCAACTATTTCGATCCCAGAGCCCATCATCATGCAAGGGGCACCTTCAGTCGATTCAATCTTCGCACCCATTTCTAACCATGGGCACATTCAGCCCATCTTAGTTAACCAAGGGGACAATCTCCCTAACGCAGCATCAGCAAACCAGGGGCACAACCTGCCCGTCTCAGCAATAGTCAGTCAGGGGCACAGTTTGCCCACTCCAGCTTACAAGGGGCAAAGCCTGCCCGTTTCTCAAGCAAACAACCAGGGGCACAACTTGCCCACCGCACCTGTCTATTCGGCTTCTACTTCAGCCATCGTCCTCCAAGAAGAAGACCCTTCCTCGGACAGCATGCCACATGCCCTAGCAGAATTAGGGCCCAGCTTCAATTATGTGGCCACTATCGAGGAGGTCGAAGGGGAGATTGATGTCCAGGTTCTGATCGATCCAAAAACATCAACCATCACTCTCCAAGTCTTGGACATCTCAGCTTCATTCCATCTCCTTTCTGATCGGACCTGGTTTCACAGAATCGGTGCCATCTCTTCAAATCTTCACCGAAGGGTCAAGCACATCTTTGGAGATAGGGCGATCACCATCATTACCGATCCCGGACAATTTCCCAAGGTAGAAGCATCCAACCTCCGAGAGCCTACCATCCCAGCCATAGACGTACAACACTCTAATGGGGAGATCTCATACCATCACAATGCAAATTACTTCCCTCGCCCATGTCCCATCGGATCGAACTATGTCTTCCTCCCTGTCGAGCGTCAAACCTTCTACTATCAGCTCGAATATCAAGACTCGACCCGAACCATGGAGGTTCAAGAAGATATGGATAGGAGAGGACTACGATATCAGCCTACTCTGATTCAGAAACCAAAGCATAGAAGTATCAAAAGAAGACGAGGTCGTCAAGAAGAAGGCAATCCCTGCATTTACACACCAATCCAGTTCATCAATGCAGGGATTATCTACCCTGATGATGGGCTAAATTCCACCTTCGATGATCAAGCGAACAGATTGAGTCTGATGGAGTTGCCTAAAGAAGACTCAAGCAAGGGGCAGAAATTTCCCCCGATCGACTGGACTACCGTCCTGGTCCCACCTCAGCTGGATGAACCTGAAGAGCTGCAATTCATCGGGGACGAACCAGGAGAAATTGCATCCGACACTGACTCGGAGCCCAATTCCAGATCTATCCTGATGTTTGGGCGCAACGATGAGGGTTGGCCTACTGATCCCTCTGGCCCTGCCTCCTGAAGGGAAGGAGTGCAGGGCAGTAACAGGTTTGTAGTCCCCATGACGGCACAATAAAAGCCGACAGTGCTCGGCTCCCCGAGCCGAATCAAACAACACCTGGTTCACATCGCCGTCTTGCTCGGGTCTTTTACAAAAAATTTTAAAAAAAAAATCAGAAGATTCAAAAACCCAAAAACACCAAATATTTCAAAATTTCAAAAAAAAAAAATCAAATTTTCATAAAGTCCAAAAGTTCAAAAAAATCTAGATATTCACAAAATTCCAAAAAATCAGAAAATCTTTGAAAGCAAAAAAAAAAAAAAAACTTTTTCAATAAAAGTGTCGAGTCTGTCTGTCAAAGCACTTGAGTATGAAGCTGACTCATAAGATTTCGATCTAGGGTTGGACTTCAAACTCAAAGGTCTGGATAAAGCCAAATGATGTGGAAAATGATGAGCTGACTCCCAAACTTAGAGGGTCTCCTCGAAAGTTCGAACCAAAAGCCGATGTCATCTCAAAAATTTTCAAAATTATAAACCTAGGATCTCCTGAGACCCATAAGGAAGTGTGCATTGAGAATCCTGTCCCTGAAAAATAAGTAGAGAATGATCGAATTTTTGAAGTCATGACTTCCCAATCTTTGCATCCTATGAAGACTTATCGATCAAAAACTCATCAAGCCTATCAAGAAGATGCTGCGAAGACTATGCTTGCATTCCATGCTGGAGTGTGCGACTTGACGAATGATCGAAGAAACCTCACGGCTCGATGAAGACGGATTGTTGCCAACATGTCAGAAAGCACTTCAAGTGTCAGCAACATGCACATCGGATCTATGTGTGTGCTTCAAAATTCTTCAACCTGATAACGCTCCAGCTATGCCCTGTACGAGGTATCTACATCAGCAGAAAGATCGACTCGGCATCATCTAGCAGTCATACACATATACTTGTGGCAGTCGATTACAGCACAAAGTGGATGGAGTTAATATTCTGATCTCTCACGATAATTCTCATGAAGAATGACATCATCAATTGTTAAGGGTTCCCACATGCTATCAACATTGGCAATGGGATGTCCTTCGAAATCTAAGGATGGAGGAGTTCAAGAAGCTTAAAATCAGAAGACAGACCTACGAGTTCAACTCAAAATCCCGTCAATGTGAGTGCTGATGAAGAATGAAGCCGAAGAAAGACAAGTCATATCGGGTTTACAACAAGCACTGCTGCATCTATCAGACTCAAGGGGCAAGCCCCAAGAATCAAAGAAGTTCTTCTGGGAGGCACCGTTCGACTCACCAACCTGAGGGGTAAGGATCTTCCAGAGCCAATTAACGCCGACAACGTGAAAATCTCTCACAGGTAAGCCAATCCAACCTTATCAAGAGTTACATTAGTAGAGCTGAAGTCAAGAGGTCAAGGCTTAGACCTCTGAGAATCCCTTCCCATCCACCAATAAGTGTTCCAAATAAAGGGTTCAAAAGCCAAAAAAAAAGAAGAAGAAAAAAGAATAAAGCAAAAAAAAGGGGGGGTTAAAAAAAAAGAAGGGGCACACAACCAAAAAAAAAAAAAAAAAAAAGAAGAAGAAGAAGAAAGAAAGAAAGAAAGAAAGAGAAAAAAAAAATCGACCCAAAAGAAACACATCTATCCATCCATCCACCTCAGAAGGGTCTGTAGCTAAGGCCGACAGCTCTGCCATTGTAACTTAAGATAAGGGCCGAAAGGTTACCATCGGCCGGCAACGACGGATTCCTGACCTTTGGGCGCCGCAGTTATAAAAAAAAAAAAGAAAAAAAAAAGAAAAAGAAAAAGAGATGTGTGCCTAAACAAAGAGGGCGGAGTGAAAACCCAGAAGGGCGCTCTGAGTAAAAACAGTGGGCACACAGCGGACTCAGTGAAAACCCGAAAGGGCGCTGAGGGTAAAAACAGCATAGCTGCCAAGGGGCAGGCAAGATCAAATACCCGGGACGTGGTGAAAACCCGAAAGGGCGCCACGGGCAACAATGACGAGCAAGCCGGACGCAACGAAAACCCGAAAGGGCGTTGCGGGTAATAATGGCTAAGAAAAAAAAAGAAAAAAAAAAGCAGGTATATGAGAAATTCAAGCAACATGAAGATTCAATGGAAGCAAGGATGACGGTTATGAGTCAAGAATTCTTTCAAGATCTACCCAAATTCTAGAGGCAGGATACCATTGCGCACTATCTTAAGGGGACCAGGACCCTTGGTGAATAATTAAGAAAATGAGTATGACATCAGACTGAGTCAAATATTCTGATTCCTACGTCTAAAAGCACATGTCCAAATCACGCACAGACAGATAAGCACTTGACATAAATTTTTACTTCATGATTTACATATATTTTCCAAAAAAAAAAAAAAATCATTTTTCCTTATTTGCAAAAAAAAAAAAAAAAAAAAAAAAAAAAAAAAAAAAAAAAAAAAAAACTTACAGGGCTTTCAAAATAAACATCCCCCAGCCAACTTATGGAGTGCCTCGTACAAGCGTCTTTCTCCCGATCATTCCTCCCAGAAGGTAAGTATCTCTCTTCTTGCTTGATGCTTCAATCCTTTTACTAAAGTGTTTTCTCTCCTCACAGGTACCAGAAGGTAATCTAAGATCAGCCCATCAATGTGCATCATGACCCCATCACCACCATCCATCACATCATCCATGTGGCCCCCACTCAAGGGACACATAGCCTCACCTATGTCCCATCTCCTCATCTCATCCATACCAACCATTTCTCCCATAATCAATGGCCCATTCAAATCTGAAATTTCAGCATGGCTGCCATTAATAGGGTCATTCAAAGCTCCACCAAACACCACCCTTAATTCATCATCAATACCCCCATTCAATGCTCCATCTCCACCATCAATCAAAGGCACCTCATCATCTTTAAAGCCTTCATCAAGTGCTGAAGTGTGGGACCCACCAACCTCTCCCATAAGGACCCCCAAGCCATCATCAATGGCTGCCCAAGAAAGGACCAAGCTAGAAAAGGACAAAAAGAGAAGAAAATGGGAGACAAAAGAGAGATTCATGACTGCAATCGAACCAGAGAATACAAAGCAGGTGGGGACAAGGGCAGCAGACAACAGGGAATGTCCGAACCCGAGCCAGCCCAGGCCGCTCAAGAGGCGAGCCTTGGGCGGCCTGCTCTGGGCCGCCCGTACGGACGCGCTCCCTCTCTCCGCGGGATTGGCTCCAGGGTTCTTGGTAGGTGAGGCTGACAGTCCACGTCAGCAGATGGCACCCCGTGGGCCGCCCAAGGCTCCGGTCCACTCCAGATTTTGATTGAGGCTGATCAAGATCATATAAAAGGTACCCCACCGGTCCAATCACGAAGCAATGCGGCCAGAACATGCCTAATCGGGTCAAAGAGAAGGAAAGTTGATCAAGAGGGACCCACAAGCAATCCGAGCCATTCAAGGGCTAGATCATCAGGATCCAAATCATGGGAAAGCTCGCATGAGTCACCAAATAGCAAGATCAAGGGTTTGATCATTAAGAAAGAGGGCCAGAGTCCAAGATCTGATCATCAAGAGGGCCCACAAGGCCGAAAAGAGCAATCTGAGCCGTTCAAGTCATCATCCGCTATGAAAAGCTTTCTTAGCCCCAAAAAACATCAAAGATAAGTGCTTCAAAGCAAAGCTGAAGTCTAGAAAGGGCCCACAGGGCCAAATCAAGCAATTTGGACCACTCAAATCACAATCAGCCCTGTTAGAAGATAAACAAAGCAAGGTAAGTATGCCCAACCCCATCAACTGGGTCCGAAGACCTTAAACTACGTCGGGATCAACATCCCGAGAGATTTTCAATAAAAACCGGCATCAGTCTGGATTGTCCATCCGCTGACACCGGACATTTTTCCAAAAACAAAAAAAACATGTTTGCCCCTCTTTTGTACAGTTTCATGGTCCGAAGACCTTAAACTACACTGGGATTAATTTCTTGGGGGACCTTTTCTCGCTTTCAACTAAAAAACCGGCATCGGCCTCTACCGTTGGGATCAAGGTTTGATAACCCGGATCATTTCAAAAATACCAAAAATATTTTAAAGCTTTCCATAAAAACCAGTATCAATCTTGATCACCCGAGTTGAAATCTGGAACCTTTTCAAAAAAAAAAAAAAAATATAGATACAATATAAAACAAAAAAAAAATTCACCACTAGTTTCATACGCACCAATTTATCCCCAGTGGTCCGAAGACCTAAAACTACACTGGGATTAACTTCTCGGGGGCTTTCTTTCCTAACCTGTTCCAGACATGGCTGACACTTGATCGTACGGGTGTCTGGAATCTTCTAAACAGGTAAGGGCTGAGGCGGGCAGAACTCCGCAATCCTGTTCGTGTTGAACGCACCGTGATAGACAACCTTGATTTGGAAGTCGCTGTTGAAGCTTACGGATGTTCCCTGTTCCTAGAACTCATAAAGGGGATTAAGGCTGTTGGGAGGTGAAGCTCACCCTCACAGAATTGTGAGCAACGTAAGACCCCAAACTGGATTGACTAAGGGAAATGTGAGGATGTGGCTCATCTTGTGGCCGAAGGAGTCCGTCGGACGATACGTGGTCTATGTGCATTGCACATGAGGAACAGGCAACTTTGTGGGTGTGTTGACTGAAAACCCTCGAAATCTCCTCATCCGAAGATGTAAAACTACGGCACTTAACTGTGTGAGACTCGTCTTGCTCGCTGACGTAAAATGGATCGGGTGCCTTACCAGTAGTAGAAGCTGGAAGTGGATGAAAATTCCATACTTTTCCCTGCATTTCAGAAAAATCACAAAATACAAAAACATTGCAAAATCACCTCTTCAAAAATCACAAAAATATTTCCCTTGCTTTCAAATTAAAATATTCTCAAAAATCACAAAAAATTTCTCTTGCTTTCAAAGAAAATATTTCGAAAATCACAAAAAATATTTCTCGTGTTTTCAATAAACCGATCTCTATTCTCTCAGGTAGAGACTCGGACCACATATTTACAAAAAATCACAAAAATTAGCTTCCCCAGCACTACAATTCAGGAGTCTTGAACTCCGCTCACTTCACAGTATGGGATGACGGATCCAATCGCCCGCAAATTGGAATCTTGACCAAAACGGGCAACCAAACACCATCTCAATCACATGTATGCCCAGAAGAACATCTTGAAGTTGAATGATATCCTCGTACATTCTCATTAGCAAAGAAACAGCATCTTGGGACGATGGACCTGATCGACCACGGGTCGGGATCTTGACCAACCCGCTGTCCAAACGCCCGTACAAAAAGAAAAATCCCCAAGGGAGTACAACCCTGCAAGCAATAAGCTCAAAATTCTCTGCATCTCCAGCAAAAGCAAAATCATCAAACGAAAAGAGAATGAGCCAAACCATGCATTCATCATGCATCTCCATGCATCAGCATCCATCGCACCAATCATTATGTTTACCTGCTTTCAAAATAAAAGTCGGTTAGCTAAAGACCCCACAGGCATCCCTAGTGGAGGCACGTGCAAACCAGATTTCCATTTCAAAAAGACAAAAAAATATTTCTATTTGCAAATAAAAACCCCACGGAGTATCACTCCCCAGAGTGGGTGCCTTTTCAAAAATCCAAAAATATTTTTCCAGTAGAGCGTTCTGCCTCCAAAAAACCAGGAGATCTTCCATATCTCTGGGTAGGAGCCGACGCAAAAATCAAATAAGATCCGATGTCTCGCGGTTTTTCCGGAGACCATTGGATCCAATGCACTCAAAGTACGATCGAACTAAACTCCAGTGTCAGTGCGGTCGTACCACATGCCAAGATACAAAAAGATGAAAGCCAAAAAGCTCGGTCACAGAAACCATTTGAACAGGTGGAAACGATGAATTGTAACCCAAGTATCAAAATCAGCAGATTTGGTGGAAAGAGTTCACCCGCACATACCTAGGCGTGGATGCCTGAAGTACCTTGACTGAGTCCAAGTCGGCGTAGTAGAATCCCGTAAGACTATCTGACGCAGGGCGTCTAACCACTTTGACAGTCAAGCGAAACAAGTACTCCTGGAGTGATCTGGGAAAACATCAAACATCACACAATCAGTCTCAGGGTCAGTATCCTCGTAAGACTGTCGACGCAGAGGCTCTGCTGTACCTTTCCGATGTTAGTACCGATCGGGAATGGAAGGGTTGCGATTGGGTACCCAGGTTGCAGCAAACTGCAGGGACAATCGCAACGTTTTCTCCAAACTCTCGCAGTATGTGCGAGTTATCAATTTTCAGACAATCAACTGACTCAGATACAAAAGCAAGCAAAGATTTCAGACCATGATCTACGAATGACCGGGTCAGAAGTGGGGTGTCCACTCGCTTTGGCATTCGGTTGCACGCAACCTCTGCAAAGAGGGGCATCTGTAGACACCCCACCTTCGGCTACACTGTTGGTAGAGATAGCTGGTTGAATGGAGGACCATACCCCCAAATCCCAAATCCAAACTCAGCCAAACTCACCCTTGTAAGCCCCATTCCATAGCCCAGTTCAAGCCTGAACCCAGTCAACCCAGTCCTAAAAATCACCCTGAAAAATCCCCCATAAAAAAGGCCAGTCAAAAAATCCCAAAAAAGTCAAACTCACTGAGTCAACCCGCTGAGTTAACCCGCTGAGTCAACCCGTCGAGTCAACCCGTCGAGTCAAAACATCGAGTCAACCCGTCGAGTCAACCCGTCGAGTCAAATCACCGAGTCGACCCACTGAGTCAACTCACTGAGTCAACCTACCGAGCCAAACAGCGGCCCATAGCAGGCCGCCCAAACCGCCGCTGAATCCCAAGAAACGGCCGTACGGGCGGCCCATAGCAGGCCGCCCAAACCGCCGCTGAATCCCAAGAAACGGCCGTACGGGCGGCCCATAGCAGGCCGCCCAAAATAAATTACGGGTTCTGCCACTGCCCGCTGCTATAAATACCCCTAGCCTCTTCCCATTTCAACACACAATCCATTCCAATCCAGCCTGGGTCCGTTCCAAGCCCTTCTCCGCCCCTTTAGCCCATCTTTCCACCAGGGAGAGCCCGAGTGAGGAGAGCCTAGCCCTGGTCCAGCCCAGCCTGACCACTGGTCCAAGCCTCCCAAGCCACCCAAGTCTTGATCCAGCCACTCGAAGCCAACCCTTGCGACACCTCCGTCCACCCAGCTACTCTTTTCCAGCATCATCTCATTTGCATCTAGCATAAGTGCAACATTTACTTTTCTTCCAACCCCCCTGCTTCACTACAAGCACCTTGATTACTCAAACACACATGCATATGTCTTTATATTAAGCACCTGTCAGTTCGAGCGTATGCTCTGGGCTTGCCCGTTGTTGGAACCTGCCCATCAGAAACTCTTACTGTTCAGACCTGCATTCATGCTTCACTAAAAGCACCTTGATTACTCAAACACACATGCATATGTCTTTATATTAAGCACCTGTCAGTTCGAGCGTATGCTCTGGGCTTGCCCGTCGTTGGAACCTGCCCATCAGAAACTCTTACTGTTCAGACCTGCATTCATGCTTCACCATAAAACACCTTGATCATTCAAGCACACTGCATACGTCTTACATTAAGTACCTGTCAGTTCGAGCGTACGCTCTGGGCCTGCCCGTTGTTGGAACCTGCCCATCAGAAACTCTTACTGTTCAGACCCGCATTCATGCATCATGTCATCCATGAGAATATACGAGGATTAAACTAGACTTTCAAGCATTCGATCGATTCTGTGAAGTAGAGACCGTACTTCGGTACGGGCAGTGTGTGGGGTGCTTAACCTCTTCCCACCCTGTAACCGTGATCCCTTACCTTGAATCTCTGACCGCAGATCAACAGGAGTCATTTTAGAGGAAGGAATCTTCGGATTCCCTTCTCTAACGTTTCTACAGGGTCTAGCCGACTGTAGATTCGAAGTAACTGGCTAGTGGCGACTCTGGTCTTATATAAACACACTTAAACACATCCAGCTCAATACGACAACCAAACGAAGCCCTCGAGAACGAGGCAAGCCAGTGGCACAAACGGCGATTTCGCACTCACGCATCCTCATCTCCTTCTTTTCCGAAAGGAAAGGGGAAGGGAGAAGAACGTCGTGTGGGAGCACGGAGAAATCGGCGAGGGTCCACACTATCCTACAAAAGACTCTAAGGGTTGGTGTGGGGCTCCTGCTATTTATACTAACACGGTTGGCCACATGCAGGGTGTTGTTATTTGGGTTCGGCCTTAGGTCTTGGGTTCTACTCGTAACTTCCTACATTTTGAGTTTTTGGACACATGTGGGTGCACGTGAGGGCGCGTACTTTTTAGATCGAAAAATCTAGGTAGTGCCTGAGAATGTCCAATACCCGAGTATTGGAGTGTCGGGGCATTACAAGAACACCTGCATAGACCCGCAACTTGTGCTCAGGGATTGCTAGTAGTGAGGCACCTACTTCGTCACTCGCTAAGTCGGATCAGTCTACCTTCATGGCTATTGCCTGCTTGCCTGCCAAGCACAACCAGACCCTTTCATTGCAAATTAGCTCACCCTTGTGGTGATTTGTCTCAGCCCTAAGAAAGGAAAATGTTAGCCGAAACACCTTAGGTTCACCTGCTTGTGCCCGTTCTAGGTTAGGACATCCCCCGAACCTTGATGGTTGGCCAACGCATTAGTCGAATTTTGATCAAATGAGTGAAGGAATCACCAAAACCAATCTGAGCTCCGTCGGTTTGGTTCGGTTCCTACCAGTTCGACTGACATTTGGTCGTTGGTTTGGTCGACGTTATCGCTGGTTCGACCGATGTTATCGCTATTCGACTGGCGTTATAGTTAGCTCGACCGACGGTGCAGGTTTAAACATAAAAATTCTAGTTGCAAGTTCATTTCTCATTTTCCTTTTTTCCATTTCTCCTTCTCCCTATCTCCGATCTTTCTCCATTTTTCACCCCTTGCTACCCCCATACTCAATTTCTTCGCGAATCCTTCGATTCCTTCTTCCGGTTCTACCCACCTTCCTTCCTTGGTTCATAGTTTCTCTTCTTTTTCATTCCTTTTCTTGTTGTCTTCCCTCCAAGTGTTTAAAATGCATGGTGCTCGTGCCCTCGGTTCGAGAAGAATGTCGTATTAGAGCTCAACTTGACACAAAATTGTCCTCGTCTTCCTCTTCCTCACTCACTGGCTCCTTGCTGGGCGAAGGGATTAAAACCCTACTTGTGCCGTCAAAGTACGCCTTTTGCCCTATCGTTTGTGAACATAAGATTAAACTAGAGAGTCTTCAGGCATTTTCGGTGGTGGAACTCTTTGTCCAAATCAATTGAGACCCCATTTTGTCATTTGAGGGACCATGGACAAAAACTTGGTCTTCACTTTTTACTCGTGGTGCTCCGAGCCTTCTATGGACCTGCTTAGTTTTAGCATCAAGGATAATAAGGTTGTCACCCCTATGACCCCGGTTATTATTGCCAAGGTGGTCAGAGTCCCGTCGTTGGAATTTGTCCCTCCTGCATCCAAATTGACTCCCGAGGCGTAAAGGGCGAAGTGGACCCGTTTTTTCCGTAATGGTCGAGATATTTCCTAGTACCTCAGAAATGCTTTGCTGGCATCAGAGATTACTGCCATATTTTGCATCCTTCATCTCATCTTCATCACCAACGTCTACCCCCAGCCTGGCTTTCGAAATGACCTGTCAACACTTATGGCAAAGATCCTTTACCGGATTAGTCTCCACCAGCCCGTATGTCTTCTGTCTCTTATTTTGTGCTAGATTGTGCGTGTCCTGAGCTCTGAGTTTCCTTCCCCTACCTTGCCTTTTAGTCACCTCATCACCCCGATGGCTTGGGGTTGTGGCTTCCTGGACACCTCAGAGCGCCCCCACCTTGGATAGGATAATTAATTCTAAAAGCATTCTAAAATTAGGGCTACCTGCTCCGTTGGCTCTGGCCCCGCCTTCGGCTGATGTGGTCACCCATTGGATGTCATTGAAGAGAACCTATCGTGCATGGAGAAGATGTTGCAAGAAATTCATCGGAGCATCTTAGGCTCGACATCCAGCTTCCGTCCTCAAGCTGGTAATGCTCCCCTCCGCATCGTATCATCTTGGCGACTTCACCCGCGACCAAGGTAACAACTCGCCTGGAGGCTATTGAGGGGCATCTAACAAGCTCTGAGTGTTCACAGTAGAGGACCTATCACTACCTGCAGAGCTTGGTGACTTGCTTTCGTCTGCAAGGGCATGACATCCCTTCACCCAACAGCTCAGAGTAACTGACAGTCGTAGCTGAGGCTATTTCGATTTGTAGCATGCTCATGTTCTACATTTATAACTTCGAAGTTTCAATTGTTTTATGCACTTTAATTTTGTTGTATCGGTTTCATTTGTTCTTGAATGCTTAACCATTGTCGTGTGGCATATTTCTATTTGAGTAGACATAGCCTAACAAATGAGTTGTATTCTTTATGTATACTCTTAGATATGGCATCTGCCAGCTAGGGTTAGACCCTCAAATATAGTGCAGAGCATATTAACCTCCTAATGGTGTGAATGACTTAGATGTCACAACGTTAGCCCTCCAATTTACTCCTTAGAGCATTAAGTCAGGACCGAGCCACCCTTCGGTCAATGGTAATGAACCTTGTGAAAGGATTGAACTAGAACACAGAACCTAAACCGCACCATAGAAACGAAACCGATTACCTAAGATAGGTCCCCAATCGTGTGTGCTAGTTGAATCGCTAGGAGAGAGTACAACTGAACTCACGACTTAGATCCCTAAGTTTGAATTTAGAAAGACCGTAAACAATTTCAGGGATAAAATTATTTTAAGGGGGTTAGATTGTAACACTTTGGCCTTCCGATGCTTGGGTATTTGATGTCCTCGAATGTTACCGAAGGAATTTTCGATTAAAATAGGAAGTCGCACGTGCCTACACGCGCGTGTTCTCATAAACCGAGAGATTTACAAGCCAAAGCCCGACTTAGGAGCTTGTGGGTCATACCGAACCTCGTACCCTAACCAGATAGACCACATTGGGTCGCTGGTGGGACCCGAACTCCTCGGATCCCCCACTCATTAGTTTGGATGCTCAATCCAATAGGATCTATCACAAATTACATCAAATTAAATATTTAACCGAAGATTAGCTTGTAAGATGCATTCGATCGAACTTTAGCGTCGATCAGTTGAATCATTGTTCGATCATGCTAAGGTAGGACCAGAGCTTAGACCATATAAATCTACATTTAATAGGCTTCATGTCTGATTAGCAGGAGTCGACTCTCCATTTTAATGAATAAATTGCTTAGTATGAGTGAATGGTCAGCATGACAAATAGGATGAACCCATAGGACCTTTAGAATAATGAACTAAGCTGACTCGAGGCAGTCCAAGCCCTTGTCGGATCAACTAAGTTGAGTAACACAAAAACAGGATAGATTTGGTATATGTTGGTGCGATCGACCAATCGTCAGTTCCTATTGGTCAAACTGACAACTATTGATGGTCCGATTGACAGCCTTTGGATCTTAAAAACACTTGCAATTTCAAGTGGGGTTATAAAAGGGCTCTTGCCCTTTCTTTCATTTCCCAGGTTTGAAAAATGGGGAGAGAGCTTGGGAGAGTAAGAGAGTGAGTGAGATTGAGTGACAGAGAGAGTGTGAGCTCATGTGGGAGTTTGGGAATCGGGTGCAAATCGCCACACCAAGCCGTTCTTCGCCAAACCTAGTTTGTGCACGCCATTTCGCAGATTCTCCGACCGCAAATTCGTAGATTAGTCAAGTAAGGAGTCTTCCCATGATGCCTGCGAGTCTTTCCTCTATTTTTAGCCTCTTCATTTTAAGTGGGAGTAGGAAATCATTCATTTCCATGCAAATTTAGGGGTTTTTATGTTAGGATTTGTTCATGCTAGGATTAGTGGCCCTACAAGTAATTTGTGATGGCTTGTTCTTGTCCACAAGCCATAATATAGGTCAGATTCATGTGGGTGTTGGATGTGCGCTAAACTCAAGCCTCGTTCGTCGAATCGAGTTAGGGTTTGCTCAAATCAAGTTAGATAAAACCCTTAAACACTTGCTTAAAGTTTAATTAGGTTAGAATCTAGGTAATTAACAATGTATTGCTGATGAATTACAGTCTGGAGCTATTTTCTCTAAATTCTCTATGCCAAGGTTGCAACAAAGCCGAGAATCTCTTATTCTAAGGTGAGATTTATCCTTCAACTTTCCTGTGACATTTTTAGTCTTGTAATAGTCTCAACCTTTGATAATCATGCTATAACTCTTATAATCTATGTCCCGCGAGTCAAAATCCAGGATGAATTGCTAGATTCCATAACATGCTTAGCTCCTTAATACAATTCGTAGCATGTTTAAAATTATGTATATGATCATATAACATGCTTAGCCTAATGCTTAGGTTGAACAAACGTGCGCACTCCCTAATATGCTCAGATTTGCTAGAATCCATCACCTACCTCATAGGATTTAATGAACATGTAATTATAATATGATTAATGTAATTCACCCTATTGCATGCTCAAATGTTTGGAATCATAAGTCCCGACAACCGGCTTCCACTTGTGATATTCGCAGGGATTATAGGCGATTGTGGGTTGACTCAGGTGCCCAAGCTGCCCTGCTTGTGATTCATATGTCGCATATATGAGATTGTACCTTCATCTATTGACCATCTTGTGTTTGGACCAAATGAAACTTAGATGTGGGCTTACCATCTTAGTGTATCATCGGGCCTTGATGGCTTTGTTTGGACGAAATCCTGTTTATGCCTTGTTGGCTTACCTAATTGGCTTTTGTTGGGAGAAACCTGTTATTGGATTCATACCTTAGGATGATAAGGCCTACTTGTTGGATCAAGGTCGGCCTCTAATTGAGAAGGATTTTAAATAAATGAGCTGTTTGTAAATCAGATTAATAAAAGTTGGAGTAATCATACATCTATTGCACATGGATGTTATCGGGTGCCTGGTTGACTATTTAAAAGATCGGAGTACTTTTCGAACAAGCCTTGTGAGTTGAGTCAAATGTTTGAAAGACCCAGTCTTTTTTTACGGGAATGAGTCGATTGTTTGAAAGACCCATTTCGTTTTACATTTGAATGGACCAACTATTTGAAAGGTTCATGCTTGGTCTGGCTGGATATACATCCCCAGAATGAAGAACATTTGCATGCACTCATGCATTTAAATAAGATGCATTGTAAACTATAAATATTTTGATATGCCTTTTATAAAACTATACCTTATTAATATGTCATTGTCTAATCCGAGGGGGGGGGGGGGGGGGGGGGGGGGGGGGGGGGTCTCATTGAGTTGGCCATTTGATCGTATCTTGAATTCAACAATCGTATAGTGAACGCAGAGTGTAGGGTTAGCATCACCGATTTAGAGCTGGACGAGAGTTGGAGGTTTTTATTGGGATGCCATAGGTGGCTAAGCATGGTAGTTTGAATTGTTAGATTCTTTTTATGGCTGGAACCCTTAATATTGACATTTAGTACTTTGGATTGTTTATGGTTTGCGTGATCCCTATGGGCACCATTTTGATTATGTACTTGGATATTTGCCCTATGACTTTATGCTCTACTTATCATATTCTTTGTTTGATATCTGATGATTTTAAAATGCGTTATTCTAATTTATTTGTGCTTAGAATAAATGTTAATCTGATTGAGAACCCACGTGGGAGATTTCCTCACGTGCGTCATTCCTAAGCGACACCCAAGTTTATGTAGCTAGAGCATCACACTCGATCGATGAAAATCGAGGCGTTGTTAATGTTGGTGCAGGTGCACTCGACCATTTTAAAATGTTAACACCCATAGGCACGGATTTAAGTCACTGTACTCGGGTGCTAAGTTTTGGGGCATTATAACAAGACACTAAGAGACTAGGAAGCACTGAACAGAATTTGCCCCTTTCTATGGTATAGGTAGTACAAATACTAGTGTGAGGGATAATGAGTTTTTGATCTCTTAATGAATCAATGACCATATATGGTGTATATTTAGTTGTTGTGTACATTTGATGGAATTCACGTATATGAGTGTGGAAGTGGAGCCACTTTCTATGAAAATATATAAGTTGTTTCTCTAGAGTACTCATGAAAATCTACGTAAAGGTGCATAGCCAAAAGGCACTAAACCACAGAACCAGCTATAACGAAAAAGTTGTGTGAATGGCATATATAGCCGTTTACGCTTAAGTAGTCAGGTTAAAGACCAATAGTCATCTAATTCCTGTAAATCTATCTTACTTACTCTGATGTTGATTAAAGTTGGATAGACATCAACACTATTACATAATTATTTTATATCATATTGAAGTGTTTTGAATTTGAAACATGCGAAGGATTATTATATTAAAAAAAGGTTTTTTAAATTCAAATTTTTTTCATATTTCTTTTGTTTTAAAAAAGGTTTTTGTCTTTTAATGTATTTATTTGTCGCACATTAGAAAGGACCAAATAAAATTTCATATATATATGGGATATGGGTTGTATAAGGCTTGCGCTGCCAAGAAGGAATGGATATTTGGGTTGGACCATCTCTTTATAACGCATGCGCACCGAGTTGAGACATGGCCGTGGCATGTGATGTGTCCATGCATACTGGACTATGTGCAAACTAAGAGTACATTGTCGTTTTTGCGCGAATTTTCAAACCAAGACATGTCTGTTCGAGTGGTCGCACTAGTTGGGTTCAAATCCATGCACTTAACCCATTTGAAATGGTGCATTAAGCGCCTAATCGAGGTCTATAAATAGACCTACTCTAATACGTTTTCACACGCTTGAAAAATCAAGTTCTTTCTCTGCCTTTCAAACTCTGTCTTTAGGTTGTTTGCAACAGTAGTTCACCGACAACTCAACCCACTTCGGTCTTAATTTTTGCACAGCTGGTTCAAGTCCATGTACAACGAGTGCACCGCTAGGATCGGGTCATAATCGTTGTATCTTGGAGGTTAACTGCTCAAGATTTCTGTTACACTTGGGATGCGGTCCAAGGAGGGAAAATTTAATTTCAAGCTCGGTGACTCAATCATGCATGAACTCAAAACTATAAGTCATCTTTACTTTTTTTTATTTTCTGTTTTCAAATTTTATCTAATGTTTTGAGCAATTAATTTACCAACCATTTTCAAGTGGGTGATTGTTAAGATTTATGGAGCTTGATCATTAGATGTGTACTATTCATCCAACCAGCACTTTTTCGAGTTGAGCTCTGCACTGAGCTCATTGGGGTTGTAGGGGAGCAATGTCCCCTTGCTTAAGAGTCCGAGGCATGCCCCTAGTCCATAGGGCAATTTCATAATTTTATATGGACTTTTTATGTTTACCTAGTTCATTTGGGATAATGTATATTCAGTAGTGTGGGAGAGGGAGCCATCATCATACTGAGAGTTGCTTTTTCTTTTTTACCTTTGAGCACAGTAGGTTGGATCAAGTGTGAATCCATGGATGATAAAGATAATACTAGATCCAATGAACATCTTTAAGCTATACATGTATTTTGAATTGGAACCGGTCATGGGAGCCACTTAAGACAAGCCCACCTGACGAGAGTACTTCTTGATTTTTATGCGAGTGTTGGCCCCCACCTAATGAGTGAACAGGATCCTTCAGTTAAATCTCATCTTAATCACCAACGTTCGTACCACCATGGGTCCTAACTAAAAATTTAGTGTCACACGAAGGTGAGGCCCACATGGACCGTGTGTTCAGCTAAAATATAAAGTTACACCTGAGCATGGGACGCCCGGAAAGTGAACTGGTCACGGATAGGCAACAGTATCACAACTTCCGTACTGTCTCATCTTTCCAACCAACAGGACACTTGTGCAGGACATCAGTACCATGGAACCAGTAGTCCACACCTAAACATTACCCTTCTTAAAAGTCAGGATAATCCACTCAGTAGGTGGGCCACACCTATATGTTGAGACAGACCATTGGAAATCCATTAATTTTTAGAGTAGCCTACCTGATGATGATGATGGGAAAGTCATGGCTTTATCCCAACACATGTTCATGGTGGGGCCACCATTTTAATGTGCACCAATGTCCTTCACAAGTGGCATCTTGGCGGAAAGGACAGTTGAGAAATGGTGAGAATGCTAACCCTCAGGTTTGAAAGCTGTGTACAGGTAGCCTGACTTGCGGTTACCCAAACGACTGAGTCAGTCTTAATGGCTTCCAGTATAATTTCTTGGACCGCTTTAAAATTGGGTCCAATTTAGTCCGTCATTTTGGACCTAGTTTAGGGCTTGTTTGGCATCTCTAAACTAATTCAAGAAGAGCTTTTTGATAAGATCCACTCCAATAAGCTCATTTTGTTTTAGCTCTTGCTTTAAATAAGCTTGTTTAGTAAAATCATGTTTTCAAGTCCAAAAAAGCTCTTATTTAATGTGTTGATAGTATGGGCCCTACCTTCGAAGTGGATTGTCCACCATGTGAGGCCTACTTTTAATATCCACCATTCATTGTGTGGGCGCACCTTCTATATGGATCATCCATCATGTAGCCCACTTTGGATATGGGTCATTTATCATGCAAGACCTTAGATGTGGACCGTCCATTATGAGGGACCACACTTTGATGTGGGTCATCCATCATGTGAAGCTCACTTCGTCCATTATGAAGTCCACCTTAATGTGGACCATTCATTGTGTGGAGCCCCACCTTCAATATGGGTCGTTCATCATGTGGGCCCACCTTTCATGTCAACCGACCATCATGTGGGCCTACCTTCTATGACCAGCATCCATCATGTGGGTCCCACTTAGATGTGGACTGCCCATTAAATGGCACCCACTTGATGTGCATGTTCCATCATGCTGGGCCACACTTTAATGCATGGCCATCTATCATGTGGGGCCCACCTTTGATGTGAACCGTTCATTACATACGCCCACCTTGATGCTAGGCCCCATGTTCAATATGAGACGTTCATCATGAGGTTGTCACCTTTGATGTCCACCATCCATTATGTGGGTCCTATCTTTGTTGTGGACCATCTATCATATGAGGCTCACTTGATGTGGATAATCTATCATGTGGGGCCCACCTTTGATATCCACCATCCATCATGTAAGTCCCACCTTTGTTGTGTACCGTCCATAATGTGGGGTCTAACCTTCAATATGGATCATTCATCATGTGGGCTCACCTTTAATGTCAACCTTCCATCATATGGTCCCACATTCAATGTTCACCATCCATCATGTGAGTCACACCTTTGATGTGGACTATCCATCAGGTAGGGCCTACTTGATTTGGAGAGCCGTCTGGTGGGGCCACACTTTGATGCAAGCCATTCATCATATGGGGTTCACCTTTGGTGTGACCGTGCATTATGTGGGCCCCCCTTTGTTGTTGACCATTCATGTGGGGCCCACCTTCTATGGGGTCATTCATCATGTGTGCCTACATTAAAAAAAGATTGTAAAGAGGAGGCTAAGATGGGAATTACTTGAAAATTTTAAGGACAAACTTGTCCAAAATTAGTCTAAAATATGTAATCCCTCACTAACTTAATAAATTGAAACTTATTTGCTACTTTATAAACAAATAAGCATTTTTTATTAGACTTCTACCAAATGGTCTAAAAGCTTATTTTGTTTTATATAAATAAGCCAATAAGTTCTTATTTATAGAAAGAAAGAGAGTTTGGTTGAGTACAATCTTAGAGCCCATTAAAACCAGGTTGAGTTCATTTTAATATTTATATGTAAATTTAATATCTATTAATTATTTTGGCAACAAATGAGGTTTGCTAAGCCATATGCATGTAAGAAAGCTCATTTATGCTATCAACTTGTCAAAGTGGCAAACATGTATGTGATCCAATTCTTCCATTCAGGTGGGTCCGACCATGTAAATGCTATTATTTAACATATTTAATATGGACCCGATCAAAACCCAACTCAAAACCAAGGTCCAAAGATCCATCGGACTGAGCTTAATCATATTTGGATTCAGGTTCTAAAAATGGGACCTCGACCTAGAAAGATCTAAACTCGATCAGCACTGTTCGATTGGTTCAAGAGCGCTCCAGGACTAGACCTAAGCCTGACTGATTAATAAAAGTATATGGGATTGTTTTTATTTTTCTACAAAGAAAATTTCTTAAAAGGTTTCGTTTTATATTTTGAAAATACTCTTCTTACTTGAAAAAAAAAAAAAATTGAGTTTAGAGGATTAGTGGCTAGAGGTGAAGGAATAAGGTTTTGCCACATTAAGTATTCGAGCTACAAAAACCTTAAGGTTGGTATGAAGCACCATCTGCATGCATTGACAACGTGTGGGCTGCTTGGGTGCCTTTTAATGTCTTAATTGACCCACTTGCGGGCTGCTTGGGCACCTTTTGATACCTTGACGCACTTAGCACTTTGCATGTTTGCAACAGAGTAAGGCGCCTTAGATTTTATCAATCTTAAAATTTTGTCAATCCAAGAATAGCCTAGGGTCTAATTGTGGTCAAAACCATGGCTTAACTTGTGGCTCAACATGACTAAGAAAGAAGGATTGGTTGACGCTTGACCATGTTAAGTCCATTGTGTTATATGGCACCCATGTGGCAACTAAAGTAAAAGAAAATCAAATATCATATTCTCATAATATCTCACAAGCCTGCGACCCTGTGGCTTAGTGGTAGACTTACAAGAGTTTCAACATGAGGTAATGGGTTCAAGCACCTATTGTGGTGTGAGTGCGCGAGTGTGTGTTATTAAAAGGAAAAAAGAAAGAAAAAATCTCACAAGCCCCATTCTTTTTGTCCTTTTCAGTTGTTTATTAAAGGTGTTTGGTTTAGACAACAGTACTTACATTTACTGTACAATAAACTCATAACTCATACCATAAACAACCTTCGTGGGAGAATATATTACCGGTGGCATATTCGCTTCGCTTAAAGCTCGTTTCATGTCAAAACAATACTTATTCACAATAGTACTTATATTACCAGTGGCATATATTACCGCGTGGGAGATATCCTATGTCAAACAACCACTTTTTTTAAAAGCTTGAGCTGTTGGAGGATGGCCTATCAATGTATATTGAAGGACTTTTACAGCATTCAATAATTCAAGCTAAGCAATTTCCATCTCCTCAGTTTTCTACCTCTAACATTAGCAGCCCTACCCAAGTTGCTTGTCTATTATGCTCAACCATGTGATTATCTAGACCGTTCATTTATCTCTCAACACATATGAGCTATATGGCTAAAAACCTCACTCATCAATAAAAAAGATGAGCAACGAACAAAAAAACAGCTCCCAACTCCTTTTAGGGATTATTTGCATGCTTGAAAAAAACTAAGTTATGTAAACAATGTCTTTACAATGCAAAGAGCTTCATGTGTAAACTATTTCATTCTGCCCTGTTTTGATAACTAGTAAAGTAATTACGACTTCAACAAGCATGTAAAACCAGATCATGACTTTTTAGATGTAAACATTTGACAGGATTTGGTATGAACTCATTACAAGTTGTAAACACTTCATATCTTTTTACTCTCATCCAAAAAACATATTGTAAAAGAGGCAAGTAGTATAAGATAGTCTATATTAGCCCAAGTCTAGTCCACCTAAGTTGGGCTTGGCTTGAGCTTAGATCCCATTGATGGGCTTAACCTATTTTTAGGCGTGTATCGTGGCGGACGCAAGTGGTTAATGCCTATTAAGGATGCAATTGCAACTCGGGTATGTGGGATCATGTTGATGGCAATAACCCCCGATACATGGCCCTCTAGAATACTTTGGTTTTGCAGTTGCCTAGCCTCTGCGAGAGGAACCTGGACATTTACCTCCCATCCTGCTGTCTCTGACATGGAATCAGTGACACCTAAGGAAATCCTAAGATGCTTATCTACGTATGCTTGGCTTAAGCCTCATGCATGCTTAATTCTTAATTATATTTTGAATGCAAGGCTTGAACACAAGTTTGATAACCATATGGTGGTAGCAATCAACAACAGATACAAAGTACTGCTTCAACTATTTATATAAGAACAATAATAAAGACTATTATATTGGTGCAATGAGGCATTTAAAAGATGCCCTTAATTCTTAGGGCTATTTTAATTGATAGAAAAAAAAAAAATAACAACTCATGCCACGAAATATTATGTCCACGAAATATCATGTCCATTTGATGAGGAGAAAAAGGAAATATACATAATATTCTGTGGCATGAGTTGTTAATTTTTTTTCTATCAATTAAAATAGAACTAAGAATTAAGGGCATCTTTTAAATGCCTCACTGCACCAATATAATTGTCTTTAGCATTGTTCTGTATCTGCTGTTGATTGCCGCCACCATATGGTTATCAAACTTGTGTCCAAGCCTTGCATCCAAAATATAACCAAGAATTAAGCATGCATGGGGCTCAAGCCAAGCATACGTAGACAGCATGAGGGGAGGTAAATGTCCATGTTCCTCTCGCAAAGGCTATGTTCCCTCTCGCAAAGCAACTGCAAAACCAAACTACTCCAGAGGGCCACATATCGGGGGTTATTGCCACAAACTCTTAACGTTTGAAATAGCTAGGCAAGCTATGATTAGGTAGAACTATCTGCTCACATTCAAGTAAATCTCTATACCTCAAGGATGTACGAGTATTCAAGAATCAGGGGAAAGCGCAACCCCCCAAAGGCCAAATGCTCGACAGAATACCAATCTCAGAGAAGAGGCACAGATCAGAGATCCACAGCACAAGGTATGGAACCAAGCATTCCTTCAGCAGGGATAATGAACCAATCCATTTGTGAGGCCATCCATCCAACTGCTCAGAATGAGAGGAATCGTGAGGAAATTCGTAGGCTGGAATTGTGGGAGGAAACTGTTGGTGATGTTAGATTCCTCTTCTGCCCGGGGCCGGAGAGAAGATTTCAACAGGTTGACTCGGTCCTCTACGAGTAACACATTTGGTTGATTTCTCTTGGGATTCTAGTGACAGTCTACTTCCACGGGGGGAGGTAGATTTGTTACTATTAAATCTTCCTAAGGAATAACTTCCATTGGATAAAACTCATTCCCAGGCCCTAAAAAATGGTCCGGTTGTTGTCCCTCCTTAACGAAGAAATTACCTTCGACCAGTCAGTGTGACACTTCCTTGATAGGATCGACGAAGAGGGGTAATGGGTAATTGTTGGACTGGGGTTTTCGGGCTTAACTAGATAAATCAATTTCTGATAAATTAGACTCACCGCAGAATTAATCGTTGATTTTCCGTGAAGATTTTTAGGTAGTCTTAGGATCGGTGCTTGTCTATGGCTGTCAAGACTTGACTGAGCCGTTAGCTGGGCCTGGTCTCGACTGCTTGTGGATTAAGCCTAGCGTCGCGTCGGCTTTAGTGTGGTAAAAATCTAGAGACGTTATGGAAGAAGTTAGTGGTCTTGTGGTACCAAAATGGGCAGAGTTCAGCCGCACCACGACGCCAATGAAGCAGAAGATGCAGACATTAATGTCTACTTGACTTGCAACAATGGACACCAACCTGGATCCCTTCGACGGGTCCAAATACTACCACCGGCTTGAATCGAGGGTTGCCAGAAGATGAGCCCTAGCCAGATTCGACAACTGAGATGGCCTATAGCCTTTTGAAACAGAGAAGAAGGTGGAAGGGAGGCTCAGCTGCCCCATATCTAGGGTCTCTTTTGATAGATGGTGTGACAAGAGGTTAGAACAAAAGCCCTAGCTGTATATATCCTAAGCTATCAATCCGCGTGAGGAGGTTTTTACGGCTATGATTGATCTAGAACTAGTCGTTTTAAACATCAATGAACGGATGAGGGGGTTTGAAATCCATTAGGTGCGGATTGCCAACATGGCAATCCTATTTTCAGAAAAACAGCTTCACAACCAGACTTCGATTGAACGTTTGCTTGCAGTCAATGGGCCTCATGAACGAAAGCTTTCATGGCTAGATAGAGACCTACATGAGTAACACAATGACCGGTTTGGATCTACCAAAGGTGGGCCATAACTGATGCAGTTTGGTGATTTTATAGCCGCTAGAAAACACAACTTATTTTTGGACAGTCTGTCTTAAGGACCAAACTGCAGCACCCCAGACATGCAACTCTGAAGAACTAGACTGAGTTTGTGGTTAACCCTGCCTTCCAAAATAGATGGACGGTTCGGATCTTCCAAACCAATCTTCCAAGTGGGCCATGCGTATACCAAAATGGCTACCCGTCCGTCCGTTTGCAGCAGAAGTGTTGGTGCACATGCACACTATGAAGTGGACCCCACAACGATGGTGTGCAAGATCCACACCAACCACTTGATTGTTACACAACATCTTAAGACTAAGGAAACATTAATGGGCCATTCTAAGGATCAATGAATTGTATACATGGATTAAATCATAAATAATAGTATTACACATATTCCGATAAATGGTTTAATTCCAACCTGGTTTTGGACGGTTAAAATCTAAAGGATTTAGTATGATCTACATCACCAGGTGTAATGCCCATTATAGTTTCATACTTTACTATAGTAGCCCAATACAAATTTTACAGTTATTATTTATTATACCTCTTAGTCTTATAATCCTTACATTTTTATAAGTAATAAAACTCACACATAATTAACGTTGGACACAAAGATGATTCAAGCCTTCGAACCTACGTCTAATTGTAAATTAATTTGATCAATTAATGATCCATCTCTCATGAGTTAGTGTATCCGCCTCTGAATATTATATTTGAATCACAGTTAGTAATTAATTTTAGTAATTTACATCTTAGGTAACTCTAAAAAAAAAAAATTCCACAGATTATCTGATTTTTTTTTTTTTTAATACCCAAGTGTATGTCAAACACGGGGTGTTACAACAGGTCAGTTACCCTTACAGAATACCTTGTTGTCAAGTGCATAGCCTAAGCGTGGTATACACTAATGCACCTTGTGGTGTTTAACACCGTGGTTGGCGGTACATATGGACATGGTCAGGTTGGGTCCCAGCATGTTAAAGGGTTGTGCAGGCAATATCTTGCCTTGTGTTGGATTCTTATCCATTAAGTATGATGATCTTGTTTCTGTTCTCCATTGTTGGGTTCTTTTAAATTGTTGTTGCCGATAAAAAAAAGGCCTGCCTTATGCTTACTTGGACACAAGGATGTTTGGTGGGACCCAAGTATGGATCCCTGGCTTCAGAGAGACGGTGGTTTCCCTTGAATTCTTTGCTGAGAGTAGAGAAGAACCCAGGAAGGGTACTTGGCAGGTGGACCTACTATGGTGAACAAATGCACACATGTGCAATCCTATTGTTGCTAGGGGTCTTCCTCCTTTCTCTAGGAAAGGAACAACCAAGGTGTCAACAAATCTCCTCCTTGTTGTGTACAAAATGTCCAATTAAAGAGCACTTTCCCTATGGCAAAGAGAAGATAAAGGGCAAGGGACCACCTCTAACCTTGGGGAAATTTTGTATGTGCATGCAGAGAGATAGAGTATGTATTTCATCTAGGGGTTATAGATTTGGAGAGGTGCTTCTGCCTCTCTTGTGTGGGCTATGTTGGTATGGCAGGTGGTCGTTGGTGAGGCTGCTGAATTGCTAGAGATGAGGCTGACACGGCAATCAACCATTGGCCAAGAGCTAAGAGGGGAAAAGCATAGGAGGTACTTTAGAGTTGAGGTTTTGCCTTCGCAGCTGCCACGTGGCATCTTGTGCGACTATTATCTGCTTCACCAAGAAACGGAGCCCTAGGTCGTTTTTCATGTGAAGTGAATATTCTTTTTAGCTTTGGCACCTGTTGCAACATCTACGCGGCTAAATGGGCATGAGGCCCACTTTGTCCATGTGTTGTGCTCTTAGAGAGTTTCAAACGAGCAAGTGCCTATTTGGTTAATGCGGAGCCTACCCATTGTTCAGATTATTGGTACTGTAAACGTGTCGGTGACTGGGGATATGGAAACATGTATCAAGCACCATCAATATTATCGCTCATACTTGGAAAAATATTGTTGTCTAAGGGAAACATTAGCGAAATGTTGGGAACAACAGGTGGAATTTTTAGTGAAACTTTAGGAGATGTTAAAAGACACATGTTTACACATGTAGGAATCAAAATATTGCAATAAACAACTCTACATAACAAGTTCCTATTTTGTAGGGGCCTAACCATGTGTTGTTGAGAAAATCAATATAAAATTTGTAGCTAATCAATAGATTTTCCAACGCTCGTCAATTTATAGAACTTTCATATTAATTAACAGTGAACAACGCATTTTTAAATATAGAAATGGAAAGTTTTAGGATTTATATATATATATATATATATATATATATATATATATATATATATATATATATATATATATATATATATATTTTGCCACAAATTCACGTCAGTGCATGAGAATTATGCATTGATATGGATTTCCATTGCAATCCATGCTAACATTTGACCAAAAAAACAAAGAAGTTACTATGGGTTTTTTGTCACCTTTGAGTTCCAATCCGTCTTCGTTTTGATTTGAGATTTCTCCCCAATTCCAAACTTTGATTAAAAAAATCAAGAGTAACCAGAAATCATCTAAAGAGCAAAATTCCAAAAAAAGAAAGAGAGATTTTTTTAGGGGTTTTTTGAAAATTTTCCATTTTTAATCAATTTTCACCTATTTACGAATGTTTTCCTAATATTGTGTATATTATCACTTATATCTGGGATATTATTGATGATATTGTTGATACCGGGGAACTTATTATGAGGGATTCTTCTTAAATTATTGTTTTTATCGATAATATCTCCTAAGTATTGCCTATATTATTGAGAATATCAATGATATTTGGAAGTTTTTACATTTCCAGCAGTTTAGGTATCGCTGTCCCTTGTGAGACCCGATAGCATCGGTGATATTCTCAATAATATCGCTGATATTTGAAACACTTCTTGCCAACGGTCGAGGTTGTGTGCTATATGGTGCCTTTTAAGATGGAGAGGGACGGCTCCTTTTGCTGGGGTGATGCATTAACACTGCGATGAACCAATGCTGATCCGGGTTGATGTGTGCTTAGGGCAAATCCATACTCAACATTGTATTGCCTGAGTACAAAGAATGGATATCACGATCCACCAAAGCGGACAAAAATAATTGTTCCCGAATACAATAATTTAGTATTGTATAATATATTCTCGAATAATATATGATGTCTAGTTCTACATGAGGTTCATTCCAATGCTTAGATTCTGATTATTTATATATAAAGACGAAATGCCTCTGCTTAATTATTGCAGCCAGTTTTTATTTCTTCTCAAGCAATTCTGAATTTGACTATTAGAGTTATGCGTTTCTCTTTGACCTAGGCCTTTTCTTTGGTGGCATAATAACCTCGATGCATGTCTTAGTATCTTTTGTGGTTGGACAAATTGACATATACATACTATTCACAAAATATGTCATTTATTTTGTCAAAATTTAGTGTAATTCGTAGTTTCTTTTCTTATTTGGTTGGTGAAATTTTGAGCTGACAGCATATGATTCTCATTTGTTTGTCTGACCTGCAGACTTTTTAATCAGAAGGCATCGCCATGATGAATCATGATGTTTCTTTTCAGCCTTGGGCAAGACTTTGAATTTGGATCAGACCCCGTTGTAAAGCTGATGGCTAGATTGATATTATATCAGCTTTGGTATTTAGGTATACCAAAAGAGATGCAGTTGAACTTTCAGACATTTAGGTCATCAGAGGCCTGTGATATGGTTCCCAGTGATGGTTTCTGTCTAAAACTAGACTTTGACTTGGTTGAATTTCGAGACATGCAAATTTCTGTGTGCTTCAGAAGAATCCGTTGGTAATGAATTAAAAGAAAGGATTTACAGAAGTGTGGGCCTCCAGGATCTGACGGTCTACACGATGAGAACTTTCGCAATAGCTAAAGATGTGCGATGCAGTCCAGCGGTCCGCCTAACTGCTACAGGAGCAATTGGGTCTGATCACCCCTCTGATCCTACGGTGAGGATGGTCCCCGGATCACGATATACAACTTAGATCGAAAATGATGGGCCAAATGGACACTCAATGTACTTTCCTCTTTTTTTCTCCGTAGATATTGTTTTCTTTCTTCTTTTTTTTATTACAGAAAGAATCCCCCTCTATTTAGGGATAAGAGATAAGAGATGAGATGAGATAAAGTTGGTTTATCCTTATCCCATCTCGTCTTCTTCCGAATCTCTAACTGAATTTCAAACTCTTGAAAGAGAGAGGTTACGGGAACAACCTATGGCCCCACCCACAAGTAGTTGTCCACAAGTGGGCCCCACAGATCCATTAACTAACATTTTTCACTCAATCACATTGTAGGATAGGCACATCTGAGAGATAGGTTGGGGGGGGGGGGGGGGGGGGGGGGGGGCGCTGTTGGGGCTGCTGCCGCAGGTGGCGGCGGTCTCTGCTGCTGTGGCCGGTGCTAGCCGACCCATTTGAAATCGGAGAGAGGGAGAGGGATGGTTGTTGCATAGGCTTTGCTGCCGCTACCGCATTGTTGTAGACAGCGGCGGCCATTGTAGCTACTCTGTTAAACCAGCCACATGCTGTGCCCTTTAATCTAGGAGTCATGTAACCCAGGCGAGCCAACAATGCTGGCTAGGACCTGACTCAGCAGACCCCAGCCAGCTGTCCTCATCAACTCAATGCCCCCGCTTGGGTCACAAGCTCTCGCTACTGAGCTCAGCTCTACAAGACTCGGTCAGCCGTCGATCACTACCCATTGCAGACTCGGTCAGCCGTCGATCACTACCCATTGCCCTTGCTCAGGTTATAAGTTCAGAAACCTAAAGAGGGATGGAGGGCCGACTTCTATGGTTGCGGCCATGGCTGCCGTGGATGCTTATGGCGGTGGCCCTGGGCCAGAAACATTTGTCCTTCTCTTTCTCAATAGTTTTTGGGTTTTATTAATTCTCTAATTAATTTAATTAATAATCTCATTTATATTAATTTTCATACCTCAGAGACCAAAAAAAGAAGAGATATTGGCAATTAATAAAAGGAATAATTAAGTGTAATGAGTATTTGATGATCGAATGTATTTATTAAAATAAAATAAATAATATAAAATTCTTAGATTAAGGCCACTTACCTTGATTGTGATTTATTCCTCTTTAAATCGGAGATCCGTCATTCAACGCTCTAATACCACTGAAAGGATTTGCAGAAGTGTGGGCCTCCAAGATCTGACGGTCTACACGATGAGAACCTTCGTAATAGCTGAAGATGTGCGATGCGGTCTAGCGGTCTGCCTAACTGCTACAGGAGCATGTAGGTTTGATCACTCCTCTGATCCTAGGTGAGGATGGTTCCCGGATCACGATCTATGACTTGATCGAAAGGGACAGACTTGATGGACACTCAATGTACTTTCCTCTTTTTCTCTCCGTAGATATTTTTTCTTTTTTTATTATGGAAAGAATCTCCTTCTATTTATAAGATGAATAGAGGGATAGGAGATAAGAGATGAGATGAGATAAAATTGGTTTATCCTTATCCCATCTCATCTTCTTTCGAAGATTAAATCTCTAACTGAATTTCAAACTCTTGAAAGAGAGAGGTTACGGGAACAACCTATGGGCCCCACCCACAAGTAGTTGTCCACAAGTGGGCCCCACGGGTTCATTAACTAACATTAAAGAGCCCCATGTATGCTGACAGTGATACACCAATGAAACACTGCGAGTCTCCCTATTTCTCACTGCTTCTTTAACGCAAATGTTTGCTTGATTACATTGCAATTTTATCTTGATATGGCCATTATGAGGACTTCTTTATTGGAAAGAGCTTTTGTGGTCAGTTGTTTATTCTGTGAATGTTCTAGAAAGAGCCTTTATGAATAAATGTTTCTGAGTTGGTATGTGTTTTTCTGCTATAATTTCAGCTGCATATATGTTGATTATAAACAAAATAGATACTTATCAATTTGTCCAAATACTGTCCAAATCATGGTTTATAATATTCTGTAGCAATGGTTATAAACAAAATAGATATTAATCAATTTGTCCAAATATTGTCCAAGCCATGGTTTATAATATTCTGTAGCAAGTCAAAATGTCCAGATTCGACTTGATTTCAGCCCTAGACCAGACAGTTTGGGGACTTGGCCCCAATCAGATGAGTCACATGGTTTCACTTGCCTATGTCAGGATATGCACAATATGACTAGTCTGTGTTTTGGAGACTTGAATGGAACACAGATGAAGCTTAGAGAAACTCACTTGTTTCTTCATTTTTGTTTTGTGGTATTTCAATGTGGTGGATCACAATTCACCAAATCATGTTTGATTTGTGTTCAATTAGGACCAATTTGGTTGAATTTCAGGAAGCTTGACTAATAGACAACATTCTTGACAAAGAATAGTCTAATACACCTTAGAGAAACTCACTTGTTTCTTCATTTTTGTTTTGTGGTATTTCAATGTAGTGGATCACAATTCACCAAATCATGTTTAAATTGTGTTCGATTCAGACCTATTTGGTTGAATTTCAGGAAGTTTGACTAATAGACAACGTTCTTAACAAAGAATAGTCTAATACACCATTGAATATATGTTCTTGTTAAGGGAACTATTGAATGCATGTTAGAACTTAAAAAACACAGAGAAAGATTGATTCCAAGGTTTTAACTATCAGTATCAGGGGGTTTATTGGCGGGCCTGAGAGTGATACGATATATGGAGTATTGACCTGTATCAGATGATATGCACCTATAACCTAATCCCCCCAACACACGCGCGCGCGCGCACACACACACACACCAAAAAAAAAAAAAAAATTTATTGGAAAATTACAAAATAATTACTTTTTCTTAATTATCAGAAAAAATAAGATGAAAATGTAAGATAACAAAATTTATCCCTTTTTTTTTTTGTGTTTTTTGCATGTAATCAATGGTTTTATCGGCCATTCTTTGATAAGAATGTTGCTTGTATGCTTGATGGTGCTGAAAGTCAACCAAATGGGCTCTAACAAATCAAGCATGATTTGTTGGATTAGGCCCATTACATTAAAATACAATAAAAAAGAATAGGGAAAATAAATAATTGCGTACTCCAAATTGTCAAATGCCACTGAAAACTTGTGTTTTAATCCCAACATACGCTTATGCATAGTCTAAAATGAGTGTCTAAGAGCGCTTCCACTAGGAGGTCATGGGTTGGTGTGTGGGTGGGCATAAGAGTTTGTGTTCTCACCTTTCAAAAAAAGTGAAGAAAGGAGTCAAAAAATGAAAGAAAATCAAGGAGGGGCGCGCGCCCGGGGGGGGGGGGGGGGGGGGGGGTTGTTGCCTTTATGGCCGTATTAGCAGTTCGGCACCATACTGTATTAGCAGTTCGGCACCATACGGTCCTTATCAACTTGTATCAGCTAATACAGGCCGATGCGGCCTGCGGCCTGCTTTTCTTAATTTGGACCAGGTCAACGATGTATCGCATAATGGGGGTGACTGATACAGCCATATTGTTACTGTGTTGATTCTAGTGTTTTATATTTTCCTTTTATAGTTTCAAAAAATTTTGGGTGCCAATTTGGGTATGTATCAGCTGATACGGACCTGTATTGGGCTGTATTGACTCGTATCATATTGATTTTTAGGAGGTCCATGTTTAGAACCTTGATCAAAGGGTTGGGATCCCCAAATTTGGGAGATTACTATCTGTGGTTTGGATCATCATACCTGTGTTTTGGATCATCAAACCATTGAATTCACATGAATCAAATTGAACTCATCATGAGCAAACTATACATTTGCTGAACGCAGAAGAGCATGACGTTATAATTCCCATTATGTGGCATCAAGATTTGTGGTTTTTAGAAAACGAAACAAACTTTCATTTCGACTTCTCATCTGTGCTCTAAGGTATGTTTCTTGTAACTTAGATATTCTAATTCGTCTATGGGTAGCACCATCTATGTTCTTGGTGCTCCACTGCACATTCTAGCTGACAATAGGATTCCTTTATGCACTTTGATGATGGTGAAGCTCATGTGTTAGAAGATTAATCCGATGTTGCTTTCCCACAGCTTGCTTTCTGCAGGCAGATAGGCATTATGTTGTGATGTGACGAAAGAAACAGAAACTGTAGAAGAAAACATGCATACACAAATCTCTAGATTAGAATATTATTCTGGGAGGGCTAGGCATTTTGAATTCTCGTAATGGAAAATGAGAAAGCATCCAGTGTGAAATGCAAATATATTGGGGCACTAAATCTCTGTACCTTTGGCATACATGCACAAGTTAAGGACCGTTCATCTATTGGGCTCCACCATTGATTTGGAGTAGCCTAAAAATCATCCCAGTTGGGTGATCCTCACCGTTGGTTGGACAATTTTTAGAATTACAGATAGGTGGCTTGGAAAATATCCCACCCATTCTTCAACAATCATTTTCCAATGAGCAGCTAAGGTCACAGATGTATTTTTGGCATATGGCCCATACACAGCAGGACCTAATTGATGAATAGCCCAAATCTCATACATGTGTCCATTTTTACTGAGATTGGTTGTTTGATAACTAAGATATTAGCATTGAGCTGCTAAGATCCTTCCCCATGGAAAATATAGAATTGTTTTTCTCTAGGAATGGTGTGAAGCTTTCTCGTCCATACCATCCATCAAGAATATTGTATCTTCTGTGTGCATTTTGAGCCTTGTGAATTGTCATGCATATGCATTGCTGCAATCCTACTGAGGATATTTGTGATATGTGCCATAATGACCCACATGTACAGGATCCTAGACTTTTGTCTTGTGAGCCTAACTGAGAAGGCTCGAAAATCACGCTGGTATGTATGATGAAACTGGATGGTTTGGAATATATTGACCAGAGTGGTCCGCATTCAAATGCTCATGTGCCTATTTTTGGGCCATGGCTTGTTCACAGTGGGGCCGGCCCAATGAACAGTCTGGATCCTGCACGGGTATGCCATGCTTGCACATATCGCACAGAGGATTTTCATCCTATATATATGCATAAATATCCTTTGCATTTTTCATGTTATCGGTGATCTTTTTTTGTTTGATCTTTGAACATGAAATATACACAGCTTATCAGCATTTTTCATTATGGCCCATGGACATCTCTTAGGAACTGATTTACATTGTTACAATGGATCTTTCTTTTTAACTCACATTTAAATATGGAACTATATTTTTAATGTGCAGTTGAAAATTAGAGCTTTTCTAAGAGCAGATGTGTGCAATAATGCTGGCACGTAGGTGCGAGATCCAATCCATCCATCAGGTTGGTCCAACTTGTACATCTTTTCCCCAAAATAAATCCAGTCCACTCAGCATGTGGGCCCTTTTTTCAGAGCCATACATTTGTTTTGCTAATTGCCTGATTCTTGGACTAGGGCATCAATATAGTGGTGCCGTTCTGATGGATCGTTTTGATCTCAGACCTATTTTGCCTTGCTGGCACATGCGTGGTGTGTACGTGAGCTTTGTTGCACATATATATATGCATGTGCTTAGCAAAGCTCTGAAATTTATAGACTTTATTTTGTGATTTCTATTTTTATTTTCATGGAACAAGGTATTCTGTCCTTTTTTTTTTGTGAATTTTCTTTTAGGAAGCTACAACATTGAACCACTACTGGGATGATAGCTTTACATTTGGATAATAGCTTTACATTTGGATGCTACATATGCAACTTGTGACATATGCGGAGAGCTTGCTTTGTGCTTCCTTGAGCTTCAGACCATGGCGAGACATCCATATGAAGAAGATCAGATGTCAACTGTTCAACAAATTAATGATGATATGGCATGTTAGTATCTTTTGAGTCCTCCCAATTACAGTTCCTGGAGTATTTACTAAAGACCCAGGAAAGAAAGTAATGGAAAAGTTCCGATGTAGATGGTGGGCCACATGATGCCACTTCATCAAGAATACCTCTCTCAGAGACGCAAGCAGTAAGTTTAGATTCTATTGAGTCTTGTACAAGTCATCTTACAAGCTTTCTCAGTGATTCAGCTTGATCTTGGCTGAGTTTCAAGTCGAGTCACCGAGCTTTAGAACTATTGATCACTGTACGTTGCTTGGAACAGGACCAGGTGACTGGCAGCTCCCAACTTTCAAGGCACAACACAAGGAAAATGACCTTTAACCAGGAAATATTTACTGAGGAAACATAATTACCTTACCGATGAAAGTAAAATTAAAAATTGCTCCGTTTTTTACCAAGGGAAATTTTCCTTGGTAAAAGTGACAAATATTACACGAAACTTAAATTGTGTGGGTAAATAGAGGATTATTTCGTGGCTAAAAATATGAAGATTTTTAAAATTTTGCTTAATTTTACCAAGGAAAAAATTCCTAGGTAAAAGCTCACAATTACCTAGGAAATTATTTCGTTCGTAATTTTCACTTACGAAAAGAGGTCCCTATTGCAAAGAAAACATTCATCGGTAAAAGTGATAATTACCAACGAAAATACTAATTTCCTGAGTAATTGTAAGCTTTTACCTAAGAATTGTCTTCTTAGATAAAATATTATAAGAAATTTCCTATTTATTAACGAATAATCAAGGTGGGCCCCACGATAGGGGTAACACCCACCAAGCTATTACCCCTGGTAACACTTAATTGCTCCCTTAAGGTGGAGCACATCATAAAAATAATGGTAATTTATTGCTCACCATTAAAAAATTTAAAATGGAATGGAGGCTAGAAGTTTGTTTTTTGCCTTGGTTGTAATAGAATGGAGGCTAAAAGTCTATTATTTCGCCTCAGTTGGTGAAAAACTAAGGTTAAAAGTGTACCATTTCACCTCAGTTGATAATAAAATGAGGCTAAAAGTCTAACATTTTGCCTCACTTGGTCAAAAACTAAAGCTAAAAGTCTAACATTTTGCCTCAATTGGTTAAAAAAAATGAGGCTAAGAGTCTACCATTTTACCTCACTTGTGAGAAAATGAGGTTAAAGTTAAAGTCTTAACATTTTGCCTCAGCCAATTAGAAACTGAGACTAAAAGTTCATTATTTTGCTTCAAAAAATTGATAAATTCTATTAAATTGAGAATATTAAAAAAAAAAAAAAGAGATTTCGAAAAAATTGAGAATCTTAAACAAAATTGAGAATTTTTATAAATTATAATTTGGAAAATAATTAATAACTTTATAAAAATTGATAAATTGATGAAAATTGATACATGACCAGTGGGATAGATCAATCTTCCAGACTTGCACCTGACCTTTAGCTATTGGCCCATTTGACAATGATGGGCCCTGACCAGTTACAGCACTAAGCGACAGTTTGGATGGTCTATCAATGATTTGGATGGTCTGTGTAGCCGTACGGCTAATGGCACGTGAGGAAGATGAATAACCACCATTCTCCAAAAGGTGCAAAACTCACACGTAAGTCTCAAATCCCATTGCCCATCCATACGCTGTGGCAAATAGGGGCGTGATCCATACCATCCATCAAATGAAACTAGCCATGGACCAAAAATCAGGCTGGCCCACTTGTGTAAGCAACAATGTTAGAAAGACCGATGAGTTACGCTACTTGCCGTCCATTCATCTTATAAATTGTGCCTGGGTCCCGACCGAATTCTCTCATGTGAAAGAAGCCGTCCGTCTCTAGGTCTTATTAGTGGGGGTAGTGTCCAATCCATGCACTTTCTCCTCTCCAAAGCTCTCCCTCACTTCTCCGACCTTTCTCCTCTCCATCTTCTTTGAGATTTCCATCCTCAAAGGAAAACCCTAGCTCTTCTTCGAGATTTCCATCTTCGAAGGAAATCGTAGCTCTTCTCTTTCTCTTCTACGAGCTTTCGATCTCCAAAGGAAGCAGAAGGCTCCTCCTCCACTTCCAAGCCTGGAAAATCCACGTCTGGCTCTACCATATCCTCCAAACCCTTGAAATCATCAGGTCATCAGATGTACGGTATCTCTCGATTTTTTTTGCTTAATCTATTTTAATCTGACTAATCTGTTTTTCTTTCGAATCCAATAGTTTGAAGCTTTGTGTTTACGTCAGATTTGGTAACAGGATCCTCCAGACGTTCGCCCTCCTTCAAGCCAACTTATCCACAAACCTGAAAGAATACAAGGGAAAACTAAGGGTGGCCGACGTCCAGCTGATATCCCTCCGAAGCTTAAGTCAGACGGGACATGACTGTAAAGTAAACAGCGGGATGAGAGCTTAGAAATTGTCTACCTTTATCCTCTGTGGAGTCATTTATTTATACAGATCCGGGTGATCCGGCCTGTTACGCAAGACGTTAAGAATGCTGCTGATTTCCAAGGATGAGGTGTTTATCCTGTTCATCCTTAGATAAGGGGATGGCCTAATCCAGTTGGACATCTAGTTGATTACGTTCCCTGATGGTTCGGAGCCACGAACAGAGATAAGCCCAAAACCGGCCTATACGGGCTGCTGGTACTAAAAAAGCAAAGTACTCGGGCTCGAGGACAACTGCTTCGCATGTTGAGATGTGACCCCTTTCAACGATCATGAGCTGAGCTGCTCGTATGTTGAGATGCGACCCCTTTCAACGACTACGAGCCGAGCTGCTCGCATTCAATCGGATAGCCTGGTCGAAGATCTGAGATGAACTATAAACGAAGAGGGCTCACAATTGGACAAACTGATTGTGACTTCTTTTAACTAGTTTTTGATCGTATGCTTCGATGACCAACTTTATCCTACAACAGATGCCCCCCAAATCTTTAGCGTTGAGAAGCTACACCAAGGATTTTGTTTGTATATGTAACCGCTTGTGGGAGGAGAAAACGTACGTGACTTATTCGAAGTGACCCTGCATTTATGATTGCCAGCTTTCCGCAGCTTTTTCGGCCGAGAGAGGTGAAGCGACGCTCACCACGTGCCTCTGAATTTAATGCTCGTACCCGTTCGACTGTCATCCCGGATGAGAGGCCGCCGCATGTCCCTTGAATCAAACGGAATGATTGCTTATAAATATCGGATCTGCGTAGATTACCCCATTTTCGAAATTCTGCCACAGAGTTCCAGAAACCCTTCTTCTTCTCTTCTCCCATCTTTGGTGTAAACCTCTTGCCAGAAGTATTCGTTTCTCTTACCTTTCTTTTTCCTTTCTTCCTGTCCTTTTCCTTTACAATGGCGGGGGTTTCTGATGAAGAAATCTTTCCTCTGGGAGAGGACACTCCCGATTCTTCGGAATCAAGTAACGCTCGAATACCGGCGGGGAGATATTCTGCCACCGGTTATCCATCTATAATAACGGAAGAGCAACTCGCGAACTTACAAGAGAGGTATCGGATTCCAGACTCTGTCACACTTAGGTTATCAGGAAGAGGAGAGACCGCCGATTCCCCCCCGCCGGGCTGTGTAGCTTTTTACGAATATTTTTTCCGGCTCGGTGTGCGTCTTCCCCTTCATCCCTTCATCCGGAACTTCCTCCGTACCTATAAGATTGCCCCCGGCCAACTTATTGTAAATAGCTAGAGGGTGCTTATAAGCGCCTTCGTTCTCTGGAAACCAGCGGGAAATGAGGACCTGACCGCTGAGGATTTTTGAGGATGTACCAACTGAAAAAGGCCCCAGCCAGCGAGGGTTGGTACTACCTCTGCTTCTGGCACCGGGATAACTTTATCCTGGGGAACCCATCCTCCAATTATCCCGGGTGGAGGAAGAAATGGTTCTACGCCTCCGGCAACTGGGAGTCTGATGTGGGCTTCGACCCCAAAGGCCACAATGTTAACCGCTTCTTCGGTGAAGGTGGGTTGATTTCTTACCCCTTTGCCCAAAGAAAATGAGTTTTGTGTCGCTTCAACTAACTTGCCTTCCTCTCCTTCTCGTAGGTATTCCGATTGGGGCTAGGCCGAACTTGCGAGGAGGGCTTAATGAGAAGCTCACCAAGGTTTTCAAGCTCTCAGTAGCTGCTCGCAACGTTAACGCTGCCTTGGACCCTCGCTGCCTCTCTGCCGCCTGTCTAATCTCTCAAGAAGAGATGGTGAATGTAGGGGACAAAAGGGGTGGGCTAGGGGTGTTTCCCCGTCTGAAGGGCACGGCCGCGAAGAGGCAAAAGAAGTCAGCGGCTGGTCCTTCAGCTGCGCTCGCTCAATTAGAGGGGCCTGCTAGCGGCTCACAACCGCGTAATGCTCCTTAAGAGGGGGTTGCCGCGACCCCTCCTACTGCTGCGACCCCTCCGGCTGGCTCCCACGGTTAGCCAATAATCGAGGTCATCGACAATTCGCCAAAAAGTAATGGGGCAGAGTCAAGTCTTCCTTCGAGAGAGGTGGCATGCGAGCCCAATGCTACTCACGAATCGGCCGCACCAGCCTTGGATCCTACGAGTGCTCGCGAGGCAAACTCCTCTGAGATGGTCGTAGCCCAGCCTTCAAGGTCGGGAGTCTATGTCATCCCACCACACTTGCATCCGATATGCAAGTTTATATTCGAAAACATTGCCCCTAACTCCTTTGGGGGCCTCCCTGAACCAAGTCCTGAGGCTCTCTCCACTGACATCGGAGTGAGACTAGTTCAGGTGACAATCTTTTCTCCATCTTTCTTCTTTGAATAGTTCATTTGGTAGACTGCTTCTAATACTTCTTTCTTTTTAATTTTTCTTGAACAGAGTCTGGACCTCACGCTGCGAACAAGGCGTGATATCAATGCTGCCCGCCGCATCATCGATGAGGGGAGAAGAAGAAAAAGGCGATGGAGGGCGAGATCCTGGGAAGAGACCGTATAATAAAGTCCCAGGAAGCCCAAATCGCCAAGATAAATGAGGAGAAACAGATCCTCTTTGCCAAGGTTCAATCTTTGACTGATCGTTATCAGTCATTGGACCTCAATTTTGCGAGGCTCTAAGAAGTATATACTAAGAGCAAGAAGGAGAAGGAGATCTTTCGCCAGGATAAGATCTCCCTCGAGGAGCGACTCAAGGATTGTCTTACTCATCTTGAAGATGCTGAGAAGACTCTTGCTCAGCTGAAAGACGATTCCATCAACTGGGAGGAGGAAAGAGTGGCCCTCGTCAAGATGGTGGCTGAAGAAGGTCATCGTGCGGTTCTGGAGTTCCGAACCTCTCAACTCTACAGCGAGGAGCGTTATGAGGCGTATATCTCTGGTCACGACTTTGCGCTCAGGGTTATACAACAAATCGCTCCTTCCTTCAACGTCGAGGAGTTCGAAAGAGTGGCCTTCGAGGTCGCAGCTAGAGAGCGAGCTACAGCCGAGAATGAAGTCACAGGGGCTACAGACGCTGCATGTGCTCCCGAGGCACGCCCGAGGCAGAAAGTTGAGAAGCTCCCTCGGACGAGGAATGACTGATCTCTGAGTTGCCCCCCTTCTTTTCTTTTTCTTTTTTAACACAAGTGTATTTTTCCTCCTTTGTAAACGATTCGACTATTTTAGTCAAATGAAATGAAAATCTTTTTGATATTATGGCTCGTACCTTCTCTCCCTTCTCTCTTTTTTTTGTTGATCATATGTCGAATGCCTGGATACTTAACTCATGAAAGAATGAGTTAGGCTCAATCCAGGGGTCATGATGACCATGTCCACGTTGAGATAGACTAGTCTATCGATTAAGGCTTTGACTCTGCCAAAAGTAGAGGGGTTTGGCCAAGGGAATGCGTATATTCCCTTCGGGGCTATTCGGGTCTAACTAATGAAGTAGCGACCAAAAGAAAAATCCATTTGAATATCGTTTGGATTTACATCAGGTTTAAGGAATGTATTTGAGTAGATGCTCTACGTGCTAAGGGCGACGTAAAGGCCTTCCTTGCGTATCTTCGAGACAATATGTGCCTAGTCGCACAATTTTGATAACTCGGTAGGGGCCTTTCCAGTTTGGATCCAACGAGCGAGCAGGAAGTCTGAGGTTCTGTCTAAGGACCAAATCGCCAAGCTGAAAAGCTCTGGGTCGGACCTTGGCGTTGCGATAACAGGAAATACGCTGTTGATAAGCTGCTGCTAAGAGTTGGGATGCGTCCCTTCGTTCTTCCAAGAGGTCGAGATGAAGCCTTAGACCTTCCTGATTACTAATGGAGTCGTACTGCCCGATCCGATACGATGGTACTTGGACTTCGATTGGGACAACTGCGTCGGTGTTAAAAGCCAAAGAGAAAGGAGTTTCTCCTATTGACGTGTGAGTTGCCGTCCTATAGGCCCATAAGACTTCCGGTAAGAGCTTTGGCCACATGCCTTTACATTCACCGAGCTTGGTCTTTAGATGATGTTTGATGATCTTATTCACCTCTTCAACTTGCCCATTAGCTTGAGGATGATACGAGGAGGTGTGAACACTTCGTATCTTCCATTTTTCACAAAACTCTGAGAACGCGGCGTTGTCGAATTGCTTTCCATTATCGGTGATTATAGTATGGGGGAGCCCATAACGGCATATGATGTTTCTCCACGTGAACCTAGTAGTCTGCTTTTCAGTGATTCTGGTTAATGGTTCTGCCTCGACCCATTTAGTGAAATAATTGACTGCTACGATTGCAAACCTGTTCTGACCTTTCCCGGTAGGTAAAAGCCCGATGATATCGACTCCCCATTGGGCGAAGGGCCAGGGGCCATCCATTGGTGTCATTTGCTCGGAGGGCACATGAGGTATTGGAGAATATCGCTGGCATTTGTCACATTTTTTCGAAAATTCGATTGCGTCGGCCTTCATAGTGGGCCAGTAGTACCCTTGCCTCATTGTTTTATATGCTAAAGGCGTCCCTTAGGATGGTTACCACATGCCCCTTGGTGTATTTCATTAAGAACGCGATGCACCTCTTCTGGATGGAGACACCTTAAATATGGCAAAGTAAAGCTTTTACGTAGTAAAATTTCATTTTTAAAGTATACCTGGCAACACGATAACGAATTCGTCGTGCAGTTTTTTTTATCATCTGGGAGTTGTCCATCTTTAAGGTAGAGGACGATGGGGTCCATCCAGCATGGGGAAGAATATACTATGACCACTTGCTCTGGGGTCGTTCGACTAATACTCGGAGCATGGAGATGCTCGATGGGAACGGATTGCAGTAGTTCAGATTGTGGTGCAGAGGCTAACTTCGCCAAGGAATCCGCGAGTTTGTTCTTCTCGTGAGGGATGTGAATTATTTCGTATTTCTTCAGCTGTGCGAGCAGGATAAGTACTCGAGATTTGTATAAAGTCATCCGCTCTTCTTTCGCCTCGAATTTGCCGAGCACTTGATTGACTATGAGTTGGGAGTCACTATGGATAAGTAAATTTTGAACCGTGAGAACGTTCGATAGTTCGAGGCCGACGATCAAAGCCTCATATTTTGCTTCATTGTTTGAAATGTGAGTATCAAATCGTAATGCATACTGAAAATGCGACCCATCAGGAGCAATTAGGATTAAACCGGCTTTGCTACCCCTTACGCGTGAAGACCCATCCACAAAGAGCGACCAAGGGGTCTGGTCAGTGGTCGCAGGGTCATTGTCGGAGGGAAAATATATGAATTCAGCAATGAAATCAGCCATAGCTTGACCCTTAATGGCGGTTCTAGGGCAGAACGATATATCATACTCACTGATCTCAATCACCCATTTAGTTAATCGCCCTGAAACTTCAGGTTTTTTAAGGACCTGTCTTAATGGATGATTTCTTGGCACCAATATAGAGTGGGCTTGGAAATAGGGTCGCTATTTTCGAGCGGCAGTCACTAAGGCGAGAGCTAATTTCTCCATATCAGAATATCGAGTTTCGGCATCCACCATCGCTCAACTAATATAACAAACGGGCATCTGAACCCCGAAATCTTCTCTTATTAATGCGGCGCTAACGGCCGTAGAAGATACAGATAAATAAAGGAGCTACTCGTGTAAAATAGGTTTTGATAAAATAGGAGGCGTGCTTATATATTGCTTCAGTTGTTGAAATGCTTCTTCACATTGCGAAGTCCACACCCAGTCAGTTTTCGCGGTAGCTCGAAGAAGCTTAAAGAAAGGAAGGCACTTATCAGAGGTGCGTGAAATAAACCTGTTCAATGATGCAATGTGACCAGCAAGTCGTTGGACGTCTTTGAGAGTGGACGGAGACTTCATTTCGATCATAGCTTTTATTTTTTCGAGATTTGCCTCGATTCCTCATTGCCCAACCATAAACCCAAGAAATTTTTTGACGGAAACTCCGAAAGCACATTTTTCTGGGTTTAACTTCATTTGATACTTCCTCATCAAGTCAAAGGCTTCTCGGAGATCTGCGAAGTGGTCGTTTGCTACGACGCTTTTCACGAGCATGTCGTCGAATAGACTTCCATATTCCTACCGATTTGCGCGGCGAATATTTTATTGACCAGGCGCTGGTAGGTAGCTCCTGCATTATTAAGACCAAAAGGCATTACCTTGTAACAATACAAGCCGCGGTCAGTGATGAAGGCAATGTGTTGACTATCAGGCGGGTGCATCATAATTTGGTTATAACCAGAGTAGGCATCCATAAAACTGAGCAAGGTGTGCCCTACTGTTGAATCAACCAACTGGTTGATGCGCGGAATAGGGATACTCCTTCGGGCAGGCTTTGTTCAAATCAGAGTAGTCCACGCACATTCTCCACTTGCCATTAGCTTTTTGAACGAGGACCACGTTCACGACCCATTCCGGGTAGTCAACTTCCTCTATGAAATTGACGGTCAGCAACTTCTCGACTTCAGTTTTAATCATCATTTGCCTTTCTGCGGTGAAGGCACGTCGACGCTGGTGAATAGGTTTGTACTTCGAATCAACATTCAAGCGATGCACTATGACGCTAGGGTCGATACCTGGCATATCACTATAGGACCAAGCAAATACATCTTGGTATTCGGTGAGAAAATGGACCAGATTTTCACGAAAGACATTGCTTAAAGAAGATCCAACGTAGACCTTTTTGGACGAATTTTCTTCAGATAAGTGGATTGAGACTGTCTCTTCCCCTGGAGTACCTGATTGAAGAGCACTCTCTCTTGGGTCCAGCGTTGTAGCTATCGGAGGACCCAATGAATCTCTTGTAACCATCATAACCGGCGTTGCCTGGGCCTTCTTTCGATCTTGTACGACGATTTCGTAACATGTTCGTGCTTCCTTTTGATTTCCTCGTACAACCCCGACTCCATTTGGAGTAGGGAATTTGATGCATAGGTACAGGGGTTGTAAAGCTGCCCCTATCTTGTTGAGCGAAGGTCGGCCCAAAATGGCGTTATATGCTGATCTCTAATCCACCACGAGGAAATTAATGAAGATAGTATTTTTTACTGGGCTTTCTCCTAAGGTAACTAGAAGGTCGATGCTTCCTTCTGGTGTTACAACTTCGCCCCCGAAGCCGACAAGGGGAGTTGAAACCGGTTTGAGTAGGCTCCTGGCGAGTGCCATTTTATTGAAGGTTTCCAAGTAGAGAATGTCAGCGGAGCTACCTGTATCCAATATAATACGATGAGTTAAATAATTTGATACCTTTAATGCGACCACAATGGAGTCCTCGTGAAGGAAATGAATCCCTTCTGCATCTTCAAGAGGAAAAGAGATCGGATGATGGCCGGGACACGATACATTGGGCGTCTTTTCCAACCAACAGATATGCTGGGGCTTCTGAGACACCTTACGAGTGTATGCTTTTCTTGATGCCTGAGAATCTCCCCCGCAAGCTGGTCCTCCAGCGATGGTCCGGATCTCACCAGTGGGTTCAGCGTCTTCTTGCGAAGTATGATGTTGAGGTGACTTCTTTTGGTGTGATGGGGCTTCCGTCCTTTTCGGTGACCGACCCTGTCGGGCTACGTAATCCCGGAGATGACCTTTCTGAATAAGAGCTTCGATGTGATCTTTTAGAGATATACAATCTTGGGTGTTGTGCCCATGATCTTTGTGGAAATAGCAAAATTTACTCTTATCTCCTTTTTCAGGATCAGATTTGATCTTTGAAGGCCACTTCACATAAGGCTTGTGTTTGATCTCCATTAATACTTTCTCAGGAGATTGGTTAAGAGGGGTATAATTATGATATTTACCAGAGTAAGGCTTCTTAGGGGAGCGGTCCCGTCGATCGCGCCGGTATTTCTTATCAAGAGGAGAGATTTCCTCAAAGTTATGCTTCTTGCCCTGTACACCATGACGTGCCAAGGTGACTTCTTCCGCATTGATGTATTTTTGGGCCTTTGCTTAAAATTCCATCATAGTTTTAGGAGGGTTCTTGTCCAGGGCAAAGCGAAATTTTTCGCTTGTAATTCCGGCTATAAGGGCGGTGAGGCCTTTATCTTCGGTATAACCTTCAATTTGGACAACTTCTGCAGTGAACCGAATTGTGAACTCCTTAATCATCTCCCCATGCTGTTGCTTCAAGTCCATTAAGTGAGATGCTGGCTTCTTGGTACGGATCCTCCCCATGAACTGAGAAAGGAAGAGCTCTGATAATTGAGAGAAGGATCCGATGGATCGGGGTTTTAGGCCCTGGAACCATGTACGCGCTGCATCCTTTAGGGTTAGGGAAAAAGCCCTACACATAATTTCTGAACCATGTCCCTCCAGCTCCATAAGGGACTTATACGTCTCCAGATGTTCGAGAGGATCGCCAGTGCCTGTATACGGAGCGATGATAGGCGCGCGGTATTTCTTAGGCAAGGGTGCCTCTATGACCTCGCGAGTGAAGGGAGACTCGAATCGATGGATTGATGCAAGAGCAATAGGTGGAAAGTTAGATCGATACCGCTGCTCCATATCATCGAAGCGATCCTGGATTCTCTCGAGATCTCCTTCCCATGGTAAGGTTTAGCTTGAAGTTTCGACGGCAGACCCTTGAGATTGTTGTTGCCGGAAAGTACTGGAGTGTATAGAATGTGAAGGGGGTACCGAGACTTGATTTCCGTGTGGCATTCGATTTGAAGGAGGAGGATTTGGTTGAGCTCGTGGCTCACCTGCAGAATGTCTGGAAACAACTGGTATAGGTTGTACGGCAGCCCTTCTGGAGGTTGCTGTTGTGGTTCCGGAAAGTGCTGATCAAACCGATTAGATAAGGTTTGAAGCCCAATTTTGAGAGTTAAGAAGTGTGTTTTCGAGGAAACGCATAACATCTTCTTAACTGCCGGATACGTCGAAAAATGAGTTTTGTGATGGCATGTTAGACTCTCCCTGGGGTATGCCCGTCGAAGCAGTCTAAGGGAGATTTGGTGCTGATTCAGTAATGTCAGGTGGAGGTAACGTTTGCCTTGAAGTGGAGGGATGAACCGTCTTTTTGGGAGGCATGGTGGGAGATAACGATCAATGATTAGAATGGCTAATTCAGTGACCTGTTCCCACAGACGGCCCTAATCTGTTTACGTCGGATTTGGTAACAGGATCCTCCAAACGTTCGCCCTCCTTCAAGCCAGCTTCCCCCCAAACCTAAAAGAATACAAGAGAAGACTAAGAGTGGCCGGCATCCAGTCGATAGCCCTCCGAAGCTTAAGTCAAACGGGACATGACTGTAAAGTAAACAGCGGGATGAGAGCTTAGAAATTGTCTACCTTTATCCTCTGTGTAGTCATCTATTTATACAAATCCAGGTGATCCAGCCTGTTACACAAGACATTAAGATTGCTGTTGATTTCCAGGGATAAGGTGTTTATCCTGTTCATCCTTAGATAAGGGGATGGCCTAATCCAGTTGGACATCTAGTTGATTACGTTCCCTGATGGTTCGGAGCCACAAACAGAGATAAGCCAAAAACTGGCCTATACGAGCTGCTAGTACTAAAAAAGCGGGGTACTCGGGCTTGGGGACAACTGCTTCGCATGTTGAGATGCGACCCCTTTCGACGACCACGAGCCGAGCCGCTCGCATGTTGAGATGCGACCCCTTTCAACGACCACGAGCCGAGCTGCTCGCATTCGATCGGATAGCCTAGTCGGAGATCTGAGATGAACTATAAACGAAGAGGGCTCACAATTGGACAAACTGATCGTGACTTCTTTTAACCAGTTTCTGATCGTATGCTTCGACGACCAACTTTATCCTACAACACTTTGCTTTTCCAATTGTTCAATTTTTCTCAATTTGGTTATTCATTTGAGCAAGCACTCTAGATATGCAGTTTGCATTATTTGAAGATAGAGGAACGGTTTTAACTTTCAATCAGGTGAGCTTCCCCCTTTCTCCAAATTTTTCCACTTAGGGTTTGATTTTTCTGATTATTTGATCTGTTTTGATCTGAATCAAACTTATGTCTCTCAATTCTAAGAGATTTCGTTGGATTTTGATCCGATTCCTACTGATTTAAGTTGTAATTTAGGTTTATTATTTAGAATTTAGATATTTATTATTGATTTATGTAATGTCAGGCATTTGAAATACATATTTCGAATTTCTACTGATTTAAGTGGAAAATTACACATTTACATTGATTTAAGTAGTTAAAAGGTTATAGATCTATGTAGGGGTGGCAATGGGCTAAGGCTACCTGACTTTTTTTTAATAGAAATGAGTATTATTCACAAAAGGTAGGGGAGGCAGAGCCATAATACACATTCGGGCAACCTGGAGGCCCCAAAAAAAAGGTTTTTTTTTTTTTCCCAAACAGGTTTTTTGAGGCAGCAAATATGAAATATGTAGTTCACCTGCTTATTGAAGCATTAGCACGAATCTTAAGCCTCTTTTTTTTTTTTTTTTTACTTTCTTTCTTTCTTTGGAAATTCCCATCCTACTTTTTCAAATAGTTAGTAATTGTAGTGAGGCATGAGTGTGGTCAAGATAGCCATGTTCTTCTTCTCAAGGTGCTATTTATATTATACATGGGATAGATGAAACTGAGCGCACCACTAGGTCTCACCATGCTGGGAGATGTGGCTTTTTATCGATACATTAAAACCCTTGGACTGGACCTAGAACCCCCCTTTTTGGGCTGTATGGTCCACCTGGTGAGACCCACTTGGCCTATTTTAGCTATAAATCTGATGCACTCATAATACTAAGAAACCTCAAGAATTCACAGCTGCCTATTAGCCAGCTTACTACGGCCTGTTTGTTTAGGAAGAAAACCATGGAAAATCACCATTCCCTTGTTGGTATGCTCATTGCATGTGGTTTTGCAACTGATGGTGGGCTACTTCTGAAAGGAACCTGATCCATTAGGGACGGTTCTATTAGGATAGGAGGGCCGGCAACGGAAGCAAAGCCAAACACAAACAGAAAATTCAATCAAACAAGCCACACAATGCAATCACAATGCATGCAATCACCCACACATAGACAATCGGATTTTTACGTGGAAAAACCCCTCACGGGTAAAAAACCACGGCACAAAGCGACACAAATCCACTATAATATTAGAAGTTACAAGAGATAGAACCCAAGACCCCAAAAACCCAAGCCCACAAGAGAAATTCCAAGCTTAGCCAAGAAGAAACCCTCTTCTCCAAGCTCTTTCTCTCACCTAGAAGCTCCCTCAATCCCCTTTGCAACCATGGTAACCTCTAAACTCGTAATCCCCCTTAAAAAGGAAGAAAAACCGGATTTAGAAACCTCTTGCGCGCAAACCGCGTAAGAAACCGCGTTACAGTAGGAGACTGCCGACCGGTCGTCCGGCTAGTCGGACACCCCTACCGGCCAGTTGGCCGACCGGTCGGATAGGCTAAAAATTGTCACAGCAAGCCTGCTGCTTGGTTTCACTGTGTGGCCGGCCGGTCGGCCACTCCCACTGACCGGCCTCTGCGCAAAGCTATGATTTGAGGCGTCCGTTTCCTAACAAACTCCACCACGACTCAAATCACCATGCACCTCCTGGCCACACACAATCTCCACCTCTACTTCATCATCATTATAGTCACTTCGCTTCTCATGCCCCATCGACTCTATCCTTGCATCTTCACACGTCTTGTTGCTCTTCTCATGTGGCCCTTTTTCTCTTACCACACTTGAACAACAGTAGATTCCGCTGCCAATCCCGCAGCTCCACCATGAATAGTGCTCCCGATCACCTTGTAAAGATTATCGCACCTCCGTGCCTTGATCATCACACGTGCTCCCTTCATCACTTTACAATATCAATCGTAGCTGATGAACCTACACCCTTTCGCCTCGAGTGCACCAAGAGATATCACGTTCCTCTTTATCTCAGGGACATGCTTCACACTTTTAAGGATCCGTTCGACTGCATCGAACATCCTAATGCGCACTGAACCAATCCCCACCACATTGCGAGCATAGCCATCGCCCACAAACACTGATCCACCATCATGCTCCTTGTATGACATGAATGAGCTTCGGTCAGGACATACATGACATGATGCCCCTGAATCCAAGAGCCACTCTCCACCAAGAGGCTCTATGCCAGATACAGTCAAAACATCACAACCGTCACCACAGTCCTCTACGGTATTGGTTCCTTCCCTAGAAGAACCTCCAGATTTCTCTTGCCTTTTCTCAGGATTCGAACAATCCCTTTTCACATATCCTTCTTCCCCACAATTCCAGCATCTCGCTTTTTGCTTCCACTTGCCTTTTGATTTAGATTTCGATGAAGGAGATCCTCCACCCCGCTCAGAATTCCTCCCCATCATAACCAGTGCCTCATCAGTAGAGGGACACACGCCGCCGCTTTTCCTTCTCATCGCCTTCGCTTGAAGGGCTGAGATAACGGTTTTTACGCCAATAGTCTCCCTACCTGTGCACAAAGAGTCCTTGAGAGACTCATATGATTTTGGAAAAGAATTCAACAGGATAAACGCTTGATCCTCGTCCCTCATCGGCTCATCTACATCCATCAACTTGCAAATAAGCCTATTGAAATTGCTGATGTGGCTCTCAACATCGGCCCCCTCCGTCATCCTCAAATTGTACAACTAAAGCTTCAAGTATATGCGATTTTCAAGAGATTTCTTCGCATAGATATTCTCTAACTTCGCCCATGTTTTAGCCGCAGTTTTCTCTTTCATGACGTTATACAGGACCTCATCGGCCAGGCACAACTGGATTGAGACATTGGCCTTTTCATCGATCTTCTTCCACTCTTCTTCTTTCATAGCTTCTGGTCGCTCTCCAAGGAGCGCAACTTGCAATCCTTGCTGAACTAGAAGGCCTTTCATCTTCACCTTCCAAAGCTCAAAATTATTTTTCCCCGAATACTTCTCTATGTCGAACCTCATGCCTGATGCCATGCTCTTGTCTCAGATTTGAATTTCTGCTACACCCCAACCTGGCTCTGATACTAGTTGTTGGGATAGGAGGGCCGGCAACGGAAGCAAAGCCGAACACAAACAGAAAATTCAATCAAACAAGCCACACAATGCAATCACAATGCATGCAATCACCCACACATAGACAATCAGATTTTTACGTGGAAAAACCCCTCACGGGTAAAAAACCACGGCACAAAGCGACACAAATCCACTATAATATCAGAAGTTACAAGAGATGGAACCCAAGACCCCAAAAACCCAAGCCCACAAGAGAAATCCCAAGCTTACCCAAGAAGAAACCCTCTTCTCCAAGCTCTTTCTCTCACCTAGAAGCTCTCTCAATCCCCTTTGCAACCATGGTAACCTCTAAACTCGTAATCCCCCTTAAAAAGGAAGAAAAACTAGATTTAGAAACCTCTTGCGCGCAAACCGCGCAAGAAACCGCGTTACAGTAGGAGACTGCCGACCGGTCGTCCGGCCAGTCAGACACCCCTACAGGCCGGTCGGCCGGCCGGTCGGATAGGCTAAAAATTGTCACAGCAAGCCTGCTGCCTGGTTTCACTATGTGGCCGGCCGGTCGGCCACTCCCACCGACCGGCCGGTGGCCTCTGTGCAAAGCTATGATTTGAGGCGTCCATTTCCTAACAGGTTCAATCATTTCATTTTCAAATGTATCCTCATTGCATGTGGTTTTTTTATCCATTCCCCTGTTGGTATGCTCATTGCATTTGGTTTTTTAGGCATGGGCTGTTTTTTAGCCTACGAAGATCATCCCATCTTCAAGGTTAGAGTGGTCCTGCCAACATTTGAGCCAATGGAACAGCCCATGCCTTTAATTAGTGATTTTAATCACTCAACTGTAATCAGTTGAAATTCAAGCTTAATTCGAGTTTTGAACTCAAATAACGACCCCAATTGCTAATACTTTACAGCCCAACAAGAAAGGGTTATTTGTAGATTGGTTTTGATTGCTGCCCTATGGGCACTTTGGGGCATAGGCCTCTTGTATCAAAGCTCTAGTGGATGTAATTTTTCTTTCTTTTTTGGGTTGTAGTCTTTTGTGCCCCCTTGGTGGTTTTTTGTTGGGATTCATCTGTGTGTGATCTTTCAGACTCTTGCCAGTTTTTTTACCTTGTCAAACTTCTATGTCAAGAGGCCTACAATTGAAATCGATTTGATGGTCAGCATTTGTAGCCTTTCCCTATCTTTGCTATTGAAACACTGCTTAGTTTGTGGGTATACTTCATGTTAGTGTTGGTTGAAGTCTCATGTGAGTTTGTGGGTATACTTCATGTTGCTAACTGATACTGGATCAGTGTTTCGGATTTTAGATTTATGGTCCAATGAGGTCAAAGCATTAAAATTTGTACTTGGGCAGACTACTAAGGATTGGTAGTTTAATTGCAAAATCTACTAGAATTGGAGTTTTAGCAATATACAGTTGTTTCTCTGTTTGCAGTTGTACCACACATAATATTTGATAGTATTTAGCAGCAACTGGCAATAAGTATTGGTGCAGCTTTTATGAGTGTGATAGCAGTCTGTAGTATTGAATCCTCTGTTTGTTGCAACTTAAAAGTAGTCCATGGGGATCCATATGTGCTGATGAGGGCAGGGCTTGAATGTCACCATAATGCTTGCTGTGCATTGCGTTTGTATTCTTATCGACGGAAGAGTTACCAAAGGTGCACAATGGATCCATCAGATGAAAGACACTGACTCTGTGCGCATGTGAGAGGATAGATTTCAGATCCTTCTCTCGCAGGTGGTCATCACATTTCTCGTTTTAGTTCAAGGTTGCAATTGGCTTGATTATGTAGATGATTCATTTAATGAGTCATAGGTTTCTTGAGTTCTTACATGCTGCTTTTTTGTCTTTTTTTCGGGTTTGATTTTGTAGCACCCAGTGCATTCTTCAAGGGTCAGCATTTTCCATCTACCTTTTTTTTTTCGGAAAATTTATGAAATTACTATTTGTATTTCTGGAAATTATGCATAAGTTGATTACCTCAAGAGCATCTTATAGGATGGGAGATCATCCACACGTTTTCTTCCAGAGACAGTCATGGATGGACAAGTTACAAGTGCTACAAAAGCTGGCCTCAGACAAAGTTTCTTCAGCTAGGATTTTCAAGGCAATTGTTGATCCACCCACGACCAGTCTACAACGTCTGAAGGTGAATTCTTCTTCTTGCCTTAAAAAGCAAGCATTTCATCGATATAATTATATACCGCCATTTGCTTAGACACATAAAGAGAGTAGTAAAGAAATTTATACTCATTAAAAATATACAATATATTGTGGCAGGAATTTCCTATCAAAACATAAATCTAGTGTATTTTGAGATATTGATTTGAGTACATGAATCCTATTCCGCAGTTCCACTGTATGTATGGTCCGTTGATCAATGGTCTTATAAGATTATGCAAAAAACAAAAATGGAATGCCAATGTTCAATGGATAAATGAAAGAAAATGATGAGTAGGATTGTATGTGATGTAGAGCGGGCCACAGAATATTTCATGGCTCAGATGGACTAGAGGAAGCCTGATCGAATATCTTCTGTGTATTCATGGACCGACTTATGTTCTGCGCATCTTTGCACTTGAAATTCAAATGAGAATGAAAGAGTACCTTAGAAATAATTCTGAAATTGTATACAAGGCATAAAATTGAGTCAAGATCACGTAGGCACGAATGAATGGAGCATACTTACATGGTCTAAATCTTCAATACAAGTTGTATTTAATTTCATTATGTGATTTGAAAAAGAAAAATGAACACCTAAATGCATATTTTGTTTATAAGTTATTAATTACTAATATTGTATTTTGTTTTATTTTGCAGATTGTTTGTTGGTGATAGCGGGGATGTTCGTGCTGATTGATTTTTTTTTTTTTTTTTTTTTTGCATTGGTTGTATGTACTGGTGGGATTGACATTTTGATTTTATTCAAAACATTATTACGATTGAATGGTCATTTTGATTGGTATACGATTGAATGTTCTATCGGGTGATTGGGATATTGAATATTGAATGCTTTCAGGTGGTAGGGGTATTGAATGTTCCAAGAAATATTTTGTTGGCGTTGCCACTACCTTTTCCAAGGAAACTTTTCCTGGGTAATAGTCGCATAATTACTGACAAATTAAACAATAGCCACAAAAGTGTTGACTTTTTCCAACGAAATTTTTTGTTGGAAAAAGTCAACTATTTACGATGAAAACCGCAACGAACATTTTCGTTGGTAATAACTTTTACCTAGGAAAAATTTCCTTGATAAAAGTCATATTTGTTGCAATGGCATCATGCACGGCCCACCTCTACAATCAGAATTTTGAATATGCTCAGAATGGTTACAGTAGTCAAAAAGAGAAAGACGGTTCTTGTTTTTGCAGATGCATTTCTGGAGATATAAGAGACTACTTGAAAGTTTGAATAGAACAACCTGAAAAGATGAAACTATTTATGCAGTTTTCTTTCTATTGCGAGTTATGGGCACTGAGGGTCTTCTTTCCCCATGATACAGGTATGTATACTGACAGTACAGATATGGATACAGATACTATACAACTTAGGAATTTTTCAAATACTCAAGGGTGGATGCTAGCCCCTGTGTGGATCCCGACTATTGCCATAGAATAAATTGGATTTACAAATGTAGAAACATTTGATTTATATACTTCAGTGTTGTATATATGGTATCGGTATGAATATTTTGGTCTGATACAAGTATTCTGAGGATGTCATATTCTTTAATGGTTGTAAATATGAGTGATGTAACTGTTGCCGATTTATTCGTTGGTCACGTGTGTGATGTGTGTCCGAGCGTGCCAGAACTGATTTTCGCTGCTCGATTCCAACTGAACAACGATCACCCCGAGCGCTAGGGAAGGTAGATACGTTGTAATCGATTGTATATGACCGAGATCTGTAGAGATCAGTCACCCAACTGGCCACTCACTCAAGTTATTTTGAAAAAAAATGATTAGGCGTGTTTGGAGGGTGGGGTTCGTCCTCCAAAAAGTGGGTTGCAACTTTACCTACCAAGTGAAAGGATTTCTCTCGGCATTACTTAAAGGATGTAAGGAAAAGAATTTAACAATCGACCGTATGGGCGATCTTTGCTTTTTCCTCACCACTAAGAGATTGCGATATGGAACTTTTATTGATCGTAAAACTTACTGCTACAAAAATAATTTCAGAGATTATGCTACTGAAATTGAACAGTGCAATTAATGCTAAAGAAAGTAAAGTAAAGGGAACTGATTACGCTAAGAAACATAAATGACAATAGACGAAGAACTTGAATAAGCTTGGAAATGGTAATGTAATCTTGACTTGATAAATACCTGAGCACTTACTTTTAAAAACACAAAAGTACTTGGATTGTAAAAATGGTCGATTACACTATATAATGTAAAGGATTTGGTAATTTGGAAAGATAGATTGGTTTGGTTGGTGCTAGACCCTTTTCACTGTCGTCTCCTTACTGCTTTTATAACTTCAATTGCCCATCCAGATACTTCTATTGCTAACCATCCACTTCGACCACTTGCTCACTATTCCTCTTCTACTCCTTCATAATAAACGTTTGCTGACTTGGCCACGTTCGCTCGCTCCCTTAAGTGTCGTGGCATTTCAGACCGATGCCAACTGTATCACTAGGAACTTCGTCGTGGCCGTATGCACCTCACAACTACTTACTTAACATGTCTCCTTCTAATTAGCCCTTCACCATATTGCTAAAATTAGGGTATAACATTTACCCCCCCATGCTAATTTCTTTTTCTTTTTCTTTTTTTAAATAAAAGAAGATGGCATGTGATAAACGACTGATATTACATTAAATGCTGTTGTCTCTTCTTGCCACGCGTCGGAAGCAGATTCGAAACATATCACCGACTACGATCTTCGTCAGACAAACGTTTTTGTACGGTTCGAACCCCGTTTCGCCAAGTGTCGACCCTTTTCACTCGAATGATTCATTATCATGACGAAACATTAATATTGCCTCGACCGACGAAATTTCAAATTTCATTCTCACTTTCTTCCTTTCACAATTTTCTCAACTCTCCGTAATGGTGTCTTCTTCTTCTTCTTCGTTCGATCTGGTTCAAGTGATCGATACTCTGGATAATCTGACCAATCTTTACACAAATGAAACCATATTTACCACGAAGGCAGAAGGACAGAAATTCTATCATCTGGGTCCTTCATTCCTCCTAATAGTTAAACTCGACGATATCTCTTCTCTGAATTTATTGTTTCCTATATGTCTTGGTGAAACAATACTTCTACGAGAAGTTTCGCTTCCCAATCATCAAAATGCCTTGAAACGCCCTCGATCTTGGCCGACTCCTCTTCCAGATTGGAAAACATGGTTCGAAGGCATGGAGGGCCAATTTAAAGAAACGTGGCAAGAGATAGGAATTTATGAATGTACGTATCAAACCGTCTACAATACCTTTCAAAGTAAATCTCGCCCTTTTATCTGTGGCCTCTGTTTTTTGGAGCAAATTCACTAACTCCTTCTTCGGATGTGACCCGATGAGTCCTACAATCATGGACATTAGTGCTTTCACCCATCTACTTCCTTTTGGTGAAGTAATTTTTTTGAATTTTGCCAAGGATGAAGAAAAATGATTCATACCTGTGGACCCTCGCCGTTCCGCACTCCCACACGACGTCCTTCCTTTCCTTTCGGAAGAAGAAGAAGAGGTGCATGTGTGCGAACCACCATTTGTGCCACTGGCTTGCCTCGTTCTCGAGGGCTTGGTTTAGGTTGTCGTGTTAAGCTGGATGTGTTTAAATGAGTTCGTATAAGACCAGAGTCGCCACTAGCCAGTTACTTTGAATCTACAGTCGGCTAGACCCCGTAGAAACGTTAGAGAAGGGGATCTGAAGATTCCTTCATCTAAAATGACTCCTTTTGATATGCGGCCAGAGATTCGAGGTAAGGGATCACGGTTACAGGGTGGGAAGAGGTTAAGCACCCCACACACTGCCCGTACCGAAGTATGGTCTCTACTTCACAGAATCGAACAAATACTTGAAAGTCTAATTTAATCCTCGTATATTTTTATAGATGACATGATGCATGGATGTAGGTCTTAACAGTAAGAGTTTCTGATGGGCAGGTTTTCATTAACAGGCAAGCCCAGAGCATACGCTCGAACTGACAGGTGCTTTATGCGAGATGCATGCGGTGCGTTTGAATAATCAAAGTGCTCGTAGTGGCATGTACATGAATGCAGGTCTGAACAGTAAGAGTTTCTGATGGGCAGGTTTCCATTAGCAGGCAAGCCCAGAGCATACGCTCGAACTGACAGGTGCTTTATGCGGGATGCATGTCGTGTGCTTGAATAATCAAAGTGCTTATGGTGAAGCAGGGGGGTTGGATGAAAAGTAAATGTTGCACTTATGCTAGATGCAAATGAGATGATGCTGGAAAAAGAGTAGCTAGATGGACGGAGGTGTCGCAAGGATTGGCTTCGAGTGGCTGGATCAAGACTTGGATGGCTTAGGAGACTTGGACCAGTGGTCAGGCTGGGCTGAACCAGGGTTAGACTCTTCTCACTCGGGCTCTCCTTGGTGGAGGAATGGCTAAAGGGTGGAGAGGCAGACTCAGAGCTCTCGGACTGAAGAGAGGGGAAGTCGATGTTGAAATGGGAAGAAGCTAGGGGTATTTATAGCAGTGGGCAGTGGCAGATTGCGTAAATACGTTTGGGCGGCCCCCAGGGGGCCGCCCGTACGGATGCTCCTCGGTTTCCAGCGCGTGGTACGGTCATGTCTCGGGGCTGCTGTTTTGACTCAGTGGGTTGACTTGGTGAGTTGACTCAGTGGGTCGACTCGGTGATTTGACTTGGCGGGTTGACTCGGTATTTTGACTCGATGGGTTGACTCAGCGGGTTGACTTGGTGTTTTGACTCAGCGGGTTGACTCAGCGAGTTTGACTTTTTTAGGATTTTTTGACTGGTTTTTCTTATGGGGGGTTGTTCAGGCTGATGCTTAGGGGCAGGTTGACTGGGTTCAGGCTTGAGTTAGGCTATGGATTGGGGCTTATAAGGGTGAATTTGGCTGAGTTTGGACTTGGAATTTGGGGGTATGGTCCTCCATTCATCCAGCTATCTCTACCAACAGTGTAGCCGAAGGTGGGGTGTCTACAATACCCAATGGTAGCAAGGCGTATTCTCTTTTCTTGACCAATTCAGGAAAGAAAAAAAGGTCCAGTGGAATATGAAGAACTCACGGCCTTTTTCTTATTTTGGATTTGCCGACATCTCTTGTGTGTGAATGCTCTCAACATCACATACGAATATATTTCGCTGGCCGAAATACTCGCTCAATGCCGAAAACTAGCTCTCGCTCCATTTGTTTTGGGGCATTTATATCGAAGCATGTATGATATGACCACCAAAGGTGTTTAGTGGCAGTCTTCTCTTGCTAGTTCAGATGTGGCTCATCGAGTACTTCATTTCTACTCTAGTTGATGTCTTTCCTCAGAACGAATCTTATTCATCTTACGGCAATCGCAATTTGAAGGATGAAGTGAAAATGCTTGACTTCTCTATATACTTGGGCAACCTATTTGTTACCCTCAATACCGATCGGATTTCTCAATTTTTCACACCATTCTGCAGATGGGAATTTAGCCCAACATGGCTTATTGATGCAGTTGATGCGAACGACCAAGCCACTATATCTCTAATAACCGAAGCTTGGGAAAGCTTTCTGATAGCCAGAGACCTCCCATATGGCAGTACTATTGATTTGAGTACCAACGCTAAAGCTGGAGTTGAGCAATATCATCCGAACCTATTCGCCCGACAGTTCGACCTGATTCAGGGCATTCTATGTCCCAATACTCATAAGACTCTCAACCAACCTCCTTACATTCGTGAGATTTTTTACGACATCAAGAATTATCTTGGCCTCAACACGTTCTATGAGGACGCAAAGGCTCATATCGAAATTGAAGGGTTCATTGACCGACCGAGCGTCCTAGAAGCCTTCGTCGAATGGTGGGACGGGTGTTATCAGAGACTTCTTCTTCAGTCACTGGCAGTCACAACGGTGAGATTTGCTTCGTTGGTGGAAGTAATGAAAGTAAAACCTGTTGTAAAGAAAAGTCAAGAGAAAAAAGAAAAAATGACGAAAGAGACTGCAATCGGTCAACACTCCACCAGGAAGAGATCGGTTGCTACTCTTGCTCCAGCTCAAATCCCTAAGTCCAAAAGGGGAAGGACGCCCAAGAAAACTCTTCAGCCGATTCTTTCTCCCTCTTCGAGCTCGACTGATTCACAAACTCCTATTCCCCCATCCTCTTCTGAGCAAACACGTCCATCCATACCCGACTCTGAACCGTTGGCCGTGATGCCTCTTCGGGCGATACCCATCAAATCTCCTTCTAAAATGAGTTCATCAGTTCCCATCATAACTAGGATAAGCCAACTAGGTCATTTACCTTCTCCTCTTCCAAAACCACCTGTCCCTCCCTTTTATCAGCCCGAGGTTATCATTCCTTCGTCTTAAACTCCAACTCGGCCAGGTAAAACTCTCACCGAAGAAATAAAGGCCTGGGAGACATATTTCAATACCATTTATTACCCTGGGCTTACTCCCTGACACTATGCTTGGGAGATAGAAAAAGGAATTGAGAGACACAAAGAAATCCACGAAGGTCGTTGTTAAAACAGATGGTTGGCGGATAGAGAAGCTTTGAATGATCCACATTTACCTTTTGACAAGCGATACGATAGACCTTATCGGCCGAATCTGCCGCCATTTCCATCTTCTACTCGGCCACTTGCAAAACTCATCACCAATCCTCGGTCGATAGATGACCGATTTGTGACAACGGCCGTTCGCTCTGACTTAGGTGGTCTATTTTCTACCTTTTCTCGTCTTTTTTATCGTATTTGTAATCTAATCTCTCATCCTTTTTTCTTCATGTAGTACTTCGAGAGGTAACACATATCATGTTCTCACGCCCCATCTCCTCGAAGATCATGCTGAGAATTGTCCGACTATAGAGGATGTAAAGGCCATAGGTCAGACTTCATCGGTCGAAGGAGAAGCGGCTCGACCAATGATGTTTCTCGTCCAACAAGAATCAGAAGTTGCGTCGAAGCCAACGAAGCCAGATGAACAGAGTCACCCTTCACCTATGGTCGATGTTGCCGAAATCCCAGACGTCATCGCTAATCTTGCGAGTGGGACCGATCATGATGAGGCAGCTTCCTTTATGATGATACCCTTGGACGTCAATGACAGTGATGACGATCTTCATGGAATGCCATTTGTGAAAGACCTCCCTTCAGCAACAAATGTCCTTATAGCATCTTCTTCTGCAATTCCTGCGACTATTCTACCTTCTCCTGCCCCGAAAAAGACTCGAAGGCGGTTGAGATTATCTGGAGGATCCAATGGTTCCCCTCAAAGAATGGTTTACATTGAAGATTCTCAAGAAACTGAAGAACCGACTGACTCAGGTCTCCCTGCTTCGACCCTTGAGAGCCTCTTGCCTTCGATAGAAACATCTCCTCTTCTATCTTCAAAGCCGACCGATAGTTCAATAATATCGGTCAAGGATGTTGATGCACAAGTTTCTCCTCCTATTCAAGGGTTGGATGTTGAGCGACCTACGAGCATCCCACCGACCAATTTATCTCCTGGCCAGCTTGAACCCCGAATTGATCCGATGGCACACGCTGGAGAACAAGCTGAGTTTATCAAAACTTCAACTTATCCTTCTGATATAGTTGATCTACCTACTGATCTCTCGTTCTCCACTCCTGAGGTAAATTCCGTTGTCAGTCTTAATATAGAGATGGAACTTTTGCCGATCGACGAAATCCTAAACTCTTTAAAGAAGGCTTTGGACAACGAGATTGTTATTCCGGAATCTCCAATTCTTTCAATAGAGGTTCAGCAGCTCAAAGAAGAGATTGAAGCATTGATGCATACGAGTTTTTTGGCCGAGACGTCCGATGAATTGATCCAACAGATGATTGGTCTCACTGACCGATACCAAATATGTTCACAATCTGACAATAATCTTGCTTCGCACTTGCCGATGCTCAGTTGGATCATCTTCAAGAAGCTCATGAGCTCAGTTCTAGTATTACACAACTAGAAACTACTCAAACGAATGCTCAATCGCAAATGCTTGAAGTGAGACAACTAAGGGATCAACTTTCGGCTGAAAGAGAAGAACTCGAAAATCATGCCTTAGGGGTAAAGACTCTAGATGCTGAGATAAATACTGTGAAGGCGCACTTGGAGAATCTCAAGAAGCAGCAAGAAGAAAAAAGGAGCAAGTATAACGAGAAAAAGAAGAGTATCAACATTCTGATCGAACCCGCACAGATTCAGGCTCGGTCGATTGGCAAGACTAGACAGTTGATTTTAAAGCAAGGCCGAGTCCTTCAACAAAAGAAGGAAGGTAAGAGAAAGTCAAAGATGTACTTAGCTGATTTTCAACTTTTAAATTTTAATTGTAAATGAATCAGCCGATCACATCCAAATGAAAAGTTCTTTTTTCTTGAATGATCTCTTCTCGTCATAATGGACATTAATATGTACATTCCGTAATGGATGCCATTATTAAGGGTTGGTCCATCTTCCTCTAGAGGTGAACAGACACTGACGGTTAAATAATCAACCACGACTCATTAATACCCATGCACGTTCATCAGTTGTCTATAAAAGAGCCACCTTCTTCACAATCACGTATCTCCAGATCTTCTTCTATTTTTACATCAATGGCCTCATCAAGCAACCATTTCCTTTCTCAAGCTAAAGCTTATTTGAAAGATATTCTCTCTGAAGAATTATCTGATTTTGGCCAATCGTCTCTCCTGTTTGATACGGATTTCTTCATCCGTCAAGCCGCGATCATCCCAGTGAAAGAAGATGAATTTGAAAACATCTTACAACTTCTTAGGAAACTTCATGGCCTCGAAAGTAACTTCTTTGGGGCTAAATTCAATGTTCAGCATGTGAAGGGCATTCTGAAGGAATATGTTTCCATTCGTGAGATTTTGCCCAATCTTTATGATTCGCTCAAAGCAGCCTGGAGGAATCGTCTTCGTTGGTTTTGTCAACTTCATTATGACAAAACTCTTCTAAAACTTTACCAAGTTCAAAAATTGGACTTAAAGGCCGACATCCGTGAAAATAAAGATGTTTTTCATCCTCGGGATGGGTCTTACGTAGAAGAGACTCTGGCTTTCATTCAATCCCAGATTGCAATTTTTCAAACTCGCGTTCAATATAGCCAGGCTCACCGTAAAGAGGCAGAAACTCAAGTCTGTGACATAGGAAATCACGTTCAAGAAGTTTTCCAATTCCTCGATCATGCGATGGATAACGACCATCTGTGGACTGCTAAAATGAGGGATGTTGAAGCAGTTAAAATCCATGCTCAACAAGAGTTTGATAACATCAAACAGACTCACGCTTAGAAATCTTAACTAAACGGTTGGGCCTCTTTAGTTCTTTATCCTTTTTTTTTAGAACTTTCCTTTCTTTTTTCTGTAGTTGGCCGAGGGGCTCAATTATCAATGAACTTTTTTTTTGTCTATATGTGCTCCCTTTTATACAAAGCATCATAGAAGTTTCCATATCAACATGTATGTAGTCGACCATATCGTACGTTTCGATAGGAGTATGGTATTTGATCGAGCTTCTTATGACCTCGATCGGCCGAAATTTATACTCACTTCATGAAAACCTTAACCGATTTAAACAGAGTTCGATTGAAGGCGTGTTATATGGATGAAATTAAAAAAAAAATCATCTTTCCAGACTAAATCAGCATATGAAGACGATACCTTGATCCTTCAGAACAATAAATGTACTGGAGAATCGTAACCAATGTAACAATTAATGAGGATGAGCCACCAAGGTAACCGCATATCTCACTTTTTAAAATTCGAAAAGTCGTAATAACTACGAGGCTGTCTTTATAAAAAGCAGTTGCGTACCTCCTGTCTCCATATTTTTCGGAAGAATTTCATCATGATGGCCAAATTTTTCCGTGATTGTGCCTTCGATCTTTTGAATAATATTCTTTCCAAGGGAGTATCTTACTTCTGCGATTCTTCCATGCTTTCTGATGTATATCCATTCGTCCGAGATGCTTCGAAATATTCAGAAGAAGATCCAATTTTGAAGTCTATCCTGTATATTATCACAAAACTGGAAGAATTTGGTAATGCATTTTTCATGGCGAGCTCCAGGTTTGAAAAATATGCTCGTCTTCTAAAGGAAAGCAACAAAATTCAACCAAGATTAGTTCGACTGGGCACTGATCGTAATGAAACTTGGAATTAACATCTCCTCTGGATGCAGGAAAGCAATTTTGATCAAGCGATTCTTAATTCTCTTCGAATTCAACGAAGAAAACTAGAAAGGAATATAAAAGAGGTTAACGGTCTCTATCCTGGTTGCGATACCACTGACCCAGACGACCTGAAATCCTTTCTTCAGTCTCAAATAATGTTATATCAGGATCAGCTAGATAATAGTTCTGCTCGAAAGATCGCAGCTGAAAAAAGACTTTTGGAGCAAGATGATCTCTTTAGCCGATTATCCTCGAAGATAGCTGGCAGAGAGAAATGGCAAAACAAAAGGGAAAAGGCAAAAGAAAGAAGAGTGCAAGCTTTGGAGAAGTTCGAGAGGTTTAAAGCCAGTCTCTTCTGGCAGACTGCTTGTCTTCCTAAAGTTTGAAATTCAATAAGCCAAATTTTGATTTGGCCGATAGGCCATTTGTCATCCTTTTATAGGCCTAAAAATCGTCATGTTGGCTGAAAGAGACCTTTTCTTTTAATAGAAATTTTTTCCATATACCACTTCCCATAAGGAAGGGTGATGGATTTTTAAGAACTGACCATTTGATTGGAGTGTTTGCCACTCTTCCATTTTCATCTTTCAATCGATAAGCCCCTCCTTTTAAGACCCGCACTATTGGATATGGTCATTCCCAAGTGGGCGACCACTTGCCTAGAGCTCTATCTCTATGGCCAAGGGGTAATAATGTTTTCCAAACTTTGTCGCCCAGCCCAAAGACTTTTTCTTTTACTTTTTTGTTATATGCTCAGGCGACTTTGGCTTTGTTGGCTAATAAAAAATCAGGAGCTTTCAATTGTACTTCATTTAATTCTTCGAGCTCAACAAGTATTGCTTCAGTGAATTCATCAGGGGTCAAACCAGCTTGATGAGCCACTCTCAATGATGGGACAGTGATTTCCATAAGCAATACTATGTCATGCCCATACGTTAAAGCAAAAGGGCTTATCCCAGTACTTGTACCAGGTGAATTTCGATAAGCCCATAATGCCTTTGATAATTTTTCATTCCAATTTCTGGGATTTTCATCAATCATCTTTCGTATGATGGTCTAAATCACTATATTACTAGCTTCGGCTTGCCCATTTGCTTGTGCATAGTACGGAGTAGAATGGATGATTTTGAATTTATATCGTTCAACCATAGCTTTGACCACCTTTGAAGAGAAGGTCGCGTCATGGTCCATCGTGATGGTCTCTGGGATGCCGAATCTATGAATAATATGAGTTTCGATAAAATCGATGATTTCCTTGTGGCCAACCCCTTTCATCGGCTTGGCCTCGACCCATTTTGTAAAATAGTCGGTAGCTACGATGATATAAGTATCTAGTTTTGAGGATGCTGGTCGGATCATTCTAATTAAATCGATCGCCCATCCTCGGAATGGCCAAAGGTTGACCACAGCATACATTTCTACAGCAGGTACATGTTGTACTGGTCCAACCTTCTAACATTTTTCACAACCTTTGGAGTATCAATCACAGTCGGTTGCCATCCTTGGCCAAAAATACCCATAGGATCTCAGTGTTAACCTCATGTTTCGTCCAGCTTGGTGTGCCCCACAAATTCCTTCATGAACTTCTCTTATAACCATCATAGATTCTCTCTTTCCTAAACATTTGAGTAAAACTCCATCGGCCCCTTTTCGGTATAATTCATCATCGACCATCACATAATGTATGGATGATCTTTTGATAATCCGTCCTACTTTCATACGTGAACATTGAAGGTAGCCTGCAATGGGGGCTTGCCAATCGTCCTCTTCTAATTCGACTTGGAATATTTTCATGGTGACTTCTTGGCCGAGAACTGAAGGCATCAGTTTGTTTTGGACTTTGATTGTCTGACCGATTGATTCAAACCAATTCTCTAAGCCCGCGGCCACTTGTGCTAATTCATTAGCATCAATATTATATTCTCTAGTTACATGCATAAGTTCTACCTCATCAAAGTTGTCGAGCATTTGTGTAACTAGAGCATAGTAGGATAATAATAATGGACTAGTGCATTTGAATCATCCGGCGACTTGATTGATTATCAGCTGTGAATCACCAAAAACCATGATATTCCGAACACCGAATTCCATTAATAATTTTATACCTATTATCATGGCTTCGTATTTGGCTTGATTGTTGGTGCATTCAAATTCCAATTGGAAAGCAAAATCATGCCGGTTACCATTTGAGGCGATCAAAATGATCCCAACTACGACAATTTTGTGAGTTCGAGAGCCATCAAATATCAATTTTCAAGGAGTCAAATAAACATGGTATAAATTAAGTACCTGAGGAGAAAGTTGATTTTCCAAATCTGAAGGATGATCAGCTAAAAAATTGGCAATCGCTCGTCCTTTTATCGATTTCTAAGGTATATACTTTAATTCAAATTCGGATAAAGCAAATGTCCATTTGTCGATTCGGCCATTAAGAATGGGCTGATTAAGCATATATTTTATTATATTAGTTGAGGCGACTACAAAAACACTTTCGGCTAACAAGTACCGTCTTAACTTCATCAGCTGCTCGGTCGATCAATTGGTCTGCAATCGGCATTGGATATTCATCTTTTGGAGTTATTAAATTTAAGTTTCTGAAATCGATACATACCCGAATTTTATCATTCTTCTTGATTACTGGAACTACATTCCAGATCCATTCTGCATACTTGATAGGCTTGATGAACCCCGCTTTGAGCAATCGCTCAATTTCTTCCTTTATCTAAAGAGTTACTTCGGTCGTCATTCATCTTAGTGGTTGCTTGTGTGGCCTAAATCCTTCTTTAGTTGGTAACCTATGCTCTACCAAACTTCAGTCTAGCCCTGGTAATTCGTGATAATCCCACGCAAAACAATCAGTGAATTCTTTGAGTAACCTAATCAACTCGGCCTGTACTTGTGGTGTTAGAAGTCCACTCACAAACATCAGCCGAGGGTTATATTCGATTCCCAAATTTACTTCAATTAATTGATCCTGCACTTGAGCTTGAGAGTCATTTAGATTATCATGAGCATCTTTTAAATTGTTTAAAGAAATTCCATCTTCTGCAACTGCATCAACCGGTATGATAACTTTGGCCAAATTTACAAAGCAATTATCTTCATAATTTCGGAGGCTTTCTTCAAGCTTTTTTATTCTGCCTGTGGAATCGGCCTGATATATTTCCTCTATCATGGTGTAATTCATGGAATCTCTTCGATGATGCGTTTTAATGTAGGCTGATATGGTACAATGTCCATCGGCCGACTGTTATCTAAGCAAAATACTGAATTAATGTTTTGCACAATGTCTCCTGGGGTTTTCATTGTTGACATTCTGGTCAGTCGCCTATATTTATTTTTTTCAGTAAATTGGATCGTCCCAACTTCTTCTCCATAATAATATGCCTCACTGGCGTTTTGTGTCACCAAGAATGGCTTATTGTCGACTAGGACTAGCTCGACTCTGTCTTGATTCCAGAACACTATAAATTAATGTAAAGAGGATGGAATACATCTAAAGGAATGAATCTAATCTCTCCCCAATAATGCATTGTATTTGGACGAAGTATCAACCACGAAGAAGGTGGCTAACGCCTTCTTGGTTCCGATCGTAAGATCAATGGGTAATACTTCGTGAGTGCTAGTAACACCCCCAGTTAAATAACTAACAGTCACGTCGGAAGGTATAAGATCGGCCGACGATTTCCCTAACTAGGACATCATTCTTATAGGGAGGAGATTGAGCGTAGCTCCATTGTCTATAAGAATTCTAGTAACCGGGCATCCCTCAAGATGAGCTGATATGTATAAGGGTTTGAATGCTGAGTCATATCAAGAGTTGGTTTTTCGATGACAACTTTCTCTAGTAACATACCTAGCTGAACGGTGATAGTATTCAACGACTGCGTTTGACTCGAAACTCCTATTTCTGTAACTCTGGATATTCCTGACTTGTGACATGACGCATATTGTGTCACAGCAGAAGGATTTACTTCCTCAACGTCGGCTCTCATCTCATTTTATTAGTGTGGCTTTGCCTGAAATCAGAAGGAAGGGTTAATACCATATTACAATCAAACGTTATGGGTGGTAATGTCTTATAAACAGGTGGATCAGATCAATAAATCATACATTAGGATGATAGATCTCCTAAGCTTTAATGGCCGGCGTCACTTCGACGAATGGCTCTTTGAAGCTGAACACTTCTTCAACTATACGCAATTTCTAGACGAGAAGAAGGTTCAATTCATAAAAGATAAGTTGAGAGGCATCGCTGTGACTTGGTGGGTACTACAACAGCGTGAGTGAACACTATAGTTGAGGGTGCCGATATATTCATGGCCGCGGATGAAACAGCGATTGCTAGAACGATTTGGGTACAACGATTATGAAGATCAAGTATTATCTCAGCAACTCCCAATATTATGGCAAAAAACCCGATCAGCTTGATTCCATAGAGGGATCCTACTATATTTTTTGACATGGGACAATTTGTTTGAGACGTGATTGCAAAAAATCCCCAGATTCATCAGTGGTGCACGAGTGGCCTATGTGGGAACGAAAAACCTACCCAAAGCTTTTAAAGTGGATGGGCAATCTTCCGTACTTGTATGAGATATCACTACAAAGTCTGAGGGCGATGTGGTAGTTCTGGACGGATGTAGTACAACTATAGTAGAGATCTTTGACACACAACCCGCCTGTATCTTAGAGGTCGTACAAAATTTTGAGAATGTTGAGGAACTCAACACCCCCTGTTGTGATGGACATGGAGGTAGAATCTGCAAATATCCCCAAAGTTGTTGGACCATTTTTGCTGGAGTCCAAAGAGCGAATTCAAGGCATAATCAGTCCAAGTGATGATGTAGAAATCCAGATTCCAAGGACTGATAAAGTTACAGTCAAACTGCTAAAACCCATGACGTTACTGACACTATTGACATCGTGTTTGAAGAATTGAAACATGAAAAAGTTGGTGCAATCGAGACTGCAGCAGTTGCAATTGTAGAAGAAGAAGAAGAGGCCGCACCAACATCATAGGAGTTCAATACAATTGTGGTCGCCATGAGTCTAGATGACTTGATTCCTATGCAGGAAGTTAGCTTATCGAAGATTGGGCTTGTTTTCAACAACTTGAAGAATCTATCTGCCAACTAGTCCTAATCTGAGAAAGAATCAGAGACTTTTGTCGTCGTGTACCAAAAAGAGATTAATGACACGAATTGCGGACCAATCCCATTAGGGTTGTTCAAAAAATCAACCAAACCGATAAAACCGACCAAACCGAACCGAACCAAACCAGTCGATTTCGGTTAGTTTTCCATTCTATTTCGGGTCAGTTCGGTTTTTTTTATATTAAAAACCGAGAATGCCGGTTCGGTTGTTGGTTTGTGAAAATTATAAACCGTTTTCAACCGAACCAAACCGACTATATATATATATATATATATATATATATATATATATATATATATATATATATATATTTGAATTATATTTATTAATGTTACCCCTACCGTATGGCCCACCTTGATAATATCTTATATATCCACACTGTCCAATTGTTTTCTCAACCCGTTTTAGGATGTGTTCCAAAAAATTAATCAGATCTAAATCTCAGGTGGACCACACTACAAGAAACAATGTTGATTGAGCGCTCGCCATTAGAAATGTCCTCGGGGCCACTGGAAGAAGATTTGTAATGTGTATTTGACATCCAACCCATTGATAAGGTAAAAAAGACCTAGATGAAAGGAAAAGCCAAATTTCACTTTCAGGTTGGTCTAAAACTTTTGTGGCCTATAATTATAAAAAATTTTATGGCCATTGACCATTTTTTACATTGGTGGTGTGGTCCACCAGAGATTTGGATCTTCTTAATTTTTTGAATGTTGTCATAAAACCGACAAAACTGAACCAACCCAAATTTATCCGGTTCGGTTCAGTTAGTGAGCCTCCATCGGTTCGGTTCGGTTGCTAAATATTCAAAACCGACTGAGTTAGTTTGGTTGGGTATTGCCCCTCAAAACCGAACTAACCGAACCGTGCACATCCCTAAATCCCATTGAAGAATTGTAATTCATGTCTATTAAAGAGCTTCAACATGATTCAAGACCCAAGCCCAAAGAAAAACTCGAGGACAAGTTTATTTGAAGTGGAGGGGTTTGATGTAGGGAGAGAACCCCATAATTGAGGGTATGGATCAAGCACGTTCCTGATGGAGATGGACCAGAAGAAGATCAAGAAAATCGATGGTCGGCAGCATATTTCAACTGGTTGAACACCCTGGTCGATCTACCGAGCTGAATCGAATGCCTAGAGGAGTTGGCAAAAATTTAGCAGAATTTAGATTCCTGACGGATCTAGGCCGTCAGCAATGTCTGCTGCCTGACAACACTTCACCAGACGCCCGAAGCTCATCTGTTTTGCAAGATTACTTGCTGGACTGTTTTTCGGCAATTCGGTTGCATGAACCTGTCGCCCGACACCCAGTTCGGGTGCCCGACAGACCATCTCGATCACCCAAAAGTGGTAAAAAAATTCAGATTTTGTCTCTAGATGATTTCGAGGGTTTTCAATCGCTTGACCTTGAGCGACGAGCTTGCGTAGATTTGTTAGGATTTTGCTAATTTGTTTCCTTTTTCGTTTAAGGTTCTTTCTTTACATAAATTAGGGTTTTCTAGAGCTTGCTTTTTTCTTTTTCTTTTTTTAGAGTCTTTTAATCTCGTTTTATAAGAATCTTTCATCATTCATTAATCAAAAGCTTGGTTTTCAAGATATCACCTCGTGGATTTGAGGAAGTCAGATTGAGGAGTCCCGAAGGCTTTGTGGATTCAAGGTAGTTATATAGTGAGGAAGATGGTGATCGACCTCACCACGTCTGCATTTGTGCCATGATCTCAACCATTGGCCTGATGGACTTCAGAGTCTTAATTGAAGGACATTCCTAACACATCAATTTTTTTTTAAGTGTCTTAATTGAAGGACATTCATAACACATCAATTTTTTTTAAGTTGACACTATCAGGGATTGAACCTTGGATCACACACTACAGTGTCTCTATCAGCTCATCTAACAAACCGCAAACCAAGGCTGCAATTTCTCCCATGTAAATACAATTACGAAGAGAAACACTGCAACTGTCTGAATCCATCGGAAAACGCCCAAATTGGTTGCAATATGGGGGAATTCATGCAGCATAGTCTCTAAAGTTGCGAAACGTCATAAGCATCAAGTGGACCATACCATAGGAAAAGTGCAGATTTAACTACAGCCATTGAGAAGCTCTGGGGATAATTATTTTTACCCTTCGTCCAGGTTTGTGTGACCTAAGGAACAGGTTGGACGGCAAATAAACATTACGATGGGCCCAGAAAGGTTTCAAAAATGGTGGGCATCATTCTCACCACTGCTTCCTGTGGTGTGGTCCACTCAAGCCTTCCATCTGCCTCCTTTTTGGGCGAATAACCTAAAATGATCTTTCAAAATGGATAGACTACGTGAATAAAACACACACATCACAGTGGGCCCCACAGAGCCCCTGTCAAAATGGTATCTCTCTAGCTAGGTACTGGCGGGGCCGGTAGTAACCAATCCATGCCCCTTTCTAACATGCTTTGTGTGGGCCATTTTCTTACAATAGTTAATGGCCCAATCAAATCCTACCACGTCAGGTCATCAGGGATATTCGGCAATATTCCATGTCCTCTTATATGCGCATGGATTTTTAATTTTGGCGAAGATAGCTGTACCACTAATTAAGCCGTAGCATTTGTCTATTCAATCCCAAAATGAATAGACACTACCTCGGGATCTCCTTTTTGTTTTATGGCGCTGATAACTACACATCAATATCTTCTTTAGATGGCAACCAAAATCATTTGATTTGGGGCCTTGAGATCGATGGGTGAGAAGTTATGAGAACATCCAGCGATCCTATGCATCGTATATCCACGCTGTCCATCTGTTTTGCCAGGATATTTTAGGGCACCCTCCAAAAAATGAAGCAGATATAAATTTCAGGGGACCACACCTCAGGAAACGGTGATTAATAACCATTAAAAACCTTGTGGGCCAACAAAGTTTTGGATCATGCTGATATTTATGTTTTTCCCCTTTACATTCTGTGACCTTATCAACAAGTTGGATGGTCAATAAACATTACAGTGAACCCTAGAAAGTTTTTATGGTGGGCGTTCAATTACCACTGTTTCCTATTGTATGGTCTACATGAAATTTATATCTGCTTCATTTTTTTGACAATGTCCTAAAATAATCTGGTAAAATAGATGGACGGTGTAGATATACAATGCATACATGAAGATGGGCCTACGCACGTTGCTCGTTTGGCTCCTGCTTCACCAGGTTCGGCCATAGCTGGGATTACTTGTGCAAAAATCAGTCATATCATCCTGTAGAGTGGATTACAGTTGTATTTTGTTATTTATCGGTGGTTAAACATTGTTTCCTATGGCGTGGCCCATCTAATGAGTGAATTGGCTGACTTTTGCACAAGGCGACCCTCATGGTGGGAACAGCCTACTGAAAGGGTTGGATGTTATTAGCTAAGTAGATTGTAAATCACACTTTAAACCTTCTCAATATAGTGATAGGACCAACCACCCCTTCTAAACATTTTTATCTCAGCCCATACCTCAAATTTGAGTAAACAGCCTTGTATGCCACTATGTTCCTGCAAAATGCTTAACAGCATTTACATTTTCATCAATTCAAAATAAGGAGTTTCACCATACGGAAAAAAAAAATAATAAAATAAAATAAATAAATAAAAAAATAAAACTACCCAATTAATATGAAATTCACAGTCCATTGCCTTTTATTATTATTATTATTATTATTATTCCAAAAAGCTACCTCGGATTCTGGTGGGCCACTGCTAGGGAAACATTTGGGATTGAGATGTCCACCCTTGATTTTTATAGAGCCTACCATGATAATTATATGAAATACACTCCAACCATTAGATTCCATACAAAATTAGGCTTGAATCCCAGAAATCATACCCAACCATAATTCATGTTGACCACGCTAATTGAAAAGGTTTGAAGGGCGAAAGTTGCCCATGCACTACTTCTAAATATTATATGGTCCACAAGAATCACAGATGTTGCTAATTTTTAGACCCTTGACATAACATGGTGTGACCCAATGATGGTCAGGATGTATTTTACAAAAAACATTATGGATAAGCCCACTTGAGCCACCAACCCATTTACTGCCATGACAGAAGGCAATGGAATGATAATTATATCCTGATTTACTGCCATGACAGAAGGCAATGGAATGATAATTATATCCTGAATCCGAACTTCTTCTTCTTCTTCTTCTTCTTCTTCTTCTCTCTCTCTCTCTCTCTCTCTCAAAGTCTTCTTTCTCTCTCTCTCTCTCTAAACATTTCTCACCCTCTAGAACGTGTGGAATACTCTAATCCCATTATAACAAGTACTTATATATCATTAAGCCAGAATTAGAAACAAAATATGCAAAATTGTGTTAAATAGCGTGCAGCTGTCGGTCAACCGGCTCAAAGGTTCGGTCGTCCAAACATGGCCAAAATATGTCCTATGAGTAACTGACCAAAACTAAAGAGTTTCGATCGACCAAAACAAGGAGGGTTAGTCAACTGATGACCCCATACAACCTCTCCTCATCCTGAGGAGGAAAATCCCATTAAAAAAAAAAAAAAAAAACAAACAAACAAACAAACTTACCTCATATCATTCATCAACCAAGGAGAGAAAAAGAGTGGGGGGAGCCCTTCTAGCCTGCAAGCTAGCCTAGCCATGCTCGAGCCTTTATTGCCTAAGCCATTGGGAGGCCAAATCACTTTACTCAAGTCGATCCTTGCGACAATCTATCCACACATTCTCCTCACCCAGGAATACATCAACCACAGATCAATTGTATTCATCTTTGCATCAACATCTACATCATCATTTTCCTTCTCAACCCCATGCTTCTCTAATCTACCCAAATGTATGCTTTGCAGCTTGCTAATTTTTTCGGATCCTACACATTAAAAACTAAAACTGACTAGCGCTCTTTTATTGCTTTACCGTCTCTCTTAAGTAAATGGGTCTTGGTAGATCGTCATTATCAATTTCTCACTCCTACTCTTGAGTTGCACATTACACCCCTCAATTATATTATTTTTGCATTCTAAGCATCTTACATTAGCATATCTCTTTTCAACCCCCATGCTCCTTTACTTTATTACAGTATTTGATTTTCCGACTCTTCAGACCTTGTCACATAAAAAACTTAGACCCATCGGAGTCTTTTTCTATTTCTTTACTATCTCTATTAGGTAAACAAGCCCCGACGAATTGCCCTTATGAATCCCTCACTTACCCTCCTAAGTTGGATATGTACTGCACTATTGCATAGCATGCCATTTCATTATGTTGTTTGATGCTAGACTGATCAAATTCCTTTTAATTTATTGAATGCCACAAAATAGTTGTACTTCAGTAGGGACAAAGAATATACTTAACATCTTCTTTCTCTGTTATCATGTTCCTTAGAATCTTAGGTCACATTTTCTGATTTCTAAAATTCTACTGGGTATAGCTGATTGTAGAAATTTGAGTTAACCTGTTAATTGCATGCAACTCCAAGTCAAATATCCAATTAAGTCATAATTGCTAAAACAAAAAAGTCTTAAAAGGCTCGCGTTAAGTGCAATCCCTGCAATTATCCAGGCTTCCAGATTTTACAAGTGGCAATAACCGGATGACCGGTTTTGGACGGCGTAGAAAGATCATGGTAGGCTCCAGTAGGTTTTAACAGTGGACGCTTTTATTCTCACTATTTTGTGTTGTGTGGTCCACTGAGTTCTGGAGCCCTGTGATTTTTTTTTTAACTCCTATCTTAATATGGTCTTGAGAAACTGATGGACGGACTGGATTTTTCATGGGCATCTTTGCGGTTCCCACGTGGCTTCCGACAGAACTTTCTGTAGCAGAAGACACATGCAACTGGCACCCGCCAAATGAGAGCGGATTAGCTGTTACCGGGGGAACAGCTTGGCGGGTGTTACCATAACCGTTTGGGGCTATCTTGACGTACTTTTTATATATCCACGTCATCAATCTGTTTTCCCATCTCATTTTAATACGTGATACCAAACTCTAAGAATATCCATATCTCAGGTGGACCATACTACTGGAAACAGTAATGAATAACCATTAAAAACAATTTGTGGGCCACAAAAGCTTTGGATTAATCTGATCTTTATATTGTCCCTTCATCAAGATCTTCTTGACGTTATCAACAGATTGGATTGAAAATAAACATTAATAAAACCTTATGATGGGCTCCTTGGAATTTTTAATGATGGAGAACTCAATCACCACTGTTTCCAGTGGTATGGTCCACCTTAGATTTGGATATGCATAATTTTTGGAACCCCTGTTTGGGCAAAGGTATTAGATGGGATTAGATGGTATGGAATTGTATTTGGTCTGGTGCCAATTCCATCCTTTGTTTGATAACTAAAGGAAGGTTTGGATTAATCCTAGAATCACTATTCCAATGCCACGGGTGGATTCGGTTGGATTTTTTGTGGATTTCAAAATCTACCACAGTTGTGAGCCCCACAATGATGTGTGTGTTTTATCAACCTTGTCCATCCATAGATGCCTTTTACAATAGTCATTCAAGTTGCATATGCATATAGGCGATCAAAATCAGTTGTGAAATGTGGTCCATTGATTGTAATCCCACCCAAACATATGAATGAATTAGGTTAATCCCAAGGTATTGCTAGGCATGTAATAAATGAGTAATAAATGTTGTAATCCTATCTAATACCAATCCATCCTATGGGATGTCGTTGCCCAAACAGGGCTGGAGAAACGGATGGACGGTGTGGATATACAAAATATCATCCATGTGAGCCACACAGTAGGGGTAACACCCACTCAGACGTGGATTTTCTGGTAAAGCCTTCTCTAGGAAGTTCCTAAGCTTTGGGAACTTCAGTGGGGCTACCATACGTCCATCTTATGAGCTCATTTTAAGACATCCGAACAAAAATGATCCGGATCCTACACTCAAGTAGGCCATGCGAGAGGAAGTAGGGATGGTTGAGCAACCACCATTTAAACATTCCTATGACCATAAAAGTTTGTATAAGGCTAAAGTTTTGTGTTTTCAATTCATCTCAGTGGGAATGACTTTGCAGGTCATATAACCATCAAGATGGAGATGGTAGGAATTTCTTTCCCCAGTTTTTTCCTCTCCTGTAGCTCACTTGAGTCTTGTATCTAGATCGTTTTTTGTATCATGTCCTAAAATTATCTCAAAAAACAGATGAACAGGATGTATTCATCAAAAACATCAGTGGGCCCAACTAGGTCACCAACGCGAGAACTTAGCAGGAAATCTATGTTCCCTTTTTATATGAAGTAAAATAGTGTGATTTATATATCCTCATCACACATGGCAATCATGTAGAGATATCCAGACCATCCAGAGAATGTTTTCAATTTTAGATGGATAATATCTTTACTTGTACTCATATAAGACTATATTAACCATCTACTAAAAGAGGTCCACGTGTACAGCTTTGGACTTATGTCCTGCTAGAAATGGTGTAGAACTTAAGAGTTTAAGGACTGAAACTAGAAAGGCAATGCAGTCGACAGCTAAGTGGGGCCTTTCGTGATGTTGGTGAGAAATCCACTCTATCTGTTTTGCCATATCATTCTAGAGCACGAGATAAAAATCAGACGTATGCAAAACTCAAGAGTGTTGTACCTGTTTTTGACAGCGCAATTAGAAGCAATGAGCCGCGCCCGACTGCAGCTCGCATCCAAGGAATGCGGCTGACCAACTTCACCATACATGAAACTGTTAGTTGTGGACCTGTGGGACCCACTTGTGGACAACCACTTGTGGGTGGGGCTCATAAGTTATTCCCGTATCCTCTTTCTTTCAAGAGTTTGAAACTCAGTTAGAGATTTAAACTTTAGAAGAAAATGAGATGGGATAAGGATAAACCAACATGATCTCATCTCATCCCTCAACTCTTATCCCTCTATTTGAATAGAGGAGGATTCTTTCCGTAATACCAAATATATATATATATATATATATATATATATATAGAGAGAGAGAGAGAGAGAGAGAGAGAGAGAGAGAGAGAGGAAGTACATTGAGTGTCCATCTGGCCTGTCCCTTTCGATCTAAGCCGTAGATCGTGATCCGGGCACTATCCTCATTGTAGGATTAGAGGGGTGATCAGACTCACTTGCTCCTGTAGCAGTTAGGCGGACCGCTGAACCGCATCACACGTCTTTGGCTATTGTGAATGTTCTCATCGTATAAACCGTCAGATCTTATAGGCCCACACTTTCGCAAATCCTTACAATGGTATCAGAGCAATTGAACGACGGATCTTTGATTTAAAGAGGAATAAATCACAATTGAGGTAGGTGGCCTTAATAAAATTTAGCATGATTTTATTTTATTTATTTCATTTTAAAATATATTCGATCATCATTTTTTTAAATAATGTTTATCTCATTTTATTTTAATATCTGAGGTATGGAGATTAAGAAAAATGAAGATTATTTAATTAGAGATTTGATAAAGGCCAAAGAAATTCTAAAAATGAGAAGAAAGATGGAATTAGATACATGTACATGTGATCCAGTTGCGTGATGCCTACACATGAGATCAGTAGGGCCCGCTCATCATGGAAGACAATCATACACAACGTATATATAGATTATTGTTCATTTTTTTTTCTCTAGCCATTTCCCTGTGAGTTTATGGCCGGGCGTAGAAACGACTACAATAAGCACTACCCTGAGAATGGATCTCATGTGCGTGAGCATCCATACGTGTGGCACTTTTGTATTGGCGCATATAAATTGCGCATCTAGAATTAAATGGTAGGACTCACTATGGGGACAGGAAAGATGGAACCAAAACCACCGTAGAGAGTTCCACATGGTAAATGGGGCCTACCAAGTCGTGCATAAGTAAACAACTCAGTCAGCACGTGCGCCTCACCAGGATTAAGGGACACATGTAAATTCATATCTTTTCATAATTCAAGTGGGCCACGTTTTGAATTTTAATAAAGTTTATATTTGGGGTGAGAATCTGAATAGTCCTAGATCGTACAGTGAACACGAGGAAACTCAACTGATTCACAGTTTGGGTTTTACATGTATGCCATGGGTGGGTCGATGTAGGATAATTGCCACTAATTGAGTAACCAAGATTTTCAATGAACATCATGGCCCATCTAAAATGAGATAAATCAGATGGACGGTTTAGATTATGTACATCATGGGTTAAAATCATCTGTACAATTTTTTTTTTTTTTTATTGCTTGCTGTATTTAGACCGTTCCTATGGTTTGAACCACTTACATAACACCAATTGAAGGGCTATTATGATCAAATTCCCGTTGCCCTTGTCATGAAGCCTATCTATGCAGCGGCCCACCAGATCAACAGCTGGGATCACCACACATGTTGTGTCACGTGCACTATGGGAATCTGTATAGAGGATTTGCTATTATCCAATATCCTTCAAATGATATTGGACCCAATGATACACAGACCATCCTATGCTTTTCTGTGATCTTAACCGTTGATAAGATGAGCCGAATAATAATTGTAATAATAATAAAAATGACGAGAATGTACCATCCCACAAATCATTTTATTTATTTATTGTGGAGATTGAGACCGTTGATCAGGTTAGCTAAATGTTCATATGTTGGGCCGAATTAAAAGCCCAAACCACTTAACTTTAAGATTAAGTGTATCTTGTAAAAGACCTTTAATCAGTCATTATGTGGACTGATTTAAGCCAAGTGTTGGGAAGTGACTTAGGATTTTTTGGTGAGATCTAACCGATGATGCAGTCCATTTCTATGATTAACGGTCAAGATCTCCTGAAATTTTGGATTTTATTCATTATGAATAATTAATTCTGTCATGTTGCACAATCACTATTGATCACGAGTCCACAAGTGATTAGAACCGTTATCAACCATGATGATCAACATTGATGAAAGGATCCATCATCAATGGTGAACATTAATGGTGATGATCAAAACCGTTATCAACCATGATGATCAACATTGATGAAAGGATCCATCATCAATGGTGAACATTAATTGTGATGATCAGATCCATCATGAATGGACACGATCAATGGTGATCATAGGATTTTCCTTTAATCATAACACTTGTTTTCTTTGTATAATGATAATGATAGTTGTTTTTAATCTAATGATTAATACATTCTGGCTTTAATCTTCATGTGATTAGAGCTAAGCTCTCCTTTCATTAGAAAATAGAAAGCTTATCCCAATAATTCTAAGGTTGTGCATAACCTAAGTAAGAGATATACACATTTACTAAATGATGCACAAACCCATAATGGTGTGTTGTAGGTTATACAAATAAATAGTCGTAAAAGCATCAACTTCATCATATTTAGAGAACTTGATTGATCCGCGTGGCCCATCCGGGTATGTGGGCTTTCAGATCTCTAAAGAGATAGATTAAATACTTTTATAAACTTGAAAGTTTGAATAACCAGTAGAAATACTGATGATTAGTGCCAATACCCTAGATCATAGCTAAGTAGTGAAACTTGATGCGATGTAGAGATAACCACTAAAGCATTGATCGCCGATCAACTCAAAGGTCAACATTTCGACGGCAACAACTACGATGACTAGTCCCACGCGATGCGAAGCCTTCTAGATGAGGACGTCATTTCGTACACTTTGGATGTGGTTCAAGAGGAACCCATAATGACTGAAAACAGAAATCTAGGAGAACATAGGGCTGCGATGAACCGCTACAATAAGTGGCGCAAACAAAATTGCTCGGCCCGTAATGACCTGATTAGCACAATGCACAAAGAACTCATACCCACGTATGAAGTGCATGAAACCGCTAAGGGGATCTGGGATGCACTGGCTAATGCCTATGCACAGAGTCAGATGTGAAAGTTTGAGCTATGGAATTGGAGTTCCAAGAATACAGGATGTCAGTAGGCTGCCCCATCAAGGATCATATCCGTAAGATGGAACAGATGATAGGCACCCTGAGGAACTTAGGATGCAAACTAACTGAAAACCAAAAGATAATAGCGATGCACCGTTCCTTGCCCGAATCTTGGGCCCAAATCAAAATAATTCTGAACCATACTGATTCTATCACAACGTTCAGAGACTTTTATAGCCATCTGGTATAAGAGGTTGAAATAAATGTAATTCAGTCAGGTTCGGCCAAGGCCTTTGCAGCAGAAACCCACAAGCGAAAAGCTAACAAGAAACGGTTCAAAGCTCGCAAGAAGGCGAAGAAGAACGATCAGGAACAGAAGACCGCAACACCTCATCCAAATCCCAAGAAGGGGAAAGGAAAGAGGAAATCGAAAAAAAAAACATAACCTATTTTATATATATAAATTTTGGCCATTATGCTCATCAGTACACTCATAAAAAGACGGTAATTCCTCAGTCATTAGATACTTTGTTTGTAGGCGTTTATTCTGAGATCTTTTCCATTGATATCCTATCTAACTAGTGAATTTTGAATTCAGGTGCAACAAAGCACGTGATATGAGATCGTCGAGGACTTGAGGAATTTTGGCCTGTCGCCACGGGGAGTTACAGGACATGGGGAATAACGCAGCTAAAGACGTGTTAGGGATTGATGTTTATCATCTCTGTACGCATATAGGGTGCACAATAACCTTCCATGATACTCTTTATGCACCAGGTATGCGTCGGAATTTAATTTGTTTCTAGGTTGTTAGTTAATGGTTTTGACATTCATTTTTTCGGGACTAGAGTGTCTTTAAAACTCAATAATTAACCTCATCTTTGCATGGGGAAACTTAATTTCAGATTTATTTATTCTAGATTTAGATAATGATGATACACCTCTTGCTTTGTCTGCTACATCGAATGAACATATAATATTTGAATCTTTGAAATGGCACACGAGGTCAGGTCACATTGGAAAGGACCACATGACAAGATTAGCACGTTCTGGTCTTCTAGGTTCATTATCAAAAGCTGATTTGTCATTTTGTGAACATTGTGTGTCCGGGAAGACTTCTAAGAAACCATTCCCTAAAGTGACTAGGTCAAAGGGTTTGCTAAATATAATCCATTCGGATATCTGTGGATCCTTCAATGTACGTGTTAGAAATGGATGCCAATACTTCGTTACTTTTATTGACGATTACTCGCGCTATGGATATGTGTATTTCATCTCACATAAATCTTAGGCTTTTGATTGCTTTCTCAAATTTAAAACTGAAGTAAAAAATCAGCCTAAGAAAAATATTAATACCCTTAGATTTGATAAAGGTGGTGAGTATACATCTGAAACGTTTAAAACATACTGTGCAAACGTTGTCATTATCAGGTAGTACTGCTACAATCCGAAGATTGCACACCCAAGTGCAGGTAGCGAAATAGTAAAATACTCGGTGAGACCGAAGTCAAACCACAGGGATTGAGGTTAAGAATACTTAGAGGAATTAGTTTAGGTGAGAGAGATGAAATCTGAATTATCCACGAGAGTGGAGCAAATTGTATGTATGATGAAAGACAAAAATAGAAAAATGGACTAAATCATTAGGGATCCACCTTTGATTCATCCACAAGGTTTGATTCATTAGTCCAACTATAACTCAACTGGAATCAAATAAAGATCTATTCCAATCTGAAGGTGAAACGGTTAAACCACTTGCATATTTTATAAAAGATGGTGATATGAACCGATTGATTTGACCATGAAGCACTCGTTAGTTGATTACAGGGAATTCCAAGCATCCACTGTGCCCGGAGTCGACAATGGATCAAGGAATTATACATCCTTAAAATATTATTTTTAATCCAACATTGCAAGTAATTTGGGAGGAATTGAGAAATTTTGAATTTTTCCAAATTTTCCTCAAATTGGCTCTCATATCTCAAATCTCCAATCAAATGTTGAAATACTTAATTTTTCGTGCAAAACATAAAGAATCAAGTAGTTCAATTCATTTGAAACAAGTTGTAGTCGAATTGAACGAAAATAAAACGAGATTGGAAAAAAAATCATCATTGAGTTCAATAGTTCAAAACAACCGTATCCTTTGAGATTCTTGCAATGGAAGCTCCGTAATCTTCCTAAAATCAACTTAGGTAAAAGAAAATTGAGAAAAAATAGGCATCCCCATGTTTTTTCTCCAAAAAACCCAACTTCTCCAACGTTCCAACGTTTCTGGACGATACCTGGATGAAATCGTCCAGGTATCGACAATATTTGGAGCCGTTAACATGAAAAATCACGATATTTTGACAATATATCGTGCGATATCTTGACTATATATTGTGCGATATCGATACATAGTGTGATATATACCAAGGAATTAGGGAATTTTTACGTTATTACTGAGCCGATATTTATCTGCGGCTAGCGACACCGATAATATCGGCCGATATTATCGATACTGCAAGCACTGGATGAGAGTACATGCCTTGCACGTTGTAAATGCTCACCTGCACCTATGGTGGCTGCATACTAGACGCTTGTTTACTCTTGCAAGAGGCCATAGCATTGTTTTATATCCAGTGGGCCAACAGGCACATATCAATTAGCCCTAAACTTGTGGTCCCACATGATAGCCATGGCACAAGGCCTAAGATCCAACTATTCCTCATGTAGGACTCCCTGTCAAATGGGCTTCTAAAGAAATTAGTTTCATTCACTCGTAAGGTTGTCCTCACATTATATAGGCAATGGATGGACAGAGCATCTTCTAATATGTTGTAGATTTTGGGTGCTAGTTTTAGTCCCCTGGTATAGAGTATCTTTTAATCTGTTGTACATTCAATATAATGCTTTTTTTAATCTTTCAAAAAAAAATTATTGCCTTTTTTTCTTTTCTTTTCTTCTCTTTTTTCTTTTTAACGTTTCAAGAGCTTTTATAAGCCCATGCACTTTTGCAAGTCATCTAATGCACACACCATCACATATGCTAGTGAGTCCACCTAATGGATGACTTTGTTTATTTATTTACTTCTTTAGTTATGCGATAGCTTGGATATTTCACCTATCTGCAACAATGTCACATGTGGTAGCGTGATAATTAGCTGACTTGTACATGCATGTGTGCTCATCGAATTGCTCATGTTTCAATTATTCAAACCATTTATACAAAAAAAAAAAAAACTTATTATGGATGGGGTTATATTTTAATGATCTAGACTCATTTATCTTTTGACCCTTTTCCTTTGAATAAGGATCGTCTCCTTGTACAATCAATGAAACATGGTTGACAATGATAAGATCTTCTATGTACTAAATATGGATTGTCCATCTCTTAGTCGTTGATTGGGTAGTTAAAGGTTGGCCAATTAAAGCTGAGCTTGACGTGATTAAGGCAGTAACTAACCAAATTACGTTCTTTTTTTTCTTTTTTTTTGTAATTATAATAAAGATACCAAATTACATACAGTTTCCAACCAAATTCCTGCTTTCCCTAGGAAAAGTGGTGTTGTAAGTTAGATTTTGAAAATGCTCATGATCATGTACATTGGGCTTTTTAGGATTATGTCTTGAGATAGATTGGATGTGGGGAAAAATGGAGGTGGGTTCAAGAGTGCATAAGTTTGGCCAAGTTCTTAGTGCAAGCGAACGGTTCTCCTAAGGGGTTCTTCAAGTCAACAAGGGGACTAAGGCACCTTTCCTCTTTGTAGTAATGGCGGAAGCTCTGAGCTGGATGCTGTCTAAAGGGGTTTCACAAGGCCTCTTCAGTGGTTTTAAGGTGGATGGTGGGGAATTCCAAGTGTCTCATCTTTAGTTTACGGATGATATGATTTTATTTTGTGATGCAGAAGCCAATCAGGTAGATAACCATTGGAAAGCTATAGTTTGCTTTGGAGCGGTGTCTGGCTTATGCATGAATCTTCAGAAGTCTGACATGTTGGACATTGGGTTATCTACGGAGGAAGTTTGTGCTTTAGCTAGTGTGCTTGGGTGCAGGCTGGGTTTAATTCCTTCATCATATTTGGGTCTTCCCCTATGCATTTGCAAGGTTGCAAAACACTTACGGGACTTGCGATAAAAAGATTTGAGAGGAAGCTTTTAACATGGAAAAGAAGGCTTTTGTCTTTGTTCTTAGGAAGTAGCCCTGATCAAAACGGCACTTTCGAACCTTCCATTATATATTGTCTATTTCCAAATGCCTGAAAGGGTTTCTTAGCAAATTGGAAAAGCTTAGAAGGGACTCCTTTGGCAGGGTACGGAGGATGTTTGTAAGCCAAAAGAGGAAGGGGGAATTGGGATTAGAAGATCAAATTCTATGAATGCAGAGATCTTAGAGAAATGGATTTGAAGATTATCTTTGGAGGAGGGTAGTTTACGGAAGGAGGTTGTAGTTAGGAAGTATGGGGTCAAGCGGGAGGGGTGGTGGCATAAGAGTTCCTCTTTGTATAAAGCCTCGGGGGTGTGAATAGCAATTATGAGGACGAAGGAAATAGTCAAGAAGGGGGTTAGGTCAAGGGTTCAGTTTTGGAAGGATGTGTGGTTGGGAGACTGGAAGTTGCAAGATCTTTATACCAATCTTGCCCAAGTGGTTGTGGATCCTGACATCACAGTTGGCCAGTGCTACTCATTCCAGGGTCTTTTGGTATTTGACTTTGTCTAAGGAATCTTCAAGACATTGAACCTGAAAATTGGTGGCTTTATAGTAACCGATTATCGGGGGTTGTTCTTTTAGAGGAGCCAGATTCAGTGCGTTGGAATCTGGTCGAGCCAGGGAAGTTCTTGATGAGATCTCTTTTCTGTATGCTTTCCAGTGGTCTGGTCGATTAGCGGCAAAGCGCATTCCTTCCTTTAATGGTCCTATGGGGCTTCTTCCAAGGTGGTGGCATTTGCTTGGTTGGTGGGTTGGAATATGGTTTTGACAATCGACAATCAACGTAAGTGGGGTATTTTCATTGTTAATGTGTGTCCTTTATGTTAGCACGGTAAGGAGTGTGGGGTAGTTTCTTTCGAATTTATGGAGTATCTTGAGTGATGCCTAGATCTATCAAACGGTTCTTTAGGCAATGGCATGGTGGAGGCATTGGAGAGGTGGGCAGAGCTGTGTGGAGGTTGTCCCTGCTTGCTGATTTCTGGACTTTGTGGGGAGAAAGAAACAAAAAGATGTTTCAGGGACGTTTCTGGGAGTTCCATGGGTGTCTTCATTAACGCAAAATCAAATGTAAAAGATTGGACTTCAATTCTTGTGAATGCACATGCTTATAGTCTTGCAGGAGTGGATTGGAGTGCCTTGTAACTTTTCTTTTTTGTCCTTTGTATTCTTTTTGGCCTTGTCATTTAATGAATAAATTGTCATCCTTAAAAAAATAAAAAATCACGATATGAACTCTTATGTAATTGATAACTTGTCATGTGCATGACATCCGATCTATCTAATAGCTAGTCCCGTCATGAAGATTGCATAGCACAGAAACTAAGGTTGATTCATTCATCAAGTGAGAAACATGTATGCTTTGAATTTTCAATGACGACAAGGGTGTAGGTGAAAGTAATTCGTGAAAGTGTGGGCCTTCAGGATCCAACGATCTACACGATGAGAACCTTCGCAAAGCCGAGGATGTGCGGTGCGATCCAGCGGTCCGCCTATTTGCTACAGGAACAAATGGGTCTGATCACCCCTCTGATCCTACAGTGAAGATGGTCCCCGGATCTGATCTATGGCTTAGATCCAAAGGATGGACCAGATGAACTCTCGAAGCCTATTCTTCTCTTTTCTCTCCGTAAATCACTTATAGTTTTTCTTTTTCGTGTTTGTATCAGAAGAGAGTTCTCCTTTTTATAACACTCATACGAGGGATATAAGAGATAAGATGGTGAGATGAGATAAGGTTTATCCTTATCTCATTTAACCACCTCCGGAATTTGAAAATCAAATTCTCGGAAGGAAAAGGATGCGGTAACTTCCTATGGATCCCATTCCACAAGTGGTTGCCCACAAGTGGCCCCCCAAAGGTCCACAACCAACATCTCCCACTCAATCACATTGTGGGGTAGGCACATTATGAGAGTTCATCTAGCTCATCACATAACAATCAAAACCAAAGAATCACGATCAAAAGAATCAGAAGCGCGGGACTAGCTGGAACACCGTTATCTTCTCACAGGTGTTTGAATACTAACAGACCACCTATCTAGCACTCAATAACCCAAGCTTTGCATTGCCTGTCCTAGTCCGTATGACCACACCGGATAGGGTTAACTCCCAATCTAGAGTACTCAGGCAACATACGCACTTATCCAACTTATCGAGTTTATTCTGAAAAACTTGGTTTTCTAACAATATCAATTTGAATTCTTTTTAAAGTAATATATATATATATATATTGAAAGAGAATATCGTTTGTAAAAGTCTAAGAAAACTCGATACTGCCGGCGGATAAGTCTTCAAGTGTGTATTCATAGTTCTAGAAACTTGGTGTAGCTGTCACGGGATCTTCTCCACGCAGATGTGTAAATTTAGAATAGATCAAGCCGCTTTCCTAGTGTGGACGCTCGCCGTTCCGCGCTCCCGAACGTTCTCCCTTCCTTTCGGAAAAGAAGAGGGTGCGTGCGCGCGAATTGCCTTTTGTGCCACTGGCTTGCCTCATTCTCGAGTGCTTTTTGTCAGTTGTCGTGTTAAGCTGGATGCGTTTAGATGAGTTTATATAAGACCAAAGTCACCACTAGCTAGTTACTTCGAATCTACAGTCGGCTAGACCCCGTAGGAACATTAGAGAAGGGAATCCGAAGATTCCTTCCTCTAAAATGACTCATTTTGATCTATGGCTAGAGATTCGAGGTAAGGAATCATAGTTACAGGGTGAGAAGAGGTTAAGCACCCCACACACTGCCCGTACTGAAGTACGGTCTCTACTTCACAGAATCGAACTAATACTTGAAAGTACGTTTTAATCCTCGTACATTCCAATAAATGATATGATGCATGAATGCAGGTTCGAAAAGTAAGAGTTTCTGATGGGCAGGTTTCCATTAACAGGCAAGCCCAGAACATACGTTCGAACTGACAGGTGCTTTATGCAGGATGCATGCTGTGTGTTTGAATGATCAAAGTGTTTGTAGTGACTGATGCATGAATGCCGGTCTGAACAGTAAGAGTTTCTAATGGGTAGGTTTCCATTAACAGGAAAGCCTAGAGCATACGCTCGAACTGACAGGTGCTTTATGCGGGATGCACGCTGTGTGTTTGAATAATCAAAGTGTTTGTAGTGACATGACAAGCAAGGGGTTGGAAGAAAAGTAAATGTTACACTTATGCTAGATGTGAATGAGATGATGCTGGTAAAAGAGTAGCTGGATGGACGGAGGTGTCGCAAGGGTTTGCTTCGAATGGCTAGATCAAGACTTGGGTGGCTTGGGAGACTTAGACTAAGGTCAGGCTGGGCTGGACCAGGGCTAGGCTCTTCTCACTCGGGCTCTCCTTGGTGGAAGAATGGGCTAAAAGGGTGGAGATGAACTCGGAACGAATGGATTTTTCAGGACTTTGAGGGATGCTTGAATGAGAAGGGGAGGGGGGTATTTATTGCAGCGAGCAGTGGCAGACCCCGTAAATAATTTTGGGCGGCACCCAAGGGGCCCCCCGTACAATCGTTTTGCTTCTGGTTCGGAGCGTACGATCTCCGAACCTGAAGCAGAAAATCCCTTGGTTCGGTAGTACGAACCTGCTCTGAGGCTGCGTTTGGAACTCGGTGAGTTGACTGGGTTTAGAAGATAGGTTGACTCAGCGATTTGACTCACCGGGTTGACTCAGCGGGTTTGACTTTTTTAGTATTTTTTTATTGGTTTCTCTTATGAGGGGTTTTTTGGGCTGATGTTTAGGGGTGAGTTGACTGGGTTCAGGCTTGAGCTGGGCTATAGATTTGGGCTTACAAGGGTGAGTTTGGCTGGGTTTAGATATGGGATCTGGGGGTATGGTCCTCCATTCACTCAACTATCTTTACCAACATTATAGCCGAAGGTGGGGTGTCTACAGATGCCCCTCTTTGGCAGAGGTTGCAACCGAATGCCAAAGCGAGTGGACACCCCACTTCTGACCCGGTCATTCATAGATCATGGTATGAAGTCTTTGCTTGCCTTTGCATCTGCGTCAGTTGATTGTCTAGAAATTGATCACTCGCACATACCACGGGAGTTTGGAGAAAACGTTGCGATTGTCCCTGCATGTGCTGCAACCTGGGTACTCAATCGCAACCCTTCCATTCCCGATCGGTACTAACATCGAAAATGTATAGTAGAGCCTCTGCGTCCGTCATAGTCTTACGAGGTTACCGACCCGAAGAATGATTGTTTGATGTTTTCCCGGATCACTCCAGGAGTACTTGTTTTGCTTGACTGTCAAAGTGGTTAGCTGCCCTGCGTCCATGTAGTCTTATGGGAGTCCACTAAGCCGACTTGGAATAAGTCAAGGTACTTCAGGCATCCACGCCTAGGTATGTGCGGGTGAACTCTTTCCACCCGATCTGCTGGTTTTGATGCTTGGTTTGCAATTCATTCTTTTCTAGATTATGGTCTGGAATCTTTGTTTTCCTTTGTATCTGAGTCAGTTGATTGTTTGGAAATTGATAACTCGCACATACCGCGGGAGTTTGGAGAAAACATTGCGATTGTCCCTGCATGCGCTGCAACCTGGGTACCCAATCGCAACCCTTCAATTCCCGATCGGTACTAACATCGAAAAGGTACAGTAGAGCCTTTGCGTCGGTCATAGTCTTACGAGGTTACCAACCCTATGATTGATTGTTTGATGTTTTTCCGAATCACTCAAGGAGTACTTGTTTTGCTTGACTGTTAAAGTGGTTAGCTGCCCTACGTCCATGTAGTCTTACGGGAGTCCACTACGCCGACTTGGACTCAGTCAAGGTACTTCAAGCATCCATGCCTAGATATGTGCGGGTGAACTCTCTCCACCCAATCTGCTGATTTTGATACTTGGGTTACAATTCATCATTTCCACCGTTCAGATGGTTTCTTTGACCGAGCCTTTTGGCTTTCATCTTTTCGTATCCTAGCATTTAGTATGACCGCACTGACACTGGAGTTTAGTTCGACCGTACTTTGAGTGCATTAGATCCGATGGTCTCCGGGGAAACCGCGAGACATCGGATCTTATTTGATTTTTGCGTCAGCTCCTACCCAGAGATATGGAAGATCTCTCGGTGTTTTGGAGGCCGAATGCTCTACTGGGAAAATGTTTTTGGATTTTGAAAAGATACCCACTTTGGGGAGCAATACTCCGTGGGGTTTTTATTTGCAAATAGGAAAACATGTTTTTGGATTTTTGAAAAGATACCACTCTGGGGAGTAATACTCCGTGGGGTTTTTATTTGCAAATAGGAATATATGTAATATATTTTTTTGTCTTTTTGAAAAGGAAATCTGGCTTGCACGCGCCTCCACTAGGGATGCATGTGGGGTCTTTGGCAAACCGACTTTGATTTTGGAAGCAGGTAAACATGATGATTGATGCGATGCATGAGGATGCATGGAGATGCATATTTGATGATGAATGCAAGGTTTGGCTCATTCTCTTTCAGTTCGATGATTTTGCTTTTGCTGGAGATGTAAAGAACTTTGAGCTTATTGCTTGCAGGGTTGTGCTCCCCTGGGGATTTCTTTTTAATGCGGATGTTTGGTCAGCGGGTTGGTCAAGATCCCGACCCGTGGTCGATCAAGCCCATCGTCCCAAGATGCTGTTTCTTTGCTAATTGGAATGGATGATGGATGTTACCAGACTTCAAGATGTTATTCTGTGAATGGATGTGATTGAGACTATGCTTGGTCGTCAGTTTTGGTCAAGATTCCAATTTGTGGGCGATCGGATCCGTCATCCCAAACTGCAAAATGAGTGAGCGGAGTTCGAGACTCCTAAAGTGCAGTGCTAGGGATAGTGACAATGTTTTGTGATTTTTTGCAAATATTTGGTCCTAATCTTTACCTGAATAGTCAGGATGGAGATTGGTTATTGAAAATAAAGGAAATATTTTTGTGATTTTGAAAATATTTGGTCCGAGTAAAGATCGGTATTATTGAAAGCAAGGAAAATATTTTGTGATTTTTGAAAATATTTTGTTTGAAAGTAAGAGAAATATTTTTGTGATTTTTGAAAGATGACTTTGCAAATGTTTTGGTATTTTTTTATTTTTCTGAAACGCAGGGAAATGTATGGAATTTTCATCCATTTCCAGTTTCTACTGCTGGTAAGGCACCCGATCCATTTTACGTCAGCGAGCAAGACGAATCTCACACAGTTAAGTGCTGTAGTTTTACATCTTCGGATTAGGGAATTTTGAGGGTTTTCAGTCAACACACCCACAAAGTTGCCTGCTCCTCATGTGCAATGCACATAGACCACGTATTGTCCGACGGACTCCTTCGGCCACAAAATGAGCTACATCATCACATTTTCCTTTGTTAATCTAGTTTGGGGCCTTATGCTGCTCACAATTCCGTGACGGTGCGCTTCACCTCCCAGCTGCCTTAATCCCATTCATGAATTTTAGGAATAGGGAACATTCGTCAGATTCAACAATGACTTTCAAATCAAGGTTGTCTATCACGGTGCGTTCAACACGAACAGGATTGCGGGTTTCTGCCCGCCTCAGCCTTTACCTGTTTAGAAGACTCCAGACGCCCGTATGATCAAGTGTCAGCCATGTCCGGAACAGGTTGGGAAAGAAAGCCCCCCAAGAAGTTAATCCCAGTGTAGTTTTAGGTCTTCGGACCGTTGGAGTAAATTTGTGCAGTTAAAATTGATGATGAAACTCTCTTCTTTTTTCTGTTTTGGAAAAGTTCTAGACTTCCACTCGAGTAGTCGAGATTGATACTGGTTTTTATTGAAAGCTCAAAATCTTTTTGGTATTTTTTTTTTGAAATGATCCGGGTTATCGAACCTTTATCCGAGCGGTCGAGGCCGATGCCGATTTTTTGTTGAAAGCAAGAAAAGTCCCCCGAGAAATTAATCCCAGTGTAGTTTAAGGTCTTCGGACTAAAAATACGTACATGCTGAAAATACATTCTTTTTGTTTTTTAGAAAATGTCTGGGGCCATCGGATCTTGATCCGAACAATCAGGACCGATGCCGATTTTTATTAAAAAGTCGCTCGGGATCTTGATCCCAACGTAGTTTAAGGTCTTCGGACCCAAAACTGTACAAGCGAGGGCTGGAAATGCATAGATATATTTTTTTACTTTTAGAAAAATGTCCGGAGTCATCGGATCTTGATTCGAATAATCAAGACCGATGCCGGTTTTTATTGACAGTCCTTTGGGATCTTGATCCTGACGTAGTTTAAAGTCTTCGGACCAAAAATATGTACAGAACAGGGCAACACATTATTTTGTTTTTGGAAAATGTCCGGTGTCAGCGGATCTTGATTCGAACGATCAAGACCACTACCGATTTTTATTAAAAAGTCCCTCGGGATCTTGATCTCAACGTAGTTTAAGGTCTTCGGACCTAAAACTGTACAAGCGAGGGCTAGAAATGCATAGATATATTTTTTTATTTTTAGAAAAATGTCCGGAGTCATATCGGATGTTGATTCAAACGATTAAGACTGATGCCGGTTTTTATTGAAAGTCCCTCGGGATCTTGATCCCGACGTAGTTTAAGGTTTTCAGACCAAAAATATGTACAGAACAGGGCAACACATTTTTTTTTGTTTTTGAAAAATGTCCGGTGTCAGGGGATCTTGATTCGAACGATCAAGATCGCGACCGATTTTTATTAAAAAGTCCCTCGGGATCTTGATCCCAACGTAGTTTAAGGTCTTCGGACCCAAAACTTTGTGAAGTAGGCAGCAATCAAGGTTGAAAATTCTGGGGATTCTTCTTAGAATGGTTCAGATCATCAGATCATGACTTTGGATGGTTAAGATCACTGTTTGACCAAGTCAATTCTTTTTCATTTTTCTTAAAATTCCATAGAGCTTTTTCCACATCATCAAGCCAATTTCTCTCAAATTTCTTATAAGATGAGATTTTTGGTGAGATTCTTTACTTTTCCTCATCCTTCTCTTCCATCACTTCATTCTTACATGGAGGTACAAGATTCATTTGCAACCACCCTTCCCAAGGAGGAGTTCTTCCCAAGGAGAGAGGGTGAGGGGTCGTTTCAACCAGGTGGGAGGACGGACGACCCCCTGGGTGTCACCCAAGCCATCTCTGCCCACTGGTCTTTCCAGTGGGTCAGGTAAAGGGGTGCCCTCCCCTTTTCTATATAACATGGGGCACCCTTGGCCCCTCCAACGTGCAATCTCTCTCTTCTCTTTCTCATACTCTCTCTTTCTTCAAGTTCCTCTCTTTCTTTTGGTGGTCCTTTGCTCTTTTCAAGTGGTGGGCCTTAGTGAAGCTTTAGGACAGCAAGGTGGTCCCCTTTTGGTGAGTGGTAAAGGTATGGACCACTCCATTTTCTTTCTTGTCATTTTTCTTCTTCATTGTCTCTTCTCATGTTTCCTTTCTTTTCTCCATGTAGATATTCCAAGGGAGTCAAGGTCGGCCCAAGTCTCTTTGGCCTTTTCTTCATCTCCAATCTCTTCTCAAGGTGGTGCATGGAGAAGGACATTGCAAGCTTCCATTTCGTTCTTTCTTTTCTTTTTTTTCACACTCCCTTCATTTGTATGTAAAGGGTAATTTTGCCATGTCCATCAAGTGTGCGTGGCAAGATATCCTATCTTTTCTCATGGGAGTTGGGCCCCTTTTTATGTGTATCAAATGGGCTCAAAGTGAAGTTATGGCCCTTGGTGTATTTGATGGGCTCAACACTTCATTTTGGGCTCCCTCATGCTCTTTTGTCCTTGTAATTTTTCCATAGAGCTTTCTTTTCTTTTTCATCTTCGTTTTTGGGCCCATGAGATTGGTAGGGCCCACCTCAAGTTTTGGGCTCATAGGGCTCACTTTGGGTGGCCCCATCTTTCTTCACATGTGTATGGACAAAGGTGACTAGCCCATTCTTCACTTGGATCTCAAGTGGGTTAGATTTCTTAGTTGGGCCTTTATGGTCAAGTGGCCCAAATCTCCCACCATCTCTTGATTATGATGTACATCCTTATGCACAAAGTGTGGTGGGCTCCTTGGAGTTTTTCCATATAGATGGGCTTTTGGGCCCTCTTTGAAACTTATGAATTTCTTTGAGTCATGTGTGTACCACTGCACTTTGTGCAAGTGGGATTCTTTTCCTTCATACCCTTTCTTTATATGGATGGAGGCCTTGAGTTACTTGATCATCTACAAGTTCCATGAGTGAGTTGCTTCAACAATCTCACTAAGTTCAAATGGTTTTCTCATGTTTGTAGGAAAGTGGTTCTCAAGAGCTTAATGTTCCCAATCTCAAATGGATGACCCTTCTTCAAGTGAGCTATCCAAGCAGCCATAGCTCCTTGAACTTCTCTTGGGGTGCTTGGTGGGTCATCCACCATCATTCTCAAGGATAAGTGATTTTTCTTTCAATTTGTGGGAAAGAATGATATTCATAAGTTGCCCAATTTTGTCCCATGCTTTGGGGCATTTTGGATTTTGATTTTCAAGTGGGCTATGTATACCATTCTTAGCCATTTTCATAATGGTTGGGTGACTCATCAAGCCATGCCCTCTTGTGCTCAAATGGTCTCCCTTTTTTGGTGAAGAAATTGGTGCACATAAGTTGCCCAAATTTGTCCCATGCTTGGACGTTTCCGACTTTGGTTCATCAATTTTTTACCATTGGCATCTTTGACTCATACGATGGTGGGTAGACCACCATGTTGTATTCTCATGGTCAAAACTTTCATCAAGATGATGCACATAGGGTTGCCCATAGTTAGCCTATGAATGGGTCCTCATGTTTCTTCAAGTGGGCTATGTGCTCCTTTCAATCCATTGAGGTGAGGCACTTGAGTTGCTCTTGGGGACCCATTTCCTTTCTATTCCCCATTTGTCCATGTATATGTGTAAAGAGATGGAAACATCTTAAATGAGGATCATGGCCTTGGTAGGGAAAGTGAACCAACCCTTGGCCACATAAGGACTTTGAAGAGGGATTTCTCATGTGAAGTTGGATTCTTATCCCTTGATCTCATGACATTTGAGTGCATTTGTTGTCCAAAATATGTCCTTGGATGATGGACTTTCCTTTCCTAAGTCATGGCATGCAACCCTCTTTAAGGTGGGCCTTCTTCAATGGGGCCAACACATATCCTAGGCAACACATGGACTTGGACATAGGATTTTTGCATTTGAATGTAGATCCTAATCCATGGGTTTCCCGGGTAATGATTTGCTTTGGATTTTAACGGGTAACGAATAAGGACTTACCTTGCCAAGCTTGTAGAATTCGATGGCGGATGGTACAAGGGGGCGAAGGGCGGTCGATGAGGATGATCCGGCCTTCATTGTTTGCCGAGGGGCTCATATGTATTCTTTAGCCAAAGAGCACCAACCTCTTCCCTCCATAAAGGGTCGAGGTACCTGAGATCTCTGGGATGATTAGGTGAAACACCCACAGCCTTTGCTTGAACGTGTTCTAGCCGGTACCAATTTTACAGGCCTTCTTACCTTACGCTTTCACAACAATAACGCCAACCGTATGCTGCTTGCGGCTCTTTGTGAGAGGTGGCGGGATGAGACCCACACCTTTCAACTTCCTTGTGGCGAGTGGGGAATAACTCCCCTGGACATATATATGCAAATTGGCTTTCCATTCCACGGGGCAGTTGTTCCCCACGTCGGCTCTCTTGCTCCCATTACTTCCACTGACTGGCTACAGCTTGTGGGTGTCATCCCACTTGAGGATGAATTCCAGGGCCACCAAGTGAAATTGCGATGGTTTTACAACACCTTCGCTACTGTCACCCCTACTACCGAGCTGGAGGCCCTTCACAAAGCACGGGCCATGATTGTTTATGCCTTTGGGTCATTCCTTTTCTGTCATGCGAACGAGAGGATCGTCCCTAAATTTCTTCATTTGGTTGAGGATCTTCACCATTCGTACAATTGGAACAGGGCTATCTTGACTCATATCTTCCTAGGTTTAGATAAGACCTCTCGGAATAGCCGGTCCTACACAGGTTTCTGGCCCGTCGTAGAGGTATTCTTTTTAACCTTCCCTGGAGACATTTGTCTTCTTTTTTTCTCTGATCGTTATGTCTGCCCTTGCCCAAACCTACTTTTATGATCATTTTGCTCATCTATCGCCGAGGATACGAGATGGCGTTGAGCAATCTTTGTACCGCTTCATGCACTGGCATCAGCAAAACCGTCAACAGAATTCTCGAGTATCTGGGGACAATTGGCTCGCTGACATAGACGGATTGACCGTTGAGGATGTAAGTATCTTGTTTTCCTTATCCATCGTGCTGCTTTAGGGCTAATTGTGATGAACTCATATGTTGTAGTTTGCTCAGATGTCGTACGCCAACTTTCCTCTTTACTACACCCCTCAGCGTGTGGAAGCATATGATTCATCATGTCTTCGGATCATGCTTTCTGACGCTGAATCATTTCAGTGGTATTTGGGTGAGAGGCTGCTTCGACAGATCACTGGTGTAGCTCGGGTTCCTTGTTCCGCACCTCCACCGGCTGCTCAGATCCCAACCGATGAGATGGCCGATGCTCTTGTGGGCCAGCCTGAATTTCACTTCACGATCTCGGATCGTGACTACGACGAGTGCTACTTGCTTTATGGGCAGGGGCCTCTGCTTCCTTCGCTCTATGTTACAGGGGGTCGTCGCAGGTACGTTGGAGGATCAGTGACAGCTCCTTTGATGGATCTTCATCGTCGAGAGCGGGACGAGAGGAGGGATGATGACGTTTATGTTGGCGATCTGTAATCTGCTTCTATGAGGATGTATTCAGCTTACTTGATGTATGATCTTCTTCTTTCTGCTTTTCTTCTGTATCAAAATCTTCTGAATGAATATAAGACCCTTGATTTGCCTCAAAACCTCTTGATGATGCTTGGATGTCTTGATCTTTGACTCATTCTTTGATGCTTTGTGGAAGATGAGGCTTCGTAATTGCATGGATGACGACTTGAATGGTTCAGATCGCTTGATTTAGCCTTGTGGGCCTTTTCCAAACTTCAGCTTTGCTTTGAAGCACCTTTTCTTGATGTTTTGTGAGGCTAAGAAGGCTTTCCATGGTGCGGATGATGACTTGAACGGCTCAGATTGCTCCTTTCAGCCATGTGGGCCCACTTGATGATCAGATCTGGGATTCTAACCCTCTTTCTTGATGATCAAACCTTCGATCTTGCTATTTTATGACTCATGTGAACTCTTTCATGGTTTAGATCATGATGACCTAGTCTTTAAATGGCTCAGATTGCTTGTGGGCCTCTCTTGATCAGTTTTTCTTCTCTTTGACTTGATCAGGCCCATGTTGGCTGTAATACTTCATGATTGGACAGGTGGGGTACCTTCCAGATGATTCTGATCATCTTCAAACAAAATTCGAAGTTGATTGAAGCTTTGGGCAGCCCTCAAGGTGCCATCTGCTGACATGGACTGTCAGCCTCACCTACCAACGACTATGGAGCCAATCCGCGGAGAGAGAGGGAGCGCATCCGTACGGGCTGCCCACAGTGGGCCGCCCAAACGTCGCCTCTTGTGCGGCCTGGGCTAACTCGTGCTCGGACATTCTCCACAGTCCACTGTTCCTGTCCCCACATTCTTTGTACTCTCAGGTTCGATTATAGCCATGAATCTTCCTTTTGTCTCCTCTTTCCTTCTCTTTTTGTCTTTTTCTTGCTTGGTCCTTTCTTGGGTAGCCATTGATGATGGCTTGGGGGCCCTTGTGGGAGAGATTGGTGGGTCCCACACTTCAGGAATTGGTGGAGGCTTTAATGATGGAGAGATCTCTTTAATGGATGGTAGAGATGGGGCATTGAATGGGGGCATTGATGAGGGTTTAAGGATGGTGATTGGTGGAGCTTTGAATGGCCCCATTAATGGCATCCATGCTGGAAATTCATATTTGAATGGGGCATTGATTATGGGTGAAATGGATGGTATGGATGAGATGGGGAGGTGGGACATAGGTGAGGCTATACATCCTTTGAGTGTGGGCCACATGGATGATGTGATCGATAGTGATGATGGGGTCACGATGGACATAGATGGGCTGATCTCATGTTTGGTTGGTATGGATGGTTCAGATGATACCTTTGACGGTTTGGATGCTCTTGATGATGGTCGAGATGTGTGGCATACTTGCTTGGGTGGACTTGATGTGATCATTGATGATGTCCCCTCGATGATGGACAGTGTGGATGTCCCGATGATCCCTTTGATTGGTCAGGATGATGATTGGATTCACGACTTCATGTTAGAGAGGGTCGCAGGTCCAGATCTGACTGTTGATTCTTCGATCGGGGTTGTTGGGACCTTTCTTGATGGTTCAGATGCATTTTTCAGTGGTCAGATTGGTCAGGATGCCACGATGTGCAGTGCGATCTTTGCTGATAGCCCTTTTGGTGGAGAGTACCGTCCTTCTCCTAATCGTCGGTCCTTTACGCACTCGATTCACGAGGTGGGCGAGTCTTCTCATGCCGCTGAGGTCGTGACAGTTTCAGACAGCGATGCGACTATATTAGACATAGCCACCACTGGGGATAGGTCAGTGGCTGTTGAGTCTGCAGAGGTTCCAGCTTTTCTTTCTCCTTCGCCCGTTGATCTTCCAATCCTTGATGAGCTGTCATCGATTCCTAGGCCTTTTGTTCTGGAGGGGATTCCTGTGGGGACTTGTCAGTTGCTTCCTCGTCCTTCTTGCTCACCACGACTGCTTGCTTGGCTTGACAGCTTGTCGGCTTATAAGATTCGAGACTTAGAGTCTTATGGCTTCGACAGTTTGATCCATCTAGCTAGAGTTGACATTGATTGGAGGATGCTCGGGGCTGCACTGATTGACTGGGTCCCTTTGTTGAACTTGTTTGCGTTCAAAGACATGGAGATGGGACCCTCTTTGGAGGAGCTTGCGCGTTTGACTGGTCTTCCTTGGGATTATACTCAGTATTTTTCGCCGAAGACTGCCACACCGTAGAACTGGTTTGGGATCCCATATCTTGTTCAACCTGCAGCTGCCGGCCAGGATGTTGTGGTGTTCTCCTTGGACTTGTTATATGATCTTTCCTCGGGTCCTCGGAGTGTGGCAGGGTCCTTACTTTCTATGAATGCATTGATGTTCTGTCTGATAGCTGAGGTGCTATTCTCAAGATGGCGCGGATCTTAGACTCCTTTGCTCTTTGAGGTGATGAGCCGAGTTGTTCGTCGTCAGGGGATCATTTCTCTCGTCCTGGCTGAGCTGTTTAACGGGCTGACTGACTGTGTCCTGGGCCGCACTCGTGTCCTTCCCGGCTGCTGTGCATTTCTTCAGGTATCTTTTCTGCACTTTTCTTTTCTTTTCCTGTCTTTTAGGGATTGCTCTGCTCTAGCTGAATTTCTTTTCCTTCTTACAATCAGATCTGGCTATGAGAGCGTCTTTCACTGACTGTTCCTGTACCATTTCCTGGCACACGTTGCCCTGACCTTGTGCGACACATCATGGAGTTTCTTCCACATACAGCTAGGACGAGTGAGCCCTTATATCATCGAATGTTCGCTGAACTTCGTGACTGGAATGTTCGCTGGGAATCATCTGTGATGCGCACCGCCTTCCTCTGATGCTGGTAGGCTTTCGATCTTACTTTTCTTATCACCCTATCCGGTTCCTGCGGCAGTTTGGATATGAGCAGGATATTCCTCTTTTTGCTTTTACGGGTATCGGGCGTCGAGCACTTCCCTCTAGATCATCTGACTTTAGGACTCGGGTTGATGGATCCTGGGCGAGTTACCTGACTGCTGATTTGCTTGGTTTTGACCTGTGGACTTTTTCGATGGAGACCACCCCATACCAGTACTGGGTTACTGAGCAGTCTCTGTATCGACGCATCCCTTGCTGGCACCAGACCGCCGATGAGGATGAGCAGGATATTCTTGGAGATGCAGGCTCTTCATCTGGTTCAGATGAGCCCTTTGAAGAGCGCCCATTCATCGATCTCGGCTTCCTCTTGGCCACTCATGGCCACTTGCTGTCTGAGATCTCTGCACTTTGGTATCATTGTGAGATGATGTCGAGGAGATTGGTCGCTGATCAGAGATTGTCTGACAAGGAGGCGGCGATCCGTAGCCTTGAGCGAGATGAGGTGTATTACCTGCGTATGGAAGTGAGCTGGTTGAGAGCGAGGCTATTTGAGTCAAAGGACTTTCCTGCTGTTGCCGAGGAGGAAGGTAGAGATTGATTGCGTCAGCTGTCTGTACATCCTTTTTGCATAGTACATGACTGGTGATGATGCATTTTTTTGTATTTTTTGAAAAAGATGAATGATATATGTAAAAGGAACATGATGCATTTAATGAAAAAAAGAGAAAACTTTTTGAAAATCTATTATGCCATGAGTTGTCTTGTGAGTGTGTCTGGATTTTGTGTCAGGATATAGGAATCAGAACTGAGGCTCGGCCAATGCTTTGACCGATGTCTTGAGATTGACTTGTGAGATCCCTTTGGTTCCCTAGAGGTGTAAGCAATGGAAACTGTTATCCTGAGAGAGTTTGTAGAGTTCTTTGTTCCCGACTGTACTTCTTGTTCTTGAGCTGCAACTACTTAAACTAATTCGGACCGTCTGATTTCTTGGTACCTGCACTTTTAATTTTTCTTTTTCTATTCAAGCCATTTTTGCCTGTAGCACTCTTTCGAGTTTTCACTATAGCCGGCCTTTTTTCGTCATTTTTTCCCGTGGCGCCCTTTCAGGTTTTCACCATGTCCCGGGTGTTTGATCTTGCTTGCCCCTTGGCGGCTATGCTGTTTTTACCTTCGGCCCCCTTTTGAATTTTCACCAAGTCCGCTGTATGCCTACTGTTTTTACTCGGAGCGCCCTTTCGGGTTTTCACTCCGCCCTCTTTATTTAGGTACACATTTTCTTTTTCTTCTTTTCTTTTTTTTCTGAATTTTTTGGATAACTGCGGCGGCTAGAGGTCAGGAATCCGTCATTGTCGGCCGATGGCAGTCTTTCAGCCCTTATCCTAAGTTACGATGATAGAGCTGTCGGTCTTAGCCATAGACCTTTCTGAGATGGATGGGTGGGTGACTGTGTTTCCTCTCGGGTTGATTTTTCTCCGGTACCCTGTTTTAGCTTCCCTTTTTCTTTTCTTTTCTTTTTGTTCTTTTGTATTCTTTTCCTCCTTTTTTGTATCTTTTTCTTCTCTCTTTTTTCTTTTGAATTCCTTATTTGAAACACTTGTTGGTGGACGGAAATGATTTCTCAGAGGCTTTAGCTTCGACCTCTTGACTTCAGCTCTATTAATGTAACTCTTGGTAAGGTCAGAATGACTTACCCATGAAAGATCTTCACTTTGTCGGTGTTGATTGGCTTAGGAAGATCCACCCCTCTCATGCTGGTGAGTCTGAGGACGCCTCTGGGAAGTACTTCTCTGATGATCAGCGGTCCGTCCCATGAGGGTTTGAACTTTCCCCTAGGATCCGGCAGGTGTGACGGTAGAATCTTCTTCATGACCATGTCGCCTACCTTGAAACTTCTTTTTCAGACTCTTTCGTTGTAAGCCCGAGCGATCCTTTTCTGATAACACTGAGAATGACTTAGTGCATGCATGCGCTTCTCATCTGCTAGCTGTAACTGATCGAATCTGGCCAATTGCCATTCTCCTTCTTCAATTCCGCTTTCCAGTAACACGCGTAGTGATGGTATTTCCACCTCGACTGGTAGAACTGCTTTCATCCCGTAAGTAAGCTCGAAAGGAGTAACGCCCGTAGCAGACCGTACAAACGTTCGATAAGCCCAAAGTGCATATGGGAGCATATCTGACCAATCTCGATAAGTCACGACCATCTTCTCGAGTATCCTGACGATTGTCTTGTTTGCGGCTTCTACCCCACCATTCATCTGAGGACAATAGGGGCTTGATCGATGACGCTGAATCTTGAACTTGCTGAGGAAGTCATCCATCTTCTTGTTGACAAACGGGGTCCCATTATCTGTGATGATGGCATGGGGGATCCCATACCAGCATATGATGTTGTTCTTCATGAATTTGATCACCTGAGATGCTGCAATCGTGGTGTAGGAGGCTGCTTCTACCCACTTGGTGAAGAAGTCGACTGCCACAAGTATATACTCATGACCATTTGATGCTTTGGGACTAATATTGCCAATGATGTCGAGTCCCCACATGGAGAAGGGCCAAGGAGTCGTCAAATTGTATAATTCTGATGAGGGGGCATGAATTTGATTCCCGTGCTCCTGACACTTAAAGCATTTTCTGACGTGCTGACAGCAATCTGTCTCCATGGTGAGTCAATAGTAGCCGAGTCGTAGAATCTTCTTTGCCATCATGTGCCCGTTCATGTGTGGGCCACAGATTCCTTCGTGTATTTCTTTCATGATCCTTGCAGCTTTTGTTTCATCGACGCATCGAAGGAGGATGTGATTATAGGATCGCTTGTAAAGAACTTCTCCGCTGATGGTGAACTGGCTAGCCAAACGCTGAATGGTTCGGCGATCTGTTGCTATTGCTGCCTCCGGATATTCCTGGGTTTCAAGATATTGCTTGATGTCGGCATACCAGGGTTTGTCAGGGACAGCTTCGGTTTCTTCTATTTGTAGGCAGAAAGTGAGTTCATCTTGAGTATCGACTGTGAGCTCCCACTCTGAAGCTCCTTTCGGGATCTCGAGCATTGATGCGAGTGTAGCGAGAGCATCTGCAAACTGATTCTTGGCTCTAGGCATGTATGAGAAGGCGATTTCTTTGAATTCTTCGATCAGATTTTCAAGGTACACGTGATATGGTATCAACTTCTCGTCCTTAGTTTTCCATTCGCCATTGGTTTGATTGATGATAAGCTGTGAGTCTTCAAACACTCATAGCTTCTTGACGCCCAAAATTATGGATTCCCTTAAGCCAACGATCATGCTTCATATTCTGCCATGTTGTTGGTGCACTCGAATGCTATGCGCCTTGAGATAGGAATAGGGACACCGTCTGGAGAGTAGAGGATTGCTCCAATACCACTCCCCTTAGAATTTGTTGCGCCGTCGAAGAATAACGTCCACTCATCTTTCTTCTTCTTTTCTTCTTCTTCGATAAGCAAGAGATCTTCATCTGGGAAGAATGTCTTGAGCAGTTGATAATCCAGGAGAGAGTGAGCGGCGAGATGATCGGTGAGGGCCTGTCCCTTGATTGCCTTCTGAGTGACATAGGTGATGTCGAATTCAGACAGTAGTAGCTGCCATTTAGCTATCCTTCCAGTGAGTGCTGGTTTCTCGAACAGGTATTTGAGCAGATCCATGTGAGCCAGTAGGAGAATAGGGAACGTGATCATGTATTGACAGAGTTGCTGAGTTGCCCAGACTAGGGCGAGGCAAGTCTTCTCAATCAGGGAATACCTGGTCTCGTAGTCGATGAACTTCCGGCTCAAATAGTATATTGCTTGTTCCTTCTTTCCGGTCTTGTCGTGCTGGCCGAGAACATAGCCAATGGCTTCTACTGCTACCGAGATGTATAACAATAGTGGTCGTCCGGGAGTGGGCGGCACTAAAACTGGAGGATTCATGAGATACTTCTTGATGCAGTCGAAGGCGACTTGGCAATCATCATTACATTCTTTTGGAACGTTCTTCCGAAGGAGCTTGAATATGGGTTCATAGATAGGTGTGACCTGCGCGATGAAGCGACTGATATATTGAATTCTGCCGAGGAAGCCAAGAATTTCCTTCTCTATTCTAGGAAGGGGCATCTCAATGATTGCTCTGGTTTTGGTTTCGTTGACCCTGATGCCATCCTCGCTTACCATAAAGCCAAGGAGCTTGCCTCCCATTGCACCGAAGACACATTTCTGAGGGTTGAGGCGGAGCTTGTACTTTTCTAATCTATTGAATAACTTCTTCAGATCTTCAAAGTGTCCTTCAATTGTGCGAGATTTAACGATCATATCGTCCACATATACTTCAAGCTCTTTGTTCATCATATCGTGGAATAATGCTGTCATTGCTCACTGATATGTTGCTCCTGCGTTCTTCAGACCGAATGGCATTACCCTGTAACAGAAGATTCCCCAGGGAGTGATAAACGATGTCTTCTCGTGATCTTCGACAACCATCTTGATCTGATTGTAACCTGAAAACCCGTCCATGAATGAGAAGACCTTGTACCCAGCAGTGTTGTCGACCAGAGTGTCGATATGTGGCAAAGGGAAGTCATCTTTAGGACTAGCTTTGTTGAGGTCTTGGAAGTCGATGCACATTCGAACCTTGCCATCCTTCTTCGATACTGGTACGATGTTGGTGAGCCATTCAAGGTAGTTGGAGACTACCAAGAATCCTGCATTGTACTGCTTGATGACTTCATCTCGGACTTTCAGAGTCCATTCTAGCTTCATTCTTCGAAGTATGTTGCTTCACTGGCTTCATATCCAGCTTGGTTGGCAAATGGTGTACAACGAGGTCTTCATTGAGCCCCGGCATGTCTTCATGTGAGAAAACGAAGTTAGACAATCTTGGAGCTAGGAACTCTATCATTCTCTCCTTCATCTCTGGTGGCAACGATTTTCCAATGCATACTTCCCTAGGGATCTCAGGTGTCCCCAAGTTCACTATCTCGAAATCATCGGCTACAACATTGGCTTTGGATTCAAACTTTTTGAGAAGATCCTCTAGTTCGGGAGCCGGGTCATCATCTTCCTCATCCCGAGCTTCGTCCAGACCCATGAGCTCGAAGTCTAGTTCGATGTCAAAATCATATGATTCGACTTCAAACTCATGCGACTCTTTAGACGAACTTGGCACATTATTAAATGCAGGAAAAGAGATGTTTTTTGGTTTTTGAGAATTTTCTGGAATGGAAATGTTAGATGTTTTTGGCTTTTAAAATTTTTTTATTTTTTTGGGTTTTTGAAATTCTCGGGACTTTAAATAAGTGGGCATTGCAGATCATGATTGATCCCAGCTTGTCCCAAAGTTCCGCTCGCTGTTTAAACCGACGTTTTTTTTTTGGAAGCCAGAGCCCTTAAATGACTCTCTGGCTGATTTAGAAGTTAGGGGAACAGATGACCATTCAGGACTCCACACTCCTTCCTCTGGAGAGGTGGGGGCTGATGATTTAGGTGAAGAATCACGGTCTGGCCCAATGACCATGATTTCTCGCTGGTTGGGTTCGAGATCTGAGTCGTACTCAGTCCCTCCCGGATCACTTACCTTACATTGCAGTTCATCTGGTTCCTCAACGAGACACGTGTTTGGGTTTTGGACATCGAACCAATCCAGGGCTGGCCATTTCCCTTTCTTGGTCCAATGTATGGGTTGTTTCTGCCTCTGGCTGACGGTTGATGATGTTAATTCTGCAGAGACGGGCGAGTCGTGCCCCTTGTTGATCGAGGCTGAGATGGGAAAGTTGTGCCTCTGGTTGATTGATGCTGAAGTGGGCAGGTTGTGCCCCTGGTTGGCTAGAATTGAAGTGGGAAGGTTATGCCCCTGGTTGGGAGCAGGTATCAGAGTACTTTGGTCTTGAAGCTGTTGTATTTGACTTTCTTCTTCGTCTTCATCCTTTCCTTCTTCTTCTGGAGGATTAGATGGTTCGAGAATCCAGTCCCATCGAATGGGGAGCCACGTGGCCCAAGCTAGGCTCATCGGGAGGCCTATGTGTAGTGCAGTCGGTTGATTCACTCTTGGATCTTTGCAAGGTTCTCCTGGCCTGATGAATTGAATGGGTGAGCACCGAAATTTCTTCTTTCTTTTGTCCATGAAGATTGCCCTGTACCCGAGCTCCCATTTGCGTTGATTATATACCAGCGGTATCTTTCTGGACTTGAAATGATTCTTCATCCGATACTTGAGGTTCAGACATTCTACTAGTGAAAAGATACGATCCACACTTATCGGTTCTGGATTGGCGATAGTGGTCACAGTCTCGTATTTGAAACTATGAAACGAGACGTCTTCTTCAGAGTGCTGGATGTCGATGATAGGGCTATCTGGTTCAGTGGCAGCAGCATTGGAAGGAATGATGAGCTCCTTCTCTGCATGGATAGAGATCACTTGATTCCCACAGATGTATTTTACCCATTGATGCAGGGTTGATGGCACAGCTCCAACCTTGTGCAGCCAAGGCCGTCCGAGCAACACGTTGAAAGAGGCTGATATATCCAGGATTTGAAATGTGATAGTGGAGATTTCCGGACCTATCTGTACCTCTATGTCGACCTCCCCTTCCACTGATCGTTGGGTGTTGTCGAATGCTCTAACATATATGGTGCTGGGTCGAAATGACAAGGGACTGATTCCCAAGCGCTCCGCAGTCTTGAGCGGGCAGACATTTAAGCTTCAACCATTATCGATAAGGACTAGCGGGACACAGAGGTCTTTGTATCGAAAGGCTATGTTGAGGGATCGCCCATGGTCGCGCCTTCTGGTGGCAACTCATTATCAGTTAAGGTGATGGCACGCGGAGCCAGGAACTGTCCGATCATCAATGCTATCATTTCTGGTGCCGTATCGGAGGAGGCATGGGCATCACTCAGGGTTTTGACGAACATTTCTCGGTGTATACATGATGTGTAGAGTAGCTCCCATACTGAGATTTGAGCAGGGATTGACTTGATCTGAGTTACCACATCATATGCGGCTTCATTTTTTTTGCCGAGGCCTGAGAGAGCGCCTTTGGTATCTCCTCTGTTCTGATTATCTCTTCGGATGCAATGCCCATTGGGATTCATGTTCCCTACTTCCGCACATTCTGGATAGTGCCATGAGACCTCTTTACAATTTTCCTCTCCTTTGCCTTCTAGGACCACTGGTTCTTGCAAAAGTGCTAGTGTGGATACCAGATCTTCCTCATATGGAGCTTTTGCTTTGAGGGCTACATTGTTGCCTGTACTGAAGGGATAAAATCGAAGCTTGTCTTCATAAATCACATAAGGTTGCGGTCCTGGCTTGACCGTTCCTGGAGCAGGAGGTTCCTATGAAATGAGTACTGGTCCTCTTGATATGGCAAGGGGTTTCTCTGTTCGGCTTAGCTGTCGTAGTGTGATTGACACACCTCCGGGACTTGCTCCTTGTAATTTGACTAGCTTGATTAGAGGAGCCCCTTCCAGGACAATGGGTTTTTGCTGCTGATGAGTATAATTCCTCCATTGCGGATTGGATTGTTCCTGTGCTGAAATTGCCCCTTGCAAGATGACAGGTTTGTATGCGGGCTCGATGTATGACTGTACTCCTTCCAAGATGACCGGCTCCCAACATGAAGGGTTGTAAGGTGCCCCTTGAACAACTGGTATATCATATGGAGGTGTTCCTTCAAGTACTAACGACTCGAAGACTGAAGGAGGAAAGGGATTTGCCACTTGCAGGATCGTAGAAGGATCTGTTGGCCCATAAGTATAAACATGAATGAACTAGATAGGGGAGAAGAAGTGGTCGAGACGCTCTCCTTCTTTTATGCTATTGACGGCAGGGCCACGAGACGAACTGGGGTCCGTCAGGTGCTGAGGCAGAGGATTCTAAAGGATATTAGTGAAAGCTGCTGGAGGAGTTCCGGGGACCGAGATGACGATCTTTCGGTCGTCGATCAGATCTTGTATGGCATTCTTTAGAGTCATGCATCGATCAGTGGTGTGGCCACGCCCTTGATGGTAGGCACAATACTCATTTCCTCGGTAGGTTGGAGGCAGAGGATTTGGAGGAAGCCTGGGTGCCATCAGAGTGAGTAACTGCTTCTGTACTAGCATGGCCATGACTTGACTGAGTGGCTAAGTGAGAGGAGTGAATTGTCTGAGCTCCCTGTAATTCTGCCTATTCTAATATGAGTACTGGCCGTTCCCCCTGAATTGCTGCTGCTGTCAATGTGGTTGTGGCTGTGGTTAAGGATTTGGTCATGGTTGATACCTCTGAGGTTGGTGTTGAGCCTAATTCTGCTGATACTGTTGACGTCCCTATGGGGGAATATATTGGTTGTCCTGAGCAGTGGCGATGATGTTATTTACCTCTGTCGGGCAAGGAGGAGAACCACTGCGGTTTCCATTCCCATACCCGATGAGTCTTCCTTCCACTCTGTTCCTCTTGACTAGAGTGGCCTGGTGAGGCCATGGGGAGATCGTTCCTGCGCGGATTCCTGCTTCAACTTGCTCTCCAGTACGGATCAACTGTGAGAAATTCGCATATGGATGCGAGATGAGATATCCAGATATGCCAGGATATGTTAAATGAACAATCATGGAGATTTGTTCTTCGTCGTCGATAGGTGTCCACATTCTGGCTGCCATAGCTCGCCAACATCCCACATAAGCTGATAACGTTTCGTCACTCCTTTACCTGAGAGCCGCGAGGTCAGCTCTTCTGGGTGCGATGTTGAGATTGTACGCGAATCTGTCGACGAAAGTCTGGGAAAGTTGTTCCCAAGTCCTGATACGGTGGCAGTCCAATGAGGTGTACCAATCTAGGGCATCGCCCTTCAGAGATTTTTGAAAAAAACGAATGAGGGCCCCTTCATTTCCTCAAATTGCACTCAGCTCTCCACGGAAAGCATTGAGATGTGCTGTGGGACAACCGCTACCGTCATATCTTTTGAATTTTGTTACCTCAAAGTTTTGAGGTATCTGAGCATCTGGGAAAGGACACAAGTCTCTAAACTTGGTCGAAGGTAGATCGATTCCTTGTTGTCGCTGAAGTTGATTTTACAAGATCTGGAACTGCTCCCGCAACTCGTCCAGTCCTACATGATCTGTTTGAGCGACCGGTGCCTCTCGGAGTAAGGCACGTTCTTCTTCGGCATAGTGGTCGATGTCGTCGACCCTATGGGCTTGCCGAAAAGCAACCGCGGGTTGCTAAAATTCTTTTGATGACTGAACTGGATTCTGATGAACTTGTGCTTGAGATGACTGTAATTGAACTGGAGACTGTACTGAAGGTTGAACCGGAACTTACTGGAAATTAACTGGAGATTTCTGAATTGAAGATTGCTGGAAATTAGCTGGAGTTTGCTGAATTGAAGATTGCTGAAAATTAACTGGAATCTCATCGGCGGGGATGTGCTGGAATTGAAAAGTGCTCCTGTTTGTTGGAGGCTGAGATGCTGGGAAGTGACCCCTTGTTGGGTATTCGCCACTGTCCACTGATTAATGTGGGCTTGACACTGACCCCCATTGTGGGCATTCGTCAGTGTTGTCCCTACTGTTGGAAATTGAATTGAAATCCCATCGGCGGTGATGTGCTGAAATTGAGTATAGGTCCCATCGGCGGGGACATGCTAAGAAAGGAAAGGGGTCCCCTCGGCTGGGACATGCTGAAATCTACTGAGATTGTTGTTTGCAAGATTAGCTGGAAGCTGACTGGAAGTTCCTACGACAGGAACATTCTGAGACGGTCTTGTTGTCGCAGGGAGATACTGAGGAGGATGCCCCATAGCGAAGGGCTGAGATGGCTGTTGTCAGTAGTCCTGGGCAAACTCCAATGATTGTGCTTGATTTGAACTAGAGGCTGGAAGGACTCGGTATGGCTGCTGAGATTGTTGAACTGAGCTAGCTTGATTGTTAGCTGTTGCGGTAGCTTGTGCTTGCATAAATTCCAAGAGCATCTCTTGCATTGCTCTCATTCCTTGGACCAATTCTTGCATGATTGGCGTATTCTCAATTGGTTGTTGCGCTGGAGGTCACGCTTCGGTCATCTCGAGAGCGGGGAAGAGGTGAGTTTCCTTTTCGTGATCGGACATGGCTTGCTGAGCCCGAGTGCGGATTATGCTCTGGAAGGGGAATTGTTTCCGAAGATGTTGAGCCCGAGGAGGCGCAATGGTGAGGACTATACTCTACTCTTTTTTGGGTTCTGGGATTTTCTTCTTTTTTTTTTTGGTTTTGGGTAGAATGCTATACAGATGAGATTGTATGAGGACTAATGACTTCCAAGCATAAGGAAGATTCTGTTTTTTTTCAAGCCGGATCACGACTAGTGGGACTAGCTTATCCCCAGCAGAGTCGTCATTCTGTGGACGCTCACCGTTCCGCGCTCCCGAACGTTCTCCCTTCCTTTCGGAAAAGAAAAGGGTGCGTGCGCGCGAATCGCTGTTTGTGCCACTGGCTTACCTCGTTCTCGAGGGCTTTTTGTCGGTTGTCGTGTTAAGCTGGATGCATTTAAAAGAGTTTATATAAGACCAAAGTCGCCACTAGCCAGTTACTTCAAATCTACAGTCGACTAGACCCCGTAGAAACGTTAGAGAATGGAATCTAAAGATTCCTTCCTCTAAAATGACTCATTTTGATCTGCGGCCAAAGATTCGAGGTAAGGGATCATGGTTACAGGGTGGGAAGAGGTTAAGCACCCCACACACTGCCCGTACCGAAGTACTATCTCTACTTCACAGAATCAAACTAATACTTGAAAGTCTGTTTTAATCCTTGTACATTCTCATGAATGATATGATGCATGAATGCAGGTATGAACAGTAAGAGTTTCTGATGGGCAGGTTTCCATTAATAGGCTCGCCCAGAGCATACGCTCGAACTGACAGGTGCTTTATGCAGGATGCATGCTGTGTGTTTGAATGATCAAAGTGTTTGTAGTGACTGATGCATGAATGCCGGTCTGAACAGTAAGAGTTTCTGATGGGCAGGTTTCCATAACAGGCAAGCCCAGAGCATATGCTCGAACTGACAGGTGCTTTATGCGGGATGCATGCTGTGTGTTTGAATAATCAAAGTACTTGTAGTGACATGACAAGCAGGGGAGTTGGAAGAAAAGTAAATGTTGCACTTATGCTAGATGCGAATGAGATGATGCTAGTAAAAGAGTAGCTGGATGGACGGAGGTGTCGCAAGGGTTTTCTTCGAGTGGTTAGATCAAGACTTGGGTGGCTTGGGAGACTTAGACTAGGGTCAGGCTGGGCTGGACTAGGGCTAGGCTCTTCTCACTCGGGCTCTCCTTGGTGGAAGAATGGGCTAAAAGGGTGGAGATGAACTCGGAACGAATGGATTTTTTGGGACATTGAGGGATGCTTGAATGAGAAGGGGAGGGGGGTATTTATAGCAGTGGGCAGTGGCAGACCCCGTAAATAATTTTGGGCGGCACCTAGGGGGCCGCCCGTACGGTCGTTTTGCTTCGGATTCGAAGCGTACGGTCTCTGAACCTGAAGCAGAAAATCCCTTGGTTCAGTAGTACGGACCTGCTCCGAGGCTATGGTTTGGCACTCGGTGAGTTGACTAGGTTTAGAAGATGGATTGACACGGTGAATTGACTCAGTGGGTTGACTCAGCGGGTTTGAATTTTTTAGTATTTTTTTACTGGTTTTTCTTATGGGGGGTTTTTTGGGCTGATGTTTAGGGGTGAGTTGACTGGGTTCAGGCTTAAGCTGGGCTATGGATTTGGGCTTACAAAGGTGAGTTTGGCTGGGTTTGGATATGGGATCTGGGGGTATGGTCCTCCATTCATTCAGCTATCTCTACCAACATTGTAGCCGAAGGTGGGGTGTCTACACCTATCATTACCGAGTCCGACCAATCAAGGGTCTTTCGTCATCGTATACTAAAGTAGCGACACTCATTCTCATCCTCCTGTACACAAGAGGAGGGTAGCTGAATACACAAGGAGTCACCTACAGGACTGGCTACTCGCATGTTGCAATGATTAGATCGAATCAAAGCAATCTGTAGGTAAAAGGTCCTAGCACGTGGCTACAATCCACGCCGTAAAGTAGACAATACTAGGTATCTGTCGGGTCTACAATATGCAAGTCGTCTCACATGAGGTATGACTCATCTCATAACCTCTCGACTTGGCTGTGATTCAGGTCATAAAATTATTCGCATTATGAGTAATGGTGCGACTATGTTATTTGACTTTGTCAGTCTCATCTTCAATCTTATAGGACTGAAGGCGGATACAACTCATTCGCATCCTCATCCTTTATTATTTTTAATAAAGGGTGGTTCATACCTCAGTGTATGAACATCACCCCAAGTGTACCTTTCTTGTATATTTAGGGTTGGTCATCCCGTGCGAGTAAGTGACCGGCCTGCCGATAATAGTTGAAATCCTACTTGATCTCACATAAAATGCTGATGATCTTCATACCTAGTTTAACAAGTGCTCAATACTGAATAAAAGGGAATTTATTATTCATGATAAATCAAAGATACATGATACAAGCATATCAATCAAGCTTTCCTCAATCCCATATGCCTGACGTGAACCTGAAATATATCTCTAGCTATAGGTTTCTTCATGGGATCAGCCATCATCTCCTTGGTAGGAATGTAGCTGAGGATAACCTTCTTTTCTTTCACTTGATCACGAACGTAATGATACTTTATTTCAATGTGCTTCGATTTCTGGTGGTGTTTGGGATCCTTTGCCAAGTCAATGGCCGAGGTGTTGTCTATCCTCAACGATATAAGCTCATGTATGCCTGGAATAACACCCAATCCTTGTAGGAATCTACGAACCCATACACACTCTTGAACTGCAGCACAACATGTAATGTATTCAGCCTCCATAGATGAAAGTGTTGTGGATGTCTGTTTCTTGCTCAACCAAGAGATAGCTCCCCCTCCGAGTAAGAAGACATATCCTGAAGTAGACTTTCCCTCGTCGGTGTCATTACCCCAGGCGGCATCTGAATATCCTTTGAGCTCGAGACTCGCGCCTTCATAACACAGCATCAAGTCCTTGGTTCCTCTGAGATAGCGGAATATACGTTTCACGGCTTACCAATGAGACTGTCCCGGGTTACTCTGGTAACGGCTGACTATTGCAACTGCATAGCTAATATCCGGTCTGGTGCAAAGCATAACATACATTAAGCTGCCTACTGTGCTCGCATAAGGTACTGAGGACATTGTCGATTTCTCAGCTTTTGTCTGGGGACACGATTTCCTGTCTAACTTGGTAGCTTTATCCATAGGGGTTTCAACAGCTTTTGAATTTTCCATCCTAAGCCGCTCTAAGATCTTCTATATGTAAGTGGCTTGTGACAAGCCTAAGAATCTCCTAGAACGGTTCCTAATGATTTTAACCCCTAGAATAAAGTTGGTTTCACCAAGATCTTTCATCTCAAAGTTCGAGAAAAGCCAATCTTTATACATCATCAACAGTTGCATGTCATTACCAGCTAATAGGATATCGTCTACATATAAAGATAGTATCAAAAAGGATCTTCCAGACCGTTTCACGTATACACAATGATCTTCTTCACTCATCGTGAACCTAAAAGTGGTGATGGCTAAGTGGAACCTCATGTACCACTGCTTTGAAGATTGCTTCAACCCATAAATAGATTGTAATAATTTGCAAACTTTCTTTGGATACTTTTTGTCCACATAACCTATGGGTTGTTGCATGTATATATTTTCATCCAAATCACCATTTAAAAAAGAGGTCTTTACATCTATTTGATATAACTCTAAGTTTAAACTTGCGACAATGGACAAGATCATGCGGATTGAGGAAAATTTTGCAACAGGTGAAAAAGTTTCCTCATAATCAACACCTTCTTTTTGTATAAAACCTTTTGCAACTAATCTTGCTTTGTACTTGTCCACTGTACCATCTACCTTTCTTTTGATCTTAATTACCCACTTGTTACCAATTTCTTTGTGATTGGAAGACAGATCTACAAGTTCCCAGACTTTGTTCTTCTCCGTGGAGGCAATCTCCTCGTCCATGGCAGTTACCCAATCAGCCGAATTCGGAGATAACAACGCATCCTGATAAGAATTAGGCTCATCATCATCAACTGCAATACAAGAGAAGATTGACCATCGATATCGAAATATCTTCGGGGAATCAAACCTCTTTCACTTCGACGTAACTCAGGAGCCTGCTGAGATGTACTCTCACTGTCCTGATGAACTATAGGAGTATTTTCATTTTCAGAAACAGAACTCCCACTCTCCTGAGATACATCGGGAATTTCAGAAAGTTATGTGGAAACCTTTTATTTCTTTCGGCTGGAGTATTTGTCTTCGACGAAGGTGACATCTCGAGATTCAATCTCAATCCATCCTCCACAATCCTCATAAACTAGAACGTATCCCTTTGAGTGCATTAGGTATCTGATGAATACGCACTCAATAGTTTTACTATCAAGTTTACTTCTATGCTGAGCAGGCAATAAACATATGCTAAAGATCCCCAAGGACGCAGGTCGGCTAGAGAAGGAATCCTCCCAGTCCACATCTCATATGAGGTCTTAGGAACGAATTTAGATGGGACTCTATTTAGGACGTAGACGGCTGTAAGAAGCGTGTCTCCCCAGAATGTGGTAGAGAGATTGGCATGTGCCATCATCGACCTAACCATGTCCAACAGTGTCCTGTTCCTTCTCTCTGCAACTCCATTTTGCTGTGGAGTATATGCCGTAGTGTACTGCCTGATGATGCCAACGTTTGCACAGTATGTTTTAAACGTTTCAGATGTATACTCGCCACCTCTATCAGATCTAAGAGTTTTAATCTTTTTCTCAAGCTGATTTTCTACTTCAGCTTTGAATTCGAAAAAACAATCAAAAGCCTCAGATTTATGTGAGACGAAATACACATATCCATAGCGCGAGTAATCGTCAATAAATGTGACGAAGTATTGGCATTTATTTCTAACACGTACATTTAAGGGTCCACAGATATCCGTATGGATTATCTCTAGTAAACCCTTTGACCTAATCGCTGTGGGGAATGATTTCTTATAAGTCTTCCCGGACATACAATGTTCATAAAATGACAAATCAATTTTGGATAATGAACCTAACAGACCAGATCTTGCTAGTCTTATCATACGGTCCTTTCCAATGTGACCTAACCTCGTGTGCCATTTTAAAGATTCAGATACTACATTTTCATTCGACGTAGCAGACAAAGCAAGAGGTGCATTATCAATATCTACATCTAGAATAAATAAATCTGAAATCAAGTTTCCCCATGCAAAGATGAGGTTATTCAATCTTAAAGAAACTCTTGTCTCGAAAAAATGAATGTCAAAATCATTAACTAACAACCTAGAAACAGAAATTAAATTCCGGCGCATGCCCTGTGCATAAAGATTATCATGGAGGGTTATGGTGTGCCCTACGCACATACGAAGATGATAAACACCAATCCCTAGCATGTCTTCAGCAGCATTATTCCCCATGTACACTCTGTAGCTCTCTCTGGCTATAAGCCAAAATTCCTCAAGTTCTCGACGATCTCGTGTCACGTGCTTTGTTGCTCCTGAATCCAAAATCCACTCGTTAGATAGGATATCAACAGAAAGGATCTCAGAACAAACGCCTATAAATAAAGTGTCTAATGACAAATGAATTACTGTCTTTTTATGGGCGCATTGACGGGCATAATGGCTAGAATTTCCGCAGACGAAATAAGTTATGTTTGTCTTTTTAGGTTTCCTCTTTTCTTTCCCCTTCTTGGGATTTGGAGGAGGCGTTGCGGTCTTCTATTTCTGATTGTTCTTCTTCGCCTTCTTGCGAGCTTTGAACTTTTTTTTGTTAGCTTTCCACTTGTGGGTTTCTACTGCAAAGGCCTTGGCCGAACCTGGCTGAATTGCATTCATTTCAACCTCTCATACCAGATGGACACAAAAGTCTCTGAACGTTGTGATTGAATCAGTATGGTTCAGAATTATTTTGATTTGGGCCTAAGATTCGGGTAAGGAACGGTGCATTGCTATAATCTTTTGATTTTCAGTTAGTTTGCACGCTACATTCCTCAGGGCACCTATCATCTGCTCCATCTTACGGATATGATCCTTGATGGGGCAACTTACTGGCATCCTGTATTCTTGAAACTCTAATCCCATAGCCCGAACCTTTACATCTGACTTCTGCTTATAGGCATTAGCCAGTGCATGCCAGATCCCCTTAGCGGTTTCATGCACTTCATATGTGGGTATGAGTTCTTTGTGCATTGTGCTAATCAAAACATTACGAGCGGAGCGCTTTTATTTACGCCACTTGTTGTAGCGATTCATCGCGGCCCTATTTTCACCTAGATTTCCATTTTCAGCCAAGATGGGTTTCTCTTGAACCTCATCCAGAGTGTGCGAAATGTCATCCTCGTCCAGAAGGCTTCGCACTGCGCGAGACCAGTCTTAGTAGTTGTCGCCATCGAAATGTTGTCCTTTGAGTTGATCGGCGATCAATGCTTTAGAGGCCATCTTTATGTCGCATCATGTATCACTACTTAGCTATGATCTAGAGTATTGGCACTAATCACTAGCATTTCTACTGATTATACAAACTTTTAAGTTTATAAAAGTATTCAATCCATCTTATAAGAGATCTGAAAGCCTACATACCTGTATGGGCTGTGCAGATCAATCAAGTTCTCTAAATAAGATGAAATTGATGCTTTTACGACTATATATTTGTTTAACCTGCAACCCACCATTATGGGTTTATGCATCATTTAGGGAAGGAATAAAACTCCCACTTATGTTATACACAACCTTGGGATATGAGATCTATATTCTAATGAAATGAGGGCTTAATTTTAATCATATGAAGATTAAAGTAAAAAAGAATAAATCATTAGATTAAAGAAAACAATCATGTCCATTGAATGAATAAAAAAAGTTCTATGATTAAGGGACAATTCAATCACCACATTGATCGTGTCCATTCATGATGGATCCGATCATTACTATAAATGTTCACCATTGATGATGGGTCCTCTTATCAATGTTGATCATCATGGCTGATGATGGTTCCGTTCACTTGTGGACCCGTGATTAATAGTGATCGTACGGATATAATGAAAAAAAAAAACTTCATACATATGCAGACATATATGTATTAATGCATGCACATGTACATTAATTAATCATGAGATATGTGGAGACAGAATAATTATTCACTATTTATAAAATTTAAAATTTCTTATATATTCTTTCATTTTAATACATACATCGATCATCATAGTAATTTTAAATCTGGACCGTTAATCACAAAAACGGACCATACTATCAGTTAGATCTTGCCAAAAAACCCCAAGTCGCTTCCCATTACTTGGTCTAAATCAGTCCATAAATGGCCGATTAAAGGCCCTTTTACAAGATACACTTAATCTTGATATTAAGTGATTTTGGCTTCTTAGTCCGGCCCATCTCAATTTGTGCTTAATATATGATGGTCATTATAGGCTATCCATCCACATATGGATGTCCAATGATGGTCATTTTTGTTGTATTGGTCCTCACTTATATTAATTAGCCTTTTCTTTTCTAGGGGACAGGCCCACAATTCTATGAATTAGGCCCAACTCAACTTCTTTCCCTTTTAGGGTAAGCTAGAAACCCACTTGAGTTTCCTAAAAAAAAAAAAAAGGAAGACAGGCCCACCAGCCCAACCATCAGTTTGTGTCCTAAGCCTAATATTCTTAAGCCATGGCCCAAAAGGATAAGCCCATATCCAATCTCCAAGCCAAGCGCCCTAAAGGCCTAGTTCCAAACCAAGCCCAATAAGGCCCATCTCTCCTTTCTTCTTCAATATTAGGGTTTTGAAGAAACCCATCAACGACTTCCATGGGTAAGAAAGATAGTTGGAGAGAGATTCGGCCATGGTTACCGCTGCCGTTCCCACCTTGGGCTGTTTCAATCAGTGGCGAAGGTCGATGGCCAGCGCTGCTGCGGTGGCTCGTGCTGCTGCTATTGCTGTTGCGGCGGTACTGCTGTTGCTGCGGCAGCGTCGGGCGTGATCGAAAATAGGAGAGAGAGAGAGAGAGAGAGAGAGAGAGAGAGAGAGAGAGAGAGAGAGATTGAAGGGGGGTTTTCTGTGGCTTCTGCTGCCGTGGTTGCAGCTGGCGGCAACAGCCATGGCTTCCGCGGTTGCCGCTGGTGGCGACGGCCATGGCTTTAGCTGCTGCTTATACAGGTGGCGGCGCGGCGATGGTTGCCGCTGCTGGTGGTGGTGGTGGTGGTGGCCATGGTAGCTTTTGCTTGTTTGGAAGATAAAGATGGGACCCACTAGGGAGTTTGCTTACTTAACGGCCATGGCTTTTGCTTGTTTGCAACACATGAGCGACGCTTGAAGGCCCCAGCATTAAGCTTCTGTGCTAGACCCTCCCCTACAAGAAATTAATTTAATATCATGCGACCCTATGGGCCACGTATCAGATATTAAACCGATAAGAACATATATTTCACTTGATCTTAGCCAAAAAGTCGAGATATTTCAGGGTGTAACTCCCAAATCCATAGGATGTTGTATGCCCCGACCATAGGCCCACCTAAATGTATGCTTTGTATATTTAAGCTGTTCATCCATTTTGCCAACTTAATTTATTTCAAGACAATGAACGGTGTAAATATATAAAGTATACATCGAATTGGTCCCATGGTCAGGATACCACCCGTATCTCTAGTCCCAGGATCTTTTTCAAAAGATTCTCATTCCTCTACATAGGTTTTGAAAAATACCATTTATTTTAATTATTTTTCTTATTCTAAAATTATTTTAATCTTCATACCTCAGAGATAAAAAATTTAGAATAAATGCAATAAATAAAAGGAATAGTTAACAGTGATGATAATATGATGATCAAATATATTTATTAAAATAAAATTAATTTTTAATTTATAATCTTAAGGTAAAGGCGACTTACCTCGATTGCGATTATTCCTTTTTTAAATCGGAGATCCGTCGTTCACTACTCTGATACCACTGAAAGTAATTCGCGGAAGTGTAGGCCTCCAGGATCTGATGGTTTATACGATGAGAACCTTCGCAAAGCCGAGGATGTGCGGTGCGATTCAGTCGTCCGCCTATTTGCTACAGGAACAAATGGGTCTGATCACCCCTCTGATCCTACAGTGAAGATGGTCCCCGGATCTAATCTATGGCTTAGATCCAAAGGATGGACCAGATGAACTCTCAAAGCTTATTCTTCTCTTTTCTCTCCGTATATCACTTATAGTTTTTCTTTTTCATGTTTATATCGGAAGAGAGTTCTCCCTTTTATAACACTCATACGAGGGATAAAAGGGATAAGATGGTGAGATGAGATAAGGTTTATCCTTATCTCATCTAACCACCTCTGGAATTTGAAAATCAAATCTCCAAAAGGAAAAGGATGCGGTAACTTCCTATGGGTCCCATTCCACAAGTGGTTGCCCACAAGTGGGCCCCCAAAGGTCCACAACTAACAGTAGGCATGTAGCTTGAATTATCAAAAAAATTCCATTGTTTCCTATGTTGCAATTGACTTGTCCATGTACTGGGGTGGCCTTTTGGCAAGGTGGACATTGTACAAACTTTTCATGACATAATATGTCCAGTTGGAAGATAATTGTGACAATATATATATATATATATATATATATATATATATATATATATATATATATATATATATATATATATATATAGAGAGAGAGAGAGAGAGAGAGAGGAATGATCTCACGGGCACCAGCGCGCAAGCTCCTGCTTACGCACTTGTTTTCTCCGTCTAGAGGGTAGCATGCAAAAAACAAAAAGGAGGTTGCGTGGGATGGCATGGCGCATGGGAATTGGAAGCAGATTGTGTGGTGACCTTGGTAGTGTATTAACGTCACTAAGTTCTAAGGGACCCACTAGGATGTATGTGTTATATCCACACTGTCCATCCATTTTATAAGATTATTTTAGTGAATAGGCCAAAAAAATGAGGCAGATCCAAAGCTCAAGCGGACCACACCAAAGAAAGCAATGGCGATTGAATGCCTACCATTGAAAACTTGTTGAGGCCTGCAGAAGTTTTGGATCAAGCTGATATTTGTGATTTCCCTTCTTCCAAGTCTGTGTGACCTTATGAACAGGTTGGATGGCAAATAAACATCGTAGTGGACCTTGTCAAAGTTTCAACGGCAGGCATCATTGTCCCCACTGGTTTTTGACATATGGTCCACCTGAGTTTTGATCTACCTCATTTTTAGGGCCACGACCTGAGATGATATCACAAAATAGATGGACGGTGTGGATATAACACACATCATGGTGGGACTCACATAAACCATGACAGAATGAGTGTACTATAGATTTACATTTTGTGATTCTAGCCGCCTTTCTTTTTCTCTGCATGCTAGCCTCGAGAAAACAAGTGCGTAAGGAGGAGCTTGCAAGGTGGTGCACGTGAGATCATTCCTCTCTCTCTCTCTCTCTCTCTCTCTCTCTCTCTATATATATATATATATATATATATATATATATATATATATATATATATATATATATATATAGCTCACTTGCGCTGCGCACCAATTCTCACGAGAACTCATGAGCACTTTTTAAGAGCTTATCACACGTGATGTGAGCCCTGAATCTGAACCATCCAAGTGATGCAGCACCCCAAAAAGCCACAGGGGCCCAGCTTTTAGCTTAATCCACAGCTCTGGTGCGCCGTGGCAGAGAGAGGGGCAAAATAAGGGAGGAAAATGTTTCTTTTTTCCATTGCCCACCAAAGTTCTTGATCAGAGTAAAAGTTGGGCCCCTAAGGCTTTTTGGGGTGCTGCATCACGTGGATGGTTCAGATTCAGGTCTAACATCACGTTGATGAACTCTTAAAAAGTGCTCACTAGTTTTTGTGAGAACTGTGCGCTGGTGAGCATCTCTCTCTATATATATTATATATATAGGGAAATGGTACTATGAGGTCGACCTCATGGGAACTTCCCATGAGGTTAAACTGTGAGGGCCCCACTGTGAGGTGGACAGGAAATCAACACCTTCCATTTGATGGGTCCCCTTTAGTTTTTGGATATCCCAAAAATCAGTCGTATGCGGAATTCAGGTGGGTCATACCATCTAAAACTATGTAAAGACATGCCTAAAAAGTACTTGGTGGGGCCCACTTGGGTTGATGTCTAATCCACATCATGATGGGTCCCACACAGCTGGACCTCATAGTAACACTTCCCTAATACACACGCACACACACAAAGATCTTGGTAGCGGAATGGGCTTGGCCAACCTCGACTCGACTCGGCTCGATGTACAGCCCTAGTCACATGTAAAGAAAAAGCGGGGAAAGAAAGCCCATTGTCAAAACCTTCCTGGGCTCTATATCCTCAAATGTGCCGTACGTGAAGAAAGAGTATTGGGAAAAGAAATGCCTGCTCAAAATGCCTACTCGAAATATTGTTGGGCTCTATATTTATATGCCATCCAAACTGTTTATAAGGTCATTCCGACAGGGATGAACTGAAAAAAAAAAAAAAAAAAAAAAAAAAAAAAAAAAAAAAAACCTTAGCCTGATACACAAATTTTGTCGCCATATTAATATTTCAATAGTGGTCATTCAATCCCGGATGTTTCCTCTCGTGTAGCCCAGTTGAATTTTGGATCAACCTCATGTGCTAAAATGAGCTCACAAAACAGGTGGACAAAGTAGATTTATCACATATATTATGGTGGGCCCCATGTAACTTCCCTGTCCAAGAAAGCCTTTGGCAAGAAATCCACGTCTAGATGGAAGCACCTGGTGTATGGATTGGGTACCACCACACCAGGACTCACTTGAGAGTTGAGACAAGAGGGTCCTGTGAGGCCCACCATGATATAAGTGTTTTATCTAATCCATCCATTTTGAAAGACCATTTTAGGGCATATGTATGACCCCCAAAAAAGAGGTAGATCTAAGGTTTGAGTTGACCACATCATAAGAAGCAGCTGTGACAATGACCCCACCGTCAAAACCTTCCTATAGCCCACTGTGATTTTTATTTGCATCCAACCTGTTCATAAGGTCACATGGACCAGCTTGATCCAAAACTTCTTTGGCCTCCAAGAGGTTTTCAGTGGTAGGCGTTCAATCCCATGTTCATGTGGTATGATCCAATGAATCATTTAATCTACCTCTTTTTTTTCTTTTTTTTTTAATCTCATGTAGTAAATTAATATTTCAAAATGTATGGATAGTGTGGATAAAACAAATACATAAGGTAGCCCCACAAAGGCTCTAGCAGGACCATCTGTTTCTAGCTAGGTCCCCGTGAGGGTAGCACCAATCCACTCCCCCTGATTGCTTGGTGCGCCAAACCACTTCCTACTTAGGTGGTGTAGAGCCAGTCACAAACCAAGCCAGCTCAAAAGCTCAGCTCAAATTAGTTTGAAAAAGCTTGGCTTGGATTGGTTCGAATAGAAGTTTAAACCAAACCAAGCCTCGGAGTCAAGTTTGTTTGAAAAAGCAAACCAAGCTCAAACTAGGGCCGGTTCAACTTTGCTCGAAGCTCGGCTTGATTCGCCTTGATTCAGCTTGTAGATTGTAAGCACACTGTTTCCTATGATGTGATCCACTTGAGCTTTAAATATGATTCCTTTTGGGGATCATGTCCTAAAATGATATGTAAAAACGGATGGACAACATGGATAATACATATACATAATGACGTGGATAATATATAATACATATACATGAATGCATAATGTTTCTTTGCACTTGTAAAATTATGCTTTTGTATTTGTTTGGAAAAGCTATTACATGTTTATTTTAAAGTTGCACTCCTCCTTTGGAGGATGTTAAACATCATGTAGTAAGATACTTTTGTATTTTTATTTTATTTTTTATTTTTTCTAACTTTTTAAATTCTTTTTTATTTAAACAAACAAACAAATAAAAGAAAGAGCTGCTACCTATTCGAACTCGACTTGGCCTAGTTCAAAATTTTCGACCTAACCGATCCTAGCTCGAACCAGATTTTTCTGGAGCAAACCAAACTCGAGCCACATGGGTCAACTCAAAGCCCAAACCAGGTCAATCCACAAACTGAAGTGGCACAAGAACAAGCTAAACCATACTAGGGGGAACTCAGCTCGGTCAGGATCGTTGCCCACCTCTAAGGTGGTGTGTTGACATCATCAAGTTCTATGGCCTACCATGATGTGTGTTATATCCAAGCCACTCATTCATTTGGCAAGATCATTTTAAGGCATGAACCTAAAAATTTGGACTTTGGCATATCAAAAGCTACATAAAGCAGGGAAATAATAATGACCACCGTTGAAACTATCTTAGGGCCCAAAATGATGTTTATTTGCAATTCAACCTGTTCAAAAGGTCACGCAGACTTTGAATAAGGGTAAAAACAAATATCAGTTTGATCTAAAACTTCCATAGCCTAAGAATATTTCAATGGTAGGCATTCAATCCACACTGCTTTCTGTGGTGTGGTATATTGGAGCTTTGGATTAGCCTCATTTTTTTGCTCATGCCATAAAATGATCTCTCCAAATGGATGGGCGATTTGAATATAACACATAAATCATAGCTGAGCCCATGTAACTTGGTGACTTCAACACACCAAAAGGCGGTAATGTGGGTGCATATGGCTACATATGCATTTCCTCGGCTACGAAATTCATACGAGAGCATCTCTCTCTCTCTCTCTCTCTCTCTCTCTCTCTCTCTCTCTCTCTCTCTCTATATATATATATATATATATATATATATATATATGGGAAATGGTACTATGAGGTCGACCTCATGGGAAGTTCCCATGAGGTCGAGCTATGTGGGGCCCACCGTGATGTGTATTGGACATTTACTCCATCAATCAGATGCAACATTTCGTGGTGGGCCACAGTATTAAAAATCAAGTCAATCCATAACTTAGGTGGGCCACACCAGATACAACAGCTGAGAGGGGTTAACCGCCCATTAAAACATTCATGATCATTTACTGGGCCTACCGAGATGTGTTCAAAAATCCAGCCCATCCATTGTGTATGCCCCACTTGAATGAGGGATCAGACCAAGTTTTAGCAGCATCCAAAACTCAGGTGGGCCCCACTAGTTGCTTTTAGATGTTTTAGGCATGTATTAACATGGTTTTAGATGGTATGGCCCACCTGAGTTCCGTGTACGGCTGATTTTTGGGATATCCCATGACCTAAAGGGGACCCATTAAGTGCACGGTGTTGATGTCCAATCCACATCATGGTGGGTCCCACACAGCTCGACCTCATGGGAAGTTCCCATGAGGTCGACCTCATAGTACCATTTCCCTATATATATATATATATATATATATATATATATATATATATATATATATATATATATATATATATATATAACTAGTTAGACAATTCAAATTGGTCCAACTAACTGTGTATTAAATGCCAAAAATACTTTTCTTTTTTCACATGTAATGCTCATCAAAATAGGTTACTTGACATGAAGTCTTTCTTAAGTATAATGAGAATACTTGTCATAGATCTAGCCCGTTCATCAAATAGGGCTTAGTTATTAAATTTTATCGGTAAAAGATTAGTAAAAACTCCTCATCAATGAAGCCACACATGTAAGTTGAATATGGACAGTGTAATGGATGTCCAACTGTGGACCCTCACCGTTCCGCGCTCCCACGAACATTCTCCCTTTCCTTTCGGAAAAAGAAGAAGGGGTGCGTGTGCACAAATCGCCGTTTGTGCCACTGGCTTGCCTCATTCTCGAGGGCTTGGTTCGGTTGTCGTGTTAAACTGGATGTGTTTAAATGAGTTTATATAAGACCAGAGTCACCACTAGCCAATTACTTCGAATCTACAGTCGGCTAGACCCCGTAGAAACGTTAGAGAAGGGGATCCGAAGATTCCTTCCTCTAAAATGACTCCTTTTGATCTGCGGTCAGAGATTTGAGGTAAGGGATCACGATTACAGGGTGGGAAGAGGTTAAGCATCCCACACACTGCCCGTACCGAAGTACGGTCTCTACTTCACAGAATCGAACTAACACTTGAAAGTCTGTTTTAATCCTCATACATTCACATGGATGACATGATGCATGAATAAAGGTCTGAACAGTAAGAGTTTTTTATGGGCAGGTTTCCATTAACAAGCAAGCCCAAAGAATACGCTCGAACTGACAGGTGCTTTATGCGGAATGCATGTTGTGTGTTTGAATGATCAAAGTGCTTGTAGTGATATGTACATGAATGCAGGTCTGAACAGTAAGAGTTTCTGATGGGCAGGTTCCACTAACAGGCAAGCCCAGAGCATATGCTCGAACTGACAGGTGCTTTATGCGAGATGCATGCAGTGTGTTTGAATAATCAAAGTGCTTGTAGTGAAGCAGGGGGGTTGGAAGAAAAGTAAATGTTGCACTTATGCTAGATGCGAATGAGATGATGCTGGAAAAAGAGTAGCTAGATGGACGGAGGTGTCGCAAGGTTTGCTTCGAGTGGCTGGATCAAGACTAGGATGGCTTGGGAGACTTGGACCAATGGTCAGGCTGGGCTGGACCAGGGCTAGGCTCTCCTCACTCGGGCTCTCCTTGGTGAAAAAATGGGCTAAAAGGGTGGAGAAGGACTCGGACGGACGGGATCTCCCTGGGCTTGAAGGCTTGTTGAAATGAGAAGGGGAGGGGGGTATTTATAGCAGTGGGCAGTGGCAGTTCCCGTAATATGTTTGGGCGGCACCCAGGGGGCCGCCCGTACGGACGCTCTCGGGATCCCCACGGGCAGTACGGACATGCCTCGGGGCTGCTGCTTGGAACTCAGTGAGTTGATTCGGTGGGTTGACTCAGGGAGTTGACTCGATGATTTGACTCAGTGGGTTAACTCGGTGATTTGACTCGATGTTTTAACTCGGTGGTTTGACTCGGCGGGTTGACTAAGTGATTTGACTCAGCGGGTTGACTCAGTGAGTTTGACTTTTTTAGGATTTTTTTACTGGTTTTTCTTATGGGGGTTTTTTCAGGCTGATGTTTAGGGGCGAGTTGACTGGGTTCAGGCTTGAGTTAGGCTATGGATTGGGGCTTACAAGGGTGAGTTTGGCTGAGTTTGGACATGGGATTTGGGGGTATGGTCCTCCATTCATCCAGCTATCTCTACCAACAGTGTAGCCGAAGGTGGGGTGTCTACAGATGCCCCTCTTTGGCAGAGGTTGCGTGCAACCGAATGTCAAAGCGAGTGGACACCCCACTTTTAACCCGGTCATTCATAGATCAGGATCTGAAATCTTTGCTTGCCTTTGCATCTGTGCCAGTTGATCGTCTGGAAATCGATCACCCGCACATATTGCGAAAGTTTGGAGAAAACGTTGTGATTGTCCCTGCAGTTTGCTGCAACCTGGGTACCCAATCGCAACCCTTCTATTCCCGATCGGTACTAACATCGGAAAGGTACAGCAGAGCCTTTGCGTCGTAGTCTTACGAGGTTACTGACCCTGTGATTGATTGTATGTTCGATGTTTTCCCGGATCACTCCAGGAGTACTTGTTTCGCTTGACTGTTAAAGTGGTTAGATGCCCTATGTCGTAGTCTTACGGGGTTCTTCTACGCCGACTTGGAATTAATCAAGGTACTTCAGGCATCCACGCCTAAGTATGTGCGGGTAGACTTTTTCCACCCGATCTGTTGGTTTTGATGATTAATTAGTTTGCAATTCATTCTTTCCTAGATTGTGGTCTGGAATCTTTGTTGTCCTTTGTATCTGAGTCAGTTGATTGTTTGGAGATTGATAACTCGCACAAACCGCGGGAGTTTGGAGAAAATGTTGCGATTGTCCTTGCAGTTTACTGCAACCTGGGTACCCAATCGCAACCCTTCCATTCCCGATCAGTACTAACATCGAAAGGTATAGTAAGCCTCTGCGTCGTAGTCTTACGAGGTTGCTGACCCTGAGATTAATTATGTGATGTTTTCCCGGATCACTCTAGGAGCACTTGTTTCGCTTGACTGTCAAAGTGGTTAGATGCCCTGTGTCATGTAGTCTTACGGGATTCTACTACGCTGACTTGGACTCAGTCAAGGTACTTCAAGCATCCACGCCTAAGTATGTGCAGGTGAACTCTTTCCACCCAATCTGCTGATTTTGATACTTGGGTTACAATTTATCGTTTCCACCTGTTTAAATGGTTTCTTTGACCGAGCCTTTTTTGCCTTCATCTTTTCGTATCTTGGCATGTGGTACGACCACACTGGCACTGGAGTTCAGTTCGACCGTACTTTGAGTGCATTAGATCTGATGGTCTCCGGGGAAACCGCAAGACATCGGATCTTATTTGATTTTTTGTGTCGGCTCCTACCCAGAGATATGGAAGATCTCCTGGTGTTTTGGAGGCAGAACGCTCTACTGGGAAAATATTTTTGAATTTTGAAAAGGTACCCACTTTAGGGAGCGATACTCCGTGGGGTTTTTATTTGCAAATAGGAATACTTTTTTATGTTTTTGAAATGGAAATCCGGTTTGCATGCGCCTCCACTAAGGATGCCTGTGGGTTCTTTAGCTAACCGACTTTTATTTTGAAAGCAGGTAAACATGATGATTGATGCGATGGATGCTGATGCATGGAGATGCATATTTGATGATGGATGCATGGCTTGGCTCATTCAATTTCAGTTTGATGATTTTGCTTTTGCTGGAGATGCAGAGAATTTTGAGCTTATTGCTTGCAGGGTTGTGCTCCCCTGGGGATTTCTTTCTTCTTTATGCGGATGTTTGGTCAGCGGGTTGGTCAAGATCCCCACCCGTGGTCGATCAGGTCCATCGTCCCAAGATGCTGTTTCTTTGCTAATGAGAATGTACGAGGATGTTATCCGACTTCAAGATGTTCTTCTGGGCATAAATGCAATTGAGATGGTGCTTGGTCGCCAGTTTTTGTCAAGATTTCAATTTGCGGGCGATCGGATCCGTCATCCCAAATTGTGAAGTGAGCGGAGTTCGAGACTCCTGAAGTGTAGTGCTGGGGATAGTGACAATTTTTGTGATTTTTGTAAATATTTACCTGAGTGGTCAGGATAGAAATCGGTTATTGAAAACAAAGGAAATATTTTTTTATGGTTTTGAAAATATTTGGTTTAAAAGCAAAGGAAATATTTTGTGATTTTTAAAAATATTTTGCAATGTTTTGGTATTTTGTTGGATTTTTCTGAAATGCAGGGAAAAGGTATGGAATTTTCATCCATTTCCAGCTTCTACTGCTGGTAAGGCACCCGATCCATTTTACGTCAGCGAGCAAGATGAGTCTCACACAGTGAAGTGCCGTAGTTTTACATCTTCGGATGAGAAGATTTTTTAGGGTTTTCAATCAACACACACACAAAGTTGCCTGTTCCTCATGTGCAATGCACATAGACCATGTATTGTCCTACGGACTCCTTCGGCCACAAAATGAGCCACATCCTCACATTTTCCTTTGTCAATCCAGTTTGGGGCCTTATGTTGCTCACAATTTCGTGAGGGTGCGCTCTACCTCCCAACAGCCTTAATCCCCTTCAGATTCAACAGCGACTTCCAAATCAAGGTTGTCTATCACGGTGCGTTCAACACGAACAGGATTGCGGGGTTCTGCCCGCCTCAACCTTTACCTGTTTAGAAGGTTCCAGACACCCGTACGATCAAGTGTCGGCCATGTCTGGGACAAGTTAGGAAAGAAAGCCCCCGAGAAGCTAATCCCAGTGTAGTTTTAGGTCTTCGGACCACTGGGGATAAATTGGTGCAGTTGAAATTGATGATGAAAAATCTTTTTATTTATTTTATTTTTTTTTTAAAAGGTTTCAGATTTCAACTTAAGTGATTGAGATTGATACTGGTTTTTATGGAAATCTCTCGGGATTTTGATCCCGACGTAGTTTAAGGTCTTCGGATTGAAAATATGTACATGCGATTGTTGGAACTAGAAAATGGACACAAGGACATTTCCTTGAAAATGTGGTGTATTATTGCTCTGGGGTTCTGAGTAATAGAAACATTCATAGACAATCACGAGCATTCACAAAAAGGTGCACAAGAGAAGAGATATCGCAAAGCGAATTTTATTCCAGAGATTCTGAGATCTTGTCCATTCCAGGTCGTGGTCTGGCACGGGCCCTTGATTACATTGAAAGATCGATGACCCTTGATTAGAAGGCAAAACACTAGTCAATCAGGGACCATGGTCTTAGAGCTTGTGGTCGTAGAGACCTTTGTTTGTCTTGCTGTGTACTGAACCACCTTTGGATTAGTCAGATGTCTATGTCCCATATTTTAGTCGGAGACCCGGGCTGAGATTGTCAGGGTTTATTACTGAGATGGACGACTCTGGGCCCGCGCCTGTCAACGTAGGGACAGGTGACCTCGGAAAGTCCATTCTGTAGTTGTGTACCTGTGCAGCCCAACTGCGGATACCGTTTGGATGGGTAGGGCATCGACCATTGTGTCGTGGCAGTCGAGAGCAATTGATTTGTAGAGAACCGAGACTCTTTGGCGTGGTTTATCGTGGTAACCATAGCCCTGCTTGTCTAGCTTTTGACACAAATCGGATCATGCCTTTATAGTAAACGTAAATGACAGCATATTTGCATAGCTCTGGATGTTGGCGGCTCCTTTCCGGGAAGTCACTTCGTTCATCGTGTCGAGTCAGGTTAAGCCTCGAAGACGCTCAATTCTACTCATTTTTAGGGTCCTCAAAACATTTTTTTGACTATTCCATTGCGTCCGGAATGCTCGAAATACCCGAAATAGGCTCAAACGGACCTTGAAAACACTTAAAATTGAGCCCGGCGCACCTGCGAACGTGTTCTGTAATTGGCCAATTCTTGGGTGCGTGAGACTTAATTGTCGGGTGTGTGAGACTCCACGCATCTAATAATTCAATGTCGATTTTATCATGAATTTAAGGGTGCGTAAAACTGCATTCAGGATGCGTGGGTTCCTTTTCAAAAATTTGATTCTTGCTGATTTTACGGGCGCGTGGGGCCGAATTGACGGACGCGTGGGGTCCTTTTGGATGCGTGGGTTCCTTTTACAGGTGCGTTAACAAATGTATGTGATTCAAACCTGTAGTGGTATCTGTGGTCAGAAAGGGGTTTCCGGTGATCGGAAAGGTGTTCCGTCGAGGATTCCGGCAAGGATTCTTGGGTTTCCGGCAGCGGCAGCTCTCTCTCTCTTTTTTTTGGCGTCGCGTAATGAGTGGGATGAGGGGGTATTTATAGGTGTGGTTGGTCAATGAGAGGCTGCCACGTGTCACGCATCTGTCAAAATGTCCCAACGCACCTGTTTATTGATGTGCGAATGCCTGAAAATATACCGGATCTTTTCGGGTGCGTGAGGCTTAATTACCGGGTGCGTGAGACTCCACGCACCTGGAACCCTATTTTTTAACCAGCCATGGTCTGAAGGTGCGTTGACCATTCTTCAAGGTGCGTTGGGTACCCGCGTGCCTTCGTAAATGGTGGTCCATCGTGCTGCTTTTTAAGGGTGTGTTGGATGCGTGGGGCGCTTTATTTTTCGGGGTGCGTTGGACACGTAAATGTGGGCTCCACCGATTGGGTTTTGATTTTTGGAGGGTTTGTGGAGCCCGTTTCGTTGTGCAATCACTTGCACTGTTCATCATAAATAGTAATGGAGTTGCGGGTCCGCTTCCGGGTGGTTCCAAACACGGTGATCGGTGGGGCCCACTAGAGGATTTTGGCTAAGTTAAGGAAATCCCATATACTTCCGTTTTGTGTGCAACGGAAGGCGCTTTGTGTGATTCCTTCAAAGGTATATGGCTATTTTGCTCTTTTTAAGAGTTCTCATTATTTGGGACCCCAACAGCGATATATATATATATATAATTTTTTTTCAGAAAATGTCTGGGGTCGTCGGATCTTGATTCGTTCCAGACTGATGCCGGTTTTTATTGAAAGTCCCTCGGGATCTTGATCCCGACGTAGTTTAAGGTCTTCGGATCAAAATTTTGTGGTTGGGCATACTTACCTTGCTTTATTTAGCTTCTGATGGGGCTAATTGTGATTTAAGTGGTCCGGATTGCTTGAATTGGCCCTATGGGCCCTTTCCAGACTTCAGCTTTAGTTTGGAGCACCTATCCTTGATGTTTTGTGAGGCTAAGAAGGCTTTTCATTTTGCGGATGATGACTTGAACGGCTCGGATTGCTCTTTTCAGCCCTGTGGGCCCACTTGATGATCAGATCTTGGACTCTAGCCTCTTTTCTTGACAATCAAACCCTTGATGTTGCTACTTGATGAGCCATGCGAGCCTTTCTATGGTTTGGATCATGATGATCTAGCCCTTGAATGGCTCAGATCGCTTGTGGGCCACTCTTGATCAATTTTCCTTTTCTTTGACTCGGTTAGACCTATGTTGGTCGCAATACTTCATGATTGGATAGGTGGGGTACCTTCCAGATGATTCAGATCAACCTCTAATGAAATCTGGAGTGTATTGGAGCCTTGGGCGGCCCTCAGGGTGCCATCTGCTGATGTGGACTATCAGCCTCACCTACCAAGAACTGTGGAGCCAATCCCGCGGAGAGAGAGGGAGCATGTCCGTACGGGAGGCCCACAGCAGGCCGCCCAAGGCTCGCCTCTTGTGCGGCCTGGGTTGGCTCTAGTTCGGATAATGAGAACATTCCCCTGGCTGCTGTTTCCCTCATCCCTGTACCTGATTTTTCGATCCATCCATGAATCTCTTCCTTGTCTCTTCTTTCCTTCTCTTTTTGTCCTCTTCTTGGTTTGTCCTTTCTCAAGCAATGGATGGTGGAGATCTAGGGGCTGTGGGGGCTATCCATGATGGGTCCCATACTTCAAGAGGTAGTGAAGGCTTTAATGATGGTGGAATCTCTTTAATGGATGGTATAGATGGAGCATTGAATGAGGGTATTGATGATGGATTAGGGGTGGTTGTTGGTGGAGCTTTGAATGGCCCCATTAATGGCAGCCATGCTGGAATTTCAGATTTGAGTGGGTCATTGATTATGGGAGAAATGGATGGTATGGATGGGATGAGGAGATGAGACGTAGGCGAGGCTGTGCATCCTTTGAGTGTGGGCCACATGGATGATGTGATCGATGGTGATGATGGGGTCATGATGGACATTGATGGGCTAATCTTAGATTGCCTTTTGGTACCTGTGAGGAGAGAAAACACTTTAGTAAAAGGATTGAAGCATCAAAGCAAGAAAAGAGATACTTACCTTCTGGGAGGAATGATCGGGAGAAAGACGCTTGTACGAGGCACTCCATAAGTTGGCTGGGGGATGTTTATTTTGAAAGCCCTGTAAGTTTTTTTTTTTTTTTTTTTTGCATATATACGAATAAGGAAAAATGATTTTTTTTATAGAAAATATATGCAAATCATGAAGTAAAAATTTGTGTCAAGTGCTTACCTGTTTGTGCGTGATTTGGACTTATGCTTTTAGATATAGGAATCAGAACATTTGACTCAGCCTGATGTTATACTCGATTTTCTTCATTATTCACCAAGGGTCCTGGTCCTCTTAAGATAATGCGCAATGGTATCCTGCCCCTAGAATTTGGGCAGATCTTGAAAGAATTCTTGACTCATAGCCGTCATCCTTGCTTCCATTGAATCTTGATGTTGCTTGGATCTCTCTTGCACCTGCTTTTTTTTCTTTTCTTTTCTTAGCCATTATTACCCGCAACGCCCTTTCAAGTTTTCGCTGCATCCGGCTTACCCGTCATTTTTGCCCGTGGCGCCCTTTCGGGTTTTCACCATGTCCCAGGTATTTGATCTTGCCTGCCCCTTGGCAGCTATGCTGTTTTTACCCTCGGTGCCCTTTCAAGTTTTCACAAAGTTCGCTGTGTGCCCATTGTTTTTACTCGGAGCGCCCTTTCGGGTTTTCATTCCGTCGTCTTTGTTTAGGCACACATCTCTTTTCTTTTCTTTTTTTTTCTTTTTTTTTGAATTTTTTTTTTTGGATAACTGCAGCAACCAGAGGTCAGGAATCCGTCGTTGCCGGCCGATGGTAACCTTTCGACCCTTATCTTAAGTTACAATGGCAGAGCTGTCGGCCTTAGCTACTGACCCTTCTGAGGTGGATGGATGGATAGATGTGTTTTTTTTTTGGGGGGGGGGGCTGATTTTTTTTCTTTCTCTTTCTCTCTCTGTTTTTTTTTTTTTTTTGTACCCCCACCCCCCCCCCCCCCCCCCCCCTTTTTTGCAACATTCTTTTTTTTGTTCTCTTCTTTTTTTTTCCTTGGCTTTTGAACCCTTTATTTGGAACACTTATTGGTGGACGGGAAGGGATTCTCAGCGGTCTAAACCTTGACCTCTTGACTTCAGCTCTACTAATGTAACTCTTGATAAGGTTGGATTGGCTTACCTGTGAGAGATTCTCACGTTGTCGGCGTTGATTGGCTCTGGAAGATCCTTACCCCTCGGTTGGTGAGTAGAACGGTGCCTCCCAGAAGAACTTCTCTGATTCTCGGGGCTTGCCCCTTGAGTCTGATAGATGCGGCAGTGCTTGTCGTAAACCCGATATGACTTTTCTTTCTTCCGCTTCATTCTTCATCAGCACTCACGGTGACATGATTTTGACTCGAACTCGTAGGTCTGTCTTCTGATTTTAAGCTTCTCGAGGAACTCCTCCATCCTTAAATTTTAAAGGACATCCCATTGCCAATGTTGATAGCATGTGGGAACCCTTAACAATTGATGATGTCATTCTTCATGAGAATTATCGTGCGAGATCAGAATGTTACCTCCTTCCTCTTTATGAAGTGATCACTTGTTAGATGATGCCAAGTTGATCTTTCCGTTGATGTAGATACCTCGTACAGGGAATAGCTGGAGCATTGTCAGGTTGAAGCACACACATGGATTCGATGTGCATGCTGCTGACACTTGAAGTATTTTCTAATATGTTGGTAGCAATCTTGTCCTCATTGAGCTGCGAGATTTCTCCGATCATTCGTCAGGTCGCATACTCTAGCATGGAATGCAAGCATAGTCTTGGCAGCATCTTCTTGATAGGCTTGATGAGTTTTTGATCGAGTCTGGATAAGTCTTCATAGGACACAGGATTGGGAAGTCATGACTTCAAAAATTCGATCATTCTCTGCTTATTTTTCGGGGACAAGGATTCTCAATGCACACTTCCTTATGGGTCTCAGGAGATCCTAGGTTTATAATTTTGAAACTTTTTGAGATGACATCGGCTTTTGGTTCAAACTTTTGAGGAGACCTTCTTAGTTTCGGAGTCAGGTCATCATTTTCCACACCATTTAGCTTTGTCCAGACCCTTGAGTTTGAAGTCCAACTCTATATCGAAATCTTATGAGTCAACTCCATACTCAAGTACTTTGACAGATAGACTAGACACTTTATTGCTTGGGATTTTTGAAAGATTTCTGATTTTTTGGAATTTTGTGAATACCTGGATTTTTTTGAACTTTTGAATTTTATGAATTTTTTTTTTTGAAATTTGGAAATATTTAGTGTTTTGGGTTTTTGAATCTTCTGATTTTTTTTTTTTTTGAAATTTTTTATAAAGGACCCGAGTAAGACGGCGATGTGAACCAGGTGTTGTCTGATTCGACTCGGGGAGCCGAGCACTGTCGGCTTTTATTGGCCGTCATGGGAACTACAAACCTGTTACTGCCCTGCACTCCTTCCCCTCAGGAGGCAGGGCCAGAGGGATCAGTAGGCCAATCCTCATTGTTGCGCCCAAACATCATGATAGATCTGGAATCGGGCTTCGAGTCGGTGTCGGATGCGATTTCTCCTGGTTCGTCCCCGATGAATTGCAGCTCTTCAGGTTCATCCGGCTAAGGTGGGACCAGAACGGCAGTCCAATCGATCGAGGGAAATTCCTGCCCATTGCTTGAGTCTTCTTTGAGCAACTCTATCAGACTCAATCTGATCGCTTGATCATCGAAGGTGGAATCCAGCCCATCATCAGTATAGATAATCCCTGCATTGATAAACTGGATTGGTGTGACGATGCAGAGGTTCCCTTCTTCTTGATGACCCCATCTTCTTCTGATACTTCTGTGCCTAATCCGAGTAGGCCGATATCGCAGTCTTTCTCTATCCACATTCTCTTGAACTCCCATGATTCGGGTCGAGTCTTGATATTCAAGCTGATAGTAGAAGGTTTGACGCTCGATAGGAAGGAAGACGTAGTTCGATCCGATGGGACATGCGTGAGGGAAGTAATTTACATTGTGATGGTATGAGACCTCCCCATTAGAGCGTTGTACGTCCATGGCTGGGATGGTAGGCTCTCGGAGGTTGGATGCTTCTACCATGGGAAATTGTCCGGGATCGGTAATGATGGTGATCGCCCTATCTCCGAAGATGTGCTTGACCCTTTGGTGAAGATTTGAAGAGATGGCACCGATTCTGTGAAACCAGGTCCGATCGGAAAGGAGATGGAATTAAGCTGAGATGTCCAAGACCTGAAGAGTGATAGTTGATGTTTTTGGATCGATCAGAACCTGGACATCAATCTCCCCTTCGACCTCCTCGATAGTGGCCACATAATTGAAGCTGGGCCCCAATTCTGCTAAGGCATGTGGCATGCTGTCCAAGGAAGGGTCTTCTTCTTGGAGGACGATGGCTGAAGTAGAAGCCGAATAGATGGGTGCGGTGGGCAAGTTGTGCCCCTAGTTGTTTGCTGGAGAAACGGGCAGGCTTTGCCCCTGGTAAGCTGGAGTGGGCAAGCTGTGCCCCTGACTGACTATTGCTGAGACGGGCAGGTTGTGCCCCTGGTTTGCTGATGCTGTGTTAGGGAGATTGTCCCCTTGGTTGACTGAGATGGGCTGATTGTGCCCATGGTTAGAAATGGGTGCAAAGAATGAATCGACTGAAGGTGCCCCTTGCATGATAATGGGCTCTAGGATCGAAATAGTTGAGGGTGCCCCTTGCAGGATGAGAGGTTCGAACTCTGAACTAGAGTCGATGGCACGGATAAACTGGAGAGGAGGCTTTTCTTGGCTGATGAAAGCTGGATAGGCAGGAGGTGCCCCTTGCATTGCGGAGACTGGATCGACTGGAGATGCCCCTTGTAAGATGAGGGGTTCTAGAACTAGACTGGTTAGGGGTGCCCTTTGCCAACCTTGATTAGGGAACTGTGAGTTCCATCTTGACTGTTGCTGTTGCTGCGGTTGTCCATGCTGAGGGAGGAATAGTGCACCTTCGGTAGAGGCGACAAGATCATCCTCTTCCATTGGATGGGAGATGGGAACACTAACATTATCGCTCTCGTATCCGGTAGGCTCACCTTCCACTATCGGTTGTACTGGAGAAGCCTGCTGAGGCCACCAAGGGGAGATCATCCCAGCCCTTATTCCGGCTTCGACTTGTTCCCCGGCGCAGATGAGTTGGCTGAAGTTTGCATATGAATGTGAGACAAGGTATCCAGAGATACTTGGATTTGCCGAGTGGACGATCATGGAGATTTGCTCCTCATCGTCGAGGGGAGTCTTCATTCTAGCGGCCATGGCCCGCCACCGTCCAACATAAGCTAACAATGTTTCATCACTTTTTTGCCTGAGAGCTACGAGGTCTGCTCTCCTGGGTGCCATGTTAAGATTATATGCGAACCTGTTGCCGAAAGCCTGGGAGAGCTGATCCTAAGTCCTAATGCGATGGCAGTCCAATGATGTGTACCAGTCTAGGGCATCGTCTTTCAGGGACTTTTGAAACAGACGGATCAACGCTCCGTCGTTGCTTGCCACAGCATCTAACTCACCACAAAATGATCTCAAGTGGTCTATAGGACACCCTGTCCCATCATATCTTTTAAATTTTGGTACCTGAAAGCCTTGAGGTACCATTGCATCAGGAAATGGACAAAGATCTCTGAACTTAGTGGATGGAAGATCCACCCCTTGCTGCTTCTGCAACTTTCTCTTCATCTCTCGCATCTGTTCTCGGAGTTGCTCTATTTCAAAGGGACCAGATGAAGGAGATCTTGCCCCTTGCCAAGACTGAGATAGCCCCATTTCATAATAATTGGTGTCATTGATGCTCCTATAATTTCTGCTTAAAGGAGGTTGGGCCTGATAATTACTCCCATTATAGGGACTTTGTTGGACTGGAGCTGAGAAGGGAGACTGCAAAGAAATCCCAGTCACAGGAGAATATTGAAATTGGTTGGAACTCCCATCAAGGAGAGGATGTTGGAATTGGCTCGGAGTTCTGGTTGTGAGATGTGACTGAAAATGGGTCTCATTTGCAGGAGGATACTGGAAGAAATACCCTGAGGTTGAGGGTTGTTCTGATTGAAGGCCTCTGCTAGGAGGGTATCGAAAGTCCTGAGCGATTCCTGGCGGTTGTGGTTGGGATGAACTAGAGGTTGGAAGAGATGGTGGTTGTTGTTGTTACACTAAAACAACCTGGGTGTTAACTGTTGAAACCCGGGCTTATGTGAATCAGAGAAGCATTTCCTACATCGCCTTCATGCTTTGTTGTAGCTCTTGGATGCCAGGAATTGACATAGATTCTATCGGGTTTAACTGTGGAGACGAAGCCTCAGGTATTTCGAGGGTAGGGAAGGAGAGAGCCATGTCGGTTTTGTATTGTACGTGGCAGGGTGATTTGGTTTGGAGGAGTAATGGTGGGGAAGTATGCTCTACTCTTTTTTTTTTTTGGTTTTAGGATTTTTTTTTGTTTTGTTTTGGGTAGAATGCTATGCAGATGAGATTGTATGAGGACTAATGACTTTCAAGTATAGGGGGGATTCCGTTTTTCAAGCTGGATCACGACTAGTGGGACTAGCTTATCCCCAGTGGAGTCGTCATTCTGTGGACCCTCGCCGTTCCGCGCTTCCATGAACGTTCTCCCTTTCCTTTCGGAAAAAGAAGAAGGGGTGCGTGTGCGCGAATCACCGTTTGTGCCACTGGCTTGCCTCGTTCTCGAGGGCTTTGTTCGGTTGTCGTGTTAAACTGGATGTGTTTCAATGAGTTTATATAAGACCAAAGTCGCCACTAGCCAATTACTTCGAATCTACAGTCGGCTAGACCCCGTAGAAACGTTAGAGAAGGGGATCCGAAGATTCCTTCCTCTAAAATGACTCCTTTTGATCTGCGGTTAGAGATTCGAGGTAAGGGATCACGATTACAGGGTGGGAAGAGGTTAAGCACCCCACACACTGCCCGTACCAAAATACGGTCTCTACTTCACAGAATCGAACTAACACTTGAAAGTCTGTTTTAATCCTCATACATTCTCATGGATGACATGATGCATGAATGCAGGTCTGAACAGTAAGAATTTTTGATGGGCAGGTTTCCATTAATAGGCAAGCCCAGAGCATACGCTCGAACTGACAAGTGCTTTATGCGGAATGCATGTTGTGTGTTTGAATGATCAAAGTGCTTGTAGTGATATGTACATGAATGCAGGTTTGAACAGTAAGAGTTTTTGATGGGCAGGTTCCACTAACAGGCAAGCCCAGAGCATATACTCGAACTGACAGGTGCTTTATGCGAGATGCATGTAGTGTGTTTGAATAATCAAAGTGCTTGTAGTGAAGCAGGGGGATTGGAAGAAAAGTAAATGTTGCACTTATGCTAGATGCGAATGAGATGATGCTGGAAAAAGAGTAGCTAGATGGACGAAGGTGTCGCAAGGTTTGCTTCGAGTGGTTGGATCAAGACTGGGATGACTTGGGAGACTTAGACCAATGGTCAGGCTGGGCTGGACCAGGGCTAGGCTCTCCTCACTCGGGCTCTCCTTGGTGGAAAAATAGGCTAAAAGGGTGGAGAAGAACTCGGAGAGACGGACGGGATCTCCCTGGGCTTAAAGGCTTGTTGAAATGAGAAGGGGAGGGGGGTATTTATAGCAGTGGGCAGTGGCAGTTCCCGTAAATATGTTTGGGCGGCACCCAGGGGGGCCGCCCGTACGGACACTCTCGGGATCCCGCGGGCAGTACGGACATGCCTCAGGGCTGCTGCTTGGAACTCGGTGAGTTGACTCGGTGGGTCGACTCAGCGGGTTGACTCAGTGATTTGACTCAGTGGGTTAACTCGATGATTTGACTCGGTGTTTTGACTCGACGGTTTGACTCGGCGGGTTGACTCAGTGATTTGACTCAGCGGGTTGATTCAATGAGTTTGATTTTTTTAGGATTTTTTTACTGGTTTTTCTTATGGGGGATTTTTTCAGGCTGATGTTTAGGGGCGAGTTGACTGGGTTCAGACTTGAGTTAGGCTATGGATTGGGGCTTACAAGGGTGAGTTTAGCTGAATTTGGACATGGGATTTGGTGGTATGGTCCTCCATTTATCCAGCTATCTCTACCAACAGTGTAGTCGAAGGTGGGGTGTCTACACCAACAACCAACTTTTCTTATAAAAGAATATCTTATTATTAATTATAGAAAAATTATATTTTATTCTTTAATGTGCTTACAAGAGACCCTACCTAATTAATGGATTAGATTTGCTAAACATACAGTGCATTGCCTGAAAATATAACGTATATACTCATGAGTGCATTCGTATCAAGCATTGGACTATACTATTGTATTAATCCCTCCCTGATTCCTAGGGATTAGTGTTTGAATGAAGTGAAAAAAATAAAAATAAAAAAAACGCATTAAAGAGAGGAAGCGAGAGCTCTCTGTGCCCCCGGCTGTCTGGGGCCCATATAAATGTCCGAGACAAATACAATTTAAAAAAAAAAAAAAAAAAAAAAACAGAGAGATCCAAAACTCATCTTGTCCACGGTACACGAAACAGTGGGTATTGAACACTTGGCGGGGGCAGAAGTGTAGTATCAGTACGATATTTCTTCCAACTGTTTATCTAAGTGGTAATAATTCTATGGACGGTTTGGATACATATAAATATCATGGTAAGCTCCAGAAGGGTTTCAGCGGTGGACGTTGCTGTTCTCACTGTTTTGTTGGTGTGGCCCATCTGAGTTTTGGATATTCCTGATTTTAAGAATCCTGTCGTATTGTGGTCTTTAAAAACAGATGGACGGAGTGCAATTTCCATGGACATCTCTGTGCCCGTGGTCACAGACTCACAGGCAATCCGCTCACGCCTGCACTGTCTTGGCAAGAATTTGTAGGGTCAACCCTCATGCAAGGAGTTAATCCATGGGGTCCATCCCTTTTGACAGACCATTTTAGAGTATGAACTAAAAAAATCAGGCATATCTAGGCTCAAGTGGATCGCTACATAGAAGAAGGGGTGATAATGAAGAAGGGGTGATGATGACCAGTGGATCGCTTCATAGAAGAAGGGGTGATAATGACCACCACCATTGAGACCTTCTTTGGGTCCACTATGTTTATTTGTCATTCAACCTGTTCATAAGGTCAGATAGACCTGGACGAGGGGAAAAATATAAATATCAACTTGATCCAAAACTTCTACAGCTCCAAATGAGTTTTTAATGGTGGGTGTTCAATCCCAATCGTGTGGTCCATCTAAGACTTGGATATCCCTTTTTTTTGGGTTCATTTCCTAAAATAATTTGGCAGTTAGATGGTCGGTGTGGATAAAACCAATACATCATGGTGGGCCCCACAGAGCCTAGCCATGGAGAAGCAACTGTTTCAATAGATGCGGATTGCTGGCCAAAGCCTTATGCAAAAACTTACTACAACAAGAAGGTAGGAGGGGCTCACCATGATGTTTGCCCTCAACAGGATTTTCCTGTTTGCCAACCACCTCGTTGGTCCAGCTTAGCACTAACGACAATCAAGGGCAGGCAAACGAGAAAATCTTGTCGAATCCAAGCAGAAGATCTGGATTTTGTGATAAATCCACCCCATCCATCCATTTTTTCAAATCATGTTAGGAATAGGGCTAAAAAATGAGGCATATCCTAAACTCATGTGGGCCAAGCAACAGGAAAAGGTGGGTAAGGGATTGTCTACTGCTGAAACTTGCCTGGTCCGCCCGTCCACCGTCCACATTGTTCATAAGGTCCTTCCTAGTGGAATGAACTGAAAGTACAAAAATATTAGCTAGATCCAAAACTTATATGGCCCCATGATACTTCAACGGTGGACATTCAATCCTCACTTTTTCCTATTGTGTTGCCCACTCGAGTTTTTGATCTACTTCATGTTTTGGCCCATGTCCTACCATGATCTAAAAAAATGGATGGTGTAAATTTATCGAAAATATCATGTTGGGCCCCAACTAGCATCCTAACTTCCCGTCATATAAGTTCTTAGGAGTAGAGAGAATATTGAATGATGGGGCATTAAATGAAGAGAGAGAGGAAGAGGAGGCTTGTTTTTAAAAAGAATACAGGATAATTATAGAAATTTTACACGTGTGATGTATTTGTGTGATGCACCATATGAGTAACAAACTCTATCCGTTAATCACGTAGAGTCCTTTGTAAGCATGTGAAAGATGTTAAATACATTTTTTTTGGTTTGGAAATCCATTCTAATGGTTGATATTCAATTAACATGTGTGGCTCCCATCATAAGGACTGTTTATCAATTTTTTATCGACAAAATTTAATTAGGGAGCTCTATTTGATAAACAAGCTAGATCTATGGTGGTACATATTCCCATCTTACCTAAGTAAGATTTGATGTCACGTAGCTCCTCATGAGGGGCATTGCATGTGTAAAGATAGAGGTATTTTTGCCATTTAATGCCCAGCTAGTTGGACCAATTTGAATTGTCCAACTATTGTGTGTGAGCATATCTCTCTCTCTCTCTCTCTCTCTCTCTCTCTCTCTCTTGCTCGCTATATATATATATATATATATATATATATATATATATATATATATATATATATATATATATATATATACTTCTGATATTCATAGTAGATCGCTTTGTGCCGTGGTTTTTTACTAGTTGGGGAGTTTTTCCACGTAAAATCAGATTGTCTCTGTGTAGTTGATTGCATGCGAGTGTGATTGCATTGTGTTGCTCGTATGATTCTATATTTTGTTGTGTTGATTGGCCTGCTTCTGCTATCGGTTTTCCCAACAATATGGAACCGATCGAAACCTAACTCAAAGTACCAAACTTGATTATATTTGGATTTAGGTCCAAACTCGACCTAGCAAGATCTAAACTCAATCTGCTATGTTCAGTCGATTCAAGAACTCTAGGACTTGACCTAAACTTGACCGGTTAAATGTTGGATATTTTCAAAATATAAAATTATGTGGAGTTGTTTTCATTTTTCTACTAAAAAACCTTTTAATAGTTTTGTTTTATATTTTAATAATGCTTGTCTTATTTAAGAGAAAATAAGTTTAGAGGATTAGTGGCTAGAAGAGAGGGAATAGGGTTTTTCCACATCATGGGTTTGAGCTACAAGCACCTTAACGATGGCAGGAAGCACTGTTTGCATGTGTGCCCAAGTGGGCTGCTTGGGTGCCTTTTAGGGGGCATTTGGATCGTAAGTTACTTAAGCCACTTATGCCTCACATAGCTTATCTTGGTTTCTACTTATTAAGTAGATAAGTATGTTTGATAAACAATATGCTTCTCAACTTAGCTCCTCCTCTCTTTCGTCTACCCATGCCTCTCTTCAACAACCTATGAAAAGTAAAAAAGCTAAAAGAATTATCTGAAATGATGAAATAATTTTAAGTAAAAATGTTACTTGTAATTAATCATAAACCAAACTTGTCTAAAATAAGTTACTTATCTATTGCCGCAAGTAGAAAAAGTAACTTATTTGGTGGTAAGTTGTGTAAACTTGACTCTACATTGTACACGCTTAAGTTATGTAAACTATCTTTACAATGCAAAGAGCTTAACTCTTTACAAGTTGTAAACACTTTATACATTTTTCCTCTCATCCAGAAAAATTCTTATAAAGGGTTTTTAGGTGAAGTGTTTACCGCTTTTGGATTTCACCTGCATAGGATTGTCTATACTGGTCCATGTCTGGTCCACTTGAGCTGGGTTCGGCTTGAGCTTAGAGCCCATTGGTGGGCTTAGCCTATTTTTAGGCGTGTGCCGTGGCGGACACAGGTGGTTAATGCCTATTAAGGGTGCAACTGCAACTTAGGTACGTTGGATCATGTTGATGGTCAATTGAAGCCAACCCTACTTCAAGAGGAGTTAGTCTAGGCTCGATGCAACCCTTGATCCAACCCAAGCCTAGCCCAAGGTATTGAATACTAAACCCAAGTGCAGCTGGGGTGGGTCAGGTAATATCTTGTTGGGTCAAATTAGCACTTGTAATTAGTAATCTAACACATAAAATCAAACTTCTAGCCCATTAGCACATTGATACTATGGTCACATGGCAGAATCTGCAATATAGATAATTCCTGTCATCGAGACCACTCGCCATATGGCTTTAGAAAAGTTCCAATCATTAAACTTTATTTTCCATGTATGGACAGGCTTTTGATCATGAACCTTATATAGCATAGAGTATATAGACCGTTTTAATCATGAAACCTATTTTCCATGCAAGGCATGATCTTACATTTATAACATGTATATTAGTCATAAACATAAATATAAGGTAGGTTGCCTTGGCTACAAACCAAACCCAGCTTGGGTTGAGCCAATGATTTTCAACCTAAGCCCAACCCAACCTAGTAGGTTTGGGTTGGGTCCAACCCCAAGTTGAACCCTAGTACCTGTGGCCTTAGTACTATGCTAATTAACAAGATGGGCCTGTCCTAGTTCCAGTTAAAGCATATGGTTTGTGCCTGGGTTTAACTCGAGCCCTTCGACTCATCTTCATGTCGGGCCTGGATATGAGCCCTAAGAAACTGGCACGGACCATGATGATTATGCATGATCTGAGCTCAAGCCCAACCACTCATTTTTGTGTAAGATCTAGGTTGTTCATTAAGTGTACTCCATCATGCATTGTCTATAACAAAATTGCCCTTGATATCCTAAACAGGCTACAAGCAGGCTCTTAAATCAACGCCGGCCCAGTTATTGAATGGGCTTAATTTTTTTGTCTAAGCCTAGCTCTCAGGTCTAGTATTCTAGCCTAACCCCAGTCCAAATTGGTCCATTCCCGAAAGCCTAATGGGCCATTTGGGCTGGGCTGGGCTTGAACTCGAGCATTTAGACCTAATCCATGGGTTGTGCCTGGATATGCTTCAACCTATCCATACCCTATTAAATGGGGCCCATGATCAAGTGATCCATGATCCAGACTGTTGATTAGATGGGCACCGCCATGTATAGGGTTCCCCTAAAATATTGCTAGATTGAATTTTGTACGTCTATGCTCATTGAGGCATCCAATGTGGGCCCAGCTGCACAATATTTACCATGCATAGGCAAGTATATCCAATAAATGATTAGGATCTTGCAATCTCTACGTTTTGTGGTTGGTGGCCCAAGCCCACATGCACCTCCAGCTGAGGTCCTGTGGGAACCTGGCAGTTAGCACGTGTGCGACATCCAGGCCGCACATTAGGTGGGCCATGCCATCCTTATAACTTGCACCGATTATCAGGTTGGTCAACTCATTAGGTGGGTTAGGCCCACCCTAAGCCCAGTTCTTTTTTTCGTTGGGCCTGGAAGTTGAGTCATCAAATCTTCTTTTGCAGGACACCAATCAAGGGATCATATTGTCCCGTTGGATGATTTTGATGATGGATATCCCCATGCATATTTGATTCCATCAGATTAACGGTCTGGATCACCAATCCACATGCCCATTATATGCGTTTTTATCCTCACCTTCCATCATATTTTAGTGGAAAGGACAGCACCTACGTGTGGGTCCCACCCTGTTGTATGTGTTTTATCCACGCAGTCCATCCATTTTTTCAGATCATTTTAGTGCATGAGCTCAGAAATTAGGCACATTCAAGGTTCAAGTGGACCACACCACGGAAAGGAATGGAGATAATGACGCCAACCGTGGAAACCTTCCTAGAGCCCCCTTGTGTGTTTATTTTTCCATTCAACCTGTTATAAGATCACACATACCTGGATGATGAAGGGAAAACACAAATACCAGCTTGTTTGAAAATTTCGTGGTCCCTAAGAACAGTCACTACTGTTTCCTGTGATGTGGTCCACTTGAGATTTCTCTCTGCCTCGTTTTTAGGTTCCTTCGCTAAAATGACATGGAAAAATGGATGGACAGTGTGATATAACACATAAACCGCTTGTACATGGATGCGGATTTCCTGCAAAAGCATTAGGCAGAGAGCTATTGAAAACCCAGGTGGGGCACACCACGATATTTGTGAGAAATCTATTACCCCATCTGTATTTTTAGTTCATTGACATGAGATAAAAAAAATTAGCTGGAACCAAAACTCAAGTGGGCCAAAAACGTGAGGATTGAATGACCACAGTTGAAATATTTGTTGGGACACGAACGTCTGAATCAGGCTAATATTTGTGTTTTCATTTCATCTCAGTAGAAATGATGTTATGAACAGTATGGATTTGATATTTGAACAGTAGGAATTTCCTTACCCACCTTTTTCCTTAGTGCAGCCCCACTATAAGTTATGGATTCGAATCATTTTCGTTAGCATGTCCTAAAATGTGCCCACAAGACGGACAGAACATCACAATCGCGTTCCCAGGAGATCCACGTCCCTTCTACATGACGCAATCGGAGTCTCTCGCGCCGTTTGAAATCACATTTTAGGTCATGAGCCAAAAAAATGAAGCAAATCCAAATCTTAAGAGGACCATACCACATGATTGAATCCCCACCATTAAAAACTTTATGGGGGCCACTGGAATGTTTATTTTCCATCCAACCTGTTGAAAAGGTCACAAAGACCTAGATGAAGTAACCACACAAATATCTGCTTGATCCAAAATTTTTGTGGCCCACGAGAAGTTTTTAATGGTTGAGTATTACTGTTTACTGTATTATGGTCCACCTGAGATTCGTATAAACTTCATTTTTTAAATCATGCTCTAAAATGTGTTTTCAAAACGGATGGACGGCGTGGATGTAAGACACACAGTGGACTCCACGGTCGGGATCCACCGAAGCCGCGACCACGAGTCTCTCTTGATTTCTCCCTTGCCTCTCTCTCTGAAGAAGAAGCGATTTCTCTCCCTCTGGTCGATTTCTCTCTCTTTGCCTCTCTCTCCGAAGAAGAAGAAGAAGAAGGGCTTTTCTAGGTAAGCTTGCATGTCTCAAGACGGTGTTATCTTGTTTTTTTCTCGGTCTCTACAGCCCCCAATTTTGGCCATGTGGGGTCCATACACTCGATCCAGGCCGTTGATTCTATCCACGTATGCACCATCCGGGCTATTTATCTGTTGGCCCCGGTTTGTGAAAAACAATTTGCATACAAATGGTCGATCCAGGCCGCCAAACACAATGCAGTATGGATGGTTATCCATGCCGTTGACATACGCACTGGATTATGATCTCGGGTACAGCCAAACACAAGCTATGATGCAGGATTGCTGGGTCATCCGTCAAGGCCCACCAATGGAACCCAGCTGCTGTCTGATCAAGATGCATGGGCAAAAATCAAAATTCAATCCATTTGGACTGTGGGCTCACAAATCCATCGGATGGCTCATGAATGTGACCCAATTGGACTATGGGACCCACAAGACTACTTAGAATTTTTAGAAGACAGGCTCAATCAAAATTGCATTTTGGCTTCAATATACAAACCATATGGGTTTATACACAATATGACTCTAGACAGTTGGATTGTGTGTGCGCTCGTGTGGGTTGGTGGGTGGGTGGGTGGGTTGGTGCGGGCAGGCGGTGGGGGTGGGGGTGGGGGCGGGGGCGGGTGCGGGTGCGGGTGGGCACGCCTGTGTGTGATTTATGTTTATTTGGACCCCTTTATTTTCATAGCTTATCCTCTTTAGTTCAAGTTAAGATATTTTAGGATAGTTTTATGTGGGAGCCAGTGGGGTTTTATTATGGGTTTCTCTGGTTGGAAGTAGGACCTTTTAAAGGCTATATAGCCACACAGAAGATTAAAGACAATGTCTTTGATGATTCAATTGAATATAGTTATTTTCTTGTTTCTTGAGACTAGAAAACATTCTAGAAGAGGGGTTTTTCTTGAAAACTTAGAGGTGAGACTCCTCTAGGCTGTGTTGGTGGTGAGACTCCAATTCCACTATTTATTATTTCCCCTATATTCTTCTGAATTTCCTGGTTGCAATTGAAATATATGTAGCAACACATTGTGCATTTAGAGCTTCAAATTGGTCAGTAGTTTTATCTTATGTTGCCATGCATCTTGTATCTGCATTAAGCTAAGCTTGGGAAATTGTATTTAGCTTTTGACTTTTTACCATTACTTGATATCACCTCTTCCTTTATCAGGTGTTAAAATGGGGGAGCTGGAAACTGAGAAGCATGTTCAATACATTTTAGCTGTTGAAAAGGTTTGTAACACTTTGGGGGGTGCGTTCGGATGCCCTATCAAATTGAATTGAAAATACCAGTCTGACAATGTTGAAACTACCAAGCAGTAATTTCCTTAGCATTCACATTGAGGGTTTGGGCTCCAAATTGCAACCACATTACTTTCAAGTTCTACTTAAGAGGAACATCACTGCATTTTGGTAGCTGCTTCCTCATTTTGAATAGTAGGAATCATCATTAGTATTTGTCATTTCTTGCTGATTAAACCCATAGTTAGAAATTCAACTTGTGCATCTGACCGCATCCTTAGGGCCTCAAGTGGTATCACTGACCGCATCAACCTCTTATTTTTGTACTTTGTCATCAGAAGAAAGATAATTTTGAATCTTTGGTCATGGACCATCTGAGATTGAATGGTGCATATTGGGGCTTGACAACTTTGGATCTTCTCAATAAGCTTGAAAGTGTTGATAAGGAAGCAGTTATTTCATGGGTGATGAAATGTCAAGACGACTGTGGTTTGTGACTTATTCTACACTTCATGTTTGCTATTGTTATGAGGAATTATAGTGCGGCATTTGTACTGTATAAGATTCTGTACATAAGGGAACTGTTGTTTGGTGATCCAGACCAACCATATGATGTCCCACTCCTTGGATGGGAGATGGCCCAAAAATCCACCCAGACTGAAAGATTCTCATTCAGTCCTTGGCCTATTCTTTGTTGAATATGGAATGTTGCTTTGTTCTATTTGTAACTGTCTATTTGCATGCCATGAATTTGAGGTTAGGATATTCTACTCTGGAGATTTATGGACATCTTGCGTGCACTATGGGGTCTGTTAGATGGATGGTCTGGATAACCAAACTGTGTGTACGTTGTCTGCTGAGCAAGACCATATAATTCCTCTATTATTATGTCATTTTGGGTATTTGTAATCTTTGAAAACTTTATATAATGCAATGCTTTTTCTTAAAAACACTAACCATTTCCAGATTATGTTTAGGGCCCATTTTCATATATTCGAAAAATTGACTGCGATATGCATGCTTACGCCTATGCATATTTTGTGGAAGTGGGACCTTATCTTGATCCAAAAATGCAGATACCGCAAGCTTTTCCATTGGTGCCTTGGCTGTCAATTTGCAATTGGATGACAAATATGGATGTGAGGCCCAGAAGTTCATACGATATGCAGGAAGGATACCCCTGTGGATCCATAAGCATGGATTGCTGGCCCCACAAGTCCACACTTACAAACTTGCAGTTTGGCAGCCTTGTGGTTGGCTGAATCTTAGTGCCAAAACCCATCTGATCTGTATAAATACCTGCCAACGAGGTGTTACAAAAGCACGACACATAACAACCCACTCAACATCATCTATCATGATACCCCTAATCATTGTTATCACGAAATGATTCACATATATACATTCAACAATTAAACTATTGCATTGGAACTCATTTGCTACCTCTATAACTGATACCCATTGGATGACAATAACTTTTTTGGGAAAAGAACTGCAAAACAAGTGCTGGAACTATAATTAGATTAAAAACACTTATGTTTATATGATACAAAAGACAGACATATTTAGGCCCATTTTTCAGAAGCGGTCGAGTGGGCTTTCCTCACAATAATTCATATGTCCCGTTTGAAAAAACTACTATGTGGAATAAGGCCATTATGCACTGAGTGGAACCGAGAAAGTTAAAGCCTCAATGCCCATGCAGATGGGCAATGGCCATTGCACTCAATCAAAACTTAGAAACATCGAAACACTCTTTTAATTATATGGGAATTGTTTAGGCAATACATTTTTTCTTCATGTGACTTCATCCAAAAATGCGATATTGAATAGATGAGATTTTAACCCTATGTCTATGTTTGAATGATGTTTATTTATGTGTCCTATCGATTTTTTTCCCGCAAGGATATATGTTCGTAAGCTAAGGGCCTGTTTGGTAAAACTTAGTTTCAGCACTTAATGCTGAAATAGGCATTTTTCAGTGATTTTTCTAATTCAGATCAGTTGGTAAATCAAAAAACTTAAGTGCTTAATTTTGATTTTCACTGAAAAAACAGGTTAATTTTTAAGCTTTCCTCCTTTGACTTAATGCTTAACACGGAATGCGGTAAGTGAGTTTAAGTTAAAATTTTTTTTTTAAATGACGAAGCTGCCCTTTTCATAATTTATGGTGCAAGTTTTCTGTTCAAATTGCGTAGCTATTGTCTTAATGTGGCAAAGTTTTGTGGCCCCATCATGATGCATGTATTTTATATCCAGCATGTTCATCAATTTTGCTACATCATTTTAGGGCATGAGCCAAAAAATGAGACATACCCAAAGCTCAAGTGGACCACACCACAGAGAGATGTGGGGACAATGCCCATTGTTGAAACCTTCTTTGGGACCACCATGATATTTTTATGCCATCCAACCTATTCATAAAGTCACACAGACCTGGATGAAGGGAAAACACAAATATCAGCTTGATCCTAAACTTTTGTGGCCCTCAAGAAGTTTTCAATTGTCCCTGTTCAATCTCCTCCGATTTCTGTGCTGTGGTCCACTTGAGCTTCGGGTCTGCCATATTTTTAGGCTCATGACCTGAATTAATGTGAAAAAAATGCATGAATGGTGTGGATCTACCATTGTGATGGGGCTCATAAAACTTTGTCACATCAATACGGTACCACAAGGTGCCATTATGTCAGGCAATCCCGTTTCGCTTTGGACGTGGATTTCACACCAAAGCATTTACGGGAAGTTCCTGCGTGGGAAAGCTAGGTGTGCTAACAGTGATGTTTGTGAGAAATCCCCCCAGGCCATCCATTTTGCTAGATCATTTTAGGACATCAGAGAAAAAATGAGGCATATCCCAAACTCTAGTAGGCTGCACGACAGGAAACAATGGGCAGGGAAATGCTTACCATTGAAACTACCCCGGGGTCCACTGCGATGTTTATATACCATCCGTACCCTTTATAAGATCATTCCTATTGGGATGAACTGAAAACACAAAAATGTTAGCCTGATTCAAAGCTTTTGTGGCCTTACAAATGTTTCATATGGACGGGGTGGAAAGCTTCCTCCTTGGATATGCCTCATTTCTGGTCCCACGTCCTGAAGTGATTTGGAAAAACATATGGACGGGGTGGATTTATCAAAAACATCACGGTGGGTCGCACCTAACTTTTAGTCTAGAAACTTCCCGCGAGAGGCTTTGGTGCATGATAGGAAAAAAGAGAGGATTGAACGTCCTTGTGGTGTGGTCCGCTTGAGATCTAGATGAATGGAACAGACATATATTAGCTTGATCCAAAACTTTTGTTGCCCCCAAAAAGTTTTTAATGGTGGGAATTAAATCCCTATGGTGTGGTCCGCTTGAGATATGGATCTTCTTCATTTTTGTGTAATTGATCCAGAAAAATGGATAGATTGTATGCAACACATACATCAAGGTGGGCCCCACGATCCTATGTTGCCCTGATAACACCTAATCTACTCCAACTTTGGATGGACATTGACTAAGTGTGGCCCACCGTGATGTTTGTGAGAAATTCACCCTGTCCATCCGTTTTTTCAGATCATGTAAGGGTATGGGCCCACAAATGAGGTAGATCCAAAACTCAAGGGTATGGGCCCACAAAAAAGTGAGGATTGATCGTCCACGTTGAAATATTCTAAGGACCACTAAAGTTTTGGATCAGCTAATATTTTTGTATTTTTGGTTCATACTATAAGGAGTGACCCTCTGAACGGTATGGTTGGCATATAAACATCGTAGTGGACCCCTGGGAGTTTTCAATGGTGTGCATTTCCCTACCAACTTTTTCATGTCATGCAGCCCACTTGAATTTTGGATCTGACTTACTTTTGGGGCCATGTCCTAAAATGATGTGGCAAAATGGATGGACTAGGTGGACTTGACAATGGGTCTCACCTAGTTTCCCGTTGCAAGAAGTTCTTGTGAAGGCTTTTGGAAGCAATTGGCTTCCAAAGCGGTCCAACGAAGGATCCAGATTGCATAGTATATAATACGCCACCAAGGTGGTAGTGTGGTGATGTGGCAAAGTTATGTTGGCCTACATAGTTTTTGTCTTGCACTCCACAAAAGATAGAAATTGAGATAATAGGGGCAAATATGACAAATTGCTAATTTTCAGACCTTTTTTCTGTGTTTACCAAACAAGTTTTTTTTTATAAAAAAATTACTTATTTTCAGATATCAGTACTTTTTTCAGATAAATTACCAAACAGACTTTTCAATACGTATCTATAGTAAAATCCAGCACTTTAAGTTTCCAGTACTTACGTTAATTTTCAGACTTTATTTTTCAGTTTACCAAACACCCCCTAAGTATCCCACTTTAACTTTTCGCAATTTTGATAGAGATATTAATAACAGAGAAGTCTTTAAAGTATGTGTGTTCTAGAAATTATCTGCTATATTTATCTGGCAATTCTTCTCCCATTTTTATTTTTATTTTTATTTTTTGGATCCGAACTCACCTACCTCTCTAGCCCTCAAGAATCCTAGCTAAATGGTGTAATGCCTGCAACTTTAAAGTCCATGGTCTAGTCGTATGGAAATCTAAATTTCACACATGATTTGGCTGATTTGGAAAGAGGTGATTTCATAAGTTTTTACTGACAATTGTAAATCCTGGAACTCAATGGCACAATGCACTCAAATTCAGAGATCCGTTGAAGAATATGGCAGCCATCTTCCACAAAAACCGATTCTCTCAACCAGTGACAAATTATCAATCAAACATGGAATCGAATGAATATCAGCATCCCAAGATGAGCTATTACCTTGGTTAAATGGCAAGTCCTGACCCATGGATCCTTAAAACTCACTTTTGATGGTTAGTTTTGGAGAATCTGTGCCATTGGGGTGCAGGTGGCCTGATCAGGAATGAAAATGAGGTATGTTTGGCTGCATAATGTGAAAAACTTCATAAGTGCACAGTAACTTAGGGATGGCCTTTGGGCTTCTCTTGGGAACTCTTGTAGCCCCAAAAATCCAAGCTACAAAGCTGGAGATTGAAAGTGATTCACCTTGATGATCAACTATGTTAGTGGTCAGATGGAGCTGCCTTGGAGCATAAAAATGCCGCTGGAAAATGGTCTGAAGATGGACTTTTAGTTGGAAGGGCCAACGCATTTTCCTCAAAGCAAATTCTGCTACGGACATTTTGACCAAATCAGCTAAAACAATATATGAAGAATGGCTCTGCTGTTTTCTGGAAATCATTTTAGGTCATGTAAATATGGACAACTCTTCTTTTGTGTTTGGTAGAACTCTTCCTTGCAAGTTATCTTCTTGTTTAATATAAAAAGTATGTTACAGGTTAGCCAAAGGGGAGAGTGAGGGAGGGAGGGTGGGAGAGAGACATTTACCATTCCTATTTATGTATTAAATGTTGGGATTCATTTCTCGTTCCCCTATGGCTGCCAGGCTTCTAGACAAGCCTTAGCCCAGCTCATTTTTGGGCCTCGAAAGTATCTATGTAGCCAGCCTGCAGGCCTAAAATTAAGGTCCAACCTAAGCCCTTGATTGCAAGGACTGGACCCATGATCTGGCCAAAGCTCAACAAAAAGCTGTTAAACCTAAGCCCCAGCTTAGCCCATACATCAACTGGCTCTGAATTTTGAACCAGCTCGGATCCAGTAGGCCTGACATGAAGTCCAATCCCAGTTCTCATTTAATCAAGCCCAATCGGTCTTCCAGCAGGCCTGGGCCATTGAATGTCATAATTTAAATGTTGCATAAGTGAATATGACTATATCTTTTATTATCTTCAGAAGGAAATATTGTTAATGCAAAGGTTTGTCAATCGCCGTGTTTAGTATGTCGTCAAGTCTGTAAAATTACTTGCTGCTGAAGATTGAAGACTTGGGACATCTCCGACAAATGCTATTCAGAAGATCGCCATTTCAGACCGGCTTCAATCCTATTCCCTAAACCATTTATCCCAAAACCCTCTTCTATAGATGGCCACACCCACTTAGGAACATCCTAGTAGCCCATGCTATAGTCCCTCTTCCATGTTGATCAACCATGGAGTCGGTTGTGCGAGTAGTTGATGAAAAACAAGTCATATAGCCTAATTGCCACTTCCGATAGGTTCCCGATCCATCAGAAGAAGTTCTGATTGATGCCCGACCGATCGGAGGAAATGCCCAATCAATCGGACAAACGTCCAGCAAAAAATTCAACATACTCTGGACATTATTCAGATCAATCGGAGATGAGTCCGATCAATCGGACAAGGTGTCTTCGATCAATCGGAAAATTATCCAGCAAATTCCAACAACTTTCTCGACATATTTTCGATCAATCGGACCTTGTCTCCGATCAATCAGAGATGAGCCTTCTGATCAATCAGAACCATGTTTGATCAATCAGATAACTTATTTCAGCAAAATAAAAAACGAGCTGATTTTTCTATCCGATCGATCGGAACCTTCTCCGATCCTATCGAGATGACCGTTTTCTATCCGTTGTAAGTCACTCTATATAGCCATCTTGCTTGGATCTTAGACAAAACACCTTGAGGATCATCTAGGGTTTGGTTGGGCTTCTTCCACTTGATATCTCTCTCCCATTCCCTTAGATTTGTTGAGTTCATACTTCAATCCATGTTGATTTGACCAACATTGAATAGCATTCAAAGCTTGGATTGAATCATGAACTCAACCTCTCTTTAATGGCTTCTTGACCTACTCCAAATAGTCATACCCTTGTCATCAATGGCATTAATGATGGTTTAGGTAGAACCCATCCTTCATATAAAAGCCCTATCCTATAGAAGGTTCTCCAAACCCTAATCCCTCACCTTAAAAGCTACAAGCCATCATTTAATGCAAGGTTGCTGATCGAGGGAGCTAAAGAAGAGACCATTCGTGCAAGATGAAGCTTCTTCAAACAACGGCGCTGAATCGGGGCTCATCTCTTATAAGTGGTTAAGCTTATAGAGTCCACTGTTTGATTCCCCCTTCTTGTTGAGATTGGGGTCTAGAGATTGTGACCCAATCTTGGAGTTGTCCTTAAGTAGGACATGTGTGTCCTTAAGCAGGACATGTGTGACCCAATCTCGGAGTTGTCCTTGTGTAGGACTTAGAAGTCCTTGCGTAGGCCTCCGACACGGGAGAATACATGTGTTGTCCTTATGTAGGATTAGTCATTGTGTAGGTTGTAAAAGTTGAGAGGTGAACCTCATTTAAAACCTCCGATAGTGAATGCCGGTGTGCTCAAAGGAGTTGAGCACCTGAACCGGGAGTGGAGTAGACTCATCGTCGAACCACTATACATCGTGCGTAATGTGGTGAATGCATTTTGTCCATTATTATGTCTTGTCTATTAATGCTTATCTGAATTTTCATCTATTAATTGACAAAATGCCCATATGCCATATTTGAATGATTAGTACAATCATGCATATCAACTGTTTGATCAATTGTCTTTACTTGCTAGTACTTAATTGTTTAATTGAAGTATGAATGCGATTGAGTTTTTAAATTAGCAATAATATTTAAAAAGTTCTATTCACCCCCCCTCTAGGACATTAGGCATATCTCCAAGTATCTCTACTCGCGGTAAAACCGCAATTTCAAATATTACTATATCTTTTATTATCTTCAGAAGTGAATATGACTATATCTTTTATTATCTTCACGAGCTGTATCTTGCGTTATGCAGGAGGCTTTGCTGGTAATGTTGGACATGATCCACACATTCTGTTTACTCTTAGCGCTGTCCAGATTTTAGCTCTTTTTGACAAGCTAGATGTTCTTGACATTGATAAGGTGTCGAATTGTATCCCTTTATATAGAAGATTGAGGTTTGAGATGCTTATTGTTCATGCCTCTGGACTTCTTTTTGTGCCTCAAAAGAATTCTATACAAAACATCATCATCATCATCATCATCATATCAACATAAAGAGCGCTCCTAAAAAAACAAAAAGTAGGAGAAGAAAGCAACATAAAGAGTATTACTTGGAAAATAAAAGTCCTTGATTTTTTTGTATATCATTTTGGAACTGCAACCTGAATTCTTATTGGCATTAAACCATGCATTATTGTAGGATTTTATCTTGCCGAGCAGGATTACCACATGACAAGATAAAGAGAATTTAGCTATCCTCTGACAGTGGAAAACCTGAAACACCAGCACATCAATAGAGACATATGATGACGTTGAAGAATGTACTCATCGTATAATTTCAGTTCATAAATGCATAAGATATTGTAAAATCTATATGTCTAGCTTTGTTTACATTTCATGGCTATTATGTAGAAAAGGGAGCGTTCCTTCCCAATTGGGGCCTTTTGGGAAGGATGAAAAATTTGGGAAAGAAATTGCTTGTCATGGATATCTACTTCTCTCCTCTTTGAGTAAAAAAAAAGTAGGTATAAAAATCTGTTTCCATTTCCAAGGTTTTACTAAAAAACATGGATATCAATTATCAATTTCTTAAAATAATTAATATATATATATATATATATATATATATATATATATATATATATATATATATATATATTTGCAAGGGTGAGAGGAGATCAGTCTTTATGTTTGACCATTGAAATCCATGGAAAACTACACTTTAAACTAAACAACATAGTGACAATTGGATTCCAGTATTCAGTTTCCTGAGTAATACAAACGAGTATGCAACAGGCTCATCTGGGTCATGTTTTCCTTCGGATCTAGATCTGGAAATATTGTAGAACAAACACCTCAGAAGGTACTAAGACTGGAGGATTCACAACAGTGCACTGGTCAAAACTCGAAACTAGTGATCAAGCACCCTCCTTTCTTTTCTACCATATGAAACACATACCCGAAGGGAAGCAAAACATGCCATATCTCAAGAAAAACTCCAAAATTTTCTTTTCTGATTCCAAAATATAAATAGGCTGTTACAACTTGCAAGGAAGTGGCAGGAATAAAGAGAATAAAACAGTGAGTTCTGTAGTAGGGAGATTAGAAGATAATGGCAGGAATGAAGAGAACACAACAATGACTTCTGTGGTGGGGAGATAGGTGGGTGCATGATGGGGGCATCGGGCCATTATGTTCCTTTTCCTGAGTGTACCAGCGTAGGAGACGTGTTGCGCCCATCTCATTGTGGTTTAATGACATTTGAGGAGCACGTGAGAGGAGTAAGTAGCATACATGAGCAACAGGAGCATAACAGAGGAGCGCGTTGACTATTTTTTTTTTTTTTTTTTCCATAGGCGTTATTTTGTTTTTTTGTTTTCCTTTTCTTTTCTTGTTTAGGCACTTTAGTGTATTTTTTTTTAAACATGGACTATATATACTCTATTAGAAACCCTATTTTTATTATGCTACGATGAATATTGAGAGAAAAAAAAAAAACCTTCATTGCTTGAGATGAGCATGATTCTTCTAGTGATTGGAGCTTCTTTGGTGTGATGTTGGCTATCTTCATTCTAGCTTTCTTCCCTCTAATTTTCTCTATGATTTCAGGTATTTAAATTTTTTTTTTTTTCTACATCCATTGGATAGAATCTTTGATTTTTCTTTGAATCAATAGCCTAAACCCTTGATCCTTGAAACCCTTTGATTCGACGTAGTCTCCCACCACCTTAAACTTCATTTTTTTCCCAAAACCTCAACTTCCTTCAATCTGAAACCCTTATACAGTTATACCTAATTTTAGCCAACACAACTTTTAAATCCGACCATCCCTTTCACCCAAATCCAATTTTCAGATTTACCGTGGCCTTAACTTCATAGATCCCTAATTCCCAAATCACCTAAACCCTAACCCTAACCCTAACCCTAACCCTAACCCTAATCCTTATTAAACCCTAATTTCAGCCATATCTTAGAAACCTTAAAACATTCCCCTTTGATTTTAGGATTAACCCTATGTTTGGATGTGGAAGTTTTACCTTCTATGGGTCCCGGCCATTGAGATTTTGTAATTCTTTCACTACATACTTATGATTTATGATTGTGGTGCATGATTTCTTTGTTGATTTGAATTCTCGCACATGTGATTGATTAATTTTAATTTAATCATTCGCTGTTATACATTTCCACTATAGCTTCATTTCGCATCGTATAGGTAAGCTCATTGTCTTGCGTCAGTGCAACTAAGTTGTGAGGGCGTGTTTGGATTTCATACGCCGCCGGATAGTATTGTATATTGGCGCATGTACGGAATACGGTCGACAAACACTAAGTACAATCTAACACAATTGTCGGAAAAACTTTGTTTGGTTACGAATTGGAAATAGGTGTAATTGAAAAGCTAAACAAATTTTTGTTTGTTTTTTGAAGTAGGCAAGGCATATAATGACTGAAAAAAATGAGTTGGTGTAACGCTAGTGCAAATACTAATCAATATTCTTACAGAGCCAAATACAAACTCTGATTGTGGAGTCGTAGCTCCTACTTCCAACAGAGGGAGGCTAATAGAATTTCATTTGATTGGTACACCTCTTCTTGGATTAAAGTAATCTCAAATGTTAATGATAATCCAACAACAAAAATCCAACACGTCATTCCACGATACTCATAATATCACTAGTATTAATTCCACAACTAACGTGAGAGTTGAAAGCCACACCCATCATGCAATGATGCATCCACAAACAGTACCCAAAAAAGATGGGACATTGTAAATGTCTGAAAAATATCTACACCGGACCCATAGAGTTTTTTTAAAAAAAGGGGGCAATTTCTTCTAATATTGAGCCCACCAGAGTTACGCTTAAAATGAAAAAACACCAAACAACCAGGAAGAGCATCAACCCAAGGAGCATGCCAATCAAAGCTTTCACCTTCGAATGATTGATGCGAATAGTCCAATAGTCGTCTTCATCCGTTATTTCAGGCCTTCCATTGGACTGTTGCGAAGTCTCTCTTCCATTGGAATCAGGACGGAAGCCGTTACTTTCACCTTCCAAATGAGTATTGTTTACGAGGGTTCCACTGGTTCAACGACATTTCATCCTCTACTCCAGAAAAGTGCATGTGTGAGTGTCGGATGGCTTGTTGCTGCACCGCTGCAGGTCTTGCATTTTTTGTATATGCTTTCTCCACACAGATTCTGTGTCCTCCAACTTCTTGTATGACTTATGCTAGATACAGCTGTATCTATCAACTTGTTGATTGCAGTCATTCCAATTATCGTATATTCCAGGCACTTGGCCAATGAATACGATGTAGAATTTCCCTTTGAGATCTCTGAATCACAGAAAGAAGATGGAAATTAATAAGTGCTAGAAGGTGATTTATCAGAAGAGTAATGAAAAGGGCCTTACAAAGATAAAGAGGAAATGTTCACAAGCCTACTCATAGATGTTTCCACGTCGTGTTCCACTTTACAATGGAAACCTCTCACCTGTCATTTCATGTCAGAAGTTGGTGTAATTGAGATACAAAGGTAGAAGACAATACGAGCAGTTATGAGAATCAGTCGCAGAGATATTTACAACCTGCGTTATTGTCCCACATTGGAGCCCAACTTCGACCAAGCTCGTGAAGTTACACCCTTGCCTACGAAGATGTCTTTGCAGTCTCATCTCCTAGCGAAAGCACTTATTTCGACTAACTTTGCATGTAGTGTAAAGGAGACGTGTCTACTTCTCATGTAAAGAACTGACACCGTTTGAATTTCGGGCGGTGTGGTAGATCAGATGTCAATCGTAGCCATACACTTGTTAAAATTAATCATTACCCATATTACCGTAAAATACAATACACATACGTTTTCCAAACACGCCCTAAATGAAGATCATAACTTGGAATGTTAGGGGGTTGGGGTGTATGCAGAAAAGGGGGCAGTTTAAAGATATGTGTAAAAGATACAAAATTCAGCCAGCAGTGATTCAGGAAACTAAGCTGAAAGAAACAAATCAAGGGATAATAAATTCCATTTGGTGGGGTAAGCAAAAAAGAATGGCTAGCAGCAGATGCGATTGGAGCAGCAGGAGGAATTCTGCTCATTTGGAACTTGGCAATTTGGAGTAGAGAGGATAGCTGGATAAGTAATTACTCGGTGTTAATGCTAAAGGAGGGGGGGTCCAGTTTCAGATGGTGCTTCTCTTCAGTTCATGGGTCCTGTAAATTGAAACATTGAGATGAGTTCTGGGCAGAATTGGATTCATGTCGTAGCAGGTGGGGTGTGCCATGGCGTGTGGAAGGAGATTTGAATGCAGTTAGATTTCTTCATGAAAAGTCAAATGAGGGTCAGTTGATAATTTGCATTTTGATTCAATTTCGGTAGAATAGGTGGATTCTTTGGAAAAATCTTTTTCTGAGGAGGAAATCAAGAAAGCAGTAGCAGAACTGGGCAGTAATAAAGTACCGGGGCCAAATGGTTTTTCATTAGCATTTTATCATAAATTTTGGGAGTGTGTGAAGGGAGATGTGTTAAGCTTTATGTAAGAATTCTTTGAGAAAGCCTTAATAGTGATGATTCCCAAAAAAGAAGGAGCTGAATGTTTGAGAGATTTCCATCCTATTTGTTTGCTAGGTGGTCCATATAAGATATTAGCAAAGGTGTTGGCATCTAGATTTCAGAAGGTGTCAGGAAGTATTATTTCAGTCTTGAGGGGCCTTTATGGATGGAAGATAGATCGTTGATTGATCTTTACAGGCAAATGAATGTGTCGACTCTTGTTATAGAAAAAAGGGAGAAAAGCATAGTTTGCAAGCTAGATATTGAAAAGGCATATGATCGTGTCGACTAGGCGTTTCTAGACTATATGTTGGGCAGGTTAGGATGTGGATCCAAATGGCATTCTTGGATGCGAATTTGTGTGAGATCGGCAAAATTTTTCATATTGGTGAATGGCTCGCCGAAGGGGTTCTTTGCCACTTCCCATGTGTTTCGTCAAGGTGATCCTTTATCTCCTTTCCTTTTCGTCACAATAATGGAGGCTCTTAGTAAAATGTTAGACAGAGGCGTTTAGGTCAGTTTGGATAAAGGTTTTGGGGTGGATAATACGAATTTTCAGATCTCCTACATCCAATATGCGAATTTTCTAGTCTTGCCCCAGATCGCTTCGTTCGGGTGAAGGATTGTTACTCTTGGGTCGAAGAGTCTATGGTGTGGAACCCTCATTGCCGAAGGAATTTGACAGATACCAAGTGTGAAGAGTTTGTGGATTTGATGGCCCTCTTGCAGTCGGTGAAGTTGGAATGGTCAGAAGAGGACATGGTTAGTTGGACCACCAGTAGGTCGGGGATATTGACGGTCTCTTCGCTTTACTCCCTCATCTCTGGGATGCCCACCTCTTTTCCCCCACTCATCCCTTTCAGCATTGGTTTTATGGGGCTCCCCCCCCCCCCCCCCCCCCCCCCGAGTTGTAGCCTTTGTTTGGTTGGTGGGTCGGAAAAGAACCCTCACAGTCGACAACCTCCAAAGAAGAGGGTTGGTCCTACCTAATGTTTGTCTTATGTGCATGGGAAACGAGGAAACTATCGATCATCTCTTCATTCACTGTCCCTTTGCCAAAATGGTCTGGGACTATTTTATTTCTTTCCAGGTGATGTGGGTTATGCCAAAAACTGTTGAAGAGTTGTTGTGGGCTTGGCATGGGGGAGGAGTCGTTAAGGAGCTCAAAGTGTACTGGCGGCTTCTCATTTTGGCCATCCTTTGGGCTGTTTGGAGGGCGAGAAACGGGAGATGCTTTCGGAATCAGGAAGTGGGGATGCATGAGGTGATTTCTAATGTTGTAAGGCTTGTCAATGAATGGGCGGTTTCTGTTAAGGCAGCTCCGGCTGCTTTCCCCCATTAGTTGTGCGCTCTTGGTGTCCGCGCCTAGTATTCTTTTGCTCGCTTTGCGAGCTTTCTAATAAATTTAGTTATCTTTCAAAAAAAAATATGCAGAGGATACTCTTTTATTGTGTAAGGCAGATGATTTCATTGTGCAAAATCTTCGATCAATTATAGTAAGTTTTGAGGTGGTATCCGGCTTGAAAGTCAATATATCCAAAAGTGAGATTTAGGGATACGCATATCTAAAGAAGTAGTTTGGGACTTTGCGTCGATATTCGGATGTCAGGAAGCTTCCTTTCCAACAACGTACTCAGGTTTACCGTTGTGCATAGGGAGACCGACGAAACATGTGGGACAGAGTTATAGAATGATGTGAAAGAAAGATGTCCAAATGGAAAGCTAGGTACTTATCAATGGTTGGGAGAATGATTCTGATTACAATATTTATGTTTAATCTTCCTATCTACTTTATGTCTCTCTTTAAATGCCCAAAGTTTATTCTAAATGTTTTGGAGAGATGAAGGAGGGAGTTCTTGTGGGGAGGGTCGAGAGAGAAATAAAGGTTCCATCTTTTGAAATAAGAAGAAGTGTGTAAACCGACAGACCAAGGAGGTGCAGGATTTAGGAAGTTAGAGGAGATGAATCTAGCTTTGTTGGGAAAATGGGTTTGGAGGTTTGCGTTGGAGGGAGAAGCTAAATGGAGGGAGGTCATATTGGGAAAGTACAAGGTAGATGAAGGGGGGTAGTGGACAAAGGCATCATCTTTATATCGATCTTCTTATCTGTGGAAATCAGTGGCGTCCCTAAAAGAGAAAGTGTGGGTGGGTAAAGGCTTTAATCTGGGGGACGATAATAGAATTAGTTTTTGGGATGATAGATGGGTTGGAGACGCAAAGCTAAGTGATGGGTTTCCATCAATAGCAGGGCTAGCTAGGGAAGAGGGGGTGAAGGTGAGCAATTGTTATTTAGTTAGGGGCGATGAAGTAATTTGGGTTTCTATTTTTAGAAGAAATCTAGCGGGCAATGTTCACAAATAGGATTCCATCACGGGGTTAAAAGAGAAATCCGGTTCTTTTTCAGTTGGATCCTTGATCCCTCTATAGGTTTATGAGTGAAAGGGAGGAATATGATGGGTTATCTTCAACGACCTATCTACAGAGCTACGGGCTCCTTTGGGGGGGGGGGGGGGGGGGGGGGGGGGGGGCTTTTGGATGGCTAGTGGGGATGAATAAAGTGTTGACAATCGACAATCTTTGCAAAAGGAAGATCATCCTCAAGATGGGGAATCTGTAGATACATTTTATTCATTGCTCCTTGCAAGGGAGGTGTGGGATCATTTTCTTTAGTTTTTCGGGGTTCTATGGGTGTTTCCAAGTTCAATAGAGGATTTCTTATCTCTTGGCATTGGCAGGGGGATAGGGAAGTCAGGGAAGGAAAAGGATGTGGTGATTAAGCTTGTTAGCGATTCTATAGGCTTTATGGTGGGGAAAGACAATGAGAGGTGCTTCATAACTAAAAGAGAGGAGCATTAGAAGTTTTCAAAAGGACATTTCTCAAGGTTAAGGAATGGGAAGTGTAGATCCAAGCTTCCCTTTCAGTTTTGCTAAGGTGTCATTTCTTCTTGTATCCGTTGCATTTTTTGTACCATTTGTATATTTAGGCCTTCGACCTTTTTAAGGAAATATCATCATTGGTTCAACAAAAAAAATAAAAACTTGCAAGCAAGGAGACCTTTATATAGACTTTTGACAACTAAGAAACCTTGATGCAATTAAAATTACCAAAATGCCCTTGAATCCGATCACAACCATAAGGCTTATTATAAGTCAGTCATAACTCACTCACTGAGACCAATTTTATGTCATTCTTTCATGGTTTGATACTGGAAAAGTGGTCCCCTAAAAGAGTGATAAAAATACAAAGGACACTTATTGGATAAGTCATGACTTACTCTAACCAAAGCAATTAATTGATATAAATAAATACTATAAACTTAAGGACCATTTGATTGCTCCAATGTCCTCCCAATGTAATATGACCATCGATCTTGTCATATTCATCATCTGACCCTGGATCTGGTCTAGATTATCAATCAAGATATTATGGACGGTAGGATTGGTCAGATCTTTGATAGGCCAGCTTGTGTGACCTTTTGGTTGTGTCACCGAGGATCCATAGGGGTTTTGCATGTCCACGTTTTGGATTCCCTATATCCAAAACGGCCTTAGGTTTGTGTTTTAATTCCCTATAAACCTTTCTATTTAACAGTTATTTCCACCATGTTAGTAGTTTGCATCCCTCTCTCTTATTGTATTTTTTTTTTAAATGGCAACAATGTAATTTTATTAATCCGAGCAAAAGAAACTACAAAAAAGGAGGACATGGATGATAAGGAGTCATCCCACCTGGCCCACATCTATGATTGACAACAATTTCCCTAGATTTCATAATATCTTCCCATTTATAATACAACCCTTAAGTGGGTATCCACAATGACCAAAAAGAAGCTCTTAGGGTATATCATAATTAGACTTCTGATCTATTGTTGAAGGTTTTATTATTTTGGTCTTGGCACATGGGTCATAGACTGCATGGCAGGGATGATCTCCATAGGGTTCTCTCTCTTTTTGGATAATCCCCCTTTCCAAGCCTGTATGATGCCTTTCATGGATGCAGATTGGGTAGTACCCCCACCCGTCCCTAGCTAGGAGTGGACAGGGGCTCTGAGGGGCCACGGTGATGTATGGGTTTCATCCACACTGTCCATCCATTTGCCATAGCATTTTAAGGTACAAGCCCAAAAATTAGGTAGTTCTAAGGCTCAAGTGGACCACACAGTGGGGATTAAACACCTACTGTTGCAAAATTTTTTGTGGACTATAGAAGTTTTAGATCAAGCTGAGATTAGTGTTTTCCCTTCATCCAGGTCTATGTGACCTTGTGAATAGGTTGGATGGAATGTGCATCCCCAACATCTGTCTTCTATGCTACCGTTCTGAAGAAACAGTGGACCACCTTTTCATCCACTGTCCCTTCCCTTCTGATATCTGGTGGAGCATTCTTAGAATGTCCAGGGTAGCTTGGGTTATGCCTTCTGCTATGGACGATCTCCTTTGTGGGTGGCATGCTAAATTGGGAAGGGCGATGGGTAAAAGAAAGTGGAGGACTTATTTCTGGCTGTCCTGTGGGCGATTTGGGCAAAAAAGGGATAATCTTTTTTAAAAAAATTATAGTATGTCTGCAGCAGGAGTGTTCTCTCGAGTACTTGTCCTTTTCCAGGAATAGGCTACTTAGTTTATTCTTGAGTTTGGGGTTCACTGTCATGGGACAGTTTTATTTGGGCTGGGGTTTTTCTTTTTCTTTTTCTTTATTGTTTTTTTTCCCCTTTTGTTTGCTTTCTTTTTGTTTGTAGTTTCTTTGTTTTCATTTTCTTATTCAATAAAATCTTTACCTTTCCAAAAAAATTAACCATCACAGTGGGCCCTAAGAAGGTTCAACGGTGGGTGTCATTATCACCACTGCTTACTGTGGTGTTGTCCACTTGAGCCTTCCTTGGATCTGCCTCATTTTGGGGCGTGTACGCGAAAATGACATGGCAAAATGGATGGATGGTGTGGATTAAACCCATACATAATGGTGGCCCCTCAGAGCCCCTATCCGTTCCTAGCTAGGGACGGGTGGGGGTAGTACCCAATCCACGTCTGCTTTTGATTGACCCAGACACCGTCCATAGAATTTGAAAGAGGCGAAAGAACCTCCACCAGAGATTGGTAGTAAACTCGCAGTTGATGAGGAGGTGGTTTACTGATTCTCCATCCTTAAGGCCTAGTGAATGTGATTGACCCAGACATCGTCCATAGAATTTGAAAGAGGCGAAAGAACCTCCACCATAGATTGGTAGCAAACTCGCAGTTGATGAGGAGGTTGTTTACTGATTCTCCATCCTTAAGTTCTAGTGAATGTATGTTTGTTATAATCATGTTTCTTTCGATGTTGATCTATGGTTAGCACTTTGTCTTAAGCGACTAGCCACCCAAAAACAACCACTCTTCGTGTACTGGGGTATATCCATAAATCAGCCAAGGTGTCAGGTTGTGCATTCTTTCCTTCAAGCCTGTGCATCCAACAGGAGGATTTTACTGAGAAGAGGAATTTTTTGACCTTGCATCTCCACTTATTGAGCGATGTCATGCAAAGTGCTGATATTCGGACATGGAGCCTGATGAAATGCTTGATCTCCTCACCTGTGAGATTTCTACGCAACGAAGGGGACCATGTTGTAATGCCCCTGATAGGCTGAAGCAGTGGGTTATTAATTCCCTCTGTTTAGAAGAAACATGATAGGGCCTGCCTAATTTGAAGTAGATTGGACTATCATGAAACCATGAAGTCGTCTCCCATCAAATGAGAGCCCTCTACCTTTTTTTTTTTTTTTTTTTTGAACTTTTTGAAGAGTAGAGCCCTTTTGCTAAATCAGTATGTCCTCCCATCATAGCCTTCCAAATACTCGATGCCCGATAGAGAGAACAATCAGGGGCATACAAGCCTCCAACCTGGGTACTGTACTTGTAACAGATGACCTGTTTCCAGAGGGAATTGTCCTCAGAGCCAAACCTCCATAGCCACTTTCCCGACAATGCTGGATCATCAATCTGAGGTTTCTGATTTCTGTTCCCCCCCCCTCACCCCCTCCCCAACCCCCCCCCCCCCCTGATCATGCCAATTGCATACCTCCTGTCCACCTAACCAAGTGGAATTTTTCCTTACCCTCCATACCTGTCCTGATAAATCCCTTTGCAACCTTTCGATGTGGAAAATGATGCTCATGGGGTATTGAAATAGGGACACCGACATCTTTGATAAGGCTGCTTTGATAAGAGTAATGCAGCCTCCCAGTGAGAAGTATTTACTTTTCCATGTAGATTTCCTAGCCAACCCAAATTAGTTTTGGATAAGGCTTAGATGATGATGATGATGATGTAGATAATGGATTTCCTTTCAACTCTTTCTACCACTGATTTCCATAGTCACTTGACCTGTCCGAGGAAGGAAAGTCCTGCTTTGCATCCAAACACCTTAGTCATGGCTTGCACGCCTTCATTAGGGATACATATGCTGAGCATCTCACTCTTGCTCATGTTAATTTTCTGCCCCCGGTAGTATTTCAAACATTTTATCACCTTTCGTGGTTTATCACCTGTGCCTCTTCGGTGTCGCAAAATAGGAAGGTGTTGTCAGCTTATTGCAAGTTACTTGAGGACTGGTACTGCTAACAGATAAACACTAACCAAACCCTCCTTTGCTTCTTTGGTGATCATCCTTATTGCATGTTATATGTCTCTTCTTTTAGTTTCCCAATAATATTTGCTATGTTTTATTTGTTTTACACATAGAAAATGAAATCTTAGGTCTTTTGATATGCCAGTCAGTGCTGGAATCAGCTCACTTCAGAAGATGTTCTTTTTTTTTTAGCCTGTAGTTTGTGTTTTGGAACTCAATGTACCACCCTTGTCTGACCAATGGAACGATTTTAACTGATTATTTCCTTATTGAAGTTTCTTTAGTTTAATCATAGGTACTGGATCTCCATATTGGTTTAACAGAACAAACTGAATTTTATTTTGTTTGGATGCACACTTCAGAAAATTGGTCTTGGTTCTATACTTTATTATTTAAGAGAAGTGATCGACTATGGATTTGGCCACTAGGGAACAGCCTAAATTGCTCCCAAGAGATGAATAGCTTGTCTACAAGAACATCAATACGTGCCCTTTGGGTGTGTTTGGATGCACCATCGAGTTGGATTGCTGTTACTAGTCTAATAAAGTGGGAATGACTGAATCGCAATCTCCTCAGCATTCACATTGGAGGTCTTGGGTCCAAAGTGGGAATGACCGAATTTCAAGTTGGACTTCAAAGAAATGTAACTGCAATTTGGAGGTGACTTCATTATAGATACAATGAAAGATCATTTATTTGTGTCTTTCTGTCTCAATTATTTCCCTCTCGATTAGCTGGATGTCCAGAATTGAATTGACTTGTTCATCTAAACACAGCCTTTACTGGCTTTAAATTACAGATCTAGTCTTTTCTGTTTACCTTGATCTTAAAGGTAGATATCGCTGGGCTGCAGAATGAAGATGGGTCTTTTGCAGGTGACATGTGGGGTGAAATCGATACTCGGTATTTTTGTCTGGATCTTTAGATATTTGTGATTGATAGTCAAGAATCTTATGTCCATAATATCTACATATTTTGGAGTGTTCTAATCAAGCTTCTTTTCTTTTTGGAGTAGATTTTCTTACATTGCGATTTGTTGTCTCTCACTATTGCACTGCTTGGATAAATTAATGTGGAAAAGGCTGTGAACTATATTGTGAGCTGCAAAAATTTGGATGGTGGGTTTGGATGCACACCTGGAGCAGAGTCTCATGCTGGGCAAAGTAAGTTGTACCTCATTGATGTGCATGCCATAACTTATCATTGGCATTTACCTTTTAAATAATAAAACTTTGGCGTGTTATTTGTTTATGCATTTATTGGCTAATTAATGTGAATAACATAGGTATGCTCAACCTAGCTGTGTATGTTATATAGGTGTCATATATTGATAATCTGGTATTGTTTCTTATCAATGAGAAATGATGCAATGCTGTCAGATCTCTATAAGCTATGGTGCTCCTAGTTGAATTGGTGCGCTTGGACAATCCAACTGATCAACAGGACTGTCTATTAGGCACACATTTTGTGGGTTACCATGCAAAAAATACACCAATCAGTTAATCTGGTCAACCCATAAGTTGGCATCTTTCACAGCAATCTTTTTTCCAAAGTCATGAATGAAATGGTTGGGATCACCTGATAAAAGTGATGATTTAGATCCACAAGTGGTCCATGAGGAATGAGATTTATCAAATTGGTAATTGGATCTATCTTCATATAGACAATCTTGACATCCATTTCATAGATGATTGATCAGATGGTTAGAATTGTCCCAGTTGCCATGATTTTTGCAGGGTATTATGAAATGTGAGCTGGAGCTAATGGACGGTCCAGATCGAGCATTTGGACTGTCCAAGTGTTCCGCTTCAATTAGGTGCACTATTAAGTTATAGTGCTCTTGGGCACTGATCATTTCTCTTCTAGCAATGTGCTGTATTTTCAGTAAGGCTTTTTCTTCTGCGTGTGGCCACGCTTGCTAAACTGGCCTGTGTGAGACACCTGAGCCATTGATTATGTGCATGCGACCATTTTGATAGCTTGGCCAGAAAATATATCTTTAGATTCTTTACACATTTATCAAAATAAAAAGGCTTTTGTCCTCATCTGGCAGGTTGGCCACGTGTGTGTTGAACCAGTTTTAGAAACGATCCATTGTTTTTGCAAACATGTGGCCCGCTAGTTTACTCTATCACCCTTTGTGGACCAGGTCATCTGCATGGATGGATGTCCCACACACATGCTAGCTTTACCACATGTGGCCATCTGTGGAGTTGCATGTGGGCCCATGCAGTAGCTTTCAGGTCTAACGATGTGCTCACCATTGTTGGCTGCAGTCTTTTGTTGTGTGGGTGCGCTAGCAATAACAGGTTCTCTACACCATATTGATAAGGACCTTCTTGGGTGGTGGTTATGTGAGCGGCAAGTTAAATCTGGAGGTCTGAATGGGCGCCCTGAAAAGCTTCCGGATGTGGGTCTTCTTAACCTCAAGCTCTTCTTTAGGAGGTTCTCATGCTCTCCTCTTAAATGGGCCATTGATATCATTTCAGGTCTGCTACTCATGGTGGGTCCTCTCTAGCCTGATAATGATCGACAGAGTGCATTGGATCTCTAAGGATAAACTTGCGAGGTTCATCTTAGATTGTCAGGTTATTTTTGAATTTAAATCTTATTTCTGTTGCTTAAGGTTTGTGCACTTGTAAATCATGAAATATTGATCTTCCAGTAAGAGGAAATACACAGTGTTAGCCTGAGCTACAGTGCATTTCTTCATGCTGGCATTTTGTACAGGTGGGGCCTGCCTTTTGATAATGAGGACCATTATTGCAATGCTGAAAAATTCCACTTTTTATTTTATTTTATTTGAATGGCAACAGTGATTTATTCAAACCGAACAGATGAGCATACAAGAAATAGAATACAGAAAATCGTGGATAGGCAATGCTGAAAAAAATCCGCATCTGAAAATTCTAGCAATCTGATTGGTGGCTTGTGAATGGATGGTCAGAAGTATGTACGGCCAAAATGCCAGACAATACTTCGCCCAAACTAGTGGTACTTTTGGTCTTGTTAAAATCCCATACAGGTTGGGTCCACCTTTCAGTAATCCAGACTGTTCATTGGGTGGTCCTCATTGTGGATGGGTGATAACTCACGAAAAAAAAAAAAAAAAAAAGGAAAAGAAAAAAAAATCGTATGACAATCCTAGCAATCTGACTGTTGGCTTGCAAATTGATGGTCAAAGCATATACGTTCGATCATCAACAGGAGGATTCCAGTTGTCGGATGTCTGGGATTGTTTGATTGCGGAGTGTTTTGGTCAGTCAGCCATCAATGGTGGTGCGGACCTGATGAGTGACCTGGACATTGTCAAATAACCACTTTCTCTAAAAGCTCGAGCCATTAGAGGATGGCATATCAGTGTTTATCGAGGGACTCTAACACTCCCCTGCACATGCGGGGTGGAACTCCACACGGGAACATACTGGGCGAGGGTGGAGGGACACTCACATCCACCCCGCACGGGAACATACTGGGCGAGGGTGGAGGGACACTCACAACCACACACCCAGGTGGAGGGATACTCACAACTCACACCATAAACGGCCCCCCGTGGGAGAATATACTTCCGGTGGCATATTCGCTACTCCCGGGACTTGAACACAAGACCTTCCGCTCTGATTCCATGTCAAACAACCACTTTCTCTAAATGCTTGAGCCGTTAGAGGATGGCATATCAGTGTATATCGAGGGACTCTAACAGACACTGGAAGGTGGGCCCACCTGTATGGAATGCTGGCCAGGACAAAAGCACAGCCACTTTTCAGCAAGCATCACGTAACATCTCTTCTAATAAGCTGGGTATAGTGCACTAACATTATACTGTTCTTTTCTCAAAATTTTCAGGACAAGGAGAATGGAGGAATTTCGGATAGGCCAGAAGATGCCGTTGATGTTTTTCATACCTATTTTGGGGTTGCGGGTATGTAAATTGTGATTTTATTGTTTATTTTCACTGTCCTTTGTTCTTTTATCATTATATATATATATATATACTATATATATATATATATATATATATATATATATATATATATATATATATAATATATATATATATATATATATATATATAGCTATGATTGGTCATTATAAAAATACAGCAATTTCCAACCTCTGCTGAGCTTTGCCAGTCTGTAGACTCTGGATAGCATTGGGTTTCTTTTATCATTATAAAAATACATTGGGTTTCTTTCTTGGATAGCATTAATTGGTGAAAGAAAGAGAGTGTAAAACCTGTTTAGAAAAACTTACAGGTTACAGCTAATGTCAAGTTGCAAAAGGTTTTTCTTCTAGAATCTCGATCACAGTTTTGCTAGATTACGGGGAAAACACTGACTTGCATGTAATGATGGCTGCTCTCAGTGGTTGTCAGACAGTGGGTGTCTTTTTATGACAACAAGCAAACAGCCCTAAGGGCCTGTTTGGTCGGCAGGATTAAATGGGATGGAATTGCATTAAATGGGATTAACACCATTATTGCACAATGATTGCATGTCTGGAAATACCATGGTATTTCGCCTATCCAATCCCCACGATTGGGATCAGATTTTTCCTCGAAAAAACACTGTATTTAGCTAAAACCCATGTTTGGTGGACCATGGAATTGTAATCAATGGACCAGATTCACAACTGATGTCAGTCACTTGCACACGTATGCAGCTCAAATTTCACATGCAAAGGGTGCATATGGATGGACGACATGTATAAAACACATGCGTCAATGTGGGGCCCACAGATGTAGTGGATTTCAAAATCCACCAGAACCACATGGGACCAAATGCAATTCCATCCCACCTGATCTCAACCCTTCCCATCGCCTCAAAACCCCATATGGAATTTGCACAGGACTCAATGCAATTCCATCCCACCTAATCCCACTTTAGCCCATGTACCAAACCGACCCTAAATCGATGTGAGATCCCATATTCCTTCAGAAATTTTACAGATAGATGCATGAAGGAAAATGAGGAAGATATTTGGCCGCAGATGCCAATGTGTTAGTTGTACAATATCTGGAGCATTAATCAGCTGGCATGCCCCTGACTGTAAAATCAGACTGCCCCCTTCATCAGGTCGACAACAGTGGTAAGGAGGGGAATATAGATTAGGTGGAAGATCTTGAAAAGGGAATAGAGGAAGACCTAAGCTTACTTGAATTGAGGTGATGAGGATGGATATGAAGGCTTGTTCTATCAAGAAAAAGGATAGGACCTTAGATATCTTGGGATGGATTGTCAAATCAAGATTTGTGAAGTTGACTCCTAAATAGATGGATAGGATTATTATTATCATCATCATCGTCTACATTGTTATCGTTGCCATCGTATTCGTATTTGTCATTGTTGTTATGATTATGGTAATGATGATGTGGTGTGTTGCCCAACTAATGAGTGGGGTAGCCTGAATTTTGGGGTGGGTTGTATGGTGTATCCTTTGTGTGGCTTATGGATCTTGTTTTGCCAATAATTTCTAAGACCTAATGCTTGGTAAGTGAGCATGTTTACATATCCCTTCTCACCACCTCAATCCAAGCCCTTTCTAGGTCTTTTCTCTCATTCCTATTTCAGGCCCTTCAATTCTAATCAAAGTCCCACTCCTTACTGGAGTCGTCTCAGGTCTTTCGTCAATAATTTGAACCATCTGTTGTTGTGGCCCATCATGTGAGCTTCCATGTCTAGCTCTAGAGCTCCGGATAAAAGAGGATGGTTGATGTTTGGTGGACAGCCAATAAATAAATAAATAACTTCTGCTAATCCATCATTCAAAAGTATGCGTATCCATACAGAGCCTCAACTGATGAATGGCCCAGATCTTGTATCAAAGATCTTCCTTAGTCTCCACCACAAAGATCTCCTCAATATTTCTCTAACTCATTGCACATAAATCATCACTCAGAATTCATTTCTAAAGGAGATAGAGCTTTTAGAGGAAGAAAAAGCCCTTAGGATGAGGCTGTCTCAAGATTACTCAAATCGTCTGGAGGAAGGAATTGGTTACCTTTTTTTTTTTGGGGTTTCGGGGGGGGGGGGCGGGGCGGGATTGTTGTTGTGGAGGACTGGAAGACTTGGAGGAAAAAGAGCGGGTTTGCAAGGCGGTTGTCAGCTATTACAAGTCCCCTTCTCACTGACTGATGAATGGGTGAGACCACGGTAGGATGATCTTGAGGGCTTGTTTGGAAGCTTGTATTTGGAATGCATTGGATTCCACCGCTTAATACACTAGAATCAAGGTGGTTCCGAATCCACCATTGCGTTTGGCAACTAGTAATTAGAATGCACTGGAATCCAAACTTCTCGTTTGGGAGCTTGTATTTGAAATGCACTAGGATTCTTTTTTTTTTTTTTTTTTTTTTTTGAAGATTTCACTAGGATTCTTTAGGATATTCACTAGTCCTAAATTTGATTAACTTAATCAGCTCAATATCGTAAATAGTATACATATGGATATTGAGAGAATGATTGTAACAAGCCCATTAAAATATATACTTTGGCAAAAAATCAAGAAATTTGAGCCGTGGGTGAGCCGCAAATCTAAGGATCTCACAAATGAGCAACTCACCAACGCTTTTTAACCGTCCATTTAGATGGCCAACATTGGACAATTCAGATCATTCTATTGATGTGATTTTAGTGTTGCAGCCGATCATTGGATTTTTTTTGCATTAGTGTGCCATGTGTACAACGAATTAATAGCCTAGGGACCCCACTTCACACCTGCAACTTTATTGCATTTACAGTGGGAGCCAAAAAGGTGTTTCACTCCAAATATACCAGAATCTTAGCAAAAACCTGAGATTTCAAAACATACCTATAGTGTGTATTTGGATTACCTTCAATTCACCCCCAAATACACGGTGCCAAACGACTGATTGTATTCGGATATGCGAGTTTAAGGGAGTTATGGAGGTTTATGTTGCACAGTTTACCGGGGGTTCAAATCGACGGAGAACTTATAACTCCAACTTATACAACTCTTCGGGAAGAGCCTCCTACTCCAATTTCGTTATCAGCTCAGTAACCCTTCGCTGTTCCGGGAGCCTGGACTACCGAAGGGTAACCTAAAGAAAGTTATCAAAACCCTACACCTTTCCTAATACCCGAAGTACCCCCTCAAGATCTGATTTCCGGTTCAAATCGTACTCTCAACCTAAGAGGTAACCGTTGACCTTCACAATCTAAAACCCTGGGGGGGGGGGGGGGGGGGGGGGGGGGTTAACACAAAACCCCTTAACGAGCGGATAGGTGCCCTTCCTTATAAAACCAGAGATTTACGATAAGGAAGTAGTCTTTACTTCAACAAACTAGGAACGGAACGGTTTCTTTGAACATCCTACTTCGACTCCTCAAACGCTTCGAAGAACCAACGGAGGTGTAATATACGATCGTTCTCTACTGTCTCTATCTAATTATACCAACTTCCTATTTAACTACAAAGAGCCAAGCCAGGATACTCAAGAAAGCCAGAAACCTATGCCCACCATGGGTGCACGTGTGCCAGTTGCAAACCGTGATACTCTGGGGGGAACTTTCAGCGCCGAAAACCCACCGAACGGCCTTCTCCCACCTAGGAGTGGACGTTTTCTCCAGTTACTACGACGGTTATATACGTACTACACATGCGGCTCTATCAGCTAGTAGAAAAATAGGTAACGAACGAACGAACGCTGACAGAGAAGGGGACTTCATGGACTAACTTCTCGTGAGAGAGAACCCAGGTCGCAACATCGATAGCCTCCTGGGTTACTTAGAGAATATTCGTAGTATTGGCCGCAACGAACACGGAAGAAAGCTAGAACATGCTGCTAAAGCATTGTACAAGCACGAAGGAAAACTAAAGGAGCATGTTGGGGCTGAGGTAAACCTCATCCCTTAAACTACGTATCCATGTGCCCCACATTTCGACGGGGATAGAATAACTCGCTTCCAGCCGGGTTTTACCGCAATATACGACTAGAGATTAGGTGGTGCTCCTTTAATTGCTTCTATCATAAAAAACGACCCGAAAGAGGATTCCATTGACCTTCCAGCTACGAAGGAAGGCCACAATGTTGAAGTGGGGGTTTCGTCTGCTCCCCTTAACTTTAGCCAAACTCATCCGAGGACCGCTCACGGTAAAATAACTTCCGAAGGTTCATCTCTTACAGTCGCCTCGATGGACATAGGTAGTAATATGCTACTCAATAATTTAAACTATGGAAATTACGCTGGTGTTACCTCAGGAGCACTTCCTTTACTTAGGGAAGACGTAGAAGTTCTCCATTTCTCTAGCCTACTACCCCCCCTGAGCTATGTAGCCCGCAGAAAAGGTTGGTTGTCTATACGACCCCGAAGACTCTGCGGAATGCTCACATACGAAAAGAACTACGAACTCTTAGAGGGAGCGTTCGACCAGGAGGTTGCTACCAGGCCTAGAGTGGTCACCCAAGTCGAAGAAGAACGCTTCATACTACAACTCCACTGAAGAAAACCACACTACCCCGAAGGCAGGAAAAGCCACTGGCTGGGAAAGCCCGATGCATTAGGGCCTCTACTGGAAAGACTTAATCTCGAAGCTACACTAGAAAATCTCTATATGTTAGAATCCACAACACGGGTACTAGAAACACCTTTATCGTTTTAAATGAGAATAGAGAAAAAAGTCCTAGTCTAAACTAGAAACTTCCGGTGAAGTGTATTCCGAACACAAACTAGAGGTAATTATGAAAGAGTCCTCTAACCAATTTTCCCCATATTAATACTATAAATGGTCTCATTCCGAAGAATCCCCTCGCCAGGGCAGCTAGCGTGGCCATAAAGAATAGTTCTCCTCTCTAAAGGAGTCTGAATGCGAAGAACGGGACATGTGGTACTGTACGGTTCCACTGAAGAAGGCGTAACTACATAAAAACCCGGAAACGAATTTTAAGGTAGTATCAAAATCCTCCCAAGAACAGGTCCCGTTTAGCTTTAAAAAGCGAACATTAAGACCGATATTCCCGCCACTCCGGAAATAGAAGCCATATTGGAAGTTAAACCTGTCGAAGACGCCACTTGGCTTAACACTTGAGGAATTAGCAGAGGCCATGCTGTTGCTTCAAGTCCATTAAGTGAGATGCCGGCTTCTTGGTACGGATCCTCCCCATGAACTGAGAAAGGAAGAGCTCTGATAATTGAGAGAAGGATCCGATGGATCGGGGGTTTATGGCCCTGGAACCATGTAACGCACTGCATCCTTTAGGGTTAGGGAAAAAGCCCTACACATAATTCCTGAACCATGTCCCCTCCAGCTCCATAAGGGACTTCTACGTCTCCAGATGTTCGAGAGGATCGCCGGTGCCTGTATACGGAGCGATGATAGGCGTGCGGTATTTCTTAGGCAAGGGTGCCTCTATGACCTCGCGGGTGAAGGGAGACTCGGATCGATGGATTGATGCAAGAGCAATAGGTGGAAAGTTAGATCGATACCGCTGCTCCATATCATCGAAGCGATCCTGGATTCTCTCGAGATCTCCTTCCCATGATAAGGTGTAGCTTGAAGTTTCGACGGCAGACCCTTGAGATTGTTGTTGCCGGGGAAGTACTGGAGTGTATAGAAATGTGAAGGGGGTACCGAGACTTGATTTTTCGTGTGCATTTCGATTTGAAGGAGGAGGATTGGTTGAGCTCGTGGCTCTCCTGCAGAATGTCTGGAAACAACTGGTATAGGTTGTACCGGCGGCCCTTCTGGAGGTTGCTGTTGTGGTTCCGAAAAGTGCTGATCAAACCAATTAGATAAGGTTTGAAGCCCGATTTTGAGAGTTAAGAAGTGTGCTTCTGAGGAAACGCGTAACATCTTCTTAACTACCGGATACGTCGAAAAATGAGTTTTGATGGCATGTTAGAACTCTCTCCTGGAGTATCGCCGTCGAAGCTAGTCTAGGGAGATTTGGTGCTGGTTCACTAATGTCAGGCGGAGGTAACATTTGCCTTGAAGTGGAGGGATGAACCGTCTTATTGGGAGGCATGGTGGGAGATAACGATCATTATAGATGGCTAATTCAGTGACCTGTTCCCACAGACGACACTAATCTGTTTACGTCGGATTTGGTAACAGGATCCTCCAAACGTTCGCCCTCCTTCAAGCCAGCTTCCCCCCAAACCTGAAAGAATACAAGAGAAGACTAAGGGTGGCCGACATCCAGCCGATAGCCCTCCGAAGCTTAAGTTAAACGGGACATGACTGTAAAGTAAACAGCGGGATGAGAGCTTAGAAATTGTCTACCTTTATCCTCTGTGTAGTCATCTATTTATACAAATCCAGGTGATCCAGCCTATTACACAAGACGTTAAGATTGCTGTTGATTTCCAGGGATATGGTGTTTATCCTGTTCATCCTTAGATAAGGGGATGGCCTAATCCAGTTGGACATCTAGTTGATTATGTTCCCTAATGGTTCGGAGCCACGAATAGAGATAAGCCAAAAACCGGCCTATACGGGCTGCTGGTACTAAAAAAGCGGGGTACTCGGGCTCGGGGACAACTGCTTCGCATGTTGAGATGCGACCCCTTTCGACGACCAAGAGCCGAGCTGCTCGCATGTTGAGATGCGACCCCTTTCAACGACCACGAGCCGAGCTGCTCGCATTCGATCGGATAGCTTGGTCAGAGATCTGAGATGAACTATAAACGAAGAGGGCTCACAATTGGACAAACTGATCGTGACTTCTTTTAACCAGTTTCTGATCGTATGCTTCGACGACCAACTTTATCCTACAACACTTTGCTTTTCCAATTGTTCGATTTTTTCTCAATTTGGTTATTCATTTGAGCAAGTACTCCAGATATGCAGTTTGCATTATTTGAGGATAGAGGAACGGTTTTAACTTTCAATCAGGTGAGCTTCCCCCTTTCTCTAAATTTTTCCACTTAGGGTTTGATTTTTCTGATTATTTGATCTGTTTTGATCTGAATCAAACTTATGTCTCTCAATTCTAAGAGATTTCGTTGGATTTTGATCCGATGTCCTACTGATTTAATGTTGTAATTTAGGTTTATTATTTAGAATTAGATATTTATTATTGATTTATGTAATGTCAGGCATTTGAAATACATATTTTGAATTTCTAACTGATTAAGTGGAAAATTACACATTACATTGATTTAAGCAGTTAAAAGGTTATAGATCTATGTAGGGGTGGCAATGGGCCAAGGCTACCTGACTTTTTTTTTAATAGAAGTGAGTATTATTCACAAAAGGTAGGGGAGGCAGAGCCATAATACACATTCGGGCAACCTGGAGGGCCCAAAAAAAGGTTTTTTTTTTTTTTTTCCCAAACAGGTTTTTTGAGGCAGCAAATATGAAATATGTATTTCACCTGCTTATTGAAGCATTAGCACGAATCTTAAGCCTCTTTTTTTTTTTTTACTTTCTTTCTTTCTTTAGAAATTCCCATCCTACTTTTTCAAATAGTTAGTAATTGTAGTGAGGCATGAGTGTGGTCAAGATAGCCATGTTCTTCTTCTCAAGGTGTTATTTATATTATACGTGGGATAGATGAAACTGAGCGCACCACTAGGTCTCACCATGCTGGGAGATGTGGTTTTTTATCGATACATTAGAACCCTTAGACTGGACCTAGAACCCCCCTTTTTGGGCTGTATGGTCCACCTGGTGAGACCCACTTCGCCTATTTTAGTTATAAATCTGATGCACTCATAATACTAAGAAACCTCAAGAATTCACAGCTGCCTATTAGCCAGCTTACTACGGCTTGTTTGTTTAGGAAGAAAACCATGGAAAATCACCATTCCCTTGTTGGTCTGCTCATTGCATGTGGTTTTGTAACTGATGGTGGGCTACTTCTGAAAGGAACCTGATCCATTAGGGACGGTTCTGTTGGGATAGGAGGGCCGGCAACGGAAGCAAAGCCGAACATAAACAGAAAATTCAATCAAACAAGCCACACAATGCAATCACAATGCATACAATCACCCACACATAGACAATCGGATTTTTACGTGGAAAAACCCCTCATGAGTAAAAAACCACGGCACAAAGCGACACAAATCCACTATAATATCAGAAGTTACAAGAGATGGAACCCAAGACCCCAAAAACCCAAGCCCACAAGAGAAATCCCAAGCTTACCCAAGAAGAAACCCTCTTCTCCAAGCTCTTTCTCTCACCTAGAAGCTCCCTCAATCCCCTTTGCAACCATGGTAACCTCTAAACTCGTAATCCCCCTTAAAAAGGAAGAAAAACCGGATTTAGAAACCTCTTGCGCGCAAACCGCGCAAGAAACCGCGTTACAATAGGAGACTACCGACCGGTCGTCCGGCCGGTCGGACACCCCTACCGGCCGGTTGGCCGACCGGTCGGATAGGCTAAAAATTGTCACAGCAAGCCTGCTGCCTGGTTTCACTGTGTGGCCGGCCGGTCGGCCACTCCCACCGACCGGCCTCTGCGCAAAGCTATGATTTGAGGCGTCTGTTTCCTAACAAACTCCACCACGACTCAAATCACCATGCACCTCCTGGCCACACACAATCTCCACCTCTACTTCGTCATCATTATAGTCACGTCGCTTCTCATGCCCCATCGACTCTATCCTTGCATCTTCACACGTCTTGTTGCTCTTCTCATGTGGCCCTTTTTCTCTTACCACACTTGAACAACCGTAGATTCCGCTGCCAATCCCGTAGCTCCACCATGAATAGTGCTCCCGATCACCTTGTAAAGATTATCGCACCTCCGTGCCTTGATCATCACGCGTGCTCCCTTCATCACTTTACAATATCGATCGCAGCTGATGAACCTGCACCCTTTCGCCTCGAGTGCACCAACAGATATCACGTTCCTCTTTATCTCAGGGACATGTTTCACACTTTCAAGTATCCGTTCGACTCCATCGAACATCCTAATGTGCACTGAACCAATCCCCACCACATTGCAAGCGTAGCCATCGCCCATAAACACCGATCCACCATCATGCTCCTTGTATGACATGAATGAGCTTCGGTCAGGACATACATGACATGATGCCCCTGAATCCAAGAGCCACTCTCCACCAAGAGGCTCTATGCCAGATACAGTCAAAACATCACAACCGTCACCACAGTCCTCTACGGTATTGGTTCCTTCCCTAGAAGAACCTCCAGATTTCTCTTACCTTTTCTTAGGATTCGAACAATCCCTTTTCACATGTCCTTCTTCCCCAGAATTCCAGCATCTCGCCTTGTGCCTCCACTTGCCTTTTGATTTAGATTTCGATGAAGGAGATCCTCCACCCCGCTTAGAATTCCTCCCCATCATAACCAGTGCCTCATCAGTAGAGGGACCCACGCCGCTGCTTTTCCTTCTCATCGCCTTCGCCTGAAGGGCTGAGATAACGGTTTCTACGCCAATAGTCTCCCTACCTGCGTACAAAGAGTCTTTGAGAGACTCATATGATTCTGGAAGAGAATTCAACAGGATAAACGCTTGATCCTCGTCCTTCATCGGCTCATCTACATCCATCAACTTGCAAATAAGCCTATTGAAATTGCTGATGTGGCTCTCAACATCGGCCCCCTCCGTCATCCTCAAATTATACAACTGAAGCTTCAAGTATATGCGATTTTCAAGAGATTTCTTCGCATAGATATTCTCTAACTTCGCCCATGTTTTAGCCGCAGTTTTCTCTTTCATGACGTTATACATGACCTCATTTGCTAGGCACAACTGGATTGAGACATTGGCCTTTTCATCGATCTTCTTCCACTCTTCTTCTTTCATAGCTTCTGGTCGCTCTCCAAGGAGCGCAACTTGCAATCCTTGCTGAACTAGAAGGCCTTTCATCTTCACCTTCCAAAGCTCAAAATTATTTTTTCCCGAATACTTCTCTATGTCGAACCTCATGCCTGATGCCATGCTCTTGTCTCAGATTCGAATTTCTGCTACACCCTAACCTGGCTCTGATACTAGTTGTTGGGATAGGAGGGCCGGCAACGGAAGCAAAGCCGAACACAAATAGAAAATTCAATCAAACAAGCCACACAATGCAATCACAATGCATGCAATCACCCACACATAGACAATCGGATTTTTACGTGGAAAAACCCCTCACGGGTAAAAAACCACGGCACAAAGCGACACAAATCCACTATAAAATCAGAAGTTACAAGAGATGGAACCCAAGACCCCAAAAAACCCAAGCCCACAAGAGAAATCCCAAGCTTACCCAAGAAGAAACCCTCTTCTCCAAGCTTTTTCTCTCACCTAGAAGCTCTCTCAATCCCCTTTGCAACCATGGTAACCTCTAAACTCGTAATCCCCCTTAAAAAGGAAGAAAAACCGGATTTAGAAACCTCTTGCGCGTAAACCGCGCAAGAAACCGCGTTACAGTAGGAGACTGCCGACCGGTCATCTGGCCAGTCAGACACCCCTACAGGCCGGTCGGCCGGCCGGTCGGATAGGCTAAAAATTGTCACAGCAAGCCTGCTGCCTGGTTTCACTATGTGGCTGACCGGTCGGCCACTCCCACCGACCGGCCGGTGGCCTCTGTGCAAAGCTATGATTTGAGGCGTCCGTTTCCTAACAAGTTCAATCATTTCATTTTCAAATGTATCCTCATTGCATGTGGTTTTTTTATCCATTCCCTTGTTGGTATGCTCATTGCATTTGGTTTTTTAGGCATGGGCTGTTTTTTAGCCTACGAAGATCATCCCATCTTCAAGGTTAGAGTGGTCCTGCCAACATTTGAGCCAATGGAACAGCCCATGCCTTTAATTAGTGATTTTAATCCTCAACTGTAATCAGTTGAAATTCAAGCTTAATTCGAGTTTTGAACTCAAATAACGACCCCAATTGCTAATACTTTACAGCCCAACAAGAAAGGGTTATTTGTAGATTGGTTTTGATTGCTGCCTTATGGGCACTTTGGGGCATAGGCCTCTTGTATCAAAGCTCTAGTGGATGTAATTTTTCTTTCTTTTTTGGGTTGTAGTCTTTTGTGCCCCCTTGGTGGTTTTTTGTTGGGATTCATCTGTGTGTGATCTTTCAGACTCTTGCCAGTTTTTTTACCTTGTCAAACTTCTATGTCAAGAGGCCTACAATTGAAATCGATTTGATGGTCAGCATTTGTAGCCTTTCCCTATCTTTGCTATTGAAACACTGCTTAGTTTCTGGGTATACTTCATGTTAGTGTTGGTTGAAGTGTCATGTTAGTTTGTGGGTATACTTCATGTTGCTAACTGATACTGGATCAGTGTTTCAGATTTTAGATTTATGGTCCAATGAGGCCAAAGCATTAAAATTTGTACTTGGGCAGACTGCCAAGGATTGGTAGTTTAATTGCAAAATCTACTAGAATTGGAGTTTTAGCAATATACAGTTGTTTCTCTGTTTGCAGTTGTACCACACATTATATTTGATAGTATTTAGCAGCAACTGGCAATAAGTATTGGTGCAGCTTTTATGAGTGTGATAGCAGTCTGTAGTATTGAATCCTCTGTTTGTTGCAACTTAAAAGTAGTCCATGGGGATCCATATGTGCTGATGAGGGCAGGGCTTGAATGTCACCATAATGCTTGCTGTGCATCGCGTTTGTATTCTTATCCACGGAAGAGTTACCAAAGGTGCACAATGGATCCATCAGATGAAAGACACTGACTCTGTGCCCATGTGAGAGGATAGATTTCAGATCCTTCTCTCGCAGGTGGTCATCACATTTCTCGCTTAAGTTCAAGGTTGCAATTGGCTTGATTATGTAGATGATTCATTTAATGAGTCATAGGTTTCTTGAGTTCTTACATGCTGCTTTTTTGTCTTTTTTTTGGGTTTGATTTTGTAGCACCCAGTGCATTCTTCAAGGGTCAGTATTTTCCATCTACCTTTTTTTTTCGAAAAATTTATGAAATTACTATTTGTATTTCTGGAAATTATGCATAAGTTGATTACCTCAAGAGCATCTTATAGGATGGGAGATCATCCACACGTTTTCTTCCAGAGACAGTCATGGATGGACAAGTTACAAGTGCTACAAAAGCTGGCCTCAGACAAAGTTTCTTCAGCTAGGATTTTCAAGGCAATTGTTGATCCACCCACGACCAGTCTACAACGTCTGAAGGTGAATTCTTCTTCTTGCCTTAAAAAGCAAGCATTTCATCGATATAATTATACACCGCCATTTGAATTCTTCTTCTTGCCTTAAAAAGCAAGCATTTCATCGATATAATTATACACCGCCATTTGCTTAGACACATAAAGAGAGTAGTAAAGAAATTTATACTCATTAAAAATATACAATATATTGTGGCAGGAATTTCCTATCAAAACATAAATCTAGTGTATTTTGAGATATTGATTTGAGTACATGAATCCTATTCCGCAGTTCCACTGTATCTATGGTCCGTTGATCAATGGTCTTATAAGATTATGCAAAAAACAAAAATGGAATGCCAATGTTCAATGGATAGATGAAAGAAAATGATGAGTAGGATTGTATGTGATGTAGAGCGGGCCACAGAATATTTCATGGCTCAGATGGACTAGAGGAAGCCTGATCGAATATCTTCTGTATATTCATGGACCGACTTATGTTCTGCGCATCTTTGCACTTGAAATTCAAATGAGAATGAAAGAGTACCTTAGAAATAATTCTGAAATTGTATACATGGCATAAAATTGAGTCAAGATCACGTAGGCACAAATGAATGGAGCATACTTACATGGTCTAAATCTTCAATACAAGTTGTATTTAGTTTCATTATGTGATTTGAAAAAGAAAAATGAACACCTAAATGCATATTTTGTTTATAAGTTATTAATTACTAATATTGTATTTTGTTTTATTTTGCAAATTGTTTGTTGGTGATAGCGGGGATGTTCGTGCTGATTGATTTTTTTTTTTTTTTTTTTTGCATTGGTTGTATGTACTGGTGGGATTGACATTTTGATTTTATTCAAAACATTATTACAATTGAATGGTCATTTTGATTGGTATACGATTGAATGTTCTATCGGGTGATTGGGATATTGAATACTGAATGCTTTCAGGTGGTAGGGATATTGAATGTTCCAAGAAATATTTTGTTGGCGTTGCCACTACCTTTTCCAAGGAAACTTTTCCTGGGTAATAGTCGCATAATTACTGACAAATCAAACAATAGCCACAAAAGTGTTGACTTTTTCCAACGAAATTTTTTGTTGGAAAAAGTCAACTATTTACGATGAAAACCGCAACGAACATTTTCGTTGGTAATAACTTTTACCTAGGAAAAATTTCCTTGATAAAAGTCATATTTGTTGCAATGGCATCATGCACGGCCCACCTCTACAATCAGAATTTTGAATATGCTCAGAATGCTTACAGTAGTCAAAAAGAGAAAGGCAGTTCTTGTTTTTGCAGATGCATTTCTGGAGATATAAGAGACTACTTGAAAGTTTGAATAGAACAACCTGAAAAGATGAAACTATTTATGCAGTTTTCTTTCTATTGCGAGTTATGGGCACTGAGGGTCTTCTTTCCCCATGATACAGGTATGTATACTGACAGTACAGATATGGATACATATACTATACAACTTAGGAATTTTTCAAATACTCAAGGGTGGATGCTAGCCCCTGTGTGGATCCCGACTATTACCATAGAATAAATTGGATTTACAAATGTAGAAACATTTGATTTATATACTTCAGTGTTGTATGTATGGTATCGATATGAATACTTTGGTTTGATACAAGTATTCTGAGGATGTCATATTCTTTAATGGTTGTAAATATGAGTGATGTAAATGTTGCCGATTTATTCGTTGGTCACGTGTGTGATGTGTGTGCGAGCGTGCCAGAACCGATTTTCGCTGCTCGATTCCAACTGAACAACGATGACCCTGAGCGCCAGGGAAGGCAGATACGTTGTAATCGATTGTATATGACCGAGATCTGTAGAGATCGGTCACCCAACTGGCCACTTGCTCAAGTTATTTTGTAAAAATAATTAGGCGTGTTTGGAGGGTGGGGTTCGTCCTCCAAAAAGTGGGTTGCAACTTTACCTACCAAGTGAAAGGATTTCTCTCGGCGTTACTTAAAGGATGTAAGGAAAAGAATTTAACAATCGACCGTATGGGCGATCTTTGCTTTTTCCTCACCACTAAGAGATTGCGATATGGAACTTTTATTGATCGTAAAACTTACTGCTACAAAAGTAATTTCAGAGATTATGCTACCGAAATTGAACTGTGCAATTAATGCTAAAGAAAATAAAGTAAAGGGAACTGATTACGCTAAGAAACGTAAATGACAATAGACGAAGAACTTGAATAAGTTTGGAAATGGTAATGTAATCTTGACTTGATAAATACCTGAGCACTTACTTTTAAAAACACAAAAGTACTTGGATTGTAAAAATGATCGATTACACTATACAATGTAAAGGATTTGGTAATTTGGAAAGATAGATTGGTTTGGTTGGTGCTAGACCCTTTTCACTGTCGTCTCCTTACTGCTTTTATAACTTCAATTGCCCATCCAGATACTTCTATTGCTAACCATCCACTTCGACCACTTGCTCACTATTCCTCTTCTATTCCTTCATAATAAACGTTTGCTGACCTGGCCACGTTCGCTCGCTCCCTTCAGTGTCGTGGCATTTCAGACCGATGCCAACTGTATCACTAGGAACTTCGTCGTGGCCGTATGCACCTCACAACTACTTACTTAACATGTCTCCTTCTAATTGGCCCTTCACCATATTGCTAAAATTAGGGTATAACATTTGCCCCCCCATGCTAATTTCTTTTTCTTTTTCTTTTTTTAAATAAAAGAAGATGGTGTGTGATAAACGACTGATATTACATTAAATGCTGCTGTCTCTTCTTGCCACGCGTCGGAAGCAGATTCGAAACATATCACCGACTACGATCTTCGTCAGACAAACGTTTTTGTACGGTTCGAACCCCGTTTCGCCAAGTGTCGACCCTTTTCACTCGAATGATTCATTATCATGACGAAACATTAATATTGCCTCGACCGACGAAATTTCAAATTTCATTCTCACTTTCTTCCTTTCACAATTTTCTCAACTCTCCGTAATGGTGTCTTCTTCTTCTTCTTCGTTCAATCTGGTTCAAGTGATCGATACTCTGGATAATCTGACCAATCTTTACACAAATGAAACCATATTTACCACGAAGGCAGAAGGACAGAAATTCTATCATCTGGGTCCTTCATTCCTCCTAATAGTTAAACTCGACGATATCTCTTCTCTGAATTTATTGTTTCCTATATGTCTTGGTGAAACAATACTTCTACGAGAAGTTTCGCTTCCCAATCATCAAAATGCCTTGAAACGCCCTCGATCTTGGCCGACTCCTCTTCCAGATTGGAAAACATGGTTCGAAGGCATGGAGGGCCAATTTAAAGAAACGTGGCAAGAGATAGGAATTTATGAATGTACGTATCAAACTGTCTACAATACCTTTCAAAGTAAATCTCGCCCTTTTATCTGTGGCCTCTGTTTTTTGGAGCAAATTCACTAACTCCTTCTTCGGATGTGACCCGATGAGTCCTACAATCATGGACATTAGTGCTTTCACCCATCTACTTCCTTTTGGTGAAGTAATTTTTTTGAATTTTGCCAAGGATGAAGAAAAATGATTCATACCTGTGGACCCTCGCCGTTCCGCACTCCCACACGACGTCCTTCCTTTCCTTTTGGAAGAAGAAGAAGAGGTGCGTGTGTGCGAACCGCCGTTTGTGCCACTGGCTTGCCTCGTTCTCGAGGGCTTGGTTTAGGTTGTCGTCTTAAGCTGGATGTGTTTAAATGAGTTCGTATAAGACCAGAGTCGCCACTAGCCAGTTACTTTGAATTTACAGTCGGCTAGACCCCGTAGAAACGTTAGAGAAGGGGATCCGAAGATTCCTTCGTCTAAAATGACTCCTTTTGATATGTGGCCAGAGATTCGAGGTAAGGGATCACGGTTACAGGGTGGGAAGAGGTTAAGCACCCCACACACTACCCGTACCGAAGTACGGTCTCTACTTCACAGAATCGAACAAATACTTGAAAGTCTAATTTAATTCTCGTATATTTTTATAGATGACATGATGCCTGGATGCAAGTCTTAACAGTAAGAGTTTCTGATGGGCAGGTTTCCATTAACAGGCAAGCCCAGAGCATACGCTCGAACTGACAGGTGCTTTATGCGGGATGCATGCGGTGTGTTTAAATAATCAAAGTGCTCGTAGTGGCATGTACATGAATGCAGGTCTAAACAGTAAGAGTTTCTGATGGGTAGGTTTCCATTAGCAGGCAAGCCCAGAGCATACGCTCGAACTGACAGGTGCTTTATGCGGGATGCATGTCGTGTGCTTGAATAATCAAAGTGCTTGTGGTGAAGCAGGGGGGTTGGATGAAAAGTAAATGTTGCACTTATGCTAGATGCAAATGAGATGATGCTGGAAAAAGAGTAGCAAGATGGACGGAGGTGTCGCAAGGATTGGCTTCGAGTGGCTGGATCAAGACTTGGATGGCTTAGGAGACTTGGACCAGTGGTCAGGCTGGGCTGGACCCGGGTTAGACTCTTCTCACTCGGGCTCTCCTTGGTGGAGGAATGGCTAAAGGGTGGAGAGACGGACTCAGAGCTCTCGGACTGAAGAGAGGGGAAGTCGATGTTGAAATGGGAAGAAGCTAGGGGTATTTATAGCAGTGGGCAGTGGCAGATTGCGTAAATACGTTTGGGCGGTCCCCAGGGGGCCGCCCGTACGGATGCTCCTCGGTTTCCAGCGCGTGGTACGGTCATGTCTCGGGGCTGCTGTTTTGACTCAGTGGGTTGACTCAGCAGCGGGTCGACTCGGTGATTTGACTTGGCGGGTTGACTCGGTGTTTTGACTCGATGGGTTGACTCAGCGAGTTGACTCGGTGTTTTGACTCAACGGGTTGACTCAGCGAGTTTGATTTTTTTAGGATTTTTTGACTGATTTTTCTTATGGGGGGTTGTTCAGGCTGATGCTTAGGGGCGGGTTGACTGGGTTCAGGCTTGAGTTGGGCTATGGATTGGGGCTTATAAGGGTGAGTTTGGCTGAGTTTGGACTTGGAATTTGGGGGTATGGTCCTCCATTCATCCAGCTATCTCTACCAACAATGTAGCCGAAGGTGGGGTGTCTACAATACCCAATGGTAGCAAGGCGTATTCTCTTTTATTGACCAATTTCAGGAAAGAAAAAAAGGTCCAGTGGAATATGAAGAACTCACGGCCTTTTTCTTATTTTGAATTTGTCGACATCTCTTGTGTGTGAATGCTCTCAACATCACATACGAATATATTTCGCTGGCCGAAATACTCGCTCAATGCCGAAAACTAGCTCTCGCTCCATTTGTTTTGGGGCATTTATATCGAAGCATGTATGATATGACCACCAAAGGTGTTTAGTGGCAGTCTTCTCTTGCTAGTTCAGATGTGGCTCATCGAGTACTTCATTTCTACTCTAGTTGATGTCTTTCCTCAGAACGAAGCTTATTCATCTTACGGCAATCGCAATTTGAAGGATGAAGTGAAAATGCTTGACTTCTCTATTTACTTGGGCAACCTATTTGTTACCCTCAATACCGATCGGATTTCTCGATTTTTCACACCATTCTGCAGATGGGAATTTAGCCCAACATGGCTTATTGGTGCAGTTGATGCGAACGACCAAGCCACTATATCTCTAATAACCGAAGCTTGGGAAAGCTTTCTGATAGCCAGAGACCTCCCATATGGCAGTACTATTGATTTGAGTACCAACGCTAAAGCTGGAGTTGAGCAATATCATCCGAACCTATTCGCCTGACAGTTCGACCTGATTCAGGGCATTCTATGTCCCAATACTCATAAGACTCTCAACCAACCTCCTTACATTCATGAGATTTTTTACGACATCAAGAATTATCTTGGCCTCAACACGTTCTATGAGGACGCAAAGGCTCATATCGAAATTGAAGGGTTCATTGACCGACCGAGCGTCCTAGAAGCCTTCGTCGAATGGTGGGACGGGTGTTATTAGAGACTTCTTCTTTAGTCACTGGCAGTCACAACGGTGAGATTTGCTTCGTTGGTGGAAGTAATGAAAGTAAAACCTGTTGTAAAGAAAAGTCAAGAGAAAAAAGTAAAAATGACGAAAGAGACTGCAATCGGTCAACACTCCACCAGGAAGAGATCGGTTGCTACTCCTGCTCCAGCTCAAATCCCTAAGTCCAAAAGGGGAAGGACGCCCAAGAAAACTCTTCAGCCGATTCTTTCTCCCTCTTCGAGCTCGACCGATTCACAAACTCCTATTCCCCCGTCCTCTTCTAAGCAAACACGTCCATCCATACCCGACTCTGAACCGTTGGCCGTGATGCCTCTTCGGGCGATACCCATCAAATCTCCTTCTAAAATGAGTTCATCAGTTCCCATCATAACTAGGATAAGCCAACTAGGTCACTTACCTTCTCCTCTTCCAAAACCACCTGTCCCTCCCTTTTATCAGCCCGAGGTTATCATTCCTTGGTCTTAAACTCCAACTCGGCCAGGTAAAACTCTCACCGAAGAAATAAAGGCCTGGGAGACATATTTCAATACCATCTATTACCCTGGGCTTACTCCCTGACACTATGCTTGGGAGATAGAAAAAGGAATTGAGAGACACAAAGAAATCCACGAAGGTCGTTGTTAAAACAGATGGTTGGCGGATAGAGAAGCTTTGAACGATCCACATTTACCTTTTGACAAGCGATACGATAGACCTTATCGGCCGAATCTGCCGCCATTTCCGTCTTCTACTCGGCCACTTGCAAAACTCATCACCAATCCTCGGTCGATAGATGACCGATTTGTGACAACGGCCATTCGCTCTGACTTAGGTGGTCTATTTTCTACCTTTTCTCGTCTTTTTTTATCGTATTTGTAATCTAATCTCTCATCCTTTTTTCTTCATGTAGTACTTCGAGAGGTAACACATATCATGTTCTCACGCCCCATCTCCTCGAAGATCATGCTGAGAATTGTCCGACTATAGAGGATGTAGAGGCCATAGGTCAGACTTCATCGGTCGAAGGAGAAGCGGCTCGACCAATGATGTTTCTCGTCCAACAAGAATCAGAAGTTGCGTCGAAGCCAACGAAGCCAGATGAACAGAGTCACCCTTCACCTATGGTCGATGTTGCCGAAATCCCAGACGTCATCACTAATCTTGCGAGTGGGACCGATCATGATGAAGCAGCTTCCTTTATGACGATACCCTTGGACGTCAATGACAGTGATGACGATCTTCATGGAATGCCATTTGTGAAAGACCTCCCTTCAGCAACAAATGTCCTTATAGCATCTTCTTCTGCAATTCCTGCGACTATTCTACCTTCTCCTGCCCCGAAAAAGACTCGAAGGCGGTTGAGATTATCTGGAGGATCCAATGGTTCCCCTCAAAGAATGGTTTACATTGAAGATTCTCAAGAAACTGAAGAACCGACTGACTCAGGTCTCCCTGCTTCGACCCTTGAGAGCCTCTTGCCTTCGATAGAAACATCTCCTCTTATATCTTCAAAGCCGACCGATAATTCAATAATATCGGTCAAGGATGTTGATGCACAAGTTTCTCCTCCTATTCAAGGGTTGGATGTTGAGCGACCTACGAGCATCCCACCGACCAATTTATCTCCTGGCCAGCTTGAACCCCGAATTGATCCGATGGCACACGCTGGAGAACAAGCTGAGTTTATCAAAAATTCAACTTATCCTTCTGATATAGTTGATCTACCGACTGATCTCTCGTTCTCCACTCCTGAGGTAAATTCCGTTGTCAGTCTTAATTTAGAGATGGAACTTTTGCCGATCGACGAAATCCTAAACTCTTTAAAGAAGGCTTTGGACGACGAGATTTTTATTCCGGAATCTCCAATTCTTTCAATGGAGGTTCAGCAGCTCAAAGAAGAGATTGAAGCATTGATGCATACGAGTTTTTTGGCCGAGACGTCCGATGAATTGATCCAACAGATGATTGGTCTCACTGACCGATACCAAATATGTTCACGATCTGACAATAATCTTGCTTCGCACTTGCCGATGCTCAGTTGGATCATCTTCAAGAAGCTCATGAGCTCAGTTCTAGTATTACACAACTAGAAACTACTCAAACGAATGCTCAATCGCAAATGCTTGAAGTGAGACAACTAAGGGATCAACTTTCGGCTGAAAGAGAAGAACTCGAAAATCATGCCTTAGGGGTAAAGACTCTAGATGCTGAGATAAATACTGTGAAGGCGCACTTGGAGAATCTCAAGAAGCAGCAAGAAGAAAAAAGGAGCAAGTATAACGAGAAAAAGAAGAGTATCAACATTCTGATCGAACCCGCACAGATTCAGGCTCGGTCGATTGGCAAGACTAGACAGTTGATTTTAAAGCAAGGCCGAGTCCTTCAACAAAAGAAGGAAGGTAAGAGAAAGTCAAAGATGTACTTAGCTGATTTTCAACTTTTAAATTTTAATTGTAAATGAATCAGCCGATCACATCCAAATGAAAAGTTCTTTTTTCTTGAATGATCTCTTCTCGTCATAATGGACATTAATATGTACATTCCGTAATGGACGCCATTATTAAGGGTTGGTCCATCTTCCTCTAGAGGTGAACAGACACTGACGGTTAAATAATCAACCACGACTCATTAATACCCATACACGTTCATCAGTTGTCTATAAAAGAGCCACCTTCTTCACAATCACGTATCTCCAGATCTTCTTCTATTTTTACATCAATGGCCTCATCAAGCAACCATTTCCTTTCTCAAGCTAAAGCCTATTTGAAAGATATTCTCTCTGAAGAATTATCTGATTTCGGCCAATCGTCTCTCCTGTTTGATACGGATTTCTTCATCCGTCAAGCCGCGATCATCCCAGTGAAAGAAGATGAATTTAAAAACATCTTACAACTTCTTAGGAAACTTCATGGCCTCGAAAGTAACTTCTTTGGGGCTAAATTCAATGTTCAGCGTGTGAAGGGCATTCTGAAGGAATATGTTTCCATTTGTGAGATTTTGCCCAATCTTTATGATTCGCTCAAAGCAGCCTGGAGGAATCGTCTTCGTTGGTTTCGTCAACTTCATTATGACAAAACTCTTCTAAAACTTTACCAAGTTCAAAAATTGGACTTAAAGGCCGACATCCGTGAAAATAAAGATGTTTTTCATCCCCGGGATGGGTCTTACGTAGAAGAGACTCTGGCTTTCATTCAATCCCAGATTGTAATTTTTCAAACTCGCGTTCAATATAGCCAGGCTCACCGTAAAGAGGCAGAAACTCAAGTCTGTGACATAGGAAATCACGTTCAAGAAGTTTTCCAATTCCTCGATCATGCAATGGATAACGGCCATCTGTGGACTGCTAAAATGAGGGATGTTGAAGCAGTTAAAATCCATGCTCAACAAGAGTTTGATAACATTAAACAAACTCACGCTTAGAAATCTTAACTAAACGGTTGGGCCTCTTTAGTTCTTTATCCTTTTTTTTAGAACTTTCCTTTCTTTTTTCTGTAGTTGGCCGAGGGGCTCAATTATCAATGAACTTTTTTTTTGTCTATATGTGCTCCCTTTTATACAAAGCATCATAGAAGTTTCCATATCAACATGTATGTAGTCGACCATATCGTACGTTTCGATAGGAGTATGGTATTTGATCGAGCTTCTTATGACCTCGATCGGCCGAAATTTATACTCACTTCATGAAAACCTTAACCGATTTAAACAGAGTTCGATTGAAGGCGTGTTATATGGATGAAATTAAAAAAAAAAATCATCTTTCCAGACTAAATCAGCATATGAAGACGATACCTTGATCCTTCAGAACAATAAATGTACTGGAGAATCGTAACCAATGTAACAATTAATGAGGATGAGCCACCAAGGTAACCGCATATCTCACTTTTCGAAATTCGAAAAGTCATAATAACTACGAGGCTGTCTTTATAAAAAGCAGTTGCGTACCTCCTGTCTCCATATTTTTCGGAAGAATTTCATCATGATGGCCAAATTTTTTCGTGATTGTGCCTTCGATCTTTTGAATAATATTCTTTCCAAGGGAGTATCTTACTTCTGCGATTCTTCCATGCTTTCTGATGTATATCCATTCATCCGAGATGCTTCAAAATATTCAGAAGAAGATCCAATTTTGAAGTCTATCCTGTATATTATCACAAAACTGGAAGAATTTGGTAATGCATTTTTCATGGCGAGCTCCAGGTTTGAAAAATACGCTCGTCTTCTAAAGGAAAGCAACAAAATTCAACCAAGATTAGTTCGACTGGGCACTGATCATAATGAAACTTGGAATTAACATCTCCTCTGGATGCAGGAAAGCAATTTTGATCAAGCGATCCTTAATTTTCTTCGAATTCAACGAAGAAAACTAGAAAGGAATATAAAAGAGGTTAACGGTCTCTATCCTGGTTGCGATACCACTGACCCAGACGACCTGAAATCCTTTCTTCAGTCTCAAATAATGTTATATCAGGATCAGCTAGATAATAGTTCTGCTCGAAAGATCGCAGCTGAAAAAAGACTTTTGGAGCAAGATGATCTCTTTAGCCGATTATCCTCGAAGATAGCTGGCAGAGAGAAATGGTAAAACAAAAGGGAAAAGGCAAAAGAAAGAAGAGCGCAAGCTTTGGAGAAGTTCGAGAGGTTTAAAGCCAGTCTCTTCTGGCAGACTGCTTGTCTTCCTAAAGTTTGCAATTCAATAAGCCAAATTTTGATTCGGCCGATAGGCCATTTGTCATCCTTTTATAGGCCTAAAAATCGTCATGTTGGCTGAAAGAGACCTTTTCTTTTAATAGAAATTTTTTCCATATACCACTTCCCATAAGGAAGGGTGATGGATTTTTAAGAACTGACCGTTGATTGGAGCGTTTGCCACTCTTCCATTTTCATCTTTCAATCGATAAGCCCTTCCTTTTAAGACCCGCACTATTGGATATGGTCATTCCCAAGTGGGCGACCACTTGCCCAGAGCTCTATCTCTATGGCCAAGGGGTAATAATGTTTTCCAAACTTTGTCGCCCAGCCCAAAGACTTTTTCTTTTACTTTTTTGTTATATGCTCAGGCGACTTTGGCTTTGTTGGCTAACAAAAAATCAAGAGCTTTCAATTGTACTTCATTTAATTCTTCGAGCTCAACAAGTATTGCTTCAGTGAATTCATCAGGGGTCAAACCAGCTTGATGAGCCACTCTTAATGATGGGACAGTGATTTCCATAGGCAATACTATGTCATGCCCATACGTTAAAGCAAAAGGGCTTATCCCAGTACTTGTACCAGGTGAATTTCGATAAGCCCATAATGCCTCTGATAATTTTTCATTCCAATTTCTGGGATTTTCATCAATCATCTTTCGTATGATGGTCTAAATCACTATATTACTAGCTTCGGCTTGCCCATTTGCTTGTGCGTAGTACGGAGTAGAATGGATGATTTTGAATTTATATCGTTCAACCATAGCTTTGACCACCTTTGAAGAGAAGGCCGCGTCATGGTCCATCGTGATGGTCTCTAGGATGCCGAATCTATGAATAATATGAGTTTCGATAAAATCGATGATTTCCTTGTGGCCAACCCCTTTCATCGGCTTGGCCTCGACCCATTTTGTAAAATAGTCTGTAGCTACGATGATATAAGTATCTATTTTTGAGGATGCTGGTCGGATCATTCTAATTAAATCGATCGCCCATCCTCGGAATGGCCAAAGGTTGACCACAGCATACATTTCTACAGCAGGTAAATGTTGTACTGGTCCAACCTTCTAACATTTTTCACAACCTTTGGCGTATCAATCACAGTCGGTTGCCATCCTTGGCCAAAAATACCCATAGGATCTCAGTGTTAACCTCATGTTTCGTCCAGCTTGGTGTGCCCCACAAATTCCTTCATGAACTTCTCTTATAACCATCATAGATTCTCTCTTTCCTAAACATTTGAGTAAAACTCCATCGGCCCCTTTTCGGTATAATTCATCATCGACCATCACATAATGTATGGATGATCTTTTGATAATCCGTCCTACTTTCATACGTGGACATTGAAGGTAGCCTGCAATGGGGGCTTGCCAATCGTCCTCTTCTAATTCGACTTGGAATATTTTCATGGTGACTTCTCGGCCGAGAACTGAAGGCATCAGTTTGTTTTGGACTTTGATTGTCTGACCGATTGATTCAAACCAATTCTCTAAGCCCGCGGCCACTTGTGCTAATTCATTAGCATCAATATTATATTCTCTAGTTACATGCATAAGTTCTACCTCATCAAAGTTGTCGAGCATTTGTGTAACTAGAGCATAGTAGGATAATAATAATGGACTAGTGCATTTGAATCATCCAGCGACTTGATTGATTATCAGATGTGAATCACCAAAAACCATGATATTCCGAACACCGAATTCCATTAATAATTTTATACCTATTATCATGGCTTCGTATTTGGCTTGATTGTTGGTGCATTCAAATTCCAATTGGAAAGCAAAATCATGCCGGTTACCATCTGAGGCGATCAAAATGATCCCAACTACGACAATTTTGTGAGTTCGAGAGCCATCAAATATCAATTTTCAAGGAGTCAAATAAACATGGTATAAATTAAGTACCTGAGGAGAAAGTTGATTTTCCAAATCTGAAGGATGATCAGCTAAAAAATTGGCAATCGCTCGTCCTTTTATCGATTTCTAAGGTATATACTTTAATTTAAATTCGGATAAAGCAAATGTCCATTTGTCGATTCGGCCATTAAGAATGGGCTGATTAAGCATATATTTTATTATATTAGTTGAGGCGACTACAAAAACACTTTCGGCTAACAAGTACCGTCTTAACTTTGTGGCTGAGAAATACAAAGATAAACATAATTTCTCAATGACCGAATATTGTCTTTGTGTGTCGAGTAGTGTCCAACTTAAATAATAAACTGCTCGTTCTATCCTGTTTTCGTCTTCTTGAACCAATAAAGCTTTGATCGACTCTGTGGAGGTCGTTATATACAGCTTTAGTGGCCGTCCGCGAATAGGTGACATCAAGACCGGCGGCTTTGACAAATACTTCTTAATCTCCTCGAAAGCCTGCTGATGTTCTTCTTGCCATCTGAATTCATCATCCTGCTTTATTCTAATTAAAGGAGAGAAAGCATTACTTTTCCCTTCACAATTAGAAATAAAACGCCTCATAAAATTAATTTCACCCAAAAAACGTTGCAATTCCTTTTTGTTCTTTGAAGGTTGAGCATTGACGATGGCTCGAACTTTGTTTTTATCAACCTCGATTCCTCGTTGGTGTACAAGAAATTCGAGAAAATTTTTCGCCGATACCCCAAACGCACATTTGAGAGGATGCATTTTTAACTTATGATTCCTTATTCGTATAAACAATTTGCGAAGATGTGTGAAATGATCTCCAAAGTTGGCTGATTTTATGACCACATCATCCACATAAACTTCCATGAACTGGCCGATCATGTCATGAAATATCGTATTCATAGCCCTCTGATACGTCGCCCCAGCATTCTTCAACCCGAAAGGCATGACTACCCATCAAAACATGCCGAGAGGACCAGGACACCGAAATGCTGTTTTTGGAACATCATCCGCTATAATGTATATCTAATTATATCCTGAATGACCATCCATAAAAGAGATAATTTGATGACCAGCTGCTCGGTCGATCAATTGGTCTGCAATCGGCATTGGATATTCATCTTTTGGAGTTATTAAATTTAAGTTTCTGAAATCGATACATACCCGAATTTTATCATTCTTCTTGATTACTGGAACTACATTCGAGATCTATGCTGCATACTTGATAGGCTTGATGAACCCCGCTTTGAGCAATCGCTCAATTTCTTCCTTTATCTAAAGAGTTACTTCGGTCGTCATTCATCTTAGTGGCTGCTTGTGTGGCCGAAATCCTTCTTTAGTTGGTAACCTGTACTCTACCAAACTTCAGTCTAGCCCTGGTAATTCGTGATAATCCCACGCAAAACAATCAGTGAATTCTTTGAGTAACCTAATGAACTCGGCCTGTACTTGTGGTGTTAGAAGTCCACTCACAAACATCAGCCGAGGGTTATATTCGATTCCCAAATTTACTTCAATTAATTGATCCTGCACTTGAGCTTGAGAGTCATTTAGATTATCATGAGCATCTTTTAAACTGTTTAAAGAAATTCCATCTTCTGCAACTGCATCAACTGGTATGATAACTTTGGCCAAATTTACAACGCAATTATCTTCATAATTTCGGAGGCTTTCTTCAAGCTTTTTTATTCTGCCTGTGGAATCGGCCTGATATATTTCCTCTATCATGGTGTAATTCATGGAATCTCTTCGATGATGCGTTTTAATGTAGGCTGATATGGTACAATGTCCATCGGCCGACTGTTATCTAAGCAAAATACTGAATTAATGTTTTGCACAATTTCTCCTGGGGTTTTCATTGTTGACATTCTGGTCAGTCGCCTATATTTATTTTTTTCAGTAAATTGGATCGTCCCAACTTCTTCTCCATAATAATATGCCTCACTGGCGTTTTGTGTCGCCAAGAATGGCTTATTGTCGGTTAGGACTAGCTCGACTCTTTCTTGATTCCAGAACACTATAAATTAATGTAAAGAGGATGGAATACATTTAAAGGAATGAATCTAATCTCTCCCCAATAATGCATTGTATTTGGACGAAGTATCAACCACGAAGAAGGTGGCTAACGCCTTCTTGGTTCCGACCGTAAGATCAATGGGTAATACTTCGTGAGTGCTAGTAACACCCCCAGTTAAATAACTAACAGTCACGTCGAAAGGTATAAGATCGGCCGACGATTTCCCTAACTAGGACATCATTCTTATAGGGAGGAGATTGAGCGTAGCTCCATTGTCTATAAGAATTCTAGTAACCGGGCATCCCTCAAGATGAGCTGATATGTATAAGGGTTTGAATGCTGAGTCATATCGAGAGTTGGTTTTTCGATGACAACTTTCTCTACTAACATACCTGGCTGAACGGTGATAGTATTCAACGACTGCGTTTGACTCGAAACTCCTATTTCTGTAACTCTGGATATTCCTGACTTGTGACATGACGCATATTGTGTCACAGCAGAAGGATTTACTTCCTCAACGTCGGCTCTCATCTCATTTGATTAGTGTGGCTTTGCCTGAAATCAGAAGGAAGGGTTAATACCATATTATAGTCAAACGTTATGGGTGGTAATGTCTTATAAACAGGTGGATCAGATCAATAAATCATACATAAGGATGATAGATCTCCTAAGCTTTAATGGCCGGCGTCACTTCGACGAATGGCTCTTTGAAGCTGAACACTTCTTCAACTATACGCAATTTCTAAACGAGAAGAAGGTTCAATTCATAAAAGATAAGTTGAGAGGCATCGCTGTGACTTGGTGGGTACTACAACAGCGCGAGTGAACACTATAGTTGAGGGTGCCGATATATTCATGGCCGCGGATGAAATAGCGATTGCTAGAACGATTTGGGTACAACGATTATGAAGATCAAGTATTATCTCAGCAACTCCCAATATTATGGCAAAAAACCCGATCAGCTCGATTCCATAGAGGGATCCTACCATATTTTTTGACATGGGACAATTTGTTTGAGACGTGATTGCAAAAAATCCCTAGATTCATCAGTGGTGCACGAGTGGCCTATGTGGGAACGAAAAACCTACCCAAAGCTTTTAAAGTGGATGGGCAATCTTCCGTACTTGTACGAGATATCACTACAAAGTCTGAGGGCGATGTGGTAGTTCTGGACGGATGTAGTACAACTATAGTAGAGATCTTTGACACACAACCCGCCTGTATCTTAGAGGTCGTACAAAATTTTGAGAATGTAGAGGAACTCAACACCCCCTGTTGTGATGGACATGGAGGTAGAATCTGCAAATATCCCCAAAGTTGTTGGACCATTTTTGCTGGAGTCCAAAGAGCGAATTCAAGGCATAATCAGTCCAAGTGATGATGTAGAAATCCAGATTCCAAGGACTGATAAAGTTACAGTCAAACCGCTAAAACCCATGACGTTACATGACACTATTGACATGGTGTTTGAAGAATTGAAACATGAAAAAGTTGGTGCAATCGAGACTGCAGCAGTTGCAATTGTAGAAGAAGAAGAAGAGGCCGCACCAGCATCGTAGGAGTTCAATACAATTGTGGTCGCCATGAGTCTAGATGACTTGATTCCTATGCAGGAAGTTAGCTTATCGAAGATTGGGCTTGTTTTCAACAACTTGAAGAATCTATCTGCCAACTAGTCCTAATCTGAGAAAGAATCAGAGACTTTTGTCGTCGTGTACCAAAAAGAGATTAATGACACGAATTGCGGACCAATCCCATTAGGGTTGTTCAAAAAATCAACCGAACCGATAAAACCGACCAAACCGAACCGAACCAAACCAGTCGATTTCGGTTAGTTTTCCATTCTATTTCGGGTCAGTTCAGTTTTTTTTATATTAAAAACCGAGAATGTCGGTTCGGTTGTTGGTTTGTGAAAATTATAAACCGTTTTCAACCGAACCAAACCGACTATATATATATATATATTTGAATTATATTTATTAATGTTACCCCTACCGTATGGCCCACCTTGATAATATCTTATATATCCACACTGTCCAATTGTTTTCTCAACCCGTTTTAGGATGTGTTCCAAAAAATTAATCAGATCTAAATCTCAGGTGGACCACACTACAAGAAACAATGTTGATTGAGCGCTCGCCATTAGAAATGTCCTCGGGGCCACTGGAAGAAGATTTGTAATGCGTATTTGACATCCAACCCATTGATAAGGTAAAAAAGACCTGGATGAAAGGAAAAGCCAAATTTCACTTTCAGGTTGGTCTAAAACTTTTGTGGCCTATAATTATAAAAAGTTTTATGGCCATTGACCATTTTTTACATTGGTGGTGTGGTCCACCAGAGATTTGGATCTTCTTAATTTTTTGAATGTTGTCATAAAACCGACAAAACTGAACCAACCCAAATTTATCCGGTTCGGTTCGGTTAGTGAGGCTCCATCGGTTCGGTTCGGTTGCTAAATATTCAAAACCGACTGAGTTAGTTTGGTTGGGTATTGCCCCTCAAAACCGAACTAACCGAACCGTGCACATCCCTAAATCCCATTGAAGAATTGTAATTCATGTCTATTAAAGAGCTTCAACATGATTCAAGACCCAAGCCCAAAGAAAAACTCGAGGACAAGTTTATTTGAAGTGGAGGGGTTTGATGTAGGGAGAGAACCCCATAATCGAGGGTATGGATCAAGCACGTTCCTGATGGAGATGGACCAGAAGAAGATCAAGAAAATCGATGGTCGGCAGCATATTTCAACTGGTTGAACACCCTGGTCGATCTACCGAACTGAATCGAACGCCTAGAGGAGTTGGCAAAAATTTAGCAGAATTTAGATTCCTGACGGATCTAGGCCGTCAGCAATGTCTGCTGCCTGACAACACTTCACCAGACGCTCGAAGCTCATCTGTTTTGCAAGATTACTTGCTGGACTGTTTTTCGGCAATTCGGTTGCATGAACCTGTCGCCCGACACCCAGTTCGGGTGCCCGACAGACCATCTCGATCACCCAAAAGTGGTAAAAAAATTCAGATTTTGTCTCTAGATGATTTCGAGGGTTTTCAATCGCTCGACCTTGAGCGACGAGCTTGCGTAGATTTGTTAGGATTTTGCTAATTTGTTTCCTTTTTCGTTTAAGGTTCTTTCTTTACATAAATTAGGGTTTTCTAGAGCTTGCTTTTTTCTTTTTCTTTTTTTAGAGTCTTTTAATCTCGTTTTATAAGAATCTTTCATCATTCATTAATCAAAAGCTTGGTTTTCAAGATATCACCTCGTGGATTTGAGGAAGTCAGATTGAGGAGTCCCGAAGGCTTTGTGGATTCAAGGTAGTTATATAGTGAGGAAGATGGTGATCGACCTCATCACGTCTGCATTTGTGCCATGATCTCAACCATTGGCCTGATGGACTTCAGAGTCTTAATTGACGGACATTTCTAACACATCAATTTTTTTTGAAGTGTCTTAATTGAAGGACATTCATAACACATCAATTTTTTTGAAGTTGACACTATCAGGGATTGAACCTTGGATCACACACTACAGTGTCTCTATCAGCTCATCTAACAAACCGCAAACCAAGGCTGCAATTTCTCCCATGTAAATACAATTACGAAGAGAAACACTGCAACTGTCTGAATCCATCGGAAAACGCCCAAATTGGTTGCAATATGGGGGAATTCATGCAGCATAGTCTCTAAAGTTGCGAAACGTCATAAGCCTCAAGTGGACCATACCATAGGAAAAGTGCAGATTTAACTACAGCCATTGAAAAGCTCTGGGGATAATTATTTTTTCCCTTCGTCCAGGTTTGTGTGACCTAAGGAACAGGTTGGACGGCAAATAAACATTACGATGGGCCCAGAAAGGTTTCAAAAATGGTGGGCATCATTGTCACCACTGCTTCCTGTGGTGTGGTCCACTCATGCCTTCCATCTGCCTCCTTTTTGGGCGAATAACCTAAAATGATCTTTCAAAATGGATAGACGGCGTGAATAAAACACACACATCACAGTGGGCCCCACAGAGCCCCTGTCAAAATGGTATCTCTCTAGCTAGGTACTGGCGGGGCCGGTAGTAACCAATCCATGCCCCTTTCTAACATGCTTTGTGTGGGCCATTTTCTTACAATAGTTAATGGCCCAATCAAATCCTACCACGTCAGGTCATCAGGGATATTCGGCAATATTCCATGTCCTCTTATATGCGCATGGATTTTTAATTTTGGCGAAGATAGCTGTACCACTAATTAAGCCGTAGCATTTGTCTATTCAATCCCAAAATGAATAGACACTACCTCGGGATCTCCTTTTTGTTTTATGGCGCTGATAACTACACATCAATATCTTCTTTAGATGGCAACCAAAATCATTTGATTTGGGGCCTTGAGATCGATGGGTGAGAAGTTATGAGAACATCCAGCGATCCTATGCATCGTATATCCACGCTGTCCATCTGTTTTGCCAGGATATTTTAGGGCACCCTCCAAAAAATGAAGCAGATATAAATTTCAGGGGACCACACCTCAGGAAACGGTGATTAATAACCATTAAAAACCTTGTGGGCCAACAAAGTTTTGGATCATGCTGATATTTATGTTTTTCCCCTTTACATTCTGTGACCTTATCAACAAGTTGGATGGTCAATAAACATTACAGTGAACCCTAGAAAGTTTTTATGGTGGGCGTTCAATTACCACTGTTTCCTATTGTATGGTCTACATGAAATTTATATCTGCTTCATTTTTTGGACAATGTCCTAAAATAATCTGGTAAAATAGATGGACGGTGTAGATATACAATGCATACATGAAGATGGGCCTACGCACGTTGCTCGTTTGGCTCCTGCTTCACTAGGTTCGGCCATAGCTGGGATTACTTGTGCAAAAATCAGTCATATCATCCTGTAGAGTGGATTACAGTTGTATTTTGTTATTTATCGGTGGTTAAACATTGTTTCCTATGGCGTGGCCCATCTAATGAGTGAATTGGCTGACTTTTGCACAAGGCGACCCTCATGGTGGGAACAGCCTACTGAAAGGGTTGGATGTTATTAGCTAAGTAGATTGTAAATCACACTTTAAACCTTCTCAATATAGTGATAGGACCAACCACCCCTTCTAAACATTTTTATCTCAGCCCATACCTCAAATTTGAGTAAACAGCCTTGTATGCCACTATGTTCCTGCAAAATGCTTAACAGCATTTACATTTTCATCAATTCAAAATAAGGAGTTTCACCATACGAAAAAAAAAAAAAAAACTACCCAATTAATATGAAATTCACAGTCCATTGCCTTTTATTATTATTATTATTATTATTATTCCAAAAAGCTACCTCGGATTCTGGTGGGCCACTGCTAGGGAAACATTTGGGATTGAGATGTCCACTCTTGATTTTTATAGAGCCTACCATGATAATTATATGAAATACACTCCAACCATTAGATTCCATACAAAATTAGGCTTGAATCCCAGAAATCATACCCAACCATAATTCATGTTGACCACGCTAATTGAAAAGGTTTGAAGGGCGAAAGTTGCCCATGCACTACTTCTAAATATTATATGGTCCACAAGAATCACAGATGTTGCTAATTTTTAGACCCTTGACATAACATGGTGTGACCCAATGATGGTCAGGATGTATTTTACAAAAAACATTATGGATAAGCCCACTTGAGCCACCAACCCATTTACTGCCATGACAGAAGGCAATGGAATGATAATTATATCCTGATTTACTGCCATGACAGAAGGCAATGGAATGATAATTATATCCTGAATCCGAACTTCTTCTTCTTCTTCTTCTTCTTCTTCTTCTTCTCTCTCTCTCTCTCTCTCTCTCTCTCTCTCTCAAAGTCTTCTTTCTCTCTCTCTCTCTCTAAACGTTTCTCACCCTCTAGAATGTGTGGAATACTCTAATCCCATTATAACAAGTACTTATATATCATTAAGCCAGAATTAGAAACAAAATATGCAAAATTGTGTTAAATAGCGTGCAGCTGTCGGTCAACCGGCTCAAAGGTTCGGTCGTCCAAACATGGCCAAAATATGTCCTATGAGCAACTGACCAAAACTAAAGAGTTTCGATCGACCAAAACAAGGAGGGTTAGTCAACTGATGACCCCATACAACCTCTCCTCATCCTGAGGAGGAAAATCCCATTAAAAAAAAAAAAAAAAAAAAAAAAAAAAAAAAAACAAACAAACAAACAAACAAACTTACCTCATATCATTCATCAACCAAGGAGAGAAAAAGAGTGGGGGGAGCCCTTCTAGCCTGCAAGCTAGCCTAGCCATGCTCGAGCCTTTATTGCCTAAGCCATTGGGAGGCCAAATCACTTTACTCAAGTCGATCCTTGCGACAATCTATCCACACATTCTCCTCACCCAGGAATACATCAACCACAGATCAATTGTATTCATCTTTGCATCAACATCTACATCATCATTTTCCTTCTCAACCCCATGCTTCTCTAATCTACCCAAATGTATGCTTTGCAGCTTGCTAATTTTTTCGGATCCTACACATTAAAAACTAAAACTGACTAGGGCTCTTTTATTGCTTTACCGTCTCTCTTAAGTAAATGGGTCTTGGTAGATCATCATTATCAATTTCTCACTCCTACTCTTGAGTTGCACATTACACCCCTCAATTATATTATTTTTGCATTCTAAGCATCTTACATTAGCATATCTCTTTTCAACCCCCATGCTCCTTTACTTTATTATAGTATTTGATTTTCCGACTCTTCAGACCTTGTCACATAAAAAACTTAGACCCATCGGAGTCTTTTTCTATTTCTTTACTATCTCTATTAGGTAAACAAGCCCCGAAGAATTGCCCTTATGAATCCCTCACTTACCCTCCTAAGTTGGATATGTACTGCACTATTGCATAGCATGCCATTTCATTATGTTGTTTGATGCTAGACTGATCAAATTCCTTTTAATTTATTGAATGCCACAAAATAGTTGTACTTCAGTAGGGACAAAGAATATACTTAACATCTTCTTTCTCTGTTATCATGTTCCTTAGAATCTTAGGTCACATTTTCTGATTTCTAAAATTCTACTGGGTATAGCTGATTGTAGAAATTTGAGTTAACCTATTAATTGCATGCAACTCCAAGTCAAATATCCAATTAAGTCATAATTGCTAAAACAAAAAAGTCTTAAAAGGCTCGCGTTAAGTGCAATCCCTGCAATTATCCAGGCTTCCAGATTTTACAAGTGGCAATAACCGGATGACCGGTTTTGGACGGCGTAGAAAGATCATGGTAGGCTCCAGTAGGTTTTAACAGTGGACGCTTTTATTCTCACTATTTTGTGTTGTGTGGTCCACTGAGTTCTGGAGCCCTGTGATTTTTTTTTTAACTCCTATCTTAATATGGTCTTGAGAAACTGATGGACGGACTGGATTTTTCATGGGCATCTTTGTGGTTCCCACGTGGCTTCCGACAGAACTTTCTGTAGCAGAAGACACATGCAACTGGCACCCGCCAAATGAGAGCGGATTAGCTGTTACCGGGGGAACAGCTTGGCGGGTGTTACCATAACCGTTTGGGGCTATCTTGACGTACTTTTTATATATCCACGTCATCAATCTGTTTTCCCATCTCATTTTAATACGTGATACCAAACTCTAAGAATATCCATATCTCAGGTGGACCATACTACTGAAAACAGTAATGAATAACCATTAAAAACAATTTGTGGGCCACAAAAGCTTTGGATCAATCTGATCTTTATATTGTCCCTTCATCCAGATCTTCTTGACGTTATCAACAGATTGGATTGAAAATAAACATTAATAAAACCTTATGATGGGCTCCTTGGAATTTTTAATGGTGGAGAACTCAATCACCACTGTTTCCAGTGGTATGGTCCACCTTAGATTTGGATATGCATAATTTTTGGAACCCCTGTTTGGGCAAAGGTATTAGATGGGATTAGATGGTATGGAATTGTATTTGGTCTCGTGCCAATTCCATCCTTTGTTTGATAACTAAAGGAAGGTTTGGATTAATCCTAGAATCACTATTCCATTGCCACGGGTGGATTCGGCTGGATTTTTTGTGGATTTCAAAATCTACCACAGTTGTGGGCCCCACAATGATGTGTGTGTTTTATCAACCTTGTCCATCCATAGATGCCTTTTACAATAGTCATTCAAGTTGCATATGCATATAGGCGATCAAAATCAGTTGTGAAATGTGGTCCATTCATTGTAATCCCACCCAAACATATGAATGAATTAGGTTAATCCCAAGGTATTGCTAGGCATGTAATAAATGAGTAATAAATGTTGTAATCCTATCTAATACCAATCCATCCTATGGGATGTCGTTGCCCAAACAGGGCTGGAGAAACGGATGGACGGTGTGGATATACAAAATATCATCCATGTGAGCCACACAGTAGGGGTAACACCCACTCAGACGTGGATTTTCTGGGAAAGCCTTTTCTAGGAAGTTCCTAAGCTTTGGGAACTTCAGTGGGGCTACCTTACGTCCATCTTATGAGCTCATTTTAAGACATCCGAACAAAAATGATCCGGATCCTACACTCAAGTAGGCCATGCGAGAGGAAGTAGGGATGGTTGAGCAACCACCATTTAAACATTCCTATGACCATAAAAGTTTGTATAAGGCTAAAGTTTTGTGTTTTCAATTCATCTCAGTGGGAATGACTTTGCAGGTCATATAAACATCAAGATGGAGATGGTAGGAATTTCTTTGCCCAGTTTTTTCCTCTCCTGTAGCTCACTTGAGTCTTGTATCTAGATCCTTTTTTGTATCATGTCCTAAAATTATCTAAAAAAACAGATGAACAGGATGTATTCATCAAAAACATCAGTGGGCCCAACTAGGTCACCAGCGCGAGAACTTAGCAGGAAATCTATGTTCCCTTTTTATATGAAGTAAAATAGTGTGATTTATATATCCTCATCACACATGGCAATCATGTAGAGATATCCAGACCATCCAAAGAATGTTTTCAATTTTAGATGGATAATATCTTTACTTGTACTCATATAAGACTATATTAACCATCTACTAAAAGAGGTCTACGTGTACAGCTTTGGACTTATGTCCTGTTAGAAATGGTGTAGAACTTAAGAGTTTAAGGACTGAAACTAGAAAGGCAATGCAGTCGACAGCTAAGTGGGGCCTTTCGTGATGTTGGTGAGAAATCCACTCTATCTGTTTTGCCATATCATTCTAGAGCACGAGATAAAAATCAGACGTATGCAAAACTCAAGAGTGTTGTACCTGTTTTTGACAGCGCTATTAGAAGCAATGAGCCGTGCCCGACTGCAGCTCGCATCCAAGGAATGCGGCTGACCAACTTCGCCACACATGAAACTGTTAGTTGTGGACCTGTGGGACCCACTTGTGGACAACCACTTGTGGGTGGGGCTCATAAGTTATTCCTGTATCCTCTTTCTTTCAAGAGTTTGAAACTCAGTTAGAGATTTAAACTTCAGAAGAAAATAAGATGGGATAAGGATAAACCAACCTGATCTCATCTCATCCCTTAACTCTTATCCCTCTATTTGAATAGAGGAGGATTCTTTCCGTAATACCAAATATATATATATATATATATATATATATATATATATATATATATATATATATATAGAGAGAGAGAGAGAGAGAGAGAGAGAGAGAGAGAGAGGAAGTACATTGAGTGTCCATCTGGCCTGTCCCTTTCGATCTAAGCCGTAGATCGTGATCCGGGGACTATCCTCGTTGTAGGATTAGAGGGGTGATCAGACTCACTTGCTCCTGTAGCAGTTAGGCGGACCGCTGAACCGCATCACACGTCTTTGGCTATTGTGAATGTTCTCATTGTATAGACCGTCAGATCCTATAGGCCCACACTTCCGCAAATCCTTACAATGGTATCAGAGCAATTGAACGACGGATCTTTGATTTAAAGAGGAATAAATCACAATTGAGGTAGGTGGCCTTAATAAAATTTAGCATGATTTTATTTTATTTATTTCATTTTAAAATATATTCGATCATCATTTTTTTAAATAATGTTTATCTCATTTTTTTTTTAATATCTGAGGTATGGAGATTAATAAAAATGAAGATTATTTAATTAGAGATTTGATAAAGGCCAAAGAAATTCTAAAAATGAGAAGAAAGATGGAATTAGATACATGTATATGTGATCCAGTTGCATGATGCCTACACATGAGATCAGTAGGGCCCGCTCATCATGGAAGACAATCATACACAATGTATATATAGATTATTGTTCTTTTTTTTTTCTCTAGCCATTTCCCTGTGAGTTTATGGCCGGGCGTAGAAACGACTACAATAAGCACCGCCCTGAGAATGGATCTCATGTGCGTGAGCATCCATACGTGTGGCACTTTTGTATTGGCGCATATAAATTGCGCATCTAGAATTAAATGGTAGGACTCACCATGGGGACATGGAAGATGGAACCAAAACCACCGTAGAGAGTTCCACATGGTAAATGGGGCCTACCAAGTCGTGCATAAGTAAACAACTCAGTCAGCACGTGCGCCTCACCAGGATTAAGGGACACATGTAAATTCATATCTTTTCATAATTCAAGTGGGCCACGTTTTGAATTTTAATAAAGTTTATATTTGGGGTGAGAATCTGAATAGTCCTAGATTGTACAGTGAACACGAGGAAACTCAACTGATTCACAGTTTGGGTTTTACATGTATGCCATGGGTGGGTCGATGTAGGATAATTGCCACTAATTGAGTAACCAAGATATTCAATGAACATCATGGCCCATCTAAAATGAGATAAATCAGATGGACGGTTTAGATTATGTACATCATGGGTTAAAATCATCTGTACAATTTTTTTTTTATTGCTTGTTGTATTTAGACCGTTCCTCTGGTTTGAACCACTTACATAACACCAATTGAAGGGCTATTATGATCAAATTCCCGTTGCCCTTGTCATGAAGCCTATCTATGCGGCGGCCCACCAGATCAACAGCTGGGATCACCACACATGTTGTGTCACGTGCACTATGGGAATCTGTATAGAGGATTTGCTATTATCCAATATCCTTCAAATGATATTGGACCCAATGATACACAGACCATCCTATGCTTTTCTATGATCTTAACCGTTGATAAGATGAGCCGAATAATAATTGTAATAATAATAAAAATGACGAGAATGTACCATCCCACAAATCATTTTATTTATTTATTGTGGAGATTGAGACCGTTGATTAGGTTAGCTAAATGTTCATATGTTGGGCCGAATTAGAAGCCCAAACCACGTTCCTTCAAGATTAAGTGTATCTTGTAAAGGACCTTTAATCAGTCATTATGTGGACTGATTTAAGCCAAGTGTTGGGAAGTGACTTAGGATTTTTCGGTGAGATCTAACCGATGATGCAGTCCATTTCCATGATTAACGGTCAAGATCTCCTGAAATTTTGGATTTTATTCATTATGAATAATTAATTCTGTCATTTGCACAAATTACTAATCATGTTGCACAATCACTATTGATCACGAGTCCACAAGTGATCAGAACCGTTATCAACCATGATGATCAACATTGATGAAAGGATCCATCATCAATGGTGAACATTAATGGTGATGATCAGAACCGTTATCAACCATGATGATCAACATTGATGAAAGGATCCATCATCAATGGTGAACATTCATGGTGATGATCAGATCCATCATGAATGGACATGATCAATGGTGATCATAGGATTTTCCTTTAATCATAACCCTTGTTTTCTTTGTATAATGATAATGATAGTCGTTTTTAATCTAATGATTAATACATTCTGGCTTTAATCTTCATGTGATTAGATCTAAGCCCTCCTCTCATTAGAAAATAGAAAGCTTATCCCAATAATTCTAAGATTGTGCATAACCTAAGTGAGAGATATACACCTTTACTATATGATGCACAAACCCATAGTGGTGAGTTGTAGGTTATACAAATAAATAGTCGTAAAAGCATCAACTTCATCTTATTTAGAGAACTTGATTGATCCGCATGGCCCATCCGGGTATGTGGGTTTTCAGATCTCTGAAGAGATAGATTAAATACTTTTATAAACTTGAAAGTTTGAATAACCAGTAGAAATACTGATGATTAGTGCCAATATCCTAGATCATAGCTAAGTAGTGATACTTGATGCGATGTAGAGATAACCACTAAAGCATTAATCGTCGATCAACTCAAAGGTCAACATTTCGATGGCAACAACTACGATGATTGGTCCCACGCGATGCGAAGCCTTCTGGATGAGGACGACATTTCGCACACTCTGGATGTGGTTCAAGAGGAACCCATAATGACTGAAAACAGAAATCTAGGAGAACATAGGGCCGCGATGAACCGCTACAATAAGTGGCGTAAACAAAATCGCTCGGCCTGTAATGACCTAATTAGCAGAATGCACAAAGAACTCATACCCACGTATGAAGTGCATGAAACCGCTAAGGGGATATAGGATGCACTGGCTAATGCCTATGCACAGAGTCAGATGTGAAGGTTTGAGCTATGGAATTGGAATTCCAAGAATACAGGATACCAGTAGGCTGCCCCATCAAAGATCATATCCGTAAGATGGAGCAGATGATAGGCGCCCTAAGGAACTTAGGATGCAAACTAACTAAAAATCAAAAGATAATAGTGATGCACCGTTCCTTACCTGAATCTTGGGCCCAAATCAAAACAATTCTGAACCATACTGATTCTATCACAACGTTCAGAGACTTTTATAGCCATCTGGTATGAGAGGTTGAAATAAATGCAATTCAGCCAGATTCGGCCAAGGCCTTTGCAGCAGAAACCCACAAGCGAAAAACTAACAAAAAACGGTTCAAAGCTCGTAAGAAGGCGAAGAAGAACGATCAGGAACAGAAGACCGCAACACCTTATCCAAATCCCAAGAAGGGAAAAGGAAAGAGGAAATCGAAAAAGACAAACATAACCTATTTTGTATATAGAAATTTTGGCCATTATGCTCATCAGTACACCCATATAAAGACAGTAATTCTTCAGTCATTAGATACTTTGTTTGTAGGCGTTTGTTCTGAGATCTTTTCCATTAATATCCTATCTAACTAGTGAACTTTGAATTTAGGTGCAACAAAGCACGTGATACGAGATCGTCGATGACTTAAGGAATTTTGGCATGTAGGCACGGGGAGTTACAGGGTGTACATGGGGAATAATGCAGCTAAAGACGTGTTAGGGATTGATGTTTACCATCTCCGTACGCACGTAGGGTGCACAATAACCTTCCATGATACTCTTTATGCACCGGGTATGCGTCGGAATTTAATTTTTGTTTCTAAGTTGTTAGTTAATGGTTTTGACATTCATTTTTTCGAGACTAGAGTGTCTTTAAAACTCAATAATTAACCTCATCTTTGCTTGGGGAAACTTAATTTCAGATTTAGTTATTTTAGATGTAGATAATGATGATACACATCTTACTTTGTCTGCTACATCGAATGAACATGTAATATTTGAATCTTTGAAATGGCACACGAGGTTAGGTCACATTGGAAAGGACCACATGACAAGATTAGCACGTTCTGGTTTGCTAGGTTCATTATCAAAAGTTGATTTGTCATTTTGTGAACATTGTGTGTCCAGGAAGACTTCTAAGAAACCATTCCTTAAAGCGACGAGATCAAAGGGTTTGCTAGAGATAATCCATTCGGATATCTGTGGATCCTTGAATGTACGTGTTAGAAATGGATGCCAATACTTCGTCACTTTTATTGACGATTACTCGCGCTATGGATATGTGTATTTCATCTCACATAAATCTTAGGCTTTTGATTGCTTTCTCAAATTCAAAACTGAAGTAGAAAATCAGCCTAAGAAAAATATTAAAACCCTTAGATTTGATAGAGGTGGTGAGTATACATCTGAAACGTTTAAAACATACTGTGCAAACGTTGTCATTATCAGATAGTACTGCTACAATCCGAAGATTGCACACCCAAGCGCAGGTAGCGAAGTAGTAAAATACTAGGTGAGACCGAAGTTGAACCACAGGGATTGAGGTTAAGAATACTTAGAGGAATTAGTTTAAGTGAGAGAGATGAAATCTGAATTATCCACGAGAGTGGAGCAAATTGTGTGTATGATGAAAGACAAAAATAGAAAAATGGGCTAAGGCATTAAGGATCCACCTTTGATTCATCCACAAGGTTTGATTCATTGGTCCAACTATAACTCAACTGGAATCGAATAAAGATCTGTTCCAATCTGAAGGTGAAACGGTTAAACCACTTGCATATTTTATAAAAGATGGTGATATGAACCGATTGATTTGACCATGAAGCACTCGTTAGTTGACTGCAGAGAATTCCAAGCATCCACTATGTCCTGAGTCGACAATGGATCAAGGAATTATACATCCTTAAAATATTATTTTTAATCCAACATTGCAAGTAATTTGGGAGGAATCAGGAAATTTTGAATTTTTCCAAATTTTCCTCAAATTGGCCCTCATATCTCAAATCTCCAAATCAAAGGTTGAAATACTTAATTTTTCGTGCAAAACATGAAGAATCACGTAGTTCAATTCATTTGAAACAAGTTGTAGTCAAATTGAACGAAAATAAAACGAGATTGGAAAAAAATCATCATCGAGTTCAATAGTTCAAAGCAACCGTATCCTTTGAGATTCTTGCAATAGAAGCTCCGTAATCTTCCTAAAATCAACATAGGTAAGAGAAAATTGAGAAAAAATAGGCCTCCCCATGTTTTTTCTCCAAAAAACCCAACTTCTCCAACGTTCCAACGTTTCTGGACGATACCTGGATGAAATCGTCCAGGTATCGACAATATTTGGAGCCGTTAACATGAAAAATCACAATATTTTGACAATATATCGTACGATATCTTGACAATATATCGTGCGATATCGATACATAGTGTGATATATACCAAGGAATTAGGGAATTTTTACGTTATTACTGAGCCGATATTTATCTGCGGCTAGCGACACCGATAATATCGGCCGATATTATCGATACTACAAGCACTGAATGAGAGTACATGCCTTGCACGTTGTAAATGCTCACCTGCACCTATGGTGGCTGCATACTAGACGCTTGTTTACTCTTGCAAGAGGCCATAGCATTGTTTTATATCCAGTGGGCCAACAGGCACATATCAATTAGCCCTAAACTTGTGGTCCCACATGATAGCCATGGCACAAGGCCTAAGATCCAACTATTCCTCATGTAGGACTCCCTGTCAAATGGGCTTCTAAAGAAATTAGTTTCATTCACTCGTAAGGTTGTCCTCACATTACATAGGCAATGGATGGACAGAGCATCTTCTAATATGTTGTAGATTTTGGGTGCTAGTTTTAGTCCCCTGGTATAGAGTATCTTTTAATCTGTTGTACATTCAATATAATGCTTTTTTTAATCTTTCAAAAAAAAATTATTGCCCTTTTTTCTTTTCTTTTCTGTTCTTTTTTCTTTTTAACGTTTCAAGAGCTTTTATAAGCCCATGCGCTTTTGCAAGTCATCTAATGCACACACCATCACATATGCTAGTGAGTCCACCTAATAGATGACTTTGTTTATTTATTTACTTCTTTAGTTATGCGATAGGTTGGATATTTCACCTATCTGCAACAATGTCACATGTGGTAGCGTGATAATTAACTGACTTGTACATGCATGTGTGCTCATGGAATTGCTCATGTTTCAATTATTCAAACCATTTATACAAAAAAAAAAAAAAACTTATTGCCGATGGGGTTATATTTTAATGATCTAGACTCATTTATCATTTGACCCTTTTCCTTTGAATAAGGATCGTCTCCTTGTACAATCAATGAAACATGGTTGACAATGATAAGATCTTCTATGTACTAAATATGGATTGTCCATCTCTTAGTCGTTGATTGGGTAGTTAAAGGGTGGCCAATTAAAGCTGAGCTTGACGTGATAAAGGCAGTAACTAACCAAATTACGTTCTTTTTTTTTTTTTTTTTTTTTGTTATTATAAGAAAGATACCAAATTACGTTCCTTTTTTTTTTTTTTTTTTGTAATTATAAGAAAGATACCAAATTACATACAGTTTCCAAACAAATTCCTACTTTCCCTAGGAAAAGTGGTGTTGTAAGTTAGATTTTGAAAATGCTCATGATCATGTACATTGGGCTTTTTAAGATTATGTCTTGAGATGGATTGGATGTGGGGAAAAATGGAGGTGGGTTCAAGAGTGCATAAGTTTGGCCAAGTTCTTAGTGCAAGCGAACGGTTCTCCTAAGGGGTTCTTCAAGTCAACAAGCGAACGGTCCTCTTTGTAGTAATGGCGGAAGCTCTGAGCTGGATGCTGTCTAAAGGGGTTTCACAAGGCCTCTTCAGTGGTTTTAAGGTGGATGGTGGGGAATTCCAAGTGTCTCATCTTTCGTTTACGGATGATATGATTTTATTTTGTGATGCAGAAGCTATAGTTTGCTTTGGAGCGGTGTCTGGCTTATGCATGAATCTTCAGAAGTCTGACATGTTGGGCATTGGGTTATCTAGGGAGGAAGTTTGTGCTTTAGCTAGTGTGCTTGGGTGCAGGCTGGGTTTAATTCCTTCATCATATTTGGGTCTTCCCCTATGCATTTGCAAGGTTGCAAAACACTTACGGGACTCGTGATAAAAAGATTTGAGAGGAAGCTTTTAACATGGAAAAGAAGGCTTTTGTCTTTGTTCTTAGGAAGTAGCCCTGATCAAAATGGCACTTTCGAACCTTCCATTATATTTTGTCTATTTCCAAATGCCTGAAAGGGTTTCTTAGCAAATTGGAAAAGCTTAGAAGGGACTTCCTTTGGCAGGGTGCGGAGGATGTTTGTAAGCCAAAAGAGGAAGGGGGAATTGGGATTAGAAGATCAAATTCTATGAATGCAGAGATCTTAGAGAAATGGATTTGAAGATTATCTTTGGAGGAGGGTAGTTTACGGAAGGAGGTTGTAGTTAGGAAGTATGGGGTCAAGCGGGAGGGGTGGTGGCATAAGAGTTCCTCTTTGTATAAAGCCTCGGGGGTGTGAATAGCAATTATGAGGACGAAGGAAATAGTCAAGAAGGGGGTTAGGTCAAGGGTTCAGTTTTGGAAGGATGTGTGGTTGGGAGACTGGAAGTTGCAAGATCTTTATACCAATCTTGCCCAAGTGGTTGTGGATCCTGACATCACAGTTGGCCAGTGCTACTCATTCCAGGGTCTTTTGGTATTTGACTTTGTCTAGGGAATCTTCAAGACATTGAACCTGAAAATTGGTAGCTTTATTGAACCGATTATCGGGGGTTGTTCTTTTAGAGGAGCCAGATTCAGTGCGTTGGAATCTGGTCGAGCCAGGGAAGTTCTTGATGAGATCTCTTTTCTGTATGCTTTCCAGTGGTCTGGTCGATTAGCGGCAAAGCGCATTCCTTCCTTTAATGGTCCAATGGGGCTTCTTCCAAGGTGGTGGCATTTGCTTGGTAGGTGTGTTGGAATATGGTTTTGACAATCGACAATCAACGTAAGTGGGGTATTTTCATTGTTAATGTGTGTCCTTTATGTTAGCACCGTAAGGAGTGTGGGGTAGTTTCTTTCGAATTTATGGAGTATCTTGAGTGATGCCTAGATCTATCAAACGGTTCTTTAGGCAATGGCATGGTGGAGGCATTGGAGAGGTGGGCAGAGCTGTGTGGAGGTTGTCCCTGCTTGCTGATTTCTGGACTTTGTGGGGAGAAAGAAACAAAAAGATGTTTCAGGGACGTTTCTGGGAGTTCCATGGGTGTCTTCATTAAAGCAAAATCAAATGTAAAAGATTGGACTTCAATTCTTGTGAATGCACATGCTTATAGTCTTGCAGGAGTGGATTGGAGTGCCTTGTAACTTTTCTTTTTTGTTCTTTGTATTCTTTTTGGCCTTGTCATTTAATGAATAAATTGTCATCCTTAAAAAAATAAAAATAAAAAATAAAAAATCACGATATGAACTCTTATGTAATTGATAACTTGTCCTGTGCATGACATCCGATCTATCTAATAGCTAGTCCCGTCATGAAGATTGCATAGCACAAAAACTAAGGTTGATTCATTCATCAAGTGAGAAACATGTATGCTTTGAATTTTCAATGACGACAAGGGTGTAGGTGAAAGTAATTCACGAAAGTGTGGACCTTCAGGATCCGACGGTCTACACGATGAGAACCTTCGCAAAGTCGAGGATGTGCGGTGCGATCCAGCGGTCCGCCTATCTGCTACAGGAACAAATGGGTCTGATCACCCCTTTGATCCTACAGTGAAGATGGTCCCCAGACTAATCTATGGCTTAGATCCAAAGGATGGACCAGATGAACTCTCGAAGCCTATTCTTCTCTTTTCTCTCCGTATATCACTTATAGTTTTTTTTTTCGTGTTTGTATCGGAAGAGAGTTCTCCCTTTGATAACACTCATACGAGGGATAAAAGGGATAAGATGGTGAGATGAGATAAGGTTTATCCTTATCTCATTTAACCACCTTCAGAATTTGAAAATCAAATTCTCGGAAGGAAAAGGATGCGGTAACTTCCTATGGATCCCATTCCACAAGTGGTTGCCCACAAGTGGCCCCCCAAAGGTCCACAACCAACATCTCCCACTCAATCACATTGTGGGGTAGGCACATTATGAGAGTTCATCTAGCTCATCACATAACAATCAAAACCAAAGAATCACGATCAAAAGAATCAGAAGCGTGGGACCAGCTGGAACACCGTTATCTTCTCACAGGTGTTTGAGTACTAAGAGACCACCTATCTAGCACTCAATAACCCAAGCTTTCCATTGCCTGTCCTAGTCCGCATGACCACACCGGATAGAGTTAACTCCTAATCTGGAGTACTCGGCCAACATACGCACTTATCTAACTTATCGAGTTTATTCTGAAAAACTTGGTTTTCTACAAACATCAATTTAAATTCTTTTTAAAGTAATATATTGAACGAGAATATCGTTTGTAAAAGTCTAATAAAACTCGATATTGCCGGCAGATAAGTCTTCAAGTGTGTATTTATAGTTCTAGAAACTTGGTGTAGCTGTCATAGGATCTTCCCCACACAGATGTGTAATTTGGAATCGATCAAGCCGCTTTCCTAGTGTGGACGCTCGCCGTTCCGCGCTCCCGAACGTTCTCCCTTCCTTTCGGAAAAGAAGATGGTGCGTGCGCGCGAATCGCCGTTTGTGCCACTGGCTTGCCTCGTTCTCGACTGTTTTGGGTCAGTTGTCGTGTTAAGCTGGATGCGTTTAGATGAGTTTATATAAGACCAGAGTCGCCACTAGCTAGTTACTTCGAATCTACAGTCAGCTAGACCCCGTAAAAATGTTAGAGAAGGGAATCCGAAGATTCCTTCCTCTAAAATGACTCATTTTGATTTGCGGCTAGAGATTCGAGGTAAGGGATCACGGTTACAGGGTGGGAAGAGGTTAAGCACCCCACACACTGCCCGTACCGAAGTACGGTCTCTACTTCACAGAATCGAACTAATACTTGAAAGTATGTTTTAATCCTCGTACATTCTCATAAATGATATGATGCATGAATGCAGGTTCGAACGGTAAGAGTTTCTGATGGGCAGGTTTCCATTAACAGGCAAGCCCAGAGCATACGCTCGAACTGACAGGTGCTTTATGCAGGATGCATGTTGTGTGTTTGAATGATCAAAGTGATTGTAACGACTAATGCATGAATGCCGGTCTGAACAGTAAGAGCTTCTGATGGGTAGATTTCCATTAACAGGCAAGCCCAGAGCATACGCTTGAACTAACAGGTGCTTTATGCGGGATGCATGCTGTGTGTTTGAATAATTAAAGTGCTTGTAGTGACATGACAAGCGGGGGGGTTGGAAGAAAAGTAAATGTTACACTTATGCTAGATGCGAATGAGATGATGCTGGTAAAAGAGTAGCTGGATGGACGGAGGTGTCGCAAGGGTTTGCTTCGAGTGGCTAGATCAAGACTTGGGTGGCTTGGGAGACTTAGACCAGGGTCAGGCTGGGCTGGACCAGAGCTAGGCTCTACTCACTCGGGCTCTCCTTGGTGGAAGAATGTGCTAAAAGGGTGAAGATGAACTCGGAACGAATGGATTTTTCAGGACGTTGAGGGATGCTTGAATGAGAAGGGGAGGGGGGTATTTATAGTAGCGGGCAGTGACAGACCCCATAAATAATTTTGGACGGCACCCAGGGGGCCGCCCGTACATAGGGATGAAAGTCGGGCGGGTTGGGTCGGGTTGGTGCTTAACCCTAACCCAACCCTAGGTTCCTATACCTCAACCCTAACCCAACCCAACCCAACCCAACCTCGGGTTGGGAATTCTCAACCCAAGCCCAACCCAAGCGGGCTCGGTCGGGTTGATCGGGTTGGTCGGGTTGATACATGCTAATATTTTCGTTGTTACATTAGTCTATTATGTTTCAATACACACCTTATTTTTGGTACCTATGGCTTTATTAATTATATATGTATTTATTTATGTAAAGAACTTCACTTTTCCTAAACAAATAAGTTAAAATACAAGTAAACATTATAAGTTTACTTCACTAAAGTATAATAAAAGTATAAGTAACTTGTATATAGATCGGGTTCGGGTTGGGTCGAGCAACCCGAGACCTCAACCCAAGCCCGACCCAAACTTCATTGGGTTGATGTTTTCATAGCCCAAGCTCAAGATCGGGTTCGATACTTCTTGCCCAAGCCCAACCTAATGTCGGGTCGGTCACGGGTCGGTCGGGTTGAACCTGCCCAACTTTCATCCCTACCCGTACAGTGGTTTTGCTTCTGGTTCGAAGCGTACGGTCTCCGAACCTGAAGCAGAAAATCCATTGGTTCGGTAGTACGGACCTGCTCCGAGGCTGCGGTTTGGAACTCGGTGAGTTGACTGGGTTTAGAAGATGGGTTGACACAGTGAGTTGACTCGGCGGGTTGACTCGGCGATTTGACTCAGCGGGTTTTACTTTTTTAGTATTTTTGACTGATTTTTCTTATGAGAGGTTTTTTGGGCTGATGTTTAGGGGTGAGTTGACTGGGTTCAGGCTTGAGCTGGGCTATGGATTTGGGCTTACAAGGGTGAGTTTGGCTGGGTTTGGATATGGGATCTGGGGGTATGGTCCTCCATTCCTTCATCTATCTTTACCAACATTGTAGCCGAAGGTGGGGTGTCTACAGATGCCCCTCTTTGGCAGAGGTTGCGTGCAACCGAATGCCAAAGCGAGTGGACACCCCACTTCTGACCCGGTCATTCATAGATCATGGTCTGAAGTCTTTGCTTGCCTTTGCATCTGCGTCAGTTGATTGTCTAGAAATTGGTCACTCGCAAATACCGCGGGAGTTTGGAGAAAACGTTGCGATTGTCCCTACATGAGCTGCAACCTGGGTACCCAATCGCAACCCTTCCATTCTCGATCGGTACTAACATCGAAAAGGTACAGTAGAGCCTCTGCGTCCGTCATAGTCTTACGAGGTTACCGACCCGAAGATTGATTGTTTGATGTTTGCCCGGATCACTCCAGGAGTACTTGTTTCGCTTGACTGTCAAAGTGGTTAGTTGCCCTACGTCCATGTAGTCTTACGGGAGTCCACTACGCCAACTTGGAATCAGTCAAGGTACTTCAAGCATCCATGCCTAGGTATGTGCAGGTGAACTCTTTCCACCCGATCTGCTGGTTTTTATGCTTGGTTTGCAATTCATTCTTTTCTAGATTGTGGTCTGGAATCTTTGTTTTCCTTTGTATCTGTGTCAGTTGATTGTTTGGAGATTGATAACTCGCACATGCCGCGGGAGTTTGGAGAAAACATTGCGATTGTCCCTGCATGCGCTGCAACTTAGGTACCCAATTGCAACCCTTCCATTCCCGATCGGTACTAACATCGAAAAGGTACAGTAGAGCCTCTGCATCCGTCATAGTCTTGCGAGGTTACCAACCCTGTGATTGATTGTTTGATATTTTCTCGAATCACTCCAGGATTACTTGTTTCGCTTAACTATCAAAGTGGTTAGCTGCCCTGCGTCCATGTAGTCTTACGGGAGTCCACTACGCCGACTTGGACTCAGTTAAGGTACTTCAGGCATCCACGTCTAGGTATGTGCGGGTGAACTCTCTCCACCCAATCTGCTGATTTTGATACTTGGGTTACAATTCATCGTTTCCACCGTTCAGATGGTTTCTTTGACCGAGCCTTTTGGCTTTCATCTTTTCGTATCCTGGCATGTGGTATGACCGCACTGACACTAAAGTTCAGTTCGACCGTACTTTGCGTGCATTGGATCCGATGGCCTCCGGGGAAACCGCGAGACATCGGATCTTATTTGATTGTTGCGTCGGCTCCTACCCATAGATATGGAAGATCTCTCGGTGTTTTGGAGGCCGAACGCTCTACTGGGAAAATGTTTTTGGATTTTGAAAAGATACCCACTCTGAGGAGTGATACTCCGTGGGGTTTTTATTTGCAAATAGGAAAACATGTTTTTGGACTTTTGAAAAGATACCCACTATGGGGAGTGATACTCCATGGGGTTTTTATTTGCAAATGGGAATATATATAATATATTTTTTTGTCTTTTTGAAAAGGAAATCTGGCTTACCGCGCCTCCACTAGGGATGCCTGTGAGGTCTTTGGCTAACCGACTTTTATTTTAGAAGCAGGTAAACATGATGATTGATGCGATGCATGAGGATGCATGGAGATACATATTTGACGATGAATGCAATGTTTGTCTCATTCTCTTTCAGTTCGATGATTTTGCTTTTACTGGAGATGCAGAGAACTTTGAGCTTATTGCTTGCAGGGTTGTGCTCCCCTGGGGATTTCTTTTTAATGCGGACGTTTGGTCAGCGGGTTGGTCAAGATCCCGACCCGTGGTCGATCAGGTCCATCGTCCCAAGATGATGTTTCTTTGCTAATGGGAATGGATGATGGATGTTACCAGATTTCAAGATGTTCTTCTGTGAATCGATGCGATTAAGACTATGCTTGGTCGTCAGTTTTGGTCAAGATTCCAATTTGTGGGCGATCGGATCCGTCATCCCAAACTGCGAAATGAGTGAGCGGAGTTCGAGACTCCTGAAGTGCAGTGCTGGGGATAGTGACATTTTTTGTGATTTTTTGCAAATATTTGGTCCTAATCTTTACCTGAATAGTCAGGATGGAGATTGATTATTGAAAACAAAGGAAATATTTTTGTGATTTTGAAAATATTTGGTCCGAGTAAAGATCGGTATTATTGAAAGCAAGGGAAATATTTTGTGATTTTGAAAATATTTTGTTTGAAAGCAAGAGAAATATTTTTGTGATTTTTGAAAGATGACTTTGCAAATGTTTTGGTACTTTCTGATTTTTCTGAAACGCAGGGAAAGGTATGGAATTTTCATCCATTTCCAGTTTCTACTGCTGGTAAGGCACCCAATCCATTTTACGTCAGCGAGCAAGACGAATCTCACACAGTTAAGTGCCGTAGTTTTACATCTTCAGATGAGGGAATTTTGAGGGTTTTCAGTCAACACACCCACAAAGTTGCCTGTTCCTCATGTGTAATGCACATAGACCACGTATCGTCCGACGAACTCCTTTGGCCACAAAATGAGCCACATCCTCACATTTTCCTTTGTCAATCCAGTTTGGGGCCTTATGCTACTCACAATTCCGTGAGGATGCGCTTCACCTCCCAGCTGCCTTAATCCCCTTCATGAATTTTAGGAACAGGGAACATCCGTCAGATTCAACAATGACTTCCAAATCAAGGTTGTTTATCACGGTGCGTTCAACATGAACAGGATTGCGGGGTTCTGCCTGCCTCAGCCTTTACCTGTTTAGAAGACTCCAGACACCCGTACGATCAAGTGTCAGCCATGTCCGGAACAGGTTGGGAAAGAAAGCCCCTCGAGAAGTTAATCCCAGTGTAGTTTTAGGTCTTCGGACCGTTGGAGATAAATTTGTGTAGTTAAAATTGATGGTGAAACTCCCTTCTTTTTTTCTGTTTTGGAAAAGTTCCAGACTTCAACTCGAGTAGTCAAGATCGATACTGGTTTTTATTGAAAGCTCAAAATCTTTTTGGTATATATATATTTTTTTTTAAATGATCCGGGTTATCGAACCTTTATCCGAGCGGTCGAGGCTGATGCCAGTTTTTTTGTTGAAAGCAAGAAAAGTCCCCCGAGAAATTAATCCCAGTGTAGTTTAAGGTCTTCGGACTAAAAATACGTACATGTTGAAAATACATTCTTTTTGTTTTTTAAAAAATGTCCGGGGCCGTCGGATCTTGATCCGAACAATCAGGACCGATGCCGATTTTTATTAAAAAGTCCCTCGGGATCTTGATCCTGATGTAGTATAAGGTCTTCGGACCCAAAACTGTACAAGCGAGGGCTGGAAATGCATAGATATATTTTTTTATTTTTAGAAAAATGTCCGGAGTCATCGGATCTTGATTCGAACGATCAAGACCGATGCCGGTTTTTATTGAAAGTCCCTCAAGATCTTGATCCTGACGTAGTTTAAAGTCTTCGGACCAAAAATATGTACAGAACAGGGCAACATATTTTTTTTTGTTTTTAGTAAATGTCCGGTGTCAGCGGATCTTGATTCGAACGATCAAGACCGCTAGCGATTTTTATTAAAAAGTCCCTCGGGATCTTGATCCCGATGTAGTTTAAGGTCTTCGGACCCAAAACTGTACAAGCGAGGGCAGGAAATGCATAGATATATTTTTTGTTTTTAGAAAAATATCCGGAGTCATCGGATCTTGATTCAAACGATCAAGACCGATGCCGGTTTTTATTGAAAGTCCCTCGGGATCTTGATCCCGACGTAGTTTAAGGTCTTCGGACCAAAAATATGTACAGAACAGGGCAACACATTTTTTTTATTTTTGGAAAATGTCCGGTGTCAGCGGATCTTGATTCGAACGATCAAGATCGCTACCGATTTTTATTAAAAAGTCTCTCGGGATCTTGATCCCGACGTAGTTTAAGGTCTTTGGACCCAAAACTTTGTGAAGTAGGCATCAATCAAGGTTGAAAATTCTGGGGGATTCTTCTTAGAATGGTTCAGATCATCAGATCATGACTTTGGATGGTTGAGATCACTATTTGACCAAGTCAATTCTTTTTCATTTTTCTTAAAATTTCATGGAGCTTTTTCCACATCATCAAGCCAATTTCTCTCAAATTTCTCACAAGATGAGATTTTGGTGAGATTCCTTACTTTTCCTCATCCTTCTCTTCCATCACTTCATTCTTACATGGAGGTACAAGATTCACTTGCAACTACCCTTCCCAAGGAGGAGTTCTTCCCAAGGAGAGAGGGTGAGGGGTCGTTTCAACCAGGTGGGAGGACGGACGACCCCCTGGGTGCCGTCCAAGCCATCTCTGCCCACTGGTCTTTCCAGTGGGTCGGGTAAAGGGGTGCCCTCCCCTTTTCTATATAACATGGGGCACCCTTGGCCCCTCCAACGTGCAATCTCTCTCTTCTCTTTCTCATACTCTCTCTTTCTTCAAGTTCCTCTCTTTCTTTTGGTGGTCCTTTACTCTTTTCAAGTGGTGGGCCTTAGTGAAGCTTTGGGACAATAAGGTGGTCCCCTTTTGGTGAGTGGTAAAGGTATGGACCACTCCTTTTTCTTTCTTATCCTTTTTCTTCTTCATTGTCTCTTCTCATGTTTCCTTTCTTTTCTCCATGTAGATATTCTAAGGGAGTCAAGGTGGGCTCTTTGGCCTTTTCTTCATCTCCAATCCCTTCTCAAGGTGGTGCATGGAGAAGGACATTGCAAGCTTCCATTTCGTTCTTTCTTTTCTTTTTTTTTCACACTCCCTTCATTTGTATGTAAGGGGTAATTTGCCATGTCCATCAAGTGTGTGTGGCAAGATATCCTATCTTTTCTCATGGGAGTTGGGCCCCTTTTTATGTGTATCAAATGGGCTCAAAGTGAAGTCATGGCCCTTGGTGTATTTAATGGGCTCAACACTTCATTTTGGGCTCCCTCATGCTCTCTTGTCCTTGTCATTTTTCCTTGGAGCTTTCTTTTCTTTTCCATCTTCGTTTTTGGGCCCATGAGATTGGTAGGGCCCACCTCAAGTTTTGGGCTCATAGGGCTCACTTTGGGTGGCCCCATCTTTCTTCACATGTGTATGGACAAAGGTAACTAGCCCATTCTTCACTTGGATCTCAAGTGGGCTAGATTTCTTAGTTGGGCCTTTATGATCAAGTGGCCCAAATCTCCCACCATCTCTTGATTATGATGTACATCCTTATGCACAAAGTGTGGTGGGCTCCTTGGAGTTTTTCCATATAGATGGGCTTTTGGGCCCTCTTTGAAACTTATGAATTTCTTTGAGTCATGTGTGCACCACTACACTTTGTGCAAGTGGGATTCTTTTCCTTCATACCCTTTCTTTGGATGGATGGAGGACTTGAGTTACTTGATCATCTACAAGTTCCATGAGTGAGTTGCTTCAACAATCTCACTAAGTTCAAATGGTTTTCTCATGTTTGTAGGAAAGTGGTTCTCAAGAGCTTAATGTTCCCAATCTTAAATGGATGACCCTTCTTCAAGTGAGCTATCCAAGCAACCATAGCTCCTTAAACTTCTCTTGGGGTGCTTGGTGGGTCATCCACCATCATTCTCAAGGATAAGTGATTTTTCTTTCAATTTGTGGGAAAGAATGATATCCATAAGTTGCCCAATTTTGTCCCATGCTTTGGGGCATTTTGGATTTTGATTTTCAAGTGGGCTATGTATACCATTCTTAGCCATTTTCATGATGGTTGGGTGACTCTTCAAGCCATGCCCTCTTGTGCTCAAATGGTCTCCCTTTTTTGGTGAAAAAATTGGTTCACATAAGTTGCCCAAATTTGTCCCATGCTTGGACGTTTCCGACTTTGGTTCATCAATTTTTTACCATTGGCTTCTTTGACTCATATGATGGTGGGTAGACCACCATGTTATATTCTCATGGTCAAAACTTTCATCAAGATGATGCACATAGGGTTGCCCATGGTTAACCTATGAATGGGTCCTCATGTTTCTTCAAGTGGGCTATGTGCTCCTTTCAATCCATTAAGGTGAGGCACTTGAGTTGCTCTTGGGGACCCATTTCCTTTCTATTCCCCATTTGTCCATGTATATGTGTAAAGAGATGGAAACATCTTAAATGAGGATCATGGCCTTGGTAGGGAAAGTGAACCAACCCTTGGCCACATAAGGACTTTGAAGAGGGATTTCTCATGTGAAGTTGGATTCTTATCCCTTGATCTCATGACATTTGAGTGCATTTGTTGTCCAAAATGTGTCCTTGGATGATGGACTTTCCTTTCCTAAGTCATGGCATGCAACCCTCTTTAAGGTGGGCCTTGTTTTCTTCGATGGGGCCAACACATATCCTAGGCAACACATGGACTTGGACATAGGATTTTTGCATTTGAATGTAGATCCTAATCCATGGGTTTCCCGGGTAATGATTTGCTTTGGATTTTAACAAGTAACGAATAAGGACTTACCTTGCCAAGCGTGTAGGATTCGATGGCGGATGGTACAAGGGGGCGAAGGGCGGTCGATGAGGATGATCCGGCCTTCATTGTTTGCCGAGGGGCTCATATGTGTTCTTTAGCCAAAGAGCACCAACCTCTTCCCTCCATAAAGGGTCGAGGTACCCGAGATCTCTGGGATGATTGGGTGAAACACCCACAGCCTTTGCTTAAACGTGTTCTGGCCGATACCCCTTTTGCAGGCCTTCTTACCTTGCGCTTTCACAACAATAACGCCAACCGTATGCTGCTTGCGGCTCTTTGTGAGAGGTGGCAGGATGAGACCCACACCTTTTAACTTCCTTGTGGCGATCGGGGAATAACTCCCATGGACATATATATGCAAATTGGCTTTCCATTCCACGGGGCAGTTGTTCCCCACGTCGGCTCTCTTGCTCCCATTACTTCCACTGACTGGCTATAGCTTGTGGGTGTCATCCCACCTGAGGATGAATTCCAGGGCCACCAAGTGAAATTGCGATGGTTTTACAACACCTTCGCTACTATCGCCTCTATTACTTAGCTGGAGGCCCTTCACAAAGCACGGGCCATGATTGCTTACGCCTTTGGGTCATTCCTTTTTTGTCATGCGAACGAGAGGATTGACCCTAAATTTCTTCGTTTGGTTGAGGATCTTCACCATTCGTACAATTGGAACGGGGCTATCTTGACTCATATCTTCCTAGGTTTAGATAAGACCTCTCGGAATAGTCGGTCCTACACAGGTTTCTGGCCCGTCGTAGAGGTATTCTTTTTAACCTTCCGTAGAGACATTTGTCTTCTTTTTTTCTCTGATCGTTATGTCTGCCCTTGCCCAGACCTGCTTTTATGATCATTTTGCTCATCTCTCGCCGAGGATACGAGATGGTGTTGAGCCATCTTTATACCGCTTCATGCACTGGCATCAGCAAAACCGTCAACGAAATTCTCGAGTATCTGGGGACAATTGGCTCGCTGACATAGACGGATTGACCGTCGAGGATGTAAGTATCATGTTTTCCTTATCCATCGTGCTGCTTTAGGGCTAATTGTGATGAACTCATTTGTTGTAGTTTGCTCGGATGCCGTACGCTAACTTTCCTCTTTACTACACCCCTCAGCGTGTGGAAGCATATGATTCATCATGTCTTCGGATCATGCTTTCTGACGCTGAATCATTTTAGTGGTATTTGGGTGAGAGGTTGCTTCGACAGATCACTGGTGTAGCTCGGGTTCCTTGTTCCGCACCTCCTCTGACTGCTCAGATCCCAGCCGATGAGATGGCCGATGCTCTTGTGGGCCAGGCCGAATTTCGCTTCACGATCCCGGATCGTGACTACGACGAGTGGTACTTGCTTTACGGGCAGGGGCCTCTGCTTCCTTCGCTCTATATTCCAGGGGGTCGTCACAAGTACGCTGGAGGATCAGTGACAGCTCCTTTGATGGATCTTTATCGTCGAGAGCGGGATGAGAGGAGGGATGATGACGATTATGTTGGCGATCTGTAGTCTGCTTCTATGAGGATGTATTCAGCTTACTTGATGTATAATCTTCTTCTTTCTGCTTTTCTTCTGAATGAATATAAGACCCATGATTTGCCTCAAAACCTCTTGATGATGCTTGGATGTCTTGATCTTTGACTCATTCTTTGATGCTTTGTGGAAGATGAGGCTTCTTAATTGCATGGATGACGACTTGAATGGTTCAGATCGCTTGATTTGGCCCTGTTGGCCTTTTCCAGACTTCAGCTTTGCTTTGAAGCACCTTTTCTTGATGTTTTGTGAGGCTAAGAAGGCTTTCCATGGTGCGGATGATGACTTGAACGGCTCAGATCGCTCCTTTCAGCCATGTGGGCCCACTTGATGATCAGATCTGGGATTTTGGCCCTCTTTCTTGATGATCAAACCTTCGATCTTGCTATTTTATGCCTCATGTGAACTCTTCCATGGTTTAGATCATGATGATCTAGTCTTTAAATGGCTCAGATTGCTTGTGGGCCTCTCTTGATCAGTTTTTCTTCTCTTTGACTTAATCAGGCCCATGTTGGCTGTAATACTTCATGATTGGACAGGTGGGGTACCTTCCAAATGATTTTGATCATCTTCAAACGAAATTCGGAGTTGATTGGAGCTTTGGGCGGCCCTCAGGGTGCCATCTGCTGACGTGGACTGTCAGCCTCACCTACCAACGACTGTGGAACCAATCCTGCGGAGAGAGAGGGAGCGCATCCGTACGGGCTGCCCACAGCGGGCCGCCCAAACGTCACCTCTTGTGCGGCCTGGGCTGACTCGTGCTTGGACATTCTCCACAGTCCACTGTTCCTGTCCCCACATTCTTTGTACTCTCAGGTTCGATTACAGCCATGAATCTTCCTTTGTCTCCTCTTTCTTTCTCTTTTTATCTTTTTCTTGCTTGGTCCTTTCTTAGGCAGCCATTGATGATGGCTTGGGGGCCCTTGTGGGAGAGATTGGTGGGTCCCACACTTCAGAAATTGGTGGAGGCTTTAAGGATGGAGAGATCTCTTTAATGGATGGTAGAGATGGGGCATTGAATGGGGGCATTGATGAGGGTTTAAGGATGGTGATTGGTGGAGCTTTGAATGGCCTCATTCATGGAAGCCATGCTGGAAATTCAGATTTGAATGGGGCATTGATTATGGGTGAAATGGATGGTATGGATGAGATGGGGAGATGGGACATAGGTGAGGTTATGCATCCTTTGAGTGTGGGCCACATGCATGATGTGATCGATAGTGATGATGGGGTCACAATGGACATAGATGGGCTAATCTCATGTTTGGATGGTATGGATGGTTCAGATGATACCTTTGACGGTTTGGATGCTCTTGATCATGACCGAGATGTGCGGCATACTTTCTTGGGTGGACTTGATGTGATCATTGATGATGTCCCCCTGATGATGAACGGCGTGGATGTCCCGATGATCCCTTTGATTGGTCAGGATGATGATTGGATTCACGACTTCATGTTGGAGAGGGCCGCAGGTCCAGATCTGACCGTTGATTCTTCGATCGGGGTTGTCGGGACCTTTCTTGATGGTTTAGATGCATTTTTCAGTGGTCAGATTGGTCAGGATGCCACGATGTGCGGTGTGATCTTTGCTGATAGCCCTTTTGGTGGAGAGTACTGTCCTTCTCCTGATCGTCGATCCTTTACACACTCGATTCACGAGGTGGGCGAGTCTTCTCATGCGGCTGAGGTCATGACAATTTCAGACAGCGAAGCGACTATATCAGACATAGCCGCCACTGGGGATAGGTCAGGGGCTGTTGAGTCTGCAGAGGTTCCAGATTTTCTTTCTCCTTCGCCCGTTGATCTTCCGATCCTTGATGAGCTGTCATCAATTCCTAGGCCTTTTGTTCTGGAGGGGATTCCTGTGGGGACTTGTCAGTTGCTTCCTCGTCCTTCTTGCTCACCACGACTGCTTGCATGGCTTGACAGCTTGTCGGCTTATGAGATTCGAGACTTGGAGTCCTATGGCTTCGGCAATCTGATCCATATGGCTAGAGTTGACATTGATTAGAGGATGCTTGGGGCTGCACTAATTGACTGAGTCCCTTTGTTGAACTTGTTTGCGTTCAACGACATGGAGATGGGACCCTCTTTGGAGGAGCTTGCGCGTTTGACTGGTCTTCCTTGGGATTATACTCAGTATTTTTCGCCGAAGACGGCCACACTGCAGAACTGGTTTGGGATCCCATATCTTGTTCAGCCTGCAGCTGCCGGCCAAGATGCTGTGGTGTTCTCCTTGGACTTGCTGTATGATCTTTTCTCGGGTCCTCGGAGTGTGGCAGGGTCCTTACTTTATAGGAATGCACTGATGTTCTATTTGATAGCTGAGGTGCTATTCTCAGGATGGCGCAGATCTTAGACTCCTTTGCTCTTTGAGGTGATGAGCCGAGTTGTTCGTTGTCAGGGGATCATTTCTCTCGTCCTGGCTGAGCTGTTTAACGGGCTGACTGACTATGTCCTGGGCCGCACTCGTGTCCTTCGCGGCTGCTGTGCATTTCTTCAGGTATCTTTTCTGCACTTTTCTTTTCTTTTCCTGTCTTTTAGGGATTGCTCTGCTCTAGCTGAATTTATTTTCCTTCTTACGATCAGATCTGGCTATGGGAGCGTCTTTCACTGACTGTTCCTGTACCATTTCTTGGCACCCGTCGCCCTAACCTTATGCGACACATCATGGAGTTTCTTACACATACAGCTTGGACGAGTGAGCCCTTATATCGTCGAATGTTCGCTGAACTTCGTGACTGGAATGTTCACTGGGAATCATCTTGGCTTTCGCTTCCTCCAGTACTCTGTGATGCGCACTGCCTTCCTCTGATGCTGGTAGGCTTTCGATCTTACTTTTCTTATCACCCTATCCGGTTCCTACGGCAGTTTGGATATGAGCATGATATTCTTCTTTTTGCTTTTACGGGTATCGGGCGTCGAGCACTTCCATCTAGATCATCTGACTTTAGGACTCGGGTTGATGGATCCTGGGCGAGTTACCTGACTGCTGATTTGCTTGGTTTTGAGCTGTGGACTTTTTCGATGGTGACCGCCCCATACCAGTACTGGGTTGTTGAGCAGTCTCTGTATCGACGCATTCCTTGCTGGCACCAGACCGCCGATGAGGATGAGCAGGATATTCTTGGAGATACAGCCTCTTCATCTGGTTCAGATGAGCCCTTTGAAGAGCGCCCATTCATCGATCTCGGCTTCCTCTTGGCCACTCATGGCCACTTGCTGTCTGAGGTCTCTGCACTTCGGTATCATTGTGAGATGATGTCGAGGAGATTGGTCGTTGATCAGAGATTGTCTGACGAGGAGGCAACGATCCGTAGCCTTGAGCGAGATGAGGTGTATTACCTGCGTATGGAAGTGAGCAGGTTGAGAGCGAGGCTATTTCATTATGAGTCAGAGGACTTACCTGCTGTTGCCGAGGAGGAAGGTAGAGATTGATTGCGTCAGCTATCTGTACATCCTTTTTACATAGTACGTGACTAGTGATGATGCATTTTTTGTATTTTTTGAAAAAGATGAATGATATATGTAAAAGGAACATGATGCATTTAATGAAAAAAGAGAAAACTTTTTGAAAATCTATTATGCCATGAGTTGTCTTGTGAGTGTGTCTGGATTTTGTGTCGGGATATAGGAATCAGAACTGAGGCTCGGCCAATGCTTTAACCGATTTCTTGAGATTGACTTATGAGATCCCTTTGGTTCCCTAGAGGTGTAAGCAATGGAAACTGTTACTTCCTGAGAGAGTTTGTAGAGTTCTTTGTTCCCGACTGTACTTCTTCTTGTTCTTGAACTGCAACTGCTTGAACTGATTCGGACCGTCTGATTTCTTGGTACCTGCACTTTTAATTTTTCTTTTTCTATTCGAGTCATTTTTGCCTGTAGCGCTCTTTCGAGTTTTCACTATAGCCGGCCTTTTTCCCGGCATTTTTGCCCGTGGCGCCCTTTCAGGTTTTCACCACGTCCCGGGTGTTTGATCTTGCTTACCCCTTGGCAATTATGCTGTTTTTACCTTCGGCGCCCTTTTGGGTTTTCAACAAGTCCGCTGTATGCCTACTGTTTTTACTCAGAGCGCCCTTTCGGGTTTTCACTCCGCCCTCTTTATTTAGGCACACATTTTTTCTTCTTCTTTTTTTTCTTTTTCTGGATTTTTTGGATAACTGCGGCGGCTAGAGGTCAGGAATCCGTCGTTGCCGGCCGATGGCAGTCTTTCAGCCCTTATCCTAAGTTAAGATGATAGAGCTGTCGGTCTTAGCCATAGACCTTTCTGAGATGGATGGGTGGGTGACTGTGTTTTCTCTCGGGTTGATTTTTCTCCGATACCCTGTTTTGGCTTCCCCTTTTCTTTTCTTTTCTTTTTGTTCTTTTGTATTCTTTTCCTCCTTTTTTTTGTATCTTTTTCTTCTCTCTTTCTTTTAAATTTCTTATTTGAAACACTTGTTGGTGGACGGAAATGATTTCTCAGAGGCTTTAGCTTCGACCTCTTGACTTCAGCTCTATTAATGTAACTCTTGATAATGTCGGAATGACTTACCCATGAAAGATCTTCACTTTGTCGGCGTTGATTGGCTCAGGAAGATCCACCCCTCTCATGTTGGTGAGTCTGAGGGCGCCTCCGGGAAGTGCTTCTCTGATGATCAGCGGTCCGTCCCATGAGGGTTTAAACTTTCCCTTAGGATCCGGCAGGTGCGACGATAGAATCTTCTTCATGACCATGTCGCCCACCTTGAAACTTCTTTTTCGGACTCTTTCGTTGTAAGCCCGAGCAATCCTTTTCTGATAACACTGAGAATGACTTAGTGCACGCATGCGCTTCTCATCTGCTAACTGTAACTGATAGAATCTGGCCCGTTGCCATTCTCCTTCTTCAATTTCGCTTTCTAGTAACACGCGTAGTGATGGTATTTCCACCTCGACTGGTAGAACTGCTTCCATTCCATAAGTAAGCTCGAAAGGAGTAACGCCCGTAGCAAACCGTACAGACGTTCGATTAGCCCAAAGTGCATATGGGAGCATATCTGACCAATCTTGATAAGTCACGACCATCTTCTCGAGTATCCTGACGATTGTCTTATTTACGGCTTCTACCCCACCATCATCTGAGGACGATAGGGGCTTGATCAATGACGCTGAATCTTGAACTTGCTGAGGAAGTCATCCATCTTCTTGTTGACAAATGGGGTCCTATTATCTGTGATGATGGCATTGGGGATCCCATACCGGCATATGATGTTGTTCTTCATGAATTTGATCACCTGAGATGCTGCAATCATGGTGTAGGAGGCTGCTTCTACCCATTTGGTGAAGAAGTCGACTGCCACAAGTATATAATCATGACCGTTTGATGCTTTGGGACTAATCTTGCCAATGATGTCAAGTCCCCACATGGAGAAGGGCTAAGGAGTCGTCAAATTGCATAATTCTGATGAGGGGGCATGAATTTCATTCGCGTGCTCCTGACACTTGAAGCATTTTCTGACGTGCTGACAGCAATCTGTCTCCATGGTGAGCCAATAGTAGCCAAGTCGTAGAATCTTCTTTGCCATCATGTGCCCGTTCATGTGTGGGCCACAGATTCCTTCGTGTATTTCTTTCATGATCCTTGCAGCTTCTGTTTCATCGACGCATCGAAGGAGGATGTGATTATAGGATCGCTTGTAAAGAACTTCGCCGCTGATGGTGAATTGGCTAGCTAAACGCTGAATGGTTCGTCATTCTGTTGCTGTTGCTGTATCCGGATATTATTGGGTTTCGAGATATTGCTTGATGTCGGCATACCAGGGTTTGTCAGGGACAGCTTCGGCTTCTTCTATTTGGAGGCAGAAAGCGAATTCATCTTGAGTTTCGACTGTGAGCTCCCACTCTGAAGCTCCTTTCGGGATCTCGAGCATTGATGCGAGTGTAGCGAGAGCATCTGCAAACTGATTCTTGGCTCTAGGCATGTATGAGAAGGCAATTTCATTGAATTCTTCGATCAAATTTTCAAGGTACACGTGATATGGTATCAACTTCTCGTCCGTAGTTTTTCATTCGCCATTGGTCTGATTGATGATAAGCTGTGAGTCTTCAAACACTCGTAGCTTCTTGACGCCCAAAATTATGGCTTCCCTTAAGCCAACGATGCATGCTTCATATTCTACCATGTTGTTGGTGCACTCGAATGCTATGTGCCTTGAGATAGGAATAGGGACATCGTCTCGAGACTAGAGGATTGCTTCGATACCACTCCCCTTAGAATTTGTTGTGCCGTCGAAGAATAACGTCCACTCATCTTTCTTTTTCTTTTCTTGTTCTTTGATAAGCAAGAGATCTTCATCTGGGAAGAATGTCTTGAGCGGTTGATAATCCAGGAGAGAGTGAGCGGCGAGATGATCGGCGAGGGCCTGTCCCTTGATTGCCTTCTGAGTGACATAGGTGATGTCGAATTCAGACAGGAGTAGCTGCCATTTAGCTATCCTTCCAGTGAGTGCTGGTTTCTCGAACAGGTATTTGAGCGGATCCATGTGAGCGAGTAAGAGAATAGGGAACGCGATCATGTATTAACAGAGTCTCTGAGTTGCCCAGACTAGGGCGAGGTAAGTCTTCTCAATCGGGGAATACCTGGTCTCGTAGTCGGTGAACTTCCGGCTCAAATAGTATATTGCTTGTTCCTTCTTTCCAGTCTCGTCGTGCTGGCCGAGAACACAGCCAATGGCTTCTGCTGCTACCGAGATGTATAACAATAGTGGTCGTCCGGGAGTAGGTGGCACTAAAACTGGAGGATTCATGAGATACTTCTTGATGCAGTCGAAGGCGACTTGGCGATCGTCATTCCATTCTTTTGGAACATTCTTCCGAAGTAGCTTGAATATGGGTTCATAGATAGGTGTGAGCTGCGCGATGAAGCGACTGATATATTGAATTCTGTCGAGGAAGCCAAGAATTTCCTTCTCTGTTCTAGGAGGGGGCATCTCGATGATTGCTCTGGTTTTGGTTTTGTCAACCCTGATGCCATCCTCGCTTACCATAAAGCCAAGGAGCTTGCCTCCCATTGCACCGAAGACACATTTCTGAGGGTTGAGGTGGAGCTTGTACTTTTCTAATCTATTGAATAACTTCTTCAGATCTTCAAAGTGTCCTTCAATTGTGCGAGATTTGACGATCATATCGTCCACATATACTTCAAGCTCTCTGTTCATCATGTCGTGGAATAATGTTGTCATTGCTCGCTGATATGTTGCTCCTGCGTTCTTCAGACCGAACGGCATTACCTTGTAACAGAAGGTTCCCCAGGGAGTGATAAACGATGTCTTCTCACGATCTTCGACGACCATCTTGATCTAATTGTAACCTGAAAACCCGTCCATGTATGAGAAGACCTTGTACCCAGCAGTATTGTCGACCAGAGTGTCGATATATGGCAAAGGGAAGTCATCTTTAGGACTGGCTTTGTTGAGGTCTCGGAAGTCGATGCACATTCGAACCTTGCCATCCTTCTTCGATACTGGTATGATGTTGGCGAGCCATTCAGGGTAGTTGGAGACTACCAAGAATCCCGCGTTGTACTGCTTGATGACTTCATCTCAAACTTTCAGAGCCCATTTTAGCTTCATTCTTCGAAGTTTGTTGCTTCACTGGCTTCATATCCTGCTTGGTTGGCAGATGGTGTACAACGAGGTCTTCATTGAGCCCCGGCATGTCTTCATATGAGAACGCGAAGTTGGACAATCTTGGAGCTAGGAACTCTATCATTCTCTGCTTCATCTCTGGTGGCAACGATTTTCCAACGCGTACTTCCCTAGGGATCTCAGGTGTCCCCAAGTTCACTATCTCGAAATCATCGGCTACAACATTGGCTTTAGATTCAAACTTTTTGAGGAGATCCTCTAGTTCGGGAGCCGGGTCATCATCTTCCTCATCCCGAGCTTCGTCCAAACCCATGAGCTCGAAGTCTAGTTCGATGTCAAAATCATATGATTCGACTTCAAACTCATGCGACTCTTTAGACGAACTTGGCACATTATTAAATGCAGGAAAAGAAATGTTTTTTTATTTTTGAGAATTTTCTGGAATGGAAATGCTAGATGTTTTTGGCTTTTAAAAGTTTTTTATTTTTTTGGGTTTTTGAAATTCTCGGGACTTTGAACAAGTGGGTATTGCAGACCATGATTGATCCCAGCTTGTCCCAAAGTTCCGCTCGCTGCTTAAACTGACATTTTTAATTGAAGCCAAAGCCCTTAAATGACTCTCTGGCTGATTTAGAAGTTTGGGACATAGATGACCATTCAGGACTCCACACTTCTTCCCCTGGAGAGGTGGGGGTTGATGATTTGGGTGAAGAATCATGGTCTGGCCCAATGACCATGATTTCTCGCTGGTTGGGTTCGAGATCTGAGTCGTACTCAGTCCCTCTCGGATCACTTACCTTACATTGCAGTTCGTCTGGTTCCTCAATGAGACACGTGTTTGGGATTTGGACATCGAACCAATCCAGGGCTGGCCATTTCCCTTTCTTGGTCCAATGTATGGGTTGTTTCTGCCTCTGGCTGACGGTCGATGATGTTGATTCTGCAGAGACGGGCGAGTCGTGCCCCTTGTTAATCGAGGCTGAGATGGGCAAGTTGTGCCCCTGGTTGATTGATGCTGAAGTGGGCAGGTTGTGCCCCTGGTTGGCCAGAATTGAAGTGGGCAGGTTGTGCCCCTGGTTGGGAGCAGGTATCAGAGTACCTTGGTCTTGAAGCTGTTGTATTTGACTTTCTTCTTCGTCTTCATCCTTTCCTTCTTCTTCTGGAGGCTTAGATGGTTCGAGAATCCAGTCTCATCGAATGGGGGGCCACGTGGCCCAAGCTAGGCTCATCAGGAGGCCTATGTGTAGTGCAGTCAGTTGATTCACTCTTGGATCTTTGCAAGGTTCTCCTGGCCTGATGAACTGAATGGGTGAGCACTGAAATTTCTTCTTTCTTTTGTCCATGAAGATTGCCCTGTACCCGAGCTCTCATTTGCGTTGATTATATACCAGCGGTATCTTTCTGGTCTTGAAATGATTCTTCATCCGATACTTGAGGTTCAGACGTTCTACTGGTGAAAAGACACGATCCACACTTATTGGTTCTGGATTGGCGATAGTGTTCACAGTCTCGAATTCAAAACTATGAAATGGGACGTCTTTTTCAGAGTGCTGGATATCGATGATAGGGATATCTGGTTCAGTGGCAACAGCATTGGAAGGAATGATGAGCTCCTTCTCTGCATGGATAGAGATCACTTGATTCCCACAGATGTATTTTACCCATTGATGCAGGGTTGATGGCACAGCTCCAACCTTGTGCAGCCAAGGCCGTCCGAGCAACATGTTCAAAGAGGCTGATATATCCAGGATTTGAAATGTGATAGTGGAGATTTTTGGACCTATCTGTACCTCTATGTCGACCTCCCCTTCCACTGATCGTTGGGTGTTGTCGAATGCTCTGACATATATGGTGCTGGGTCGAAATGACGAGGGACTGATTCCCAAGCACTCCGCAGTCTTGAGCAGGTAGACATTTAAGCTTGAGCCATTATCGATAATGACTAGTGGGACACAGAGGTCTTTGTATCGAAAGGCTATGTTGAGGGATCGCCCATGGTCGCGCCTTCTGGTGGCAACTCATTATCAGTGAAGGTGATGGCACGCGGAGCCAGGAACTGTCCGATCATCAATGCTATCATTTCTAGTGCCATATCGGAGGATACATGGGCATCACTCAGGGTTTTAACGAACATTTCTCGGTGTATACGTGATGTGTAGAGTAGCTCCCATACTGAGATTTAAGCAGGGATTGACTTGAGCTGAGTTGCCACATCATATGCGGCTTTGTTTTTGTTGCCGAGGCCTGAGAGAGCGCCTTTGGGATCTCCTCTGTTCTGATTATCTCTTCGAATGCAATGCCCATTGGGATTCATGTTCCCTACTTCCGCACATTCTGGATAGTGCCATGGGACCTCTTTATAATTTTCCTCTCCTTTGCCTTCTAGGACCACCGGTTCTTGCAAAGGTGCTGGTGTGGATACCAGATCTTCCTCATATGGAGCTTTTGCTTTGAGGGCTACATTGTTGCTTGTACTGAAGGGATAATATCGAAGCTTGTCTTCGTAGATCACATAAGGTTGCGGTCCTGGCTTGACCGTTCCTGGAGTAGGAGGTTCTCATGGAATGAGTACTGGTCCTCTTGATATGGCAAGGGGTTTCTCTGTTCGGCTTAGCTGTCGTAGTGTGATTGACATGCCTCCGGGACTTGCTCGTTGCAATTTGACTGTCTTGATTGGAGGAGCCCCTTCTAGGACAATGGGTTCTTACTGCTGATGAGTATAATTCCTCCATTGCAGATTGGATTGTTCCTGTACTGAAATTGCCCCTCGCAAGATGACAGGTTCGTATGCGGGCTCGATGTATGACTGTACTCCTTCCAGGATGACCGGCTCCCAACATGAAGGGTTGTGAGGTGCCCCTTGAACAACTGGTATATCATATGGAGGTGTTCCTTCAAGTACTAACGGCTCGGAGACTGAAGGAGGAAAGGGATTTGCCCCTTGCAGGATCGGGGAAGGATCTGTTGGCCCATAAGTGTAAACATGAATGAACTAGATAGGGGAGAAGAAGTGGTCGAGACGCTCTCCTTCTTTTATGCTATTGACAGCAGGGCCACGAGACGAACTGAGGTCCGTCAGGTGCTGAGGTAGAGGATTCTGAAGGATATTGGTGGAAGCTGCTAGAGGAGTTCCGGGGACCGAGATGCCGGTCTTTAGATCGTCGATCAGATCTTGTATGGCGTTCTTTAGAGTCATGCATCGATTAGTGGTGTGGCCATGCCCTTGATGGTAGGCACAATACTCATTCCCTCGGTAGGTTGGAGGCAGAGGATTTGGAGGAAGCCTGGGTGCCATCAAAGTGAGTAACTGCTTCTGTACTAGCATGGCCATGACTTGACTGAGTGGCTGAGTGAGAGGAATGAATTTTCTGAGCTCCCTGTAATTCTGCCTATTCTAATATGAGTATTGGCCGTTCCCCCTGAATTGCTGCTGTTGTCGATGTGGTTGTGGCTGTGGTTGAGGATTTGGTCATGGTTGATACCTCTGAGGTTGGTGTTAAGCCTGATTCTGCTGATACTGTTGACGTCCCTATGGGGGAGTATATTGGCTGTCCTGAGCAGTGGAGTTGATGTTGTTTACCTCTGTCGGGCGAGGAGGAGAACCACTGCGGTTTCCGTTCCCATACCCGATAGGTCTTCCTTCCACTCTGTTCCTCTTGACTGGAGTGGCCTGGTGAGGCCATGGGGAGATCGTCCCTGCACTGATTCCTGCTTCAACTTGCTCTCCAGCACGGATCAACTATGAGAAATTCGCATATGGATGTGAAATGAGATATCCATATATGCCAGGATATGTTAAATGAACAATCATGGAGATTTGTTCTTCGTCGTCGATAGGTGTCTGCATTCTGGCTGCCATAGCTCGCCAACGTCCCACATAAGCTGATAGCGTTTCGTCACTCCTTTGCCTGAGAGCCGTGAAGTCAGCTCTTTTGGGTGCCATGTTGAGATTGTACGCGAATCTGTCGACGAAAGTCTGGGAAAGTTGTTCCCAAGTCCTGATACGGTGGCAGTCCAATGAGGTGTACCAATCTAGGGCATTGCCCTTCAGAGATTTTTGAAAAAAATGAATGAGGGCCCCTTCATTTCCTGAAATTGCACTCAGCTCTCCACAGAAAGCATTGAGATGTGCTGTGGGACAACCGCTGTCGTCGTATCTTTTGAATTTTGGTACCTCAAAGTTTTGAGGTATCTGAGCATCTGGGAAAGGACACAAGTCTCTAAACTTGGTCAAAGGTAGATCGATTCCTTGTTGTCGATGAAGTTGATTTTGCAAGATCTGGAACTGCTCCCGCAACTCGTCCCGTCCTACATGATCTGTTTGAGCGACCAGTGCCTCTCGGAGTAAGGCACGTTCTTCTTTGGCATAGTGGTCGATGTCGTCGACCCTATGGGCTTGCCGAAAAGCAACCGCGGGTTGCTAAAATTGATTTGATGACTGAACTGGATTCTGATGAACTTGTGCTTGAGATGACTGTAATTGAACTGGAGACTGTACTGAAGGTTGAACTGGAACTTGCTGGAAATTAACTGGAGATTGCTGAATTGAAGATTGCTGGAAATTAGCTGGAGTTTGTTGAATTGAAGATTGCTGAAAATTAACTGGAATCCCATCAGCGGGGATGTGCTAGAATTGAAAAGTGCTCCTGTTTGTAGGAGGCTGAGATGCTGGGAAGTGACCTCCTTGTTGGGTATTCGCCACTGTCCGTTGATTAATGTGGGCTTGACACTGACCCCTATTGTGGGCATTCGTCAGTGTTGTCCCTGCTGCTGGAAATTGAATTGAAATCCCATCGGCGGGGATGTGCTGAAATTGAGTACAGGTCCCATCGGCGGGGACATGCTGAGAAAGGAAAGGGGTCCCCTCGGCGAGGACATGCTGAAATCTACTGAGATTGTTGTTTGCAAGATTGACTGGAAAATGACTGAAAGTTCCTACGACAGGAACATTCTGAGACGGTCTTGTTGTCGCAGGGAGATATTGAGGAGGATGCCCCATAGCGAAGGGCTGAGATGGCTGTTGTCGGTAGTCCTGGGCAGACTCCGATGGTTGTGCTTGATTTGAACTAGAGGCTGGAAGGACCCGGCATGGCTGTTGAGATTGTTGAACTGGGCCAGCTTGATTGTTAGCTCTTGCGGTAGCTTCTGCTTGCATGAATTCCAAGAGCATCTCTTGCATTGTTCTCATTCCTTGCGCCAATTCTTGCATGATTGGCGTATTCTCAATTGGTTGTTGCGCTGGAGGTCGCGCTTCCGTCATCTCGAGAGCGGAGAAGAGGTGAGTTGCCTCTTCGTGATAGGACATGGCTTGTTGAGCCCGAGTGCGGATTATCCTGTGGAAGGGGAGTTGTTTCCGAAGACGTTGAGCCCGAGGAGGGGCAATGGTGAGGACTATACTCTACTCTTTTTTGGGTTCTGGGTTTTTCTTCCTTTTTTTTGGTTTTGGGTAGAATGCTATGCAGATGAGATTGTATGAGGACTAATGACTTTCAAGCATAGGGAGGATTCTGTTTTTTCTTTCAAGTCGGATCACGACTAGTGGGACTAGCTTATCCCCAGCAGAGTCTCCATTCTGTGGACGCTCGCCATTCCGCACTCCCGAACGTTCTCCCTTCCTTTCGGAAAAGAAGAGGGTGCGTGCGCGCGAATCGCTGTTTGTGCCACTGTCTTGCCTCATTCTCGAGGGCTTTTTATCGATTGTCGTGTTAAGCTGGATGCGTTTAGATGAGTTTATATAAGACCAGAGTCGCCACTAGCTAGTTACTTCGAATCTACAGTCAGCTAGAACCCGTAAAAATGTTAGAGAAGGGAATCCGAAGATTCCTTCCTCTAAAATGACTCATTTTGATTTGCGGCTAGAGATTCGAGGTAAGGGATCACGGTTACAGGGTGGGAAGAGGTTAAGCACCCCACACACTGCCCGTACCGAAGTACGGTCTCTACTTCACAAAATCGAACTAATACTTGAAAGTATGTTTTAATCCTCGTACATTCTCATAAATGATATGATGCATGAATCCAGGTCTGAACAGTAAGAGTTTCTGATGGGCAGGTTTCCATTAACAGGCACGCCCAGAGCATACGCTCGAACTGACAGGTGCTTTATGCAGGATACATGTTGTGTGTTTGAATGATCAAAGTGTTTGTAGTGACTGATGCATGAATGCTGGTATGAACAGTAAGAGTTTCTGATGGGCAGGTTTCCATTAACAGGCAAGTCCAGAGCATACGCTCGAACTGACAGGTGCTTTATGCGGGATGCATGCTGTGTGTTTGAATAATCAAAGTGCTTGTAGTGACATGACAAGCAGGGGAGTTAGAAGAATAGTAAATGTTGCACTTATGCTAGATGCGAATGAGATGATGCTGGTAAAAGAGTAGCTAGATGGACGGAGGTGTCGCAAGGGTTTGCTTCGAGTGGTTAGATCAAGACTTGGGTGGCTTGGGAGACTTAGACCAGGGTCAGGCTGGGCTGGACCAGGGCTAGGCTCTTCTCACTTGGGCTCTCCTTGGTGGAAGAATGGGCTAAAAGGGTGGAGATGAACTCGGAACGAATGGATTTTTCAGGACGTTGAGGGATGCTTGAATGAGAAGGGGAGGGGGGTATTCATAGTAGCGGGCAGTGGCAGACCCCGTAAATAATTGGGGGCCGCCCGTACGGTCGTTTTGCTTCAGGTTCGGAGCGTACGGTCTCCGAACCTGAAGTAGAAAATCCCTTGGTTCGATAGTACGGACCTGCTCCGAGGCTGCGGTTTGGAACTCGGTGAGTTAACTGGGTTTAGAAGATGGGTTGACACGGTGAGTTGACTCAGTGGGTTGACTCAGCGGGTTTAACTTTTTTAGTATTTTTTGACTGGTTTTTCTTATGGGGGGTTTTTTGGGCTGATGTTTAGGGGTGAGTTGACTGGGTTCAGGCTTGAGCTGGGCTATGGATTTGGGCTTACAAGGGTGAGTTTGGCTGGGTTTGGATATGGGATCTGGGGGTATGGTCCTCCATTCATTCAACTATCTCTACCAACATTGTAGCCGAAGGTGGGGTGTCTACACCTAGCATTACCGAGTCTAACCAATCAAGGGTCTTTCGTCATCATATACTAAAATAGCGACACTCAGTCTCATCCTCCTGTACACAAGAGGAGGGTAGCTAAGGACACAAGGAGTCACCTACGGGACTGGCTACTCGCATGTTACAATGATTAGATCGAATCAAAGCAATCTATAGGTAAAAGGTCCTAGCACGTGGCTACAATCCACGCCGTAAAGTAGACAATACTAGGTATCTGTCGGGTCTACAATATGCAAGTCGTCTCACATGAGGTATGACTCATCTCATAACCTCACGACTTGGCTGTGATTCAAGCCATAACATTATTCGCATTATGAGTAATGGTGCGACTATGTTATTTAACTTTGTCAGTCTCATCTTCAATCTTATAGGACTGAAGGTGGATACAACTCATTCGCATCTTCATCCTTTATTATTTTTAATAAAGGGTGGTTCATACCTCAGTGTATGAACATCACCCCAAGTGTATCTTTCTTATACATTTAGGGTTGGTCATCCCGTGCGAGTGGGTGACCGGCCTGCCAATAATAGATGAAATCCTACTTGATCTCAAAGAAAATGCTGATGATCTTCATACCTAGTTTAACAAGTGCTCAATACTGAATAAAAGGGAATTTATTATTCATGACAGATCAAAGATACATGATACAATCATATCAATCAAGCTTTCCTCAATCCCATATGCCTGACGTGAACCTGAAATAGATCTCTAGCTATAGGTTTCATCATGGGATCAGCCATCATCTCCTTGGTAGGAATGTAGCTGAGGATAACCTTCTTTTCTTTCACTTGATCACGAACGTAATGATACTTTATCTCAATGTGCTTCGATTTCTGGTGGTGTTTGGGATCCTTTGCCAAGTCAATGGCCGAGGTGTTGTCTATCCTCAACGATATAGGCTCATGTATGACTGGAATAACACCCAATCCTTGTAGGAATCTGTGAACCCATACACACTCTTGAACTGCAGTACATCATGTAATGTATTCGACCTCCATAGATGAAAGTGTTGTGGATGTCTGTTTCTTACTCGATCAAGAGATAACTCCCCCTTCGAGTAAAAAGACATATCCTGAAGTAGACTTTCCCTCGTTGGTGTCATTACCCCAGGCGGCATCTGAATATCCTTTGAGCTCGAGACTCGCGCCTTCATAACACAGCATCAAGTCCTTGGTTCCTCTGAGATAGCGGAATATACGTTTCACGGTTTGCCAATGAGACTGTCCCGAGTTACTCTGGTAACGGCTGACTATGGCAACTACATAGCTAATATCCGGTCTGGTGCAAAGCATAACATACATTAAGCTGCCTACTGCGCTCGCATAAGGTATTGAGGACATTGTCGATTTCTCAGCTTTTGTCTTAGGACACGATTTTCTATCTAACTTGGTAGCTTTATCCATAGGGGTTTCAATAGCTTTTGAATTTTCCATCCTAAACCGCTATAAGATCTTCTGTATATAAGTGGCTTGTGACAAGCCTAAGAATCTCCTAGAACGGTTCCTAATGATTTTAACCCCTAGAATAAAGTTGGTTTCACCAAAATCTTTCATCTCAAAGTTCGAGAAAAGCCAATCTTTACACATCATCAACAGCTGCATGTCATTACCAGCTAATAGGATATCGTCTACATATAAAGATAATATCAGAAAGGATCTTCCAGACCGTTTCACGTATACACAATGATCTTCTTCACTCATCGTGAACCCGAAAGTGGTGATGGCTAAGTGGAACCTCATGTACCACTACCTTGAAGATTGCTTCAACCCATAAATAGATCATAATAATTTGCAAACTTTCTTTAGATACTTTTTGTCCACATAACCTATGGGTTGTTGCATGTATATATTTTCATCCAAATCACCATTTAAGAAAGCGGTCTTTACATCCATTTGATATAACTCTAAGTCTAAACTTGCGACAATGGACAAGATCATGCGGATCGAGGAAAATTTTACAACAAGTGAAAAAGTTTCTTCATAATCAATACCTTCTTTTTGTGTAAAACCTTTTACAACTAATCTTGCTTTGTACTTATCCACAGTACCATCTGCCTTTCTTTTGATCTTAAGTACCCACTTGTTACTAATTTCTTTACGATTGAAAGACAGATCTACAAGTTCCCAGACTTTGTTCTTCTCCGTGGAGGCAATCTCCTCGTCCATGGCAGTTACCCAATCAGCCGAATTCGGAGATAACGACGCATCCTGATTTAGGCTCATCATCATCAACTACAATACAAAAGAAAGATTGACCATCGATATCGAAATATCTTCGGGGAATCAAACCTCTTTCACTTCGACGTAACTCAGGAGCCTGCTGAGATGTACTCTCACTGTCCTGATGAACTATAGGAGTATTTCCATTTTCAGAAGCAGAACTCCCACTCTCCTGAGATACATAGGGAATTTCAGAAAGTTATGTGGAAACCTTTTGTTTCTTTCGGCTGGGGTATCTGTCTTCGACGAAGGTGACGTCTCGAGATTCAATCTCATTCATCCTCCACGATCCTCATAAACTAGAACGTATCCCTTTGAGTGCATTGGGTATCTGATGAATACGCACTCAATAGTTTTACTATCAAGTTTACTTCTATGCTGAGCAGGCAATAAAACATATGCTAAAGATCCCCAAGGACGCAGGTTGGCTAGAGAAGGAATCCTCCCAGTCCACATCTCATATGGGGTCTTAGGAACGGATTTAGATGGGACTCTATTTAGGACATAGACGATTGTAAGAAGTGTGTCTCCCCAGAATGTGGTAGAGAGATTGGCATGTGCCATCATCGACCTAACCATGTCCAACATCGGTTGTCCACTACCCCGGTTCTGGTACTCCCTAATTTCGACAAGCTATTTGAGGTAGAATGCGACGCATCTATTGTCGGCATTGGGGGAGTCCTTTCTCAGGAGGGCAGGCCGGTTGCCTTTTACAGTGAGAAACTCAGCGACGCACGACAGAAGTGGTCGACCTATGAACTTGAATTATATGCAGTGGTTCAAGCACTGCGCCATTGGCGTCATTATCTTATTCAAAGGGAATTTATACTGTACACTGATCATCAGGCCTTAAAATTTATCAATACTCAGACTAACGTGAATCGTATGCATGCTAGATGGATTTCGTTTTTACAGGAATTCACGTTCGTTCTGAAACACAAATCAGGGCAGCAGAACAAGGTGGCAGATGCACTAAGCCGACGTGCATCCCTTCTTATTACAGTGAGCAGTGAGGTGATCGGGTTCGACTGCCTCAAGGAACTTTATGCCGAGGACGAGGATTTTGCAGATGCATGGAAAAAGTGCCAAGAAAGGCACCCGAGTGACCTTCTAATTCAAGATGGTTTCCTCTTCAAAGGAAATCGACTTTGCATCTCGCAGAGTTCGTTACGGGACAAAATTATTATCGAGCTGCACGGCGGTGGCCTCGGCGGTCATCTAGGACGAGATAAGACTCGAGCGATGGTGGAAGAGCGGTATTACTGGCCGCAACTTGCTCGTGATGTGGGCAGGGCGGTACAACGATGTCATATTTGTCAAACCGCTAAGGGACAATCTCAAAATACAGGTCTTTACACGCCATTACCCGTGCCAGATGCCCCTTGGGAGGATTTATCTATGGATTTTATATTAGGGCTCCCACGTACACAACGCGGCATGGACTCAGTGTTCGTGGTGGTAGACCGATTCTCCAAGATGGCACACTTCATTCCGTGCAAGAAGACCTTTGATGCGATACACGTTGCGAACCTTTTCTTCAGAGAGGTTGTGCGACTACATGGGATTCCTAAGACGATCACTTCAGACCGGGACACAAAGTTCGTTAGCCACTTTTGGCAAGCCTTGTGGAATCGGTTCGGTACACGACTTCACTTCAGCAGTGCTTATCATCCACAAACAGATGGACAGACTGAGGTCGTCAACCACACATTGGGCAATCTCATCCGTTGCCTTTCAGGTGACAAACCGAAGCAGTGGGACATGGCCCTGGCTCAAGCAGAGTTTGCGTTCAACAACATGGTAAACCGATCGACAGGAAAATCTCCGTTCCAGATTGTTTATGGGTGCGTTCCTCGTCACACACTCGATTTGGTTCCTCTGCCCAAGCTTCCGGGTATGAGCGTTACAGCTGAACATATGGCAGACCGAATCATGGACATACATGCAGACGTGCGCAACAAATTACAGGCTTCGAACGAGAAGTACAAAGAAGCGGCCGACAAGCATCGGCGCGCCAAAGTGTTCGAAATAGGAGATCAGGTGATGGTCCACCTACGTAAAGAGCGATTTCCTACCGGGACCTACAACAAGTTGAAACACAAGAAGATTGGACCGGTACCGATCATTCGCAAGATCAATGACAATGCCTACGTTGTTGATCTTCCATATGACATGGAGATTTCAAGGACTTTCAACGTGGCAGATCTGTACGAATATCATGAACCAAAGCTGGACGAGAACTCGGGGTCGAGTTCTTTCGAAGTGGAGGAGACTGATGTAGGACGGGTCGCTGACTATTTCATGGCCCAGATGGAGCAAAAGAAGACCGGACGGGGCCGAAAGTGATCCGGACCGTCAGGACCGTGAATCGGTCGTATCTCACAATCCGGAATGAGTTACGGGACGTATAATATATCAATTTGGGGTAGCTCGAGCTACTTTAGCCAACCAACCCCACTACGCCGGGTTGCCCAACCCAGAATCGCGAGAATCGACCGTATCGACGGTCATTAGGCTAGTTTATTTTCGTTTTTACTATTTATAGTAAGTTTTAATTCGATCATAACTTTGCATCTGTAGGGTTTTAGAGTTAGTGCCCAACATGAAAAGGGCTTAGAATATTTCGTAGAACAGCGTGGTTGAGGCCGTTTGATAACTTTCTATTTTTGGCCGAAAACCAAGAGTTCTAGTAGGATTGAACGACTTCTATAAATAGTAAGTTTACTATTTATAGTAAGTTGCGTTTTCTAGGAGTTTTAGTTGGAGTTGGATTTTGATACTTTACCTAGGGTTTAGTTTCCTATTTATATGCATTGTAATTCCGTTATTATTCATTCAATTATCAATTATTCAATTATTCGGAATTTATTTCCTCTTTTTATCTTTTATTTCTTCTCGTGGATTCGAAAAACTATCGGTTAGGGAGACGGTGATCGACCTACCACGTCCTCCCTGCGTCATTACTAGGAAATGGAATCCTAGAATGGCACCTTACATCTCTGCAAAGCGTAAAGGTATTCATAGTACAAATCTTACTAGAACTGCTCGTTTTTTATCAGAAGCCTGTGATTTAGTTTTTGATGCAGCAAGTAAGGGAAAAAACTTCTTAATAGTTGGTACCAAAAAGAAAGCAGCTGATTCAGTAGCATCAGCTGCAATAAGGGCTCGATGTCATTATGTTAATAAAAAATGGCTCGGTGGTATGTTAACGAATTGGTCCACTACAGAAACGAGTTGTCTTCTGTTGACTCGCCTTCCACGCCGCCTTCATTCATAGTTAAGTATGCTGCAGGGCGTTGGGGGCAAGCGTTCGACCAGTGACCTGGTTGGCCACAACGAAGACAATGGTCTGGTCTTGGCCGACCATATGGGTTGGGGATCCTGCTGGAACCTGCTGTAGTGGGAGCTGTACGTTGAGGTCTTGAGGAACCGCTTCCCCCGTCCCGGTTCGTGACCGTAGGAGGTTGAGGACGCCCTCCTATAGGCTCCTTGCCTTTGGCCAGCGTTGTATCTTGAGTGAGTCCGGTGTTGGGATTTCGTGTTGCCGGATAAGGTCGAGCAGGGGGCCGTGACAACTGTGTTTCTGCTCGAGTGGCCAATTGGTTGGCCTCACTCAACGTCCATACCGGATGCATCTGGACTCGATCCTGGATTGCAAATCGCAATCCACCAATGAATCGTGATACCTGTTGTGCCTCTGATTCCGATAAATTATTCCGTGTAGCCAATCGTTGGAATTCTTCAAGATATTCGGCTACGGTTCGATTTCCCTGATGACAATTTTGGTATTGTTGGAACAAAATTTGTTCATAGTCGCTAGGGAGGAATCGAGCTCTAAGAAGTTGTCTCATTCTAGGCCATGTTCGGATGGGTGCCTTATTCTGACGGGTGCGGGAAACCTGTAGGTTTTCCCACCATGCTGAAGCACCGGATTTAAATTTATAAGCAATTAGTTTTACCTTCTTGTCGTCCGGCACTTCCATATAGTGGAAGTATCGCTCGACCTCTGCCAGCCAGTCGAGGAACTCTTCTATTCGAAGTAGGCCATTAAAGCTGGGAAGATCAGCTTTGCCCCGATAGTCTCGTTCTGCTCGTTCCACACGCTCATTCCCTAGTGCAGGTCGTCGTACCAAAATGTCTTCGACCTCATCATCGCTTGGTTCTGAATCGTCTGGTGTAGCCCTACGATTATCCACCTGCGGTGCTCTACGGACAACATGATTGTCCCGTATAGCAACGGTTGGTGGTTGTTGGTCGCCTTGGGCTCGAAGCGGAGCTAGCGATGCTGCAATCTGGTCGAGGGTTTCCTGTATACCTTGCAGGATCAACCGGTTCTCCCGTTGCGCTGCTTCGAAAGCTGTCGCTGTTAGATAGTCCCTTGGAGCACCGTCCTTAGGATGAGGATCCATCCCTTCATTAGAGGTCATCGTCCTGAGGAAGAAACCTCTCTCTGATACCAATGACGCAGGGGGGACGTGGTAGGTCGATCACCGTCTCCCTAACCGATAGTTTCTCGAATCCACGAGAAGAAATAAAAGATAAAAAGAGGAAATAAATTCCGAATAATTGAATAATTGATAATTGAATGAATAATAACGGAATTACAATGCATATAAATAGGAAACTAAACCCTAGGTAAAGTATCAAAATCCAACTCCAACTAAAACTCCTAGAAAACGCAACTTACTATAAATAGTAAACTTACTATTTATAGAAGTCGTTCAATCCTACTAGAACTCTTGGTTTTCGGCCAAAAATAGAAAGTTATCAAACGGCCTCAACCACGCTGTTCTACGAAATATTCTAAGCCCTTTTCATGTTGGGCACTAACTCTAAAACCCTACAGATGCAAAGTTATGATCGAATTAAAACTTACTATAAATAGTAAAAACGAAAATAAACTAGCCTAATGACCGTCGATACGGTCGATTCTCGCGATTCCGGGTTGGGCAACCCGGCGTAGTGGGGTTGGTTGGCTAAAGTAGCTCGAGCTACCCCAAATTGATATATTATACGTCCCGTAACTCATTCCGGATTGTGAGATACGACCGATTCACGGTCCTGACGGTCCGGATCACTTTCGGCCCCGTCCGGTCTTCTTTTGCTCCATCTGGGCCATGAAATAGTCAGCGACCCGTCCTGCATCACAACCCTAGCCCAAGGTATTGAATACTAAAGTCAATTGCAGCTGGGGTGGGTCAGGTAATATCTTGTTGGGTCAAATTAGCACTTGTAATTAGTAATCTAACACATAAAAATCAAACTTCTAGCCCATTAGCACATTGAGACCATGGTCACATGGCAGAATCTGCAATATAAATAATTCTTGTCAACAAGACCACTCGCCATATGGCTTTAGGAAAGTTCCAATCATTAAACTCTATTTTCTATGTCTGGACAGGCTTTTGATCATGAACCTTATATAGCATAGAGTATATAGACCGTTTTAATCATGAAACCTATTTTCCATGCAAGGCATGATCTTACATTTATAACATGTATATTAGTCATAAACATAAATATAAGGTAGGTTGCCTTGGCTACAAACCAAACCCAGCTTGGGTTGAGCCAAAGATTTTCAACCTAAGCCCAACCCCGAGTTGAACCCTAGTACTTGTGGCCTTAGTACTATGCTAACAAGATCGGCCTAGTTCCTGTTAATAGCATATGGTTTGTGCTTGGGTTTAACTCAAGCCCTTCGACTCATCTTCATGTCGGGCCTGGATATGAGCCCTAAGAAACTGGCACGGACCATGATGATTATGCATGATCTGAGCTCAAGCCCAACCACTTATTTTTGTGTAAGATCTAGGTTGTTCATTAAGTGTGCTCCATAATGCATTGTCTATAACAAAATTGCCTTTGATATTCTAAACAGGTTGCAGGCAGGCTCTTAAATCAACATCGGCCCAGTTATTGAATGGGCTTAATTTTTTTGTCTAAGCCTAGCTCTCAGGTTTAGTATTCTAGCCTAACCCCAGTCCAAATTGGTCCATGCCCGAAAGCCTAATGGGCCATCTGGGCTGGGCTGGGCTTGAACTTGAGCATTTAGACCTAATCCATGGGTCGTGCCTGGATATGCTTCAACCTGTCCATACCCTATTAAATGGGGCCCATGATCAAGTGATCCATGATCCAGACTGTTGATTAGATGGGCACCGCCATGTATAGGGTTCCCCTAAAATATTGCTAGATTGAATTTTGTACGTCTATGCTCATTGAGGCCTCCAATGTGGGCCCAGCTGCACAATATTTACCATGCATAGGCAAGTATATCCAATGAATGGTTAGGATCTTGCAATCTGTATACGTTTTGTGGTTGGTGGCCCAAGCCCACATGCACCTCCAGCTGAGGTCCCGTGGGAACATGGCAGTTAGCACGTGTGCGACATCTAGGCCGCACATTAGGTGGGCCATGCCATCCTTATAACTTGCACTGATTATCAGGTTGGTCAACTCATTAGGTGGGGCAGGCCCACCCTAAGCCCAGTTCTTTTTTTCGTTGGGCCTGGAAGTTGAGTCATCAAATCTTCTTTTGCAGGACACCAATCAAGGGATCATATTGTCCCGTTGGATGATTTTGATGATGAAGAATGGTTTTGATGATGGATATCCCCATACATATTTGATTCCATCAGATTAACGGTCTGGATCACCAATCCACATGCCCATTATATGCGTTTTTATCCTCACCTTCCATCAGATTTTAGTGGAAAGGACAGCACCTACGTGTGGGTCCCACCCTGTTGTATGTGTTTTATCCACGCAGTCCATCCATTTTTTCAGATCATTTTAGTGCATGAGCTCAGAAATTAGGCACATTCAAGGTTTAAGTGGACCACACCACAGAAAGGAATGGAGATAATGACGCCAACCGTAGAAACCTTCCTAGAGCCCACTTGTATGTTTATTTTTCCATTCAACCTGTTATAAGATCACGCATACCTGGATGATGAAGGGAAAACACAAATACCAGCTTGTTTGAAAATTTCGTGGTCCCCAAGAACAGTCACCACTGTTTCCTGTGATGTGGTCCACTTGAGATTTCTCTCTGCCTCGTTTTTAGGTTCCTTCACTAAAATGATACGGAAAAATGGATGGACAGTGTGGATATAACACGTAAACAGCTTGTAAATGGATGCGGATTTCCTGCGAGAAAGCATTAGGCAGGGAGCTATTGAAAACCCAGGTGGGGCACACAACGATATTTGTGAGAAATCTATTACCGCATCTGTATTTTTAGTTCATTTTAGGACATGAGATAAAAAAAATTAGCTGGAATCAAAACTCAAGTGGGCCAAAAACCTGAGGATTGAATGACCACAGTTGAAATATTTGTTGGGACACGAACGTCTGAATCAGGCTAATATTTGTGTTTTCATTTCATCCTAGTAGAACTGATGTTATGAACAGTATGGATTTGATATTTCAACAGTAGGAATTTCCTTACCCACCTTTTTCCTTAGTGCAGCCCGCTTTAAGTTACGGATTCGAATCATTTTCGTTAGCATGTCCTAAAATGCGCCCACAAGACGGACGGAACATCACAATCGCGTTCCCAGGAGATCCACGTCCCTTCTACATGACGCAATCGGAGTCTCTCGCGCCGTTTGAAATCACATTTTAGGTCATTAGCCAAAAAAATGAAGCAAATCCAAATCTTAAGAGGACCATACCACATGATTGAATCCCCACCATTAAAAACTTTATGGGGGCCACTGGAATGTTTATTTTCCATCCAACCTGTTGAAAAGGTCACAAAGACCTGGATGAAGTGACCACACAAATATCTGCTTGATCCAAAATTTTTGTGGCCCACGAGAAGTTTTTAATGGTTGAGTATCACTGTTTACTGTATTATGGTCCACCTGAGATTCGTATAAACTTCATTTTTTAAATCATGCTCTAAAATGTGTTTTCAAAACGGATGGACGGCGTGGATGTAAGACACACAGTGGACTCCACGGTCGGGATCCACCGAAGCCGCGACCACGAGTCTCTCTTGATTTCTCCCTTGCCTCTCTCTCTCTGAAGAAGAAGCGATTTCTCTCCCTCTGGTCGATTTCTCTCTCTTTGCCTCTTTCTCCGAAGAAGAAGAAGAAGAAGAAGAAGAAGAAGAAGGGCTTTTCTAGGTAAGCTTGCATGTCTCAAGATGGTGTTATCTTGTTTTTTTTCTCGGTCTCTACAGCCCCCAATTTTGGCCATGTGGGGTCCATACACTCGATCCAGGCCGTTGATTCTATCCACGTATGCACCATCCGGGCTATTTATCTGTTGGCCTCGGTTTGTGAAAAACAATTTGCATACAAATGGTCGATCCAGGCCGCCAAACACAATGCAGTATGGATGGTTATCCATGCCGTTGACATATGCACTGGATTATGATCTCGGGTACAGCCAAACACAAGCTATGATGCAGGATTGCTGGATCATCCGTCAAGGTCCACCAATGGAACCCAGCTGCTGTCTGATCAAGATGCATGGGCAAAAATCAAAATTCAATCCATTTGGACTGTGGGCTCACAAATCGATCGGATGGCTCATGAATGTGACCCAATTGGACTATGGGACCCACAAGACTAATTAGAATTTTTAGAAGACAGGCTCAATCAAAATTGCATTTTGGCTTCAATATACAAACCATATGGGTTTATACACAATATGACTCTAGACAGTTGGATTGTGTGTGCGCTCGTGTGGGTTGGTGGGTGGGTGGGTTGGTGCGGGCAGGCGGCGGGGGTGGGGGTGGGGGTGGGGACGGGGGCGGGTGCGGGTGCGGGTGCGGGTGCGGGTGGGCACGCCTGTGTGTGATTTATGTTTATTTGGACCCCTTTATTTTGATAGCTTATCCTCTTTAGTTCAAGTTAAGATATTTTAGGATAGTTTTATGTGGGAGCCAGTGGGGTTTTATTGTGGGTTTCTCTGGTTGGAAGTAGGACCTTTTAAAGGCTATATAGCCACACAGAAGATTAAAGACAATGTCTTTGATGATTCAATTGAATATAGTTATTTTCTTGTTTCTTGAGACTAGAAAACATTCTAGAAGAGGGGTTTTTCTTGAAAACTTAGAGGTGAGACTCCTCTAGGCTGTGTTGGTGGTGAGACTCCAATTCCACTATTTATTATTTCCCCTATATTCTTCTGAATTTCCTGGTTGCAATTGAAATATATGTAGCAACACATTGTGCATTTAGAGCTTCAAATTGGTCAGTAGTTTTATCTTATGTTGCCATGCATCTTGTATCTGCATTAAGCTAAGCTTGGGAAATTGTATTTAGCTTTTGACTTTTTACCATTACTTGATATCACCTCTTCCTTTATCAGGTGTTAAAATGGGGGAGCTGGAAACTGAGAAGCATGTTCAATACATTTTAGCTGTTGAAAAGGTTTGTAACACTTTGGGGGGTGCGTTCGGATGCCCTATCAAATTGAATTGAAAATACCAGTCTGACAATGTTGAAACTACCAAGCAGTAATTTCCTTAGCATTCACATTGAGGGTTTGGGCTCCAAATTGCAACCACATTACTTTCAAGTTCTACTTAAGAGGAACATCACTGCATTTTGGTAGCTGCTTCCTCATTTTGAATAGTAGGAATCATCATTAGTATTTGTCATTTCTTGCTGATTAAACCCATGGTTAGAAATTCAACTTGTGCATCTGACCGCATCCTTAGGGCCTCAAGTGGTATCACTGACCGCATCAACCTCTTATTTTTGTACTTTGTCATCAGAAGAAAGATAATTTTGAATCTTTGGTCATGGACCATCTGAGATTGAATGGTGCATATTGGGGCTTGACAACTTTGGATCTTCTCAATAAGCTTGAAAGTGTTGATAAGGAAGCAGTTATTTCATGGGTGATGAAATGTCAAGATGACTGTGGTTTGTGACTTATTCTACACTTCATGTTTGCTATTGTTATGAGGAATTATAGTGCGGCATTTGTACTGTATAAGATTCTGTACATAAGGGAACTGTTGTTTGGTGATCCAGACCAACCATATGATGTCCCACTCCTTGGATGGGAGATGGCCCAAAAATCCACCCAGACTGAAAGATTCTCATTCTGTCCTTGGCCTATTCTTTGTTGAATATGGAATGTTGCTTTGTTCTATTTGTAACTGTCTATTTGCATGCCATGAATTTGAGGTTAGGATATTCTACTCTGGAGATTTATGGACATCTTGCGTGCACTATGGGGTCTGTTAGATGGATGGTCTGGATAACCAAACTGTGTGTACGTTGTCTGCTGAGCAAGACCATATAATTCCTCTATTATTATGTCATTTTGGGTATTTGTAATCTTTGAAAACTTTATATAATGCAATGCTTTTTCTTAAAAACACTAACCATTTCCAGATTATGTTTAGGGCCCATTTTCATATATTCGAAAAATTGACTGCGATATGCATGCTTACGCCTATGCATATTTTGTGGAAGTGGGACCTTATCTTGATCCAAAAATGCAGATACCGCAAGCTTTTCCATTGGTGCCTTGGCTGTCAATTTGCAATTGGATGACAAATATGGATGTGAGGCCCAGAAGTTCATACGATATGCAGGAAGGATACCCCTGTGGATCCATAAGCATGGATTGCTGGCCCCACAAGTCCACACTTACAAACTTGCAGTTTGGCAGCCTTATGGTTGGCTGAATCTTAGTGCCAAAACCCATCTGATCTGTATAAATACCTGCCAACGAGGTGTTACAAAAGCACGACACATAACAACCCACTCAACATCATCTATCATGATACCCCTAATCATTGTTATCACGAAATGATTCACATATATACATTCAGCAATTAAACTATTGCATTGGAACTCATTTGCTACCTCTATAACCGATACCCATTGGATGACAATAACTTTTTTGGGAAAAGAACTGCAAAACAAGTGCTGGAACTATAATTAGATTAAAAACACTTATGTTTATATGATACAAAAGACAGACATATTTAGGCCCATTTTTCAGAAGCAGTCGAGTGGGCTTTCCTCACAATAATTCATATGTCCCGTTTGAAAAAACTACTATGTGGAATAAGGCCATTATGCACTGAGTGGAACTGAGAAAGTTAAAGCCTCAATGCCCATGCAGATGGGCAATGGCCATTGCACTCAATCAAAACTTAGAAACATCGAAACACGCTTTTAATTATATGGGAATTGTTTAGGCAATACATTTTTTCTTCATGTGACTTCATCCAAAAATGCGATATTGAATAGATGAGATTTTAACCCTATGTCTATGTTTGAATGATGTTTATTTATGTGGCCTATCGATTTTTTTCCCGCAAGGATATATGTTCGTAAGCTAAGGGCCTGTTTGGTAAAACTTAGTTTCAGCACTTAATGCTGAAATAGGCATTTTTCAGTGATTTTTCTAATTCAGATCAGTTGGTAAATCAAAAAACTTAAGTGCTTAATTTTGATTTTCACTGAAAAAACAGGTTAATTTTTAAGCTTTCCTCCTTTGACTTAATGCTTAACACGGAATGCGGTAAGTGAGTTTAAGTTAAAACATTTTTTTTAAATGACGAAGCTGCCCTTTTCATAATTTATGGTGCAAGTTTTCTGTTCAAATTGCGTAGCTATTGTCTTAATGTGGCAAAGTTTTGTGGCCCCATCATGATGCATGTATTTTATATCCAGCATGTTCATCAATTTTGCTACATCATTTTAGGGCATGAGCCAAAAAATGAGACATACCCAAAGCTCAAGTGGACCACACCACAGAGAGATGTGGGGACAATGCCCATTGTTGAAACCTTCTTTGGGACCACCATGATATTTTTATGCCATCCAACCTATTCATAAAGTCACACAGACCTGGATGAAGGGAAAACACAAATATCAGCTTGATCCTAAACTTTTGTGGCCCTCAAGAAGTTTTCAATTGTCCCTGTTCAATCTCCTCCGATTTCTGTGCTGTGGTCCACTTGAGCTTCGGGTCTGCCATATTTTTAGGCTCGTGACCTGAATTAATGTGAAAAAAAATGCATGAATGGTGTGGATCTACCATTGTAATGGGGCTTATAAAACTTTGTCACATCAATACGGTACCACAAGGTGCCATTATGTCAGGCAATCCCGTTTCGCTCTGGACGTGGATTTCACACCAAAGCATTTACGGGAAGTTCCTGCGTGGGAAAGCTAGGTGTGCTAACAGTGATGTTTGTGAGAAATCCCCCCAGGCCATCCATTTTGCTAGATCATTTTAGGACATCAGAGAAAAAATGAGGCATATCCCAAACTCTAGTAGGCTGCACGACAGGAAACAATGGGCAGGGAAATGCTTACCATTGAAACTACCCTGGGGTCCACTGCGATGTTTATATACCATCCGTACCCTTTATAAGATCATTCCTATTGGGATGAACTGAAAACACAAAAATGTTAGCCTGATTCAAAGCTTTTGTGGCCTTACAAATGTTTCATATGGACGGGGTGGAAAGCTTCCTCCTTGGATATGCCTCATTTCTGGTCCCACGTCCTGAAGTGATTTGGAAAAACATATGGACGGGGTGGATTTATCAAAAACATCACGGTGGGTCGCACCTAACTTTTAGTCTAGAAACTTCCCGCGAGAGGCTTTGGTGCATGATAGGAAAAAAGAGAGGATTGAACGTCCTTGTGGTGTGGTCCGCTTGAGATCTAGATGAATGGAACAGACATATATTAGCTTGATCCAAAACTTTTGTTGCCCCCAAAAAGTTTTTAATGGTGGGAATTAAATCCCTATGGTGTGGTCCGCTTGAGATATGGATCTTCTTCATTTTTGTGTAATTGATCCAGAAAAATGGATAGATTGTATGCAACACATACATCAAGGTGGGCCCCACGATCCTATGTTGCCCTGATAACACCTAATCTACTCCAACTTTGGATGGACATTGACTAAGTGTGGCCCACCGTGATGTTTGTGAGAAATTCACCCTGTCCATCCGTTTTTTCAGATCATGTAAGGGTATGGGCCCACAAATGAGGTAGATCCAAAACTCAAGGGTATGGGCCCACAAAAAAGTGAGGATTGATCGTCCACGTTGAAATATTCTAAGGACCACTAAAGTTTTGGATCAGCTAATATTTTTGTATTTTTGGTTCATACTATAAGGAGTGACCCTGTGAACGGTATGGTTGGCATATAAACATCGTAGTGGACCCCTGGGAGTTTTCAATGGTGTGCATTTCCCTACCAACTTTTTCATGTCATGCAGCCCACTTGAATTTTGGATCTGACTTACTTTTGGGGCCATGTCCTAAAATGATGTGGCAAAATGGATGGACTAGGTGGACTTGACAATGGGTCTCACCTAGTTTCCCGTTGCAAGAAGTTCTTGTGAAGGCTTTTGGAAGCAATTGGCTTCCAAAGCGGTCCAACGAAGGATCCAGATTGCATAGTATATAATACGCCACCAAGGTGGTAGTGTGGTGATGTGGCAAAGTTATGTTGGCCTACATAGTTTTTTCCTTGCACTCCACAAAAGATAGAAATTGAGATAATAGGGGCAAATATGACAAATTGCTAATTTTCAGACCTTTTTTCTGTGTTTACCAAACAAGTTTTTTTTATAAAAAAATTACTTATTTTCAGATATCAGTACTTTTTTCAGATAAATTACCAAACAGACTTTTCAATACGTATCTATAGTAAAATCCAGCACTTTAAGTTTCCAGTACTTACGTTAATTTTCAGACTTTATTTTTCAGTTTACCAAACACCCCCTAAGTATCCCACTTTAACTTTTCGCAATTTTGATAGAGATATTAATAACAGAGAAGTCTTTAAAGGATGTGTGTTCTAGAAATTATCTGCTATATTTATCTGGCAATTCTTCTCCCATTTTTATTTTTATTTTTATTTTTTGGATCCGAACTCACCTACCTCTCTAGCCCTCAAGAATCCTAGCTAAATGGTGTAATGCCTGCAACTTTAAAGTCCATGGTCTAGTCGTATGGAAATCTAAATTTCACACATGATTTGGCTGATTTGGAAAGAGGTGATTTCATAAGTTTTTACTGACAATTGTAAATCCTGGAACTCAATGGCACAATGCACTCAAATTCAGAGATCCGTTGAAGAATATGGCAGCCATCTTCCACAAAAACCGATTCTCTCAACCAGTGACAAATTATCAATCAAACATGGAATCGAATGAATATCAGCATCCCAAGATGAGCTATTACCTTGGTTAAATGGCAAGTCCTGACCCATGGATCCTTAAAACTCACTTTTGATGGTTAGTTTTGGAGAATCTGTGCCATTGGGGTGCAGGTGGCCTGATCAGGAATGAAAATGAGGTATGTTTGGCTGCATAATGTGAAAAACTTCATAAATGCACAGTAACTTAGGGATGGCCTTTGGGCTTCTCTTGGGAACTCTTGTAGCCCCAAAAATCCAAGCTACAAAGCTGGAGATTGAAAGTGATTCACCTTGATGATCAACTATGTTAGTGGTCAGATGGAGCTGCCTTGGAGCATAAAAATGCCGCTGGAAAATGGTCTGAAGATGGACTTTTAGTTGGAAGGGCCAACACATTTTCCTCAAAGCAAATTCTGCTACGGACATTTTGACCAAATCAGCTAAAACAATATATGAAGAATGGCTCTGCTGTTTTCTGGAAATCATTTTAGGTCATGTAAATATGGACAACTCTTCTTTTGTGTTTGGTAGAACTCTTCCTTGCAAGTTATCTTCTTGTTTAATATAAAAAGTATGTTACAGGTTAGCCAAAGGGGAGAGTGAGGGAGGGAGGGTGGGAGAGAGACATTTACCATTCCTATTTATGTATTAAATGTTGGGATTCATTTCTCATTCCCCTATGGCTGCCAGGCTTCTAGACAAGCCTTAGCCCAGCTCATTTTTGGGCCTCAAAAGTATCTATGTAGCCAGCCTGCAGGCCTAAAATTAAGGTCCAACCTAAGCCCTTGATTGCAAGGACTGGACCCATGATCTGGCCAAAGCTCAACAAAAAGCTGTTAAACCCAAGCCCCAGCTTAGCCCATACATCAACTGGCTCTGAATTTTGAACCAGCTCGGATCCAGTAGGCCTGACATGAAGTCCAATCCCAGTTCTCATTTAATCAAGCCCAATCGGTCTTCCAGCAGGCCTGGGCCATTGAATGTCATAATTTAAATGTTGCATAAGTGAATATGACTATATCTTTTATTATCTTCAGAAGGAAATATTGTTAATGCAAAGGTTTGTCAATCGCCGTGTTTAGTATGTCGTCAAGTCTGTAAAATTACTTGCTGCTGAAGATTGAAGACTTGGGACATCTCCGACAAATGCTATTCAGAAGATCGCCATTTCAGACCGGCTTCAATCCTATTCCCTAAACCATTTATCCCAAAACCCTCTTCTATAGATGGCCACACCCACTTAGGAACATCCTAGTAGCCCATGCTATAGTCCCTCTTCCATGTTGATCAACCATGGAGTCGGTTGTGCGAGTAGTTGATGAAAAACAAGTCATATAGCCTAACTGCCACTTCCGATAGGTTCCCGATCCATCAGAAGAAGTTCTGATTGATGCCCGACCGATCGGAGGAAATGCCCAATCAATCGGACAAACGTCCAGCAAAAAATTCAACATACTCTGGACATTATTCAGATCAATCGGAGATGAGTCCGATCAATCGGAGAAGGTGTCTTCGACCAATCGAAAAATTATCCAGCAAATTCCAACAACTTTCTCGACATATTTTCGATCAATCGGACCTTGTCTTCGATCAATCAGAGATGAGCCTTCTGATCAATCAGAACCATGTTTGATCAATCAGATAACTTATTTCAGCAAAATAAAAAACGAGCTGATTTTTCTATCCGATCGATCGGAACCTTCTCCGATCCTATCGAGATGACCGTTTTCTATCCGTTGTAAGTCACTCTATATAGCCATCTTGCTTGGATCTTAGACAAAACACCTTGAGGATCATCTAGGGTTTGGTTGGGCTTCTTCCACTTGATATCTCTCTCCCATTCCCTTAGATTTGTTGAGTTCATACTTCAATCCATGTTGATTTGACCAACATTGAATAGCATTCAAAGCTTGGATTGAATCATGAACTCAACCTCTCTTTAATGGCTTCTTGACCTACTCCAAATAGTCATACCCTTGTCATCAATGGCATTAATGATGGTTTAGGTAGAACCCATCCTTCATATAAAAGCCCTATCCTATAGAAGGTTCTCCAAACCCTAATCCCTCACCTTAGAAGCTACAAGCCATCATTTAATGCAAGGTTGCTGATCGAGGGAGCTAAAGAAGAGACCATTCGTGCAAGATGAAGCTTCTTCAAACAACGACGCTGAATCGGGGCTCATCTCTTATAAGTGGTTAAGCTTATAGAGTCCACTGTTTGATTCCCCCTTCTTGTTGAGATTGGGGTCTAGAGATTGTGACCCAATCTTGGAGTTGTCCTTAAGTAGGACATGTGTGTCCTTAAGCAGGACATGTGTGACCTAATCTCGGAGTTGTCCTTGTGTAGGACTTAGAAGTCCTTGCGTAGGCCTCCGACACGGGAGAATACATGTGTTGTCCTTATGTAGGATTAGTCCTTGTGTAGGTTGTAAAAGTTGAGAGGTGAACCTCATTTAAAACCTCCGATAGTGAATGCCGGTGTGCTCAAAGGAGTTGAGCACCTGAACCGGGAGTGGAGTAGACTCATCGTCGAACCACTATACATCGTGCGTAATGTGGTGAATGCATTTTGTCCATTATTATGTCTTGTCTATTAATGCTTATCTGAATTTTCATCTATTAATTGACAAAATGCCCATATGCCATATTTGAATGATTAGTACAATCATGCATATCAACTGTTTGATCAATTGTCTTTACTTGCTAGTACTTAATTGTTTAATTGAAGTATGAATGCGATTGAGTTTTTAAATTAGCAATAATATTTAAAAAGTTCTATTCACCCCCCCTCTAGGACATTAGGCATATCTCCAAGTATCTCTACTCGCGGTAAAACCGCAATTTCAAATATTACTATATCTTTTATTATCTTCAGAAGTGAATATGACTATATCTTTTATTATCTTCACGAGCTGTATCTTGCATTATGCAGGAGGCTTTGCTGGTAATGTTGGACATGATCCACATATTCTGTTTACTCTTAGCGCTGTCCAGATTTTAGCTCTTTTTGACAAGCTAGATGTTCTTGACATTGATAAAGTGTCGAATTGTATCCCTTTATATAGAAGATTGAGGTTTGAGATGCTTATTGTTCATGCCTCTGGACTTCTTTTTGTGCCTCAAAAGAATTCTATACAAAACATCATCATCATCATCATCATCATATCAACATAAAGAGCGCTCCTAAAAAAACAAAAAGTAGGAGAAGAAAGCAACATAAAGAGTATTACTTGGAAAATAAAAGTCCTTGATTTTTTTGTATATCATTTTGGAACTGCAACCTGAATTCTTATTGGCATTAAACCATGCATTATTGTAGGATTTTATCTTGCCGAGCAGGATTACCACATGACAAGATAAAGAGAATTTAGCTATCCTCTGACAGTGGAAAACCTGAAACACCAGCACATCAATAGAGACATATGATGACATTGAAGAATGTACTCATCGTATAATTTCAGTTCATAAATGCATAAGATATTGTAAAATCTATATGTCTAGCTTTGTTTACATTTCATGGCTATTATGTAGAAAAGGGAGCGTTCCTTCCCAATTGGGGCCTTTTTGGGAAGGATGAAAAATTTGGGAAAGAAATTGCTTGTCATGGATATCTACTTCTCTCCTCTTTGAGTAAAAAAAAAGTAGGTATAAAAATCTGTTTCCATTTCCAAGGTTTTACTAAAAAACATGGATATCAATTATCAATTTCTTAAAATAATTAATATATATATATATATATATATATATATATATATATATATATATATATATATATATTTGCAAGGGTGAGAGGAGATCAGTCTTTATGTTTGACCATTGAAATCCATGGAAAACTACACTTTAAACTAAACAACATAGTGACAATTGGATTCCAGTATTCAGTTTCCTGAGTAATACAAACGAGTATGCAACAGGCTCATCTGGGTCATGTTTTCCTTCGGATCTAGATCTGGAAATATTGTAGAACAAACACCTCAGAAGGTACTAAGACTGGAGGATTCACAACAGTGCACTGGTCAAAACTCGAAACTAGTGATCAAGCACCCTCCTTTCTTTTCTACCATATGAAACACATACCCGAAGGGAAGCAAAACATGCCATATCTCAAGAAAAACTCCAAAATTTTCTTTTCTGATTCCAAAATATAAATAGGCTGTTACAACTTGCAAGGAAGTGGCAGGAATAAAGAGAATAAAACAGTGAGTTCTGTAGTAGGGAGATTAGAAGATAATGGCAGGAATGAAGAGAACACAACAATGACTTCTGTGGTGGGGAGATAGGTGGGTGCATGATGGGGGCATCGGGCCATTACGTTCCTTTTCCCGAGTGTACCAGCGTAGGAGACGTGTTGCGCCCATCTCATTGTGGTTTAATGACATTTGAGGAGCACGTGAGAGGAGTAAGTAGCATACATGAGCAACAGGAGCATAACAGAGGAGCGCGTTGACTATTTTTTTTTTTTTTTCCATAGGCGTTATTTTGTTTTTTTGTTTTCCTTTTCTTTTCTTGTTTAGGCACTTTAGTGTATTTTTTTTAGACATGGACTATATATACTCTATTAGAAACCCTATTTTTATTATGCTACGATGAATATTGAGAGAAAAAAAAAAACCTTCATTGCTTGAGATGAGCATGATTCTTCTAGTGATTGGAGCTTCTTTGGTGTGATGTTGGCTATCTTCATTCTAGCTTTCTTCCCTCTAATTTTCTCTATGATTTCAGGTATTTTTAAATTTTTTTTTTCTACATCCATTGGATAGAATCTTTGATTTTTCTTTGAATCAATAGCCTAAACCCTTGATCCTTGAAACCCTTTGATTCGATGTAGTCTCCCACCACCTTAAACTTCATTTTTTTCCCAAAACCTCAACTTCCTTCAATCTGAAACCCTTATACAGTTATACCTAATTTTAGCCCACACAACTTTTAAATCCGACCATCCCTTTCACCCAAATCCAATTTTCAGATTTACCGTGGCCTTAACTTCATAGATCCCTAATTCCCAAATCACCTAAACCCTAACCCTAACCCTAACCCTAACCCTAATCCTTATTAAACCCTAATTTCAGCCATATCTTAGAAACCTTAAAACATTCCCCTTTGATTTTAGGATTAACCCTATGTTTGGATGTGGAAGTTTTACCTTCTATGGGTCCCGGCCATTGAGATTTTGTAATTCTTTCACTACATACTTATGATTTATGATTGTGGTGCATGATTTCTTTGTTGATTTGAATTCTCGCACATGTGATTGATTAATTTTAATTTAATCATTCGCTGTTATACATTTCCACTATAGCTTCATTTCGCATCGTATAGGTAAGCTCATTGTCTTGCGTCAGTGCAACTAAGTTGTGAGGGCGTGTTTGGATTTCATACGCCGCCGGATAGTATTGTATATTGGCGCATGTACGGAATACGGTCGACAAACACTAAGTACAATCTAACACAATTGTCGGAAAAACTTTGTTTGGTTACGAATTGGAAATAGGTGTAATTGAAAAGCTAAACAAATTTTTGTTTGTTTTTTGAAGTAGGCAAGGTATATAATGACTGAAAAAAATGAGTTGGTGTAACGCTAGTGCAAATACTAATCAATATTCTTACAGAGCCAAATACAAACTCTGATTGTGGAGTCGTAGCTCCTACTTCCAACAGAGGGAGGCTAATAGAATTTCATTTGATTGGTACACCTCTTCTTGGATTAAAGTAATCTCAAATGTTAATGATAATCCAACAACAAAAATCCAACACGTCATTCCACGATACTCATAATATCACTAGTATTAATTCCACAACTAACGTGAGAGTTGAAAGCCACACCCATCATGCAATGATGCATCCACAAACAGTACCCAAAAAAGATGGGACATTGTAAATGTCTGAAAAATATCTACACCGGACCCATAGAGTTTTTTAAAAAAAAGGGGGCAATTTCTTCTAATATTGAGCCCACCAGAGTTACGCTTAAAATGAAAAAACACCAAACAACCAGGAAGAGCATCAACCCAAGGAGCATGCCAATCAAAGCTTTCACCTTCGAATGATTGATGCGAATAGTCCAATAGTCGTCTTCATCCGTTATTTCAGGCCTTCCGTTGGACTGTTGCGAAGTCTCTCTTCCATTGGAATCAGGATGGAAGCCGTTACTTTCACCTTCCAAATGAGTATTGTTTACGAGGGTTCCACTGGTTCAACGACATTTCATCCTCTACTCCAGAAAAGTGCATGTGTGAGTGTCGGATGGCTTGTTGCTGCACCGCTGCAGGTCTTGCATTTTTTGTATATGCTTTCTCCACACAGATTCTGTGTCCTCCAACTTCTTGTATGACTTATGCTAGATACAGCTGTATCTATCAACTTGTTGATTGCAGTCATTCCAATTATCGTATATTCCAGGCACTTGGCCAATGAATACGATGTAGAATTTCCCTTTGAGATCTCTGAATCACAGAAAGAAGATGGAAATTAATAAGTGCTAGAAGGTGATTTATCAGAAGAGTAATGAAAAGGGCCTTACAAAGATAAAGAGGAAATGTTCACAAGCCTACTCATAGATGTTTCCACGTCGTGTTCCACTTTACAATGGAAACCTCTCACCTGTCATTTCATGTCAGAAGTTGGTGTAATTGAGATACAAAGGTTAGAAGACAATACGAGCAGTTATGAGAATCAGTCGCAGAGATATTTACAACCTGCGTTATTGTCCCACATTGGAGCCCAACTTCGACCAAGCTCGTGAAGTTACACCCTTGCCTACGAAGATGTCTTTGCAGTCTCATCTCCTAGCGAAAGCACTTATTTCGACTAACTTTGCATGTAGTGTAAAGGAGACGTGTCTACTTCTCATGTAAAGAACTGACACCGTTTGAATTTCGGGCGGTGTGGTAGATCAGATGTCAATCGTAGCCATACACTTGTTAAAATTAATCATTACCCATATTACCGTAAAATACAATACACATACGTTTTCCAAACACGCCCTAAATGAAGATCATAACTTGGAATGTTAGGGGGTTGGGGTGTATGCAGAAAAGGGGGCAGTTTAAAGATATGTGTAAAAGATACAAAATTCAGCCAGCAGTGATTCAGGAAACTAAGCTGAAAGAAACAAATCAAGGGATAATAAATTCCATTTGGTGGGGTAAGCAAAAAAGAATGGCTAGCAGCAGATGCGATTGGAGCAGCAGGAGGAATTCTGCTCATTTGGAACTTGGCAATTTGGAGTAGAGAGGATAGCTGGATAAGTAATTACTCGGTGTTAATGCTAAAGGAGGGGGGGGGGGGGGGGGGTGGTCCAGTTTCAGATGGTGCTTCTCTTCAGTTCATGGGTCCTGTAAATTGAAACATTGAGATGAGTTCTGGGCAGAATTGGATTCATGTCGTAGCAGGTGGGGTGTGCCATGGTGCGTGGAAGGAGATTTGAATGCAGTTAGATTTCTTCATGAAAAGTCAAATGAGGGTCAGTTGATAATTTGCATTTTGATTCAATTTCGGTAGAAGAGGTGGATTCTTTGGAAAAATCTTTTTCTGAGGAGGAAATCAAGAAAGCAGTAGCAGAACTGGGCAGTAATAAAGTACCGGGGCCAAATGGTTTTTCATTAGCATTTTATCATAAATTTTGGGAGTGTGTGAAGGGAGATGTGTTAAGCTTTATGTAAGAATTCTTTGAGAAAGCCTTAATAGTGATGATTCCCAAAAAAGAAGGAGCTGAATGTTTGAGAGATTTCCATCCTATTTGTTTGCTAGGTGGTCCATATAAGATATTAGCAAAGGTGTTGGCATCTAGATTTCAGAAGGTGTCAGGAAGTATTATTTCAGTCTTGAGGGGCCTTTATGGATGGAAGATAGATCGTTGATTGATCTTTACAGGCAAATGAATGTGTCGACTCTTGTTATAGAAAAAAGGGAGAAAAGCATAGTTTGCAAGCTAGATATTGAAAAGGCATATGATCGTGTCGACTAGGCGTTTCTAGACTATATGTTGGGCAGGTTAGGATGTGGATCCAAATGGCATTCTTGGATGCGAATTTGTGTGAGATCGGCAAAATTTTTCATATTGGTGAATGGCTCGCCGAAGGGGTTCTTTGCCACTTCCCATGTGTTTCGTCAAGGTGATCCTTTATCTCCTTTCCTTTTCGTCACAATAATGGAGGCTCTTAGTAAAATGTTAGACAGAGGCGTTTAGGTCAGTTTGGTTAAAGGTTTTGGGGTGGATAATACGAATTTTCAGATCTCCTACATCCAATATGCGAATTTTCTAGTCTTGCCCCAGATCGCTTCGTTCTGGTGAAGGATTGTTACTCTTGGGTCGAAGAGTCTATGGTGTGGAACCCTCACTGCCGAAGGAATTTGACAGATACCAAGTGTGAAGAGTTTGTGGATTTGATGGCCCACTTGCAGTCGGTGAACTTGGAATGGTCAGAAGAGGACATGGTTAGTTGGACCACCAGTAGGTCGGGGATATTGACGGTCTCTTCGCTTTACTCCCTCATCTCTGGGATGCCCACCTCTTTTCCCCCACTCATCCCTTTCAGCATTGGTTTTATGGGGCTCCCCCCCCCCCCCCCCCGAGTTGTAGCCTTTGTTTGGTTGGTGGGTCGGAAAAGAACCCTCACAGTCGACAACCTCCAAAGAAGAGGGTTGGTCCTACCTAATGTTTGTCTTATGTGCATGGGAAACGAGGAAACTATCGATCATCTCTTCATTCACTGTCCCTTTGCCAAAATGGTCTGGGACTATTTTATTTCTTTCCAGGTGATGTGGGTTATGCCAAAAACTGTTGAAGAGTTGTTGTAGGCTTGGCATGGGGGAGGAGTCGTTAAGGAGCTCAAAGTGTACTGGCGGCTTCTCATTTTGGCCATCCTTTGGGCTGTTTGGAGGGCGAGAAACGGGAGATGCTTTCGGAATCAGGAAGTGGGGATGCATGAGGTGATTTCTACTGTTGTAAGGCTTGTCAATGAATGGGCGGTTTCTGTTAAGGCAGCTCTGGCTGCTTTCCCCCATTAGTTGTGCGCTCTTGGTGTCCGGGCCTAGTATTCTTTTGTTCGCTTTGCGAGCTTTCTAATAAATTTAGTTATCTTTCAAAAAAAAATATGCAGAGGATACTCTTTTATTGTGTAAGGCAGATGATTTCATTGTGCAAAATCTTCGATCAATTATAGTAAGTTTTGAGGTGGTATCCGGCTTGAAAGTCAATATATCCAAAAGTGAGATTTAGGGATACGCATATCCAAAGAAGTAGTTTGGGACTTTGCGTCGATATTCGGATGTCGGGAAGCTTCCTTTCCAACAACGTACTCAGGTTTACCGTTGTGCATAGGGAGACCGACGAAACATGTGGGATAGAGTTATAGAATGATGTGAAAGAAAGATGTCCAAATGGAAAGCTAGGTACTTATCAATGGTTGGGAGAATGATTATGATTACAACATTTATGTTTAATCTTCCTATCTACTTTATGTCTCTCTTTAAATGCCCAAAGTTTATTCTAAATGTTTTGGAGAGATGAAGGAGGGAGTTCTTGTGGGGAGGGTCGAGAGAGAAATAAAGGTTCCATCTTTTGAAATAATAAGAAGTGTGTAAACCGACAGACCAAGGAGGTGCAGGATTTAGGAAGTTAGAGGAGATGAATCTAGCTTTGTTGGGAAAATGGGTTTGGAGGTTTGGGTTGGAGGGAGAAGCTAAATGGAGGGAGGTCATATTGGGAAAGTACAAGGTAGATGAAGGGGGGTAGTGGACAAAGGCATCATCTTTATATCGATCTTCTTATTTGTGGAAATCAGTGGCGTCCCTAAAAGAGAAAGTGTGGGTGGGTAAAGGCTTTAATCTGGGGGACGATAATAGAATTAGTTTTTGGGATGATGGATGGGTTGGAGATGCAAAGCTAAGTGATGGGTTTCCATCAATAGCAGGGCTAGCTAGGGAAGAGGGGGTGAAGGTGAGCAATTGTTATTTAGTTGGGGGCGATGAAGTAATTTGGGTTTCTATTTTTAGAAGAAATCTAGCGGGCAATGTTCACAAATAGGATTCCATCACGGGGTTAAAAGAGAAATCCGGTTCTTTTTCAGTTGGATCCTTGATCCCTCTATAGGTTTATGAGTGAAAGGGAGGAATATGATGGGTTATCTTCAACGGCCTATCTACAGAGCTACGGGCTCCTTTGGGGGGGGGGGGGGGCTTTTGGATGGCTAGTGGGGATGAATAAAGTGTTGACAATCGACAATCTTTGCAAAAGGAAGATCATCCTCAAGATGGGGAATCTGTAGATCACATTTTTATTCATTGCTCCTTTGCAAGGGAGGTGTGGGATCATTTTCTTTAGTTTTTCGGGGTTCTATGGGTGTTTCCAAGTTCAATAGAGGAATTTCTTATCTCTTGGCATGGCAGGGGGATAGGGAAGTCCGGGAAAAGGATGTGGTGATTAAGCTTGTTAGCGATTCTATAGGCTTTATGGTGGGAAAGAAATGAGAGGTGCTTCATAAATAAAAAGAGAGGAGCATTAGAAGTTTTCAAAAGGACATTTCTCAAGGTTAAGGAATGGGAAGTGTAGATCCAAGCTTCCCTTTCAGTTTTGCTAAGGTGGTCATTTCTTCTTGTATCAGTTGCATTTTTGTACATTTGTATATTTAGGCTTCGACCTTTTTAAGGAAATATCATCATTGGTTCAACAAAAAAAAAAAAAACTTGCAAGCAAGGAGACCTTTATATAGACTTTTGACAACTAAGAAACCTTGATGCAATTAAAATTACCAAAATGCCCTTGAATCCGATCACAACCATAAGGCTTATTATAAGTCAGTCATAACTCACTCACTGAGACCAATTTTATGTCATTCTTTCATGGTTTGATACTGGAAAAGTGGTCCCCTAACAAAGGACACTTATTGGATAAGTCATGACTTACTCTAACCAAAGCAATTAATTGATATAAATAAATACTATAAACTTAAGGACCATTTGATTGCTCCAATGTCCTCCCAATGTAATATGACCATCGATCTTGTCATATTCATCATCTGACCCTGGATCTGGTCTAGATTATCAATCAAGATATTATGGATGGTAGGATTGGTCAGATCTTTGATAGGCCAGCTTGTGTGACCTTTTGGTTGTGTCACCGAGGATCCATAGGGGTTTTGCATGTCCACGTTTTGGATTCCCTATATCCAAAACGGCCTTAGGTTTGTGTTTTAATTCCCTATAAACCTTTCTATTTAACAGTTATTTCCACCATGTTAGTAGTTTGCATCCCTCTCTCTTATTGTATTTTTTTTTTTAAATGGCAACAATGTAATTTTATTAATCCGAGCAAAAGAAACTACAAAAAAGGAGGACATGGATGATAAGGAGTCATCCCACCTGGCCCACATCTATGATTGACAACAATTTCCCTAGATTTCATAATATCTTCCCATTTATAATACAACCCTTAAGTGGGTATCCACAATGACCAAAAAGAAGCTCTTAGGGTATATCATAATTAGACTTCTGATCTATTGTTGAAGGTTTTATTATTTTGGTCTTGGCACATGGGTCATAGACTGCATGGCAGGGATGATCTCCATAGGGTTCTCTCTCTTTTTGGATAATCCCCCTTTCCAAGCCTGTATGATGCCTTTCATGGATGCAGATTGGGTACTACCCCCACCCGTCCCTAGCTAGGAGTGGACAGGGGCTCTGAGGGGCCACGGTGATGTATGGGTTTCATCCACACTGTCCATCCATTTGCCATAGCATTTTAAGGTACAAGCTCAAAAATTAGGTAGTTCTAAGGCTCAAGCGGACCACACAGTGGGGATTAAACACCTACTGTTGAAAACTTTTTGTGGACTATAGAAGTTTTAGACCAAGCTGAGATTAGTGTTTTCCCTTCATCCAGGTCTATGTGACCTTGTGAATAGGTTGGATGGAATGTGCATCCCCAACATCTGTCTTCTATGCTACCGTTCTGAAGAAACAGTGGACCACCTTTTCATCCACTGTCCCTTCACTTCTGATATCTGGTGGAGCATTCTTAGAATGTCTTCTGCTTGGGTTATGCCTTCTGCTATGGACGATCTCCTTTGTGGGTGGCATGCTAAATTGGGAAGGGCGATGGGTAAAAGAAAGTGGAGGACTTATTTCTGGCTGTCCTGTGGGCGATTTGGGCAAAAAAGGGATAATCTTTTTTTAAAAAATTATAGTATGTCTGCGGCAGGAGTGTTCTCTCGAGTACTTGTCCTTTTCCAGGAATAGGCTACTTAGTTTATTCTTGAGTCTCTTTTGGGGTTCACTGTCATGGGACAGTTTTATTTGGGCTGGGGTTTTTCTTTTTCTTTTTCTTTATTGTTTTTTTTCCCCTTTTGTTTGCTTTCTTTTTGTTTGTAGTTTCTTTGTTTTCATTTTCTTATTCAATAAAATCTTTACCTTTCCAAAAAAATTAACCATCACAGTGGGCCCTAAGAAGGTTCAACGGTGGGTGTCATTATCACCACTGCTTACTGTGGTGTTGTCCACTTGAGCCTTCCTTGGATCTGCCTCATTTTGGGGCATGTACGCGAAAATGACATGGCAAAATGGATGGATGGTGTGGATAAAACCCATACATAATGGTGGCCCCTCAGAGCCCCTATCCGTTCCTAGCTAGGGACGGGTGGGGGTAGTACCCAATCCACGTCTGCTTTTGATTGACCCAGACACCGTCCATAGAATTTGAAAGAGGCGAAAGAACCTCCACCAGAGATTGGTAGTAAACTTGCAGTTGATGAGGAGGTGGTTTACTGATTCTCCATCCTTAAGGCCTAGTGAATGTGATTGACCCAGACATCGTCCATAGAATTTGAAAGAGGCGAAAGAACCTCCACCATAGATTGGTAGCAAACTCGCAGTTGATGAGGAGGTTGTTTACTGATTCTCCATCCTTAAGTTCTAGTGAATGTATGTTTGTTATAATCATGTTTCTTTCGATGTTGATCTATGGTTAGCACTTTGTCTTAAGCGACTAGCCACCCAAAAACAACCACTCTTCGTGTACTGGGGTATATCCATAAATCAGCCAAGGTGTTAGGTTGTGCATTCTTTCCTTCAAGCCTGTGCATCCAACAGGAGGATTTTACTGAGAAGAGGAATTTTTTGACCTTGCATCTCCACTTATTGAGCGATGTCATGCAAAGTGCTGATATTCGGACATGGAGCCTGATGAAATGCTTGATCTCCTCACCTGTGAGATTTCTACGCAACGAAGGGGACCATGTTGTAATGCCCCTGATAGGCTGAAGCAGTGGGTTATTAATTCCCTCTGTTTAGAAGAAACATGATAGGGCCTGCCTAATTTGAAGTAGATTGGACTATCATGAAACCATGAAGTCATCTCCCATCAAATGAGAGCCCTCTACCTTTTTTTTTTTTTTTTTGAACTTTTTGAAGAGTAGAGCCCTTTTGCTAAATCAGTATGTCCTCCCATCATAGCCTTCCAAATACTCGATGCCCGATAGAGAGAACAATCAGGGGCATACAAGCCTCCAACCTGGGTACTGTACTTGTAACAGATGACCTGTTTCCAGAGGGAATTGTCCTCAGAGCCAAACCTCCATAGCCACTTTCCCGACAATGCTGGATCATCAATCTGAGGTTTCTGATTTCTGTTCCCCCCCTCACCCCCTCCCCAACCCCCCCCCCCCCCCAGATCATGCCAATTGCATACCTCCTTTCCACCTAACCAAGTGGAATTTTTCCTTACCCTCCATACCTGTCCTGATAAATCCCTTTGCAACCTTTCGATGTGGAAAATGATGCTCATGGGGTATTGAAATAGGGACACCGACATCTTTGATAAGGCTGCTTTGATAAGAGTAATGCAGCCTCCCAGTGAGAAGTATTTACTTTTCCATGTAGATTTCCTAGCCAACCCAAATTAGTTTGGATAAGGCTTAGATGATGATGATGATGATGTAGATAATGGATTTCCTTTCAACTCTTTCTACCACTGATTTCCATAGTCACTTGACCTGTCCGAGGAAGGAAAGTCCTGCTTTGCATCCAAACACCTTAGTCATGGCTTGCACGCCTTCATTAGGGATACATATGCTGAGCATCTCACTCTTGCTCATGTTAATTTTCTGCCCCGGTAGTATTTCAAACATTTTATCACCTTTCGTGGTTTATCACCTGTGCCTCTTCAGTGTCGCAAAATAGGAAGGTGTTGTCAGCTTATTGCAAGTTACTTGAGGACTGGTACTGCTAACAGATAAACACTAACCAAACCCTCCTTTGCTTCTTTGGTGATCATCCTTATTGCATGTTATATGTCTCTTCTTTTAGTTTCCCAATAATATTTGCTATGTTTTATTTGTTTTACACATAGAAAATGAAATCTTACGTCTTTTGATATGCCAGTCAGTGCTGGAATCAGCTCACTTCAGAAGATGTTCTTTTTTTTTTAGCCTGTAGTTTGTGTTTTGGAACTCAATGTACCACCCTTGTCTGACCAATGGAACGATTTTAACTGATTATTTCCTTATTGAAGTTTCTTTAGTTTAATCATAGGTACTGGATCTCCATATTGGTTTAACAGAACAAACTGAATTTTATTTTGTTTGGATGCACACTTCAGAAAATTGGTCTTGGTTCTATACTTTATTATTTAAGAGAAGTGATCGACTATGGATTTGGGCCACTAGGGAACAGCCTAAATTGCTCCCAAGAGATGAATAGCTTGTCTACAAGAACATCAATACGTGCCCTTTGGGTGTGTTTGGATGCACCATTGAGTTGGATTGCTGTTACTAGTCTAATAAAGTGGGAATGACTGAATCGCAATCTCCTCAGCATTCACATTGGAGGTCTTGGGTCCAAAGTGGGAATGACCGAATTTCAAGTTGGACTTCAAAGAAATGTAACTGCAATTTGGAGGTGACTTCATTATAGATACAATGAAAGATCATTTATTTGTGTCTTTCTGTCTCAATTATTTCCCTCTCGATTAGCTGGATGTCCAGAATTGAATTGACTTGTTCATCTAAACACAGCCTTTACTGGCTTTAAATTACAGATCTAGTCTTTTCTGTTTACCTTGATCTTAAAGGTAGATATCGCTGGGCTGCAGAATGAAGATGGGTCTTTTGCAGGTGACATGTGGGGTGAAATCGATACTCGGTATTTTTGTCTGGATCTTTAGATATTTGTGATTGATAGTCAAGAATCTTATGTCCATAATATCTACATATTTTGGAGTGTTCTAATCAAGCTTCTTTTCTTTTTGGAGTAGATTTTCTTACATTGCGATTTGTTGTCTCTCACTATTGCACTGCTTGGATAAAATTAATGTGGAAAAGGCTGTGAACTATATTGTGAGCTGCAAAAATTTGGATGGTGGGTTTGGATGCACACCTGGAGCAGAGTCTCATGCTGGGCAAAGTAAGTTGTACCTCATTGATGTGCATGCCATAACTTATCATTGGCATTTACCTTTTAAATAATAAAACTTTGGCGTGTTATTTGTTTATGCATTTATTGGCTAATTAATGTGAATAACATAGGTATGCTCAACCTAGCTGTGTATGTTATATAGGTGTCATATCTTGATAATCTGGTATTGTTTCTTATCAATGAGAAATGATGCAATGCTGTCAGATCTCTATAAGCTATGGTGCTCCTAGTTGAATTGGTGCACTTGGACAATCCAACTGATCAACAGGACTGTCTATTAGGCACACATTTTGTGGGTTACCATGCAAAAAATACACCAATCAGTTAATCTGGTCAACCCATAAGTTGGCATCTTTCACAGCAATCTTTTTTCCAAAGTCATGAATGAAATGGTTGGGATCACCTGATAAGAGTGATGATTTAGATCCACAAGTGATCCATGAGGAATGAGATTTATCAAATTGGTAATTGGATCTATCTTCATATAGACAATCCTGACATCCATTTCATAGATGATTGATCAGATGGTTAGAATTGTCCCAGTTGCCATGATTTTTGCAAGGTATTATGAAATGTGAGCTGGAGCTAATGGACGGTCCAGATCGAGCATTTGGACTGTCCAAGTGTTCCGCTTCAATTAGGTGCACTATTAAGTTATAGTGCTCTTGGGCACTGATCATTTCTCTTCTAGCAATGTGCTGTATTTTCAGTAAGGCTTTTTCTTCTGCGTGTGGCCACGCTTGCTAAACTGGCCTGTGTGAGACACCTGAGCCATTGATTATGTGCATGCGACCATTTTGATAGCTTGGCCAGAAAATATATCTTTAGATTCTTTACACATTTATCAAAATAAAAAGGCTTTTGTCCTCATCTGGCAGGTTGGCCACGTGTGTGTTGAACCAGTTTTAGAAACGATCCATTGTTTTTGCAAACATGTGGCCCGCTAGTTTACTCTATCACCCTTTGTGGACCAGGTCATCTGCATGGATGGATGTCCCACACACATGCTAGCTTTACCACATGTGGCCATCTGTGGAGTTGCATGTGGGCCCATGCAGTAGCTTTCAGGTCTAACGATGTGCTCACCATTGTTGGCTGCAGTCTTTTGTTGTGTGGGTGCGCTAGCAATAACAGGTTCTCTACACCATATTGATAAGGACCTTCTTGGGTGGTGGTTATGTGAGCGGCAAGTTAAATCTGGAGGTCTGAATGGGCGCCCTGAAAAGCTTCCGGATGTGGGTCTTCTTAACCTCAAGCTCTTCTTTAGGAGGTTCTCATGCTCTCCTCTTAAATGGGCCATTGATATCATTTCAGGTCTGCTACTCATGGTGGGTCCTCTCTAGCCTGATAATGATCGACAGAGTGCATTGGATCTCTAAGGATAAACTTGCGAGGTTCATCTTAGATTGTCAGGTTATTTTTGAATTTAAATCTTATTTCTGTTGCTTAAGGTTTGTGCACTTGTAAATCATGAAATATTGATCTTCCAGTAAGAGGAAATACACAGTGTTAGCCTGAGCTACAGTGCATTTCTTCATGCTGGCATTTTGTACAGGTGGGGCCTGCCTTTTGATAATGAGGACCATTATTGCAATGCTGAAAAATTCCACTTTTTATTTTATTTTATTTGAATGGCAACAGTGATTTATTCAAACCGAACAGATGAGCATACAAGAAATAGAATACAGAAAATCGTGGATAGGCAATGCTGAAAAAAATCCGCATCTGAAAATTCTAGCAATCTGATTGGTGGCTTGTGAATGGATGGTCAGAAGTATGTACGGCCAAAATGCCAGACAATACTTCGCCCAAACTAGTGGTACTTTTGGTCTTGTTAAAATCCCATACAGGTTGGGTCCACCTTTCAGTAATCCAGACTGTTCATTGGGTGGTCCTCATTGTGGATGGGTGATAACTCACGAAAAAAAAAAAAAAAAAAAGGAAAAGAAAAAAAAATCGTATGACAATCCTAGCAATCTGACTGTTGGCTTGCAAATTGATGGTCAAAGCATATACGTTCGATCATCAACAGGAGGATTCCAGTTGTCGGATGTCTGGGATTGTTTGATTGCGGAGTGTTTTGGTCAGTCAGCCATCAATGGTGGTGCGGACCTGATGAGTGACCTGGACATTGTCAAATAACCACTTTCTCTAAAAGCTCGAGCCATTAGAGGATGGCATATCAGTGTTTATCGAGGGACTCTAACACTCCCCTGCACATGCGGGGTGGAACTCCACACGGGAACATACTGGGCGAGGGTGGAGGGACACTCACATCCACCCCGCACGGGAACATACTGGGCGAGGGTGGAGGGACACTCACAACACACACCCAGGTGGAGGGATACTCACAACTCACACCATAAACGGCCCCCCGTGGGAGAATATACTTCCGGTGGCATATTCGCTACTCCCGGGACTTGAACACAAGACCTTCCGCTCTGATTCCATGTCAAACAACCACTTTCTCTAAATGCTTGAGCCGTTAGAGGATGGCATATCAGTGTATATCGAGGGACTCTAACAGACACTGGAAGGTGGGCCCACCTGTATGGAATGCTGGCCAGGACAAAAGCACAGCCACTTTTCAGCAAGCATCACGTAACATCTCTTCTAATAAGCTGGGTATAGTGCACTAACATTATACTGTTCTTTTCTCAAAATTTTCAGGACAAGGAGAATGGAGGAATTTCGGATAGGCCAGAAGATGCCGTTGATGTTTTTCATACCTATTTTGGGGTTGCGGGTATGTAAATTGTGATTTTATTGTTTATTTTCACTGTCCTTTGTTCTTTTATCATTATATATATATATATATATATATATATATATATATATATATATATATATATATATATATATATATATATATATATATATATATATATATATAGCTATGATTGGTCATTATAAAAATACAGCAATTTCCAACCTCTGCTGAGCTTTGCCAGTCTGTAGACTCTGGATAGCATTGGGTTTCTTTTATCATTATAAAAATACATTGGGTTTCTTTCTTGGATAGCATTAATTGGTGAAAGAAAGAGAGTGTAAAACCTGTTTAGAAAAACTTACAGGTTACAGCTAATGTCAAGTTGCAAAAGGTTTTTCTTCTAGAATCTCGATCACAGTTTTGCTAGATTACGGGAAAACACTGACTTGCATGTAATGATGGCTGCTCTCAGTGGTTGTCAGACAGTGGGGTGTCTTTTTATGACAACAAGCAAACAGCCCCTAAGGGCCTGTTTGGTCGGCAGGATTAAATGGGATGGAATTGCATTAAATGGGATTAACACCATTATTGCACAATGATTGCATGTCTGGAAATACCATGGTATTTCGCCTATCCAATCCCCACGATTGGGATCAGATTTTTCCTCGAAAAACACTGTATTTAGCTAAAACCCATGTTTGGTGGACCATGGAATTGTAATCAATGGACCAGATTCACAACTGATGTCAGTCACTTGCACACGTATGCAGCTCAAATTTCACATGCAAAGGGTGCATATGGATGGACGACATGTATAAAACACATGCGTCAATGTGGGGCCCACAGATGTAGTGGATTTCAAAATCCACCAGAACCACATGGGACCAAATGCAATTCCATCCCACCTGATCTCAACCCTTCCCATCGCCTCAAAACCCCATATGGAATTTGCACAGGACTCAATGCAATTCCATCCCACCTAATCCCACTTTAGCCCATGTACCAAACCGACCCTAAATCGATGTGAGATCCCATATTCCTTCAGAAATTTTACAGATAGATGCATGAAGGAAAATGAGGAAGATATTTGGCCGCAGATGCCAATGTGTTAGTTGTACAATATCTGGAGCATTAATCAGCTGGCATGCCCCTGACTGTAAAATCAGACTGCCCCCTTCATCAGGTCGACAACAGTGGTAAGGAGGGGAATATAGATTAGGGTGGAAGATCTTGAAAAGGGAATAGAGGAAGACCTAAGCTTACTTGAATTGAGGTGATGAGGATGGATATGAAGGCTTGTTCTATCAAGAAAAAGGATAGGACCTTAGATATCTTGGGATGGATTGTCAAATCAAGATTTGTGAAGTTGACTCCTAAATAGATGGATAGGATTATTATTATCATCATCATCGTCTACATTGTTATCGTTGCCATCGTATTCGTATTTGTCATTGTTGTTATGATTATGGTAATGATGATGTGGTGTGTTGCCCAACTAATGAGTGGGGTAGCCTGAATTTTGGGGTGGGTGTATGGTGTATCCTTTGTGTGGCTTATGGATCTTGTTTTGCCAATAATTTCTAAGACCTAATGCTTGGTAAGTGAGCATGTTTACATATCCCTTCTCACCACCTCAATCCAAGCCCTTTCTAGGTCTTTTCTCTCATCCTATTTCAGGCCCTTCAATTCTAATCAAAGTCCCACTCCTTACTGGAGTCGTCTCAGGTCTTTCGTCAATAATTTGAACCATCTGTTGTTGTGGCCCATCATGTGAGCTTCCATGTCTAGCTCTAGAGCTCCGGATAAAAGAGGATGGTTGATGTTTGGTGGACAGCCAATAAATAAATAAATAAACTTCTGCTAATCCATCATTCAAAAGTATGCGTATCCATACAGAGCCTCAACTGATGAATGGCCCAGATCTTGTATCAAAGATCTTCCTTAGTCTCCACCACAAAGATCTCCTCAATATTTCTCTAACTCATTGCACATAAATCATCACTCAGAATTCATTTCTAAAGGAGATAGAGCTTTTAGAGGAAGAAAAAGCCCTTAGGATGAGGCTGTCTCAAGATTACTCAAATCGTCTGGAGGAAGGAATTGGTTACCTTTTTTTTTTTGGGGTTTTCGGGGGGGGGGGGGGCGGGGCGGGATTGTTGTTGTGGAGGACTGGAAGACTTGGAGGAAAAAGAGCGGGTTTGCAAGGCGGTTGTCAGCTATTACAAGTCCCTTCTCACTGATGATGAATGGGTGAGACCACGGTAGGATGATCTTGAGGGCTTGTTTGGAAGCTTGTATTTGGAATGCATTGGATTCCACCGCTTAAATACACTAGAATCAAGGTGGTTCCGAATCCACAATTGCGTTTGGCAACTAGTAATTAGAATGCACTGGAATCCAAACTTCTCGTTTGGGAGCTTGTATTTGAAATGCACTAGGATTCTTTTTTTTTTTTTTTTTTTTTTTTGAAGATTTCACTAGGATTCTTTAGGATATTCACTAGTCCTAAATTTGATTAACTTAATCAGCTCAATATCGTAAATTAGTATACATATGTGATATTTGAGAGAATGATTGTAACAAGCCCATTAAAATATATACTTTGGCAAAAAATCAAGAAATTTTGAGCCGTGGGTGAGCCGCAAATCTAAGGATCTCACAAATGAGCAACTCACCAACGCTTTTTAACCGTCCATTTAGATGGCCAACATTTGGACAATTCAGATCATTCTATTGATGTGATTTTAGTGTTGCAGCCGATCATTGGATTTTTTTGCATTAGTGTGCCATGTGTACAACGAATTAATAGCCTAGGGACCCCACTTCACACCTGCAACTTTATTGCATTTACAGTGGGAGCCAAAAAGGTGTTTCACTCCAAATATACCAGAATCTTAGCAAAAACCTGAGATTTCAAAACATACCTATAGTGTGTATTTGGATTACCTTCAATTCACCCCCAAATACACGGTGCCAAACGACTGATTGTATTCGGAATACGCTCAAATTCCCTCAATACCTCCAAATACAACGTGTCAAATGGCCCCCAAGTTTAGCTGCCTCTTGAATATTGAGGTTGAATATGTTGAGAAGCCCTTCTCGGAGGATGAGGTTAAAGCAATAGTCGAGTCATTGGGAAGCGACAAGGCCCTCGGACCTGATGGCTTCCCATTGGATTTCTTTCAATAGTTTTGGGATGTGGAAAGGATTATGGGCTTCATGGGGGAGTTCTAGACTAAAGGCCAAGTTTAGCATGAGAGTTGGATTCTCCATTGGCAACTGGAAGTGTTAGATTTTGGGACCCCCCCCCCCCCCCCCCCCCCCCCCCCCAATTGTGTTTTGGGGAATTGCTCGCCTATCCACGGGAAGGAATATTTTGGTCTCTAAATGCTATTCCTTCATCAGAAATGAAGTTGTTTGATCCTTGCCTTGCCAAAGAAACTTGTAGGATGAGGAAGCTGAGGAGTTTGCGAAGCTTCTTGGTTGCCTCCACATTATATGCTAGCAAGAGATGACAGAGATAGATTAATATGGTTGAAGGATAAATTGATGTTTCTCGGTTCGGTCCTATGAGTTCTTTCGGTCTTTGGATACGGGTGGTACCCACGTGCACACGGTCAACGTTTGGCACTATGAGACCCCCCTTGAAAGTCGCGGCTTTTGGGTGGCTTGCCGGAAGAGGGTGGATCCTCACCTGCAAAAGAGGTCAATGATGCTGCCAATATATGCATGATGTGTACGCCGAGATAGTCGATCATCTTTTTATCCATTGCTTGCTTGCTAGGCTGGTAGGGAGCCGCTTCCTTTGACTCTTCGAAACTTGGGTAATGCCAAACTCAATTGGGAGTTATTCTTGCTATGGTATGGAGTAGGGTTTGGGAAGAGCTTAAAAGCTATGTGGCGATTGGTCTTTCCGGCTTTATTGTGGGCTATTGGGGGGAGGAATGGAAGGTGCTTGCAAAAGGAGTCCACCAATGCGGAGGAGGTTTTTTTCTAAATCAAAGCTTCTTGTGGAGTGGGCTTGTCTAAAATTCTTAGAAGATTGTAATTTCTCTTTTTTGCTTCAGTTGTAGCTCTTGCGCCTTCTCACTGCTTTTTAATAAAATAATTTTTACACTAGAAAAAGGCTCCTTTTTTTTTGTCAGATCTTATTGCTATCTGTTTATTGGAGTTTATCTCACACGTTTTCTTCAATCTCATATATTTGGTGATGTACAGGACTTTCACTTTTGGAATACCCAGGTCTAAAAGCAATTGATCCAGCTTATGCTTTGCCTGTTGATGTCGTGAATAGAATTTTCTTTGGCAGAAAAGGTCAGCCTTAGCTACCCTGGAGTTAATTTTGTTCTCTCCACATTGGAAACATTTGATATGTTAATCTAGACTGCATATGGATTTTGCTAATTTCCACTTAGCAAATTGTTAATGTTGCACTTATTTCTTCTAATAGAAAAGAGGAGCGCACTTTGTCACTTTGGGCAGGTTTAATGGAGAAGTCCATTTTGCATTATGCACTTTTTGCATTTTCCAAGCAGCATCAACCTTTCAAAATGGTCATGGCGATACTGAATGTTGGGCGAATGCCCATTTCGACACCTTTCCAATCACAACATTATGTGAATATGGATTGAACATTTGATGTGTTCTATATAATCCATGGATTTAAACATAGGTATTGGGCCTTGTATCAGCCCCCCAGTTATCATACAATATGAGCTGATATGGCCCCATTCAGGTTCATATTGTCCCCATAACGGTCTCCCACTGTTAGGATAACTACGGATGAATAAATCAAATCACAGTCCAACATCTATAAAGCCTCCATCCGAGATTACATGGAGAGTTTCTCCAGCTGAGGTAGTTGTTGTACAACTGTAAATCTGTGTTGTTACTCTCTATATAACGAGCATCTCTCAACTCTCATTGTATGTGCAAAAAATATAGACTGAGAAGTGCATTATTCTTTAAGGGCCTGTTTAGAACATGGGATTAGGTGGTATGGAATTGCATTTGGTCTAATGTAAATTTCATCCTATGTTTGGAATCGATGGGAAGGATTGAATTAATCTGGGAATCATATTATCTAGTCCCCCTAGGAGATACAACTGGATTTCTGGTGGAATTCTAAATCCACTACATCTGTTGGCTCCCTGTTGATGCATGTGTTTTATCCACCCCGTCCATCCATATGCACTCTTTACACATGACCCTCAATTGTGAAATTTATCCGTTGATTACAATTCCATGGTCAAAAGCTAGTTTCACTTAATACAGTGTTTTTTTTTTTCCATAGGAAGAATTTGATCCCAAACATGGGATTGGACGGTCAAAAGTCCATGGTATTTCCAGACAATAATCATGGTGTAATAATGGTGTTAATTCTACCTAATGCAATTCTATACCACCTAATCCCGCATTCCAAATAGGCGTTTTAACTTTTAATGGTATCGGAGTAGGCAATCCGCTTGTAAACACAACAATCTCTCCACCCATCCAGTTAAAAAACCAATTCTCTTAATCATCCTAACCCACTCATGCCCTATGAACCTCGAACGACCCTCACTCATCAGCACCACACACCCAAATTAGTTGGTCATCCACCCGAGTCACTTTTCAACCTGAATCAATCACTCCCCCCTTACGCTCGAATCAATCGTTTCGATCACCCTTCCCTCACACCTGAATTGGTTTCCTCTTTATATCTGAAATGATTGCCCCTTCCCTCATTCCCAAAGTGATCGCTTCACCCCTCCATCTTCCAATCTCCGATCAAATCAGTCCAAAGCCCCACCCAATCGAATCGAAGCCTCACCCAATTGAATTGGATCGATGTTGTTTCCCTTCGCATTGGCCTTTATTTGTTCCAATCGACAAAATACAAGTCATCATCCAACTTGATCTTCTTCCTGTTTTTGCTGCTTAGATCTGTCACTGATAGCATCATCTGCTTCTTCATCTTCCTTTTCATGTTTATTTTTGCCTTACGAGGTATCACATCTTTGCCTCTGCCACTATCAATAACATTTCTGTCATTGCTGCCTTTGTTGTCTTCTTGCTGTTCAACATGATCCAACGGCCCTAATTTTCTACCATATTGACGCTCAATAGTCATCTCCTACAACATCGACAATTCCACTTCCAACCGACCGCTACTGCACCATCATTGATGATTGTTGTCACTATCGTCTCCTTTGCTGGCAACAACAGCCATGCCGCCTCCTTTTTTGTCGATAGTAGCCATCATCATTTGAACTCACATCACTGAAACAGTTACTCCACTTCGCCACCACATCCAGATTTGGGAAATCACTATCACTATCATCTCTCCTAATTTGTTACTTCTATCTACATTTAATAGCATCTCTCCATTCTTCTACTACTATTATTTCCTCTCAATCGCTTTCTATTATTGTGCCTAACATCATGAACTTGGTCTCTATCAAGTTAGGCCCAAATAATAATTTATTATGGCGCATTCAATTGGTTCATATTTTACATACAAATTCCCACATTGGATGTGGATGGATCCATTCCCTGTCCTAAGATGTTTCTTTGTCACAAAGATGACAACATTATCAACTTTGTCAATCCCACTTATATTGAGTGGATGAGGCATGATTCACTTTTTCTGAGTTGGACTAATGCAACTCTAGAAGAACAAGTTCTTGCTCGAGTTATTGGTTCTACTTCACGAGAGGTGTGGTTATGCTTTGAACAACTCCACACTATTCAGTCCAAAGCTTGCGTTATGCAAGTAAAATAACAACTTCGAATGCTAAAAATGGTTGGTCTCTCTATCACAAACTACTAAGATAAAATGACAGTAATTACTAATGCTCTTGAAGAGGTTGCTCATCTGGTCTCGAAATTTTACCTTTGTTTACTTTAGAATAAGATTTAGTTATTACTTCTATCACCAACCTTGTGAATCCAATTACTTATAATGAACTATTTGGCCACCTCCTCACTTTTGAAATGTGACTTCAATTCCATTCTTAGTTGCATCCTTCTGAGCAGCCTACTCAGCTTTTTTCCTAGCTAGTGTCTTCTTCTTCCACTCGAGGATGTGGTGGATCTTCAGTTTTGACTAATTCCCAAGGTTGTGGTTGTGATCATGGTAACAGGGTTGTGGGTGTGCTTCTTCTACAGCAAATAACCCTATACAAGACTCGGAAGTATGGAAATTATCCTATATGTCAAATATGCAATCATGTTAATCACAATGCTTTGAACTGCCTCCATCAACTTCACTTGTCATACCAAAGATGCTATCCTCCTCACAAGCTTTTCTGCAATTGTGGCGTCCAAGTAGGGAGATGTTACTTGGTATCCTAAAACTGGAAACACATTACTACCGATATGGGAAATCTATCTCTTCACTCGGACTATCTGGGGAATGGCAATGTCACTATCAGAATAGTACTACCTTACCAGTCTCTTATGTTAGCTCCATGACTTTCTTGCATGATGGCTCTACATTGCATATGAACAGTGTCTTACATATTTGCACCGTGATTAAAAAACTTATTATCCGTATGCCAGTTTATTGAAGACAATAACTACCATCTCTCTCTCTCTCTCTCTCTCTCTCTCTCTCTCTCTCTCTCTCTCTCTCTCTCTCTCTCTCTCTCTCTCTCTCTCTCTCTCGTGAAGGACAATAAATCGAGGAAGATTCTCTTCAGAGGTTAGAGCAGTCATGACTTGCAACCCTTTCAGCTATATTTTCGTCACAAGAATAATAAGTCTACCTTCCCACCATTTTCATTTTTTCAGTGCTCGTGTCTTTAGTCAAGTCTTGCATCGTTGACTCTTTCATCCAGCCTTCTACTCTACATATCTATTACGGGCTCAAATGGATGTGGGTTTGGTCATGTGCATTTTAGGGAACTTAAAGAGTAGCACCAATAGGTAATTAGATGAAGGTAGGCTTAGATGGTTTAGTCATATGCAATGGACACCAAGAATTGCCCCAGTTAGAAGGATTGAGTTGGTGCAAGTTGAAAGCTTTAAAAGAGCAAGGGGAAGGCCCACAATGACGTGGGTGGAGGTAAGAAAAGACTTGATACTATGGTCTAACTAAGTTCTGGACCTTAATAGAGTGGAATGGCGGAATAGGATTCATATAGCCAACCCCAATTAATTTTTTGATTAGGCTTAGATGATGATGATGATTTATTTTAAGTTCAGTGAAGCTTCCTTCCATTTGCAATTCATGTCAATTAGGTAAAAGTTCTTGTTTACCTTTTCATGGAAGCTTGTGAGGAGTTTGGCATCCCTTCCTTGGTATGATAGATCAAGCCAATGGATGTAGTGGAAAGTGACGCGATTCACATGATTAACACCTTTGCATTTAGACATACAAGAAAATTTCCATGCTTCAAATATTTTGTAGAGTCATTTAAAGAAGAAGAAGCATCTCCATTACCTCGCTACCACGACCATGACCTCGGTAATTAGTCGAAGCTTCCCGAGATCCACCACATCCTTGAGGTGAGGAAGAAGACCTAGCTTGGAAAAAAAGAGCTACAATAGGTTGCCAAAAAAGAAGCGATTCAGAATGCGACTAAAGTCGCATTTCAAACGTGAAGAGTTGGATAAATAGTTTATTAAAAGTAGTAAGATTCTCAAGGTTTGTGACAAAAGTAATAACCAGGTCATATTCTGGATCTAACCCATTTAAAATTTATGAACAGAGATCATATTTTGACACTGCTAGATCAACCACTTCAAGAGCATCGTCAATGACTTTCATTTTATCTAAGTAGTCTATGATAGGAGACCACCTTATTTTAATGTAGGAGACTATTGTTTGAGTTGCATAACATGTGAATCATTGAAGGTGTAAACACACCCTCGGGAAATTGATAAATTAATAACCCCAATAAGAACTTGTTGTTTTGAAGTTGCTAATCTAACTTAGAAGAAGTGAATCCCGCTTCATTCACTCAATATAAGCAGAGTTGACAAAATTAGTGATGTTGCATCGTTGTATGAAGAAACAACTCAGGACAGGAAATTAACCCATCTACGTATCCAAGGAGGGAGTTGGTACGTAAAATGTGTACTAATTGACTACACCATGAAAAAAAAATTATTGGAGTCTAACTTGATAAAGACCAAGTTCGCGATCTTAGGCACAATCAACATTTTAAATAGCTTTGCTATGTAGTGTGCAACTTACGCTACGTAGCGTAGCGTAGCTTAGCCTTAACGCCGCATAGCTCATAAAAATAGCTCAAGTCACGTGTAACCTACAGTACATGTTAATTATGCATACATTGCACATTATAAGGCCTATGGCCAATTCGTAGTATTGGTATCATTACATGAATTGTTGGCCGGGGATACAAAAACATGTATCGATATTGCTGATACCTATAAATGTATCGTTGACTGAGGGAAACACGAGGAAATTGTGGAATTTCCCAACGAAACTTCAAGAGATGCTAAAATACACATATTTGCATATTTAATAATCAAATAATTGCAAAAAGACACATGGATAATAAGTTTCTATTTTAATGGGGGCCTAAAAGCATGTAATGCCGACTCAGGGAAACATTGGGGAAGCTTGAAGAAAATGGTGGACTTTCAATGATGCTTTAGGAGATGCTAAAATACATATATTTGCATATTTAAGAATCAAATAATAACAAAAAAGACTCATATTTGCATATTTAGGAATCAAATAATAAGTTTCCCTTTAATGGGGCCGAAAAGCATGTTATCGTTGATAGAGTTGGGCACAAACCAAGCCTGCTCGAAAGCTTAGCTCGGATTGGTTTGAAAAGCTCGGCTTGGATTGGTTCGAATAGAAGTTCAAACCAAACCAAGCCTCGGAATCAAGCTCGTTTGAAAAAACAAACCAAACTCAAATTAGGGCAGTACCAGCTCGGCTCGGCTCAAAGCTCAGTTTGATTCGGCTCGTAGATTGTAAGCACACTATTTCCTACGGTGTTATCCACTTGAGCTTTGGATATGATTCCATTTTGGGATCATGTCCTAAAATGATATGTAAAAACGGATGGACAACGTGGATAATACATATACATGATGATGTGGATAATACATAATACATAATACATGAATGCACATGTTTCCTTGCACTTGTAAAATTATGCTTGTGTACTTTTATTTGGAAAAGGTTTTTACATGTCTATTTTGAAGTTTCACTCCTTTGGAGGATGTTAAACATCATGTAGTAAGATACTTTTGTATTTTTTTTTTCTAACTTTTTAAATTCTTTTCTATTTTAACAAACAAACAAAACATAAGAGCTGCCACCTGTTCGAACTCGACTTGGCCCCGTTCGAAATTTTCAACCAAACCGATCTCGGCTCAAACCAGATTTTTCTGGAGCAAACCAAACTCGGGCTGCATAGGTCTGCCTGAAACCCAAACCAGGGTCGATCCACAAACTGAGGTAGCACAAAAACAAGCCAAACCAAACTAGGGCTAACTTGGCTCGGCGCAGATCGTTGCCCACCTCTAATCGTTGACTCAGGGAAACATTGGGGAAACATGGTGGATCCATACATCCATCTAAGCATCCATCCATGCATGCATACACACACACATATACATCTATCCATCCAATCATCCATCTATGCATGCATGCATACATATACACACGTACAAACATGCACCCATAAAAGTTTTAAGAATAGAATTTTTTTAATAAACAAATTTTTGGTGATATCGATACATTTGATATTGATACGTTGGTGATATAATCAACAGTTGGAATTTACACAATCGAAATATTGGTGATACAAATGTCACTTGGAATTTACATAGTTAAAAATATTGGTGGTATATTTACGATATTGATTCATTGGTGATACTTAGCAATATATCGCCAATACTTGGAATTTCTGATACTACCAGTGTTATCAGTATTGTCAAGCTGGAGATACTGATAATGTTGAGAATATTAACTATAATATTGGGGGTACTCGAAACAATGCCTATGGTACACACCAGGGGCGATTTGCCCCCCCCCCCCCCCCCCTGCCCGAACTTTTTGTTTTTTACTTTTTTTTTCCCCAAAGAATTCCCATTGTTTTATGAGTTGTGGTCCACTGGAGCTTTGGATCTGCATGAGGTTTGGGACCATGCCCTAAAATAAACTGAAAAAATGGATGGACGGCATGGATTAAACACATCCATCATCGCTGATCCCATAGAACTCGTCCAACTGGACATCCAACCGGACTCAGTGGACGCCGATTTCTGCCTAAGCCTTCCGCAAGAAATTCCTATGTGGGAACCTAGCTAGGTGGGGCCTACCTGATGTTTGTGAGAAATCCACCCTGTCCATTCATTTTGTGATTTCGATTTAGGACATGAGAATAAAAATGAGCTAGATCCAAGACTTAAGTGGGCCGCACTAAAGAAAAAAAGTGGTAGGGAAATTCCTACCGTTGAAGCCTCCCTGATGTCAACAGTGATGTTTATATGCCATCCATGCAGTTCCTAACGTCATTCCGACTGGGATGAACTGAAAACACAAATATTAGCCAGATTCAAAACTTCAGTGGCCCACGAATATTTCAATTGTGGACGTTCAATCCTCTCATTTTCGGCCCACTTGAGTCTTGGATCTGGCTCATTTTTTCTCTCATGTCCTAAAATGAGCTCACAAAATGGATGGATGTGGTGGATTTGTCGCAAACATCACAGTGGACCCCACTTAGGTTCCCAGCGAGGGAACTTGATGGGAAAGGTTTCCGCAAGCAATCCGCGTCCGGGGGTGGATTGGATACTACCCAAGCAGACCGAGAGTGAATTAGGTGAGACCCCGGCCTACCCCAAGACCAGCCCTTATCGTGGGGCCTACCTTGTTGTATGTATTATGTATCCATGCCATCCATCCATATTTCTGGATCATTTTATGACATTATCCAAAAAATTAAATAGATTCAATTATCAGGTGGACCATACCATAGGAAACAGTATTGATTGACCATTAATGGGCAACAGAAGTTTTAGATCAAGCTGATATTTGTTTTTTCCCTTCATCCAGGCTTATGTGACCTTATCAACAAATTAGATGGTAAATAAACACCACAAAGACATTAATATGCACCCTAAGAAGTTTCTAATGTTAGAACAGTCTATCACTACTATTTCTTATGGTATGGTCCACCTGATAATTGGATCTTCTTTATTTTTTTGGATAATGCCTTCAACTGATCTCAAAAAATGCATGGACAGTGTGGATACATAATACATATATCAAGGTGGCCCCCATTGCAACTCGATGGTAAGGACTGCACTCTTGGGTGAGGCCAGGTCTCACCCAGTCCGGCCCCACAAGGACCTAGGTAGAGACGGACAGTCATGTTAGAGGTTCCTTGGGGCCCACCGTGATCTATATCTTTTATCCAATCCATTCATCTATTTTGACATATCAGTTTAGGACATAAGCCCAAAACAGATGCATATCGAAGGCTCAAGTGGACGACACCACATAAAGCAGCTGGAGATTTAAATCCTACCGTTCAAGACTTTTGGGGGGCCATGGAAATTTTGGATTGAGCTGAAATTTATGTTTTCCCTTCTATATGTCTATGTGACCTTATGAACAGGTTGGATGGAAAGTAAACGTCATGGTGGGCCCTACTAAGTTTTCAACGGTAAGAGTTCAATCTCAAAGTTGCCCCCCCTGGAAGAAAATCCTGGCTCCGCCCCTGGTACACGCTACGTAGCTTGTACAATAAATTATTTTTTACTAAAGCATTAAAATCAATTAATGCTTTCAATGATTTGTTATATTTTGTTGTTTTAATAAAAAATAATTAATCTTTTCAATATACTAGTAAAATAATATTAGTAATAGTATTAAATCAATTTCGTTGCACCTTTAAAAAAACAATCAATTAGATCGCTCTTTCATTACCTGTATACTCACTTGTTGCCTATTTTTCCTATTATTTTAGGCTATGTTTGGTTGCACCAAATGCCATTAAATTTCATTATTAATCATGCTAATTTGGTGCTAAATATCATAAAATTTCATGATATTTGGCTCAACCAAACACAATCTTAATTAAAAATTTAGAAGTAGCGTGTAGCTTAAGCCTCACGCTACTTTAAAAAAGAAAAAAGAAAAAGGAAGAAGCTTAAGCCTCACGCTTCAAAGGGGTGAATGCTATGCTACACACTATTTGCTCTCCAAAACATTGGACACAATAATGCAAGGTGATTGAGAGGGAATGATAGTTGTATAAGAATGGAGGTAAGTATTAAATAGGGAGATGCAGTAGTGGCAATGACTTCCCATATCTAGGTACAGCAACAAAGTGGAGAAACCCTTTCAGTGATGGAAGTCCAGGTGATGATGGCTACTGTTGCCAAAAAAAAAAGATGCGACATAGCTGCTGTCATCGGCAATGGAGAAGACAATGACTGATGGCGTTAGTGCAACAATGGCTGGTTGAAAGAGCATTTGCTGGCTTTGTAGGAGATGAACATTGGGCATTGGTGGGGCCGTTGGATGATGTCGTACATTAGGGATGCTATTGACTGCAATAACGGCAGAGATGTGATACTATGCAAGTAATAAATGTGAAACAACGATGAAGATGGAGATGCGGATGTGTGTGTTGTCCATTCAAAGGTGGTTAGGGCTGATGAGGAGGACTTATGCTTTGTCCGTTCAAACAAATGAAGGTCAATTCAATGGGAAAAAATGCCGATCCGATTCGATTGGTCGGATGGTGCTTCATATCAATTCGATCGGGGATCAAAAGGAGGAGGGGACAATCGATTCAAGCATGAGGGAGGGAAATCAATTTGGGCATGAGGGAAGGGGTGATCGATTCTGGTGGATGACCTACTGGTTCTAGTGTGTGGGAATAATTGGTGAGGGCCGTTTGAGGCTAGCAGGGTGTGTGTGGTTGGGATGTTCAAGAGTGTTCGTTTTTTTTTTTTTCACTTAATGGGTGGATGAAAATGTTGTGATATTCATAGGCGCTTGCTTTGAGTCCATGAGAACACTTGATGAATATTCACTGTACTTCTCAATGTATATTTTTTATTCATACAATGAGAATCGAGAGATGCTCATTATATAGAGAGCGACAACATGGATTTACAATTGTGCAATAACCACTTCGTTTGGAGATAGTCTTCATGTAATCTCTTATGAAGGCTTTGTAGAGTCTAACATTGTGTTGGATTGTCATTCGATTTGTTCATCCGTAGTTATCCTAACATGCCCCCCTTGAAAACATTAAAGACTCGTGCACTTCTCAATCTATTTTTATTTTATTTTATTTTTCACATACAATGAATGTCAAGAGATGCTCATTATATAAAGTAACAATACAGATTTATAGCTGTACAACAATCACTTCAGTTGGAGATATTCTATGTAATCTTTGTTGGAGGCTTTGTAGAGTCCAAAATTGTGTTGGAATGTGATTTGATTTGTTCATCTGTAGTCCTAACATGCCCCCTCAAGCTAAGCAGTACCTCTGTGATGTTGAGCTTGGTCTTGAGAACATGAAACCTGACGGATGTCGCTCCCTTAGTGAAAATGTCCATAATTTGATGAAGAGATGTAACAAACTGAACAGTAATATCTCCTCGGACCATTTTTTTCATCAATTAAGTGATTGTTTTCACTAATTCCTATTTTTCATGAAGACAACAAATCGAGGGATGGCCTTTGTCCCTTCTAGCTATGTTTTTGTCACAAGAGTAAGCCTACCTTCTCACCATCTGCATTTTTTCAGTGCTCCTGTCTCTAGTCAAGTCTAGCATCCTTAATTCGGTCATCCGGCTCATCGAATTCTTCGGTGCCTTTTATCTTACATATCTATTTTGGGTTCAGTGAAGCTTCCTTCCATTTACAATTCATGTCAATTAAGTAATAGTTCTCGTTTACCTTTTCAATTGTCAGATTCTATTTCAACTTTTCCTCTGAAACTCATTTACACAGATGTTTCGGGGAATACGACTCTCATCTTTCAATAAATCTTGATAGATTTTATGGCATACTTTCATCTTCAGTAAATGGTGACAGATTTTTATGTTACATACGTTAATGAGTTAAGTCGATATTGCTGGTTTTTCTTGCTTGGTCTCAAAAATCATATGGTTGGTGTATTTGTGCATTTCCAGTCCTTGGCTGAAAACATTTTTTGTGTGAAAATCAAGTCTCTACAATTACATGGCAGTGGGAAATACAATAGTTCTTGTTTCAAGGACTATCTTTCTCTTAATGGTATTTGTCACTGAATTTCATGTTCTCACACATTGGAACAAAATGGTCTTGCTGAACGCAAACATCGATACATTGTTGAAATCAGACTGACTCACCTGGCCCATTCTCACATGCGAGAAAATCATTGGGTCAGTGCTTTTGCTTCTGCAGTCTTGCTCATTGATAGAATGACTATGTGGGTTTTAACCAATATGTCACCCTGTGAAAAAAATCTTTAATAAGAAACTTGGTTAGTGAAAATCTTTAATTGGATGTTTTAGTGTGCTTGTTATCCAGATCTTCATCCTTAAACACCCAAGTTTAATTGGATGTTTTAGTGTGCTTGTTATCCACATCTTCATCCTTATACACCCAAGTTTAATTGGATGTTTTAGTGTGCTTGTTATCCACATCTTCATCCTTATACACCAAGTGAACTCTCCTTTCTACCAACTTGGTGTATGTTTGTCAGTTATAGTCTCAATCATTGAGGTTATTGATGTTTGGGTCCTCTCACGGGACATGTATTTTTCCCACCCAGCTGTGTTTGATGAGAACTGGTATCCATTTGCTGAAAAAGGTGTAGGCCAATACTTCCAATACCTTGCATGTGGAACCTCCTAGGCTTTCCTTGGCTCATTGTTGGTCACGTGACTCACATCTACCAGGGCAAACATACAGCCACTGTTGATGTTCAAACCACACAACCAACATCAGATCCCAACCTTCATAGACTGCCAAGTATTCCTCACTCGCCAACCGATGTGATCCAACCTACTCCTAAGCAATGTTTTAAATATCTACGATATCGGCCGATATATCCCTCAATATATCTTGTATCCCACCTATGTTATACGAAACACACAGGAAGTGCCGATATGTCCCACATGTTCGATCTGGTGATCATTTCAATTTCCGATCCCTTTTTGTTTTATTGAAATTATGTTAAATCAGTGTCAAATGGTTACAAATCCATTACTTCTTCATGTTTTGCGTGAAAAATCATGGAGTTGGAACTTTGATTTCGATATCCATTGGTTCTTCATGTTCTCCATGTTTTTTTTTTTTTTTTCGAAATTTTCCTTCAACCAGCTGTCAATTGAGACTATTTTCAAAGTATTTAGGAGTATTTGATGACATGATCATCACATTACATACACTCTACTTTCTAAATTTGAGTGTAGGTGGTCTGATTTAGGGAAAATTCAGGGAAAATTCGAAAATTTCCCAATTTCTCCCAAATTGCTTACAATGTTGCACTCCAAACCTGAAATCGAGCATGAATGAGGGCTGATCTACTGATTTGTTAAGTCCTTATTAATTTTTGGAAAATAAAAATCATTTTTAATTGCAAATTTATTAAAATATTTTTTTTTCTCGAAATTTCCCTTCAACCAGCTGTTCATTGAGACTAATTTCGAAGTATTTAGGAGTGTTTGATGACAAAGATCATCACATACACCCTAAATGTTATGCATTCAATTTGAATATAGTTGCATTAGTTCAATACTTCAATCAAACAACACATAGCTTAGGATCCTATACAAAGGAAATCTATTATGTACACTTCTTTTTTGAGATCTTATGATTTAAAAGTATGTATTAAGGTATTTTTTAACAATCTCAACCATCTTCCTAATGTTTACCAAAAAGTGTGATAAATTACCTGATACAAATGATATATCCCGCGCAATAACTGATACTATATGGTCTGAAGGGTGCGATACATAACGCGATACTGATATTTCGAACACTACCCACATGTTCAATCTGGTGAGCATTTTCAATTTCCGATCCCTTTTTTTGTTGAAATTATGTTAAATTAGTGTCAAATGGTTAAAAATCCATTGGTTCTTCATGTTTTCCATGAAAAAATCAGGAGTTGGAGCTTTGATTTCGATATCCATTGGTTTTTCATGTCCTTCATGAGGGCCGATCTACTGATTTGTTGAGTCCTTGTCAATTACGTTTGGAAGGCTATCTCGTTGCTTAGTGATAAAGTCGGGTAGGGTATTCTCTTCTCGGTAGGGGACAGGACAAGGACGCAGGTTTGGGACGATTGCTAGTGTGGTGAGAGGTTGCTACAAGCTGATTTTCTTGCTTTAGCGAGACTGGCCCGACCTTGATTTGCTTCTTCGTATCTGGAAATTCGATTGTCTAGACTCCTCTGTGTGGGAGAAATCTTTACGACGACGAAGCATCGGAGTTTGCCTCTTTGCTGGGTCATCTTCGATGGTATTTCCCATAAGAAGGTCCAAACTCTTGGGTGTGGAGGTGGCATAGCTTGGGCAAGTTCTTGTTTAAGTGGTTTTATTAGATGCTTCTTCCTCAACCTTTATATGGCTCGTGGGGAGGAATAAAGTCTTAACGATCGACAACCTTCAGAAGAGGAACATGATGATTCCCAACATGTGCTGCATGTGCAACCGTGACGCAGAATCAGTGGATCATCTTTTCATTTTTTGCTCGGTGGCTCAAGAGATTTGGAATCACTTTTTAGTAGATTTTGGTGTTTATTGGGTTATGCTGAGATCAGCCCGTGACCTTCCGTGGGCTTGGCATGGAGGGGGAGGAGGGAACCCCTCCAAGCTTGTTTTGCTCCTTGCTATTTTAGCTATTTGGTGGACGATTTGGGGAGGAAAGAAACAGAAGACGTTTCCAGAATCAAGCCAGGAATAGTCGTCCGTTGATTTCTGGAGTGATTGCGCTTCTGTCGGAGTGGAATGAGTTATAGATTCTTGGCTTTTGGCCTGTCGATTCTATGGACTTTCTTTATTCAGTTTTGCTCTTCTTTTGTATAGCTTTTTGTTTTCTTTTGGCCAGTCTATCATTCATCCATCTTTCGGCCTTTCATTGGTCGACTCTTTTGGGTCTTGCCTTCTTTTTGTATAGTTCTTTCCTTTTCTTTTTAATAAAATTTTCATCCTTCAAAAAAAATATTATTTTTTTCGAAATTTCCCTTCAACCAGTTTTCAATTGAGACTAATTTCATAGTATTTAGGAGTATTTGATGAAATGATCATCACATACACTCTAAATGTTATTCATTCAATTTGAATATAGTTGCATTAGTTCAATTAGGGAGCACATAGCTTAGGACCCTATACAAAGGAAACCTACTACGTGCACTTCTTTTTTGAAATGTTATGATTTAAAAGTGCGTGTTAAGGTCTTTTTTAACTATCCCTGAAGTTTTATTGAAAAATTCAACCATTTTCCCAATGTTTCCCCATATTTCCCAATAAGTGCGATAAATTACCCGATACAAATGATATATCCCATGCGATAACCAATATGTATTTGTATCACGATACATAACGCGATACTGATTTTTTGAACACTGCTCCTGAGGTACCACAATGACTTCCACTAACCCCATCATTCCAACCTCTTAACACAACCGCTCCTCATACTCATTCTATCCAACCAAGGTCTGAATCTGGCATCTTCAAACCCAAAGCATGGATCACTACCAAACATCCACTAGCTGTTGCACTATTTTCCCAGTTATTTTGGTCGAAGCGACCTGTTGCATAGGCTTCAAAATTTCCTTAATGGAGGCCATGCATCTGAATTCAATTCTCTGCAAAAGAGGGGGGGGGGGAGGATATGTGTACCCTTGTGCCTGCCACACTAACCCAAAGAATGCTGTTGGGTGTAACTGGATTTACAAAATTAAACAAAAATCAAATGGCTCCATTAGATGATATAAAGCATTCTTGGTTGCAAAACGTTTTCATCAGCAACCAGGGATTGATTATAATGACATGTTTAGTCCTATAGTCAAACCTGGAACTATCAGTCTTGTTCTTGTTATTGTTGTTAATCGTGGATGGCCCGGCTGCCAGATGGACAACCACAATCCCTTTCTTCATGGAGTTCTTTCCAAAGAGGTATGTATGCACCAAACCCTAGGTTTTGTTGATTCCCACCACTCATCTCATATTTGCAAGTTACATAAAGGCATCCACGGCCCTAGGTAAGCCCCTCGTGCTTGGTACTAACGCTTTACAAATTATCTCCAAGGTTTAGGCTTTGTGAGGTCAATTGTTGACAGTTCCTTATTTATATGTCGTTCTGATGATTGTATTGTTATTCGACACGTATATATTGATGACATCATCATTACGAGTAATTGAACATTGGCTTTCCATATGCCACCATACGATCTCAATCATCTTTTACCATGAAGGACCTTGGTCCCCTATACTATCTTTGGGCATTGAGGCTCATTGAACATCATTGGCCTTATATATATCTGTCAATCTAAATATATAATTAATTCTTTAGGAAATTAAGATGGATGTTGCTAAGCCCTTAACTAATAGGTCCTTGAGCGGATCCCGCGTTAGCCCCATGACGTTGGTCTCTAGCTAGAAAAGTAAATGCTTGAGCTTGAGAAGCTTCTGGCCTGGTGGGCCCGCAACTCACTAGGATAAACAATATTATTAAACCAGACAAAACAACAAGCAATGAAACTAAAGACAGATAAAGCTGATGGTAACCCTGTTGTGGACCCCATGGAGTACTGAAGCATTATTGTTGCTCCTTTGTGCTTAACATTGATCAGACTTGATATTGCTCTGCGGTCAATCAAGTCTATCAGTACTTGCATGCACCTCAGTCTACGCATTGGATTGTAGGTATGGCCAGTGTTTGCATTATCTCCGATATTATCGAAATATCCCCGATATTATCTCTATTTCTAGTTCAGCGACACCGATAACACCGGTAGCGATACCGATAACACTGATAGTATAAAAAGTTCTTGATTTCGGTGATGTATCACTTAATATTGCCAATGTATTGAGATCGTCAATATTTTCAATTGTGTAAATTCCAGGCATTGTTTGTATTGTCAATACATTGATCCCGTCGGTGTATCGCCAATATTTTTTACTGTGTAAATTCCAAGTGTCACTTGTATCGTCAATGTATCTGCAATATTTCGATAATATCGCCAATGTATCGATATGCCAAAAAATCTATATATTTAAAAAATTCCCATTTCAGATTTTTTATGGGTGCGTGGTTGTATGCAGTGTTCAATTTGTTGACGATAACATTGATAATATCACGATATTATCATTATCGCAACATGGCAATAACGAGACCACAATCTTTAGTTTCTTTTTCAGTTGTTGACGATTTGTTTGGAAATTTCATGTGTTGCCGATATTCTGAAATATCAATGGATGTTTGGATGGAAGTTCAGATTTTGGATGGATGAGATGATTGGACTGACTTCTTACGGCAACACATGCTTTTAGGCCTCCATTAAATAGAAACCTATTATGTATGCATTCTTTATGCAATTTTTTTATTCATAAATATGCAACTATGTGTATTTTATCAACTCCTGAGGTTTCATTGAAAAATTCTACTATGTTTCTCATTTGCCTCACATTTTCGGTTATCAGCGATATTATCGGCGATATCGATATTGTTTTCGTATCCCCAGCTAGCGAAACTTGTAGCGATACCGAAACTTCGAACACTAGGTATGGCATACTGCATTACCTTAAAAGGTACTATTACACTTGGTCTTCTTCTGTCCAAGGGATCTTCAAATATATTAGCATACTCTTATGCTAATTGGGCTGGTGACCTTGATGATCGAAGATGCACAAGTGCATTTGGTCTAGCATAGAATTCTGAGTATCGGTTTCTAGCTCACACTGCAGGAAACTCGCCTGGATACATATTCTTTCAAAAGATATTGACTTGTAGAACTCCACCTCTTATCTACTATGACAATATTAGTGCTATTTCCTTGGTCTAATATGGTTTCTCATCCCTAGACCAAAAACGTGGAGGTTGACCAGCACTTTATTCATGAAAAGTTGTCTGTAGAGATATTATATTTAGTTTGTTGCATCTTTTGATCAAATTGCAAACATTTTCACCAAGGGACTGACATCTGCCAGGTTTCATCTTCTCAAGATCAAGGTCAATGCCACAAAGGTTCCACTTAGCATGAGGGGGCATGTTAAGATAACTATAGATGAACAAATCAAATCAGAATCCAATGGAACATTGGACTCTAAAATGCCTCCATCCGAGATTACATAAGGAGTTAGCCTCCATCCGGGAATCTCTCCAACCTGAAGTGGTTGTTGTGATTGTGAAGCTGTAAATCCATGTTGTTGCCCTCTATATAATGAGCATCTCTTGACTCGTTATATGTGTAAAAAATATAGATTTAGAAGTGCATATTCTTTATGGGCCTGTTTGGATTGCGAATTACATTAGTAATGTAATGTAAAAGCACCATCATTATGATTTTACAACCTTTGTTTAACTATGTAATTTAGCAGTCAAATGCAGATGTAACAGGAGATGTAATTTGTAATAATTACAAATTTTACATTGTATTGCAGTTGAAATCTCCTATCCAAACATGCAAGTTAGTTTATTTTTCTCTATCATTTAGCATTGAAGTAATATAAAAGTATCATCACTATGATTTTACCATGCTTATCTAAACACGGGAATTGTCGGACAAATTACGAGGCCGTTTGGCATCTCTACTAATAAGAGCTTATTTGCTTATTTTAAAATAAATTTCTTATGTTGAAAATAGACTGTTTGGTAAAGCTATAAGTTTAGAGTTTATTTTTTTAGAAACTAGCAAAAAAGCTCTTAAAAAATAAGTAATGGAGATGTCACTTTTTCTTTAAGAGCTTATTTGGCTTAAGCGAATAGACATTTTTTGTTAATTTTTGGACAAGTTTGTAACTTTTTAAATAATTCCCATCTTGCCCTCTTCTCCCATGATGAACAAAGTGAAGGTGGGGCCTCCACATGATGAATGGTCCACATCAAGGTGGGCCTACATAGTGCACAATCACATCAAAGGTGGGCCCCACATCAAATTGTGGCCCACATTATGGACAACCCACATCAAAGGTGGGGCCCACATGATGGATGGTAGACATTGAAGGTGCACCACATGATGGAAGGTTGACATCAAAGGTAGGCCCACATGATGAACAACCCATATTGAAGGTTGGGCCCCACATTATGGATGGTCCACAACAAAGGTGGGACCCACACGATGGATGGCCCACCTTAAAATGTGGCCCCGCATGATGGACGGTCCATAGAAAAGGTGGGACCCACATGATGGATAGTGGACATTAAAGGTGGGCCTGCATGATGAATGACCCATATTGAAGGTAGTCCCCCACATGATGAATAGTCCACATCAAGGTGGCCCACATAATGCACGTTTCACATCAAAGGCAAGCCCCACATGATAGATAGCCCACATCAAAGTGTGGCCCGGCATGATGGACCCACCCACGTTAATGGGAGTGGGACCCACTTGATGGACTGTCCACATCAAAGATGGGACCCACATGATGGATGATAGACATCAAAGGTGGGCTCACATGATGAACGACCTGTATTGAAGGTGGGGCCCACATAATAATGGTCCACATCAAGGTGGCCCACATAATGGATGGAGTGGGCCTCAAATGATGGATAACCCACATCAAAGTGTGGTCCCTGATGATGGACAATCCACATCTAGTGGGACCCACCTAATGGACGGTCCACATCCAAGGTCCCGAATGATGGATGGCCCATATCCAAAGTGGCCCAACATGATGGATGATCCACATAGAAGGTGTGCCCCAAATGATGGATGGTGGACATCCAAAGTGGACCCCACATGATGGACAACCAACTTCAAAGGTGGGGTCCACACAATGGACACATCAAATGTGGATTCAGTGTGATGGGTGGTGGACATTGAGGGGCCTTGCATAAAGGACAATTAGCATTGATGGTGGGCCCCACATGATGGATGACCTACAAGGTGTGCCCCACATAATGGAAGGTTCACATCAAAGGTTAACCCCTAATGATGAATGGCCCACGATCAATCTATGATGAAATCCACCGAAACAACCATCTGGATTGCTCTTATAATGGAGTTGTAATCTTTAAAAATGACATCAACTACCCCTAATAAAAGCTCTTATTTTAACGTTTTACCAAACGTGCTTATTTAAAGAAGAGCTTTTTTTGGTTTTGAAAGTGTGATTCTACGAAACGAGCTTATTTAAAACAAGAGCTAGAACAAAAAGAGCTTATTAGAGTAGCTCTTATTTAAAAAGCTCTTATTAGATTAGTGTAGAGATGCTAAACAAGCCCTACATGTTTTTAGGAGACAAGTATTGTAATTTGTAATCATTGCACTTTTATAATATCAGTAATTCGCAATCCGAATAAGTCCTATGTGTTTTCAATTTGCATCGCTTATGATGGTAGGGAGGATACAATATAGCCATATCAGATATTTAAAACCATGACATGATTCTTGGTTGGGAGATATGCAATGTCTTCTGGCCTTGAATTTGTGTAAACATGGCCTTTGTTATACTGATCTAGGCCATTTAACTGATGGGCCCCAACACTCAGGGACAATTACCACGAATATCTTAGATGGGACGATCTAACCCTTCTATCAGTGGCCTGCAAATAGACTGTTAAGAAAGCAACATGGCAATAATCTACATTCAATGTAAAAGAAACCAAAGGCTGATAGGCTAGGACCTTCCAATCTGTCATGGTCTGTCTAAGGTGGTCCCATCAGATCAATGGCCCAGATCACCTAACCATGGGCCTGCTTGTGCAACCTTAAGACACAGGGATGCTCTCCCATGAGTCAAGTCATTCTTGTGGACTGAAAACAAACTTTTTTTTCTTTCTTATTGAGCAGGCTAAGATAAGATTGAATCCGCCCTCATGGTCGCAACATAGAGCACCTTCTGGCTTGAGAGATGGACGTCGCTATCAGCATTTCACTAGAGAAACATGGCGCAAATTCGTTTATGTTTTTGTGCTATGATGCCAACATAAAGGGGGAAAAAGGTGATACTTTCTCATGTAAGGTAACTTGAGAACATGGAGCAAAATTCTGTTTGGGTTGGGTTGAATCCTTTTTTGAAGCATTTAGAGGCTGTTCGTGGGTTTGGATCTTATACATGGTGTTCAATATGTTTAAGCTCGGCACATTAGTCTTTAATTGGTAAACTAGTCAAATGCTACGTTTGGATGCTCAATTGAATTGGATTTTGAACATCCTAAGCTAATGATGTTTCCTAGTGTTCATCAGTGTTTTAAATAGCGAATAGCGATAGTGTAGCGTTCACCCTTCCGAAGTGTGAGGATTAAGATGCATACGCTATATGTTACTTCTAAATGTTTAATTAAGGTTGCACTTGGTTGCACCAAATATCATGAAATTTTATGATACCTAGCACCAAATGAGTCTGATTATAATGACATTTAGTTAGTGCGACCAAATACAACCTAAATTAATAAGAAAAAAAAGGCAAAGATTAAGTATAAAGGTAAAGAAAGAGCAACCTATTACTGTTACATTTTTTTTTTTTTAAAGGTAAGGATATTATTAAAAGAACCAAAGGAAAGGAAAACAAGGAAAAAGGAGAGCAAAAACTAAAAAGTACAAAATTGTCACCACAACAACCCAAAAACCCCAGACACGGGCTACAACTTAGGGAGCCCAACCCTAAAAAACACCAAAACCCGAGAGAAAACCCCTGCCAAAGACGCCTTGCTGTTCCTAAAAAACCGATTGTTCCTTTCCATCCAGATGGCCCAAAGGACAACAAGGAAGATAGTCCTCCATTTTCTCTTACCGATTGCGCCTCCTAAATCAGCATGCCACTCGCGCATAAGGTCCACCATAGAGGACGACATCACCCAAGAGATCCCCATCAATCTGAGAACACTCCATCATATGTCTGATGTGAACAGACAGTGGATGAAGAGATGATCCACCGTTTCTTCAGTACGAAGACACAACATACAAACGTTAGGGATACACCACCCACGCCTTTGAAGATTGTCAACTATTAGGATTCTGTTCTTGCCAAGAAGTCATCCAAACACAGCAACTTTTGGTGGAACGTTGTAGTGCCAGAGAGGAGCAATGTGATGAAAAGAGATATCAGAAGTGGCAACTAGAGACTTGTAGTAGGATCGAACTAAGAAAGACTTTGAGGCTGAGGGATTCCAAATAATTGAGTCTTCTACCCCTTCCTCCAGCTGGTAATTCTACAAACGAGAAAGAAGAGTCATGAGGTCGTCAATCTCAGAATCAGACATATTTCTGCAAAACAGAGGCATCCAATCCATAAACCATTTCCACCCCCTTGAGTAGAGAAACATTCCTTGACTGGAAACCTCCTTATCCAAACAGATAGCAAAAAGAGATGGAAATATCTCGGCCAAAGAAGAATTACCACACCAATGGTGCATCCAGAATTTTAATCTGCTCCCGTTACCCAGAGTGAAAGATATCCTATTAAACATCAGGGAAGCAGATCTGGAAATGCCTTTCCAAATAAAGAAGCTCTATATAAAGATGAGGATTTGGTCCACCACTCAAGGGGGGAGGAACCATATTTGGCATAAACAACTTGATGCCATAGGCTATTAGACTCAGGAACCAAATCTCCAAATCCATTTGCCCAACAAAGCGTCATTCATAACAACCAGATTTTTTATGTTAGCCCCCCCAACCTTCATCGCCGAACAAACCTCTTTCCAATTCAGCAAAGGGAATTTCTTCCCATCGGAATTTCCATGCCATAGGAAGTTTCTTCTCAATCTATCAATTCTAGCAATGACCGAAGAAGGACATCGAAAGAGGGGAGAAATAGTAAGTAGGCAAGTTCGAGAGGGTAGCTTTGATGAGGTTGATCCTTCCTCCCAAAGAGAAGGTGTTCATTCTCCAGTTTGAAAGTTTAACCTCCATTCTCTCAATAATCCTATTCCAAAGAATCAAGGGAGGTTTGCCAATACACAAAGGAAGACCCAGATATAAAGTTGGAAAGTTGCTTACCTTACATCCTAAGAATTCAGCAAAAGAATGACAAACCTCAGGCAAGATATTGACCCCAAACAACTCTGTTTTAACCAAATTAATCTTTAGGCCTGAAATAACCTCGAACCACACGATGATCAAGCCCAGAGCGGAAATCATTCTAGCATCTGCCTCACAAAAGATGAGAGTATCGTCAGCAAACTGTAAGTGGGAAATGGAGGGGTGGAGATTCGGAATACTAAATCCTATAAATAGACCCCTCTCCTGGCCCCTCGACAACATACCACTAAGGGCCTCTGAAACGATAAGAAATAAGAATGGGGACAAAGGGTCTCCTTGTCTTAGGCCTCTTGAAGATTTAAAAAAAAACAATTGGGGTGCCCTTAATAAGAACAGAGAACTTAGGAGAAGAAATGCAATTTGTGATCCAACTTCTCCACTTCACACTAAAGCCCATCTTCTCCATCATGAAATTCAACATGGTCATAGGCTTTTTCCAGACCCAATTTGCAAATTATGCCCTTTTTCCAGTTACATTTAATACTATTACTTATATTATTTTATACTAAAATCATTGAAAAGATTAGCTATTTGTTATTCAAAATAAAAATGTAACAAATCATTGAAAACACTAATTGATTTTAATGTTTTAATAAAAACTAACTTATAGTGTAAACTACGTGGTGTATACCATGTGCTATGTAGTGTGCGATGTGTGTAAAATTAGCATGTAGTGTAGGCTACATGTGCATTAAGCTATATTCATAAGCTGCATGGTGTTAAGCTACGTTGCATAGCATAAGATGCATGCTACATAGTAAAACTATTTAAAACACTGGTATTTATAAGGGTGCGTTTGGCAGCTTGGGGATCAATGGGATTTGAGAGATGCATTTGGGATTTAGGTGTATTTGGATTTCATTGCAATCCAAAATTTCCTTTTTAGGTATTTTTGAAAACTCAGCCAGGAGTCAAGAATTAGATCTCAATTCTTCTCCTACGGCTCCCAATTCGACTGTTGCAAGCCCTCTATAAAACGTACTCTCTCTCTCTCTCTCTCTCTCTCTCTCACACACACACACACACACACACATTGTTGTTGAAATCTGCCCACGTCAGATTCTAACTGACACAGCCTCTTCTCTTTCCCTACAAAAGCCTAGCTATTGAAGTGCATTTTTCCATCCTGGGAACATATGGAGTGTAGAATGGGAGGATGGACCAATGAAGGGAGTAAGAAGGTGAAGAATGATTGATGAACGAAGGAGAAAGTGAGGAGCCATATGAAAGAGAACAAAGATAGGCACACAGCAGAACAGAGTAAGAAGATTTCATTAGGTAGAAGAAGAAACATTGCACACTAGAAGATACATAACAAACACATCTTACAAGAGGATTACTACTAAGCTCGTCCTGGACTTGCTCTGCCGAGAACTTGAGCCTATCTGTCCTTACATAGACCTTGCAGGCTCCAGACAAATAAAAGGACAAGGAGGAATATGACATTTCTGAAAATAAGCCTGGTGCTCTTGCAAAAGTTGGCCAAAGGGAGTACCTGCTTATTTGGAGTCTGTACTGCTTGAATCAAAATCCACAAAAGGTGTTGGTGGAGAATCTCTTCCAGTACTCATCCGTCTATGTCTTTCCAAATAGGTTGCAAGCTGCTCTGTCAGCCTGCCACTGAGTGGATGCTACACATCCGCAGAAGGAGATTCCATGACAACAAGAGGAATGGCTTGTGGGTCCCAGTTGTTGAAATCACACATGCGGTGTTTGAAGTAGTTCCATGCCTCCGGGTACTAGAGGTATTGGCGGGCAAGATTGTCACTCTACCATGCTTGGATTTCTGCCTTGGGATCTTGGACGGCATAATTTCCTTCAGGGGCCATGACAAAGTCAGTAGGTCTATGGAATGTGATGATCACATATCTTGAGAAATGGGTATGGAGTAGCCACTTCTGGTCTTCAAGAGGATGGAACCATTGGAGCCATTTAAGAGTGTTTTTCTGATCTAGAAGAGGGTGAGTATTTGCCATGCATTGGAACAAGTAGGCATCCAGTTTGGGTGCATCAAAAAACAAATGCAGTGGTGTGAGCTTCGAATAGGTACCATAGCAAGCATAAGATTTCCTTGGGGCAGTAGTAAAGGTTAATAGGGGAGAAAGGAGTGAGGAAGGGATAATCTGGGTGAGGGATTTGGTGAAAAACAGGTGTGTTGCAGAAGAGATCAATATCAAGAAGTTGTTGGAAGTTATGGGAACTATTTTTCTTTTGGAGGAGGGCAATGGACTCAACAACTTTGGGGGAAAGGGAATTAATTGGGGAGAAGGGGAAAACACAAAGTGGTTGGGTCTGTGATTGGATTGTTTGGATGAGGTGAGGAATTTTCTTTGCTTTGGGATACTTGGATAGGTAGTCTGCAAGGATATTATCTTTGCCTTTGATTGGTACCACCTCAAGTGTCCATTTGGAGAACCATTTTGCCCACCTCAGTAGTTGGGCTTGTGGTAATATCTTTTGTTTGAACTGGAGCATTTTTGGAAATGAGGACGTCCATTTCAATCTAGAAATTATGTCCTATGAGGTGGAATTGGAATTTAGTAATTCCATTCTTCAATGCTTGGATTTCCTTGAACGTAGAATGGTAATGTTGCTCTGCTGATTTGAATGCTTCACTTTTGTATCCACAGATTTCACTTCGCCCTTCAATTTCTTCAAAGAGCACTGCTCCCCAATACAGATCACTGGCATCTATTTGCAAGATCGGTTTACCATACTGGCTCGGGATTTAAGTGGTGGGAGGTGCTGTACTAGATGCTTGAGTTCTTGGACTGCATGTGTATGCTTGTTAGACCAATCTGGGGAGTCTTTCTCTTTAGAGTGTTGAGAGCAAGCTCCTGAATTGAGAGATACAAGGGACAAAGTCAGCCACGTAATTAACTGGGCCCCCAGAATTGCTGCAATTGTTTGGTATTCGAGATATGGTCTGGGAGATTTTTTTTATTTTTTATGGTGGAAGCTATATGAGGTTGTGATCAGTACTATCCATGCGAGACTTGAATGCCAAGAAACTGTATTTCTGTTTTTGCTATGACCATTTTTTCAGGGAGCATTAAACCATGTTGTCGAACTATGGAATAAAATTGCTCAAGGAGATTGAGGTGGTCTTCAATTGTGGGACTGAAGAGAAGCAGATCATCAATGTAAACCAGCATGTGGGATAGGATGGGTTGGAAGATACGGATCCTGGCCTTCTGGAAGACAGATGGTGCATTTTTAAGCCCAAAAGAGAGAACCTTCCATTGATAATGAGCATTTGGGATCGTGAATGTTGTTTTGTGGCGGTCCTCAGGATGGATGCCTAATTGCCAAAATCCGGCTTTTAGGTCAAACTTGGAGAAAATGGTCGCATTGGACAGGTGCTGAAATAGAGTTGCTCTGTTTGGTAGAGGGAACTTACCATTTGCAAAAAAAAGCAGTTCAATGGCTGGTAATTAATGACAAGACGCATTTTTTCCTCCGACTTGTTCCACATGCTCATTGACAAAGAAGGCTTCACAACCCCACTGAGATGACGTGTGTTCAATGAGGTCTTCTTGTAATTAGTGGGAAAGTTCTTCATTGGCCAATTGTAGGTGGTTTGGATTCATTACAGAATGGCTCGCTTTTGCAGGATTGATGTCCTCATTTTTCTTTAATGGAAGCTTTATGAAGAACTCTGGATTGCACCATAAAGGGGAAGAATTTTGTGTGGAGGCACAACAATCTTGAAGCAACTTTTCCTTAAATGAGGTCCAACGTATAAACCGTGTGGAGATTAGGGATGCGTGACCATTGTCAGAAGTGCTGTTTGTAACCAAGTCTACTCTCAGTCCACTTCCAAGTGTTGGATTTTGTGGATATGATGTCAAATCCTACAGTAAGGAGGTCTTTTCCAAACAAGGGTGACCCAAGAACCTAATATTGGATTGACAACTTTGGAAAGAGTTTCAGCTGGATGGGTTTGCTGATCTTGTCAATATGGAAGATTTGTCCATCTGTGGCTCTGAAAGCTTGAGAATGGGGTTTCCAGAAATGGATGACTAGGATTTGTGTTTCCATTAAGGTTCAAGTAGGATATGGACTTTGACCATTGGTGTGGGCTGGTTGAGTGAGAACAGCAGGTCATGGGTTAAATAGAAAAAAATCCATTTATCCCTGGTGGAGAAGCGTTAATTCCGTGGGTTTCGTCCTGCTCATCTGAATACTGATCCGAACTATCATTTCTATCAGAGCATTCAATGCCAAGGATAGCTTCTGGATGGTACTCATCATCGAGCGAGAATACCAATTCGATATGTGAAAAATCGGTGTCGGTGAGGGCCTTGGCTTTCTGTAGAAATGTGATGTTTCTTCTTCATGGTGTTCTTCGGGTAATCTTTGGCAAAATGCCCTCTTTTCCCACAGATGTAACCAAGAGGTCTTTTTACCAAAAAAAAAAAATTCTTTTGGGTGGTGCTTTCTTTTCTTTTAAGTAGCTGCAATAGCAGTTATGGGCATCTTTGCATTTGATGATGAGGTGAGGACGATCACAAGAAGACCCCAGCTTTTTTCCCCAACATTTTAACATTCTTCAAGAACTTTCCATTGCTTGGATACAAATTACTTCAACATTATTCAGTTTCAGACCATGCATACATATAAAAAAAAATAATAATAATAAAAAAAATAAAAAATAAAAATAAATAAATTCTGAGATTGCCATTGGATCTGGTGGGATATAATCGATTGTGAAGGTGTATGTATGTGCCTTATATTCACCGTCCCTCCAGTGGGCGGACCTTACTGTGATGTATGTGCCTTGTATACACGCTGACCGTCCTATGTGTTTTGTATTCTATGATGTCCATCCAGTCGGTGGGACCCACTGTGATGAATATATTTTATATCCACTCTGACCAGCCAATGGGTGAGACCCATCACATCCACACCGTCCATCCATGGCCAGCTCGTCCAGGGTAGGGCCCCACTGTCGATCCAAAGCTCCAGTGGACCACGCTGCAGCAAACAGTGAAGATTGAACTCCTATTGTTGAAAAACTCCCTGGTGCCCACCCTGGCGTCGGTTGACACCAACTTGTTGATAAGATCCATGTCTAGATCACAGAGACCTGGATGGTGTGAAAACATAAACATCAGTTTGGTCAGTGGTGTGGGCCCCACCGTTTTAGAAAAGAAAAAGAAAGAAACGGTGGAGAGTGAATGATGGCCGTTGAATCCTTGTTGGGGGCACACCGTGATGTGATCAATTGCCATCCAACCTGTGCACCCCTACCGTTGACTAGGCCCACTGGAGTGTTCATTGCCATCCAAAGTACCTACGGTATACGCATCAAATTAAGAGAGTTATCTCTACCCATCTATTAGTTGAAATTAGGAGAATATGGTTGAAGTAGGTAAGAGAAGTATTTATTAAGTGTATATAGGTTCCTCTTGATGCAACATGGGCCATGGTATATCAAAATTCGGTTTTATAGTCAATAACATTCAATGAAAAATTCAAGCAAGATGATTCCCCCATAAGGGCTTGTTTGGGAGCTTGTAAATGGAGGTAAATGGGAAATTGAATTAGAGGTAGATGAATTGGGAGTAAATGGCTTACTCAAGGTGTGTTTGGATGGAGTAAATGAAATGCATTTAAAATTCAAATATTTTATTTGGATAGGAGAAATTGTGATGATTTGGAATGCATTGTTACGTGATATCCCAAACCGACTTTCATATCTTAAATTAGTGTACATATGTAATATTTAATAGATTGATTGGGTTAACCCCATTGAAATATATAATTTAGCTAAAAATAAAAAAAATCTCGAGTGGGCCACAAACATAAGGATCACAAACAAATAACTTGCAAATGCTTTTTAACTGTCCATTTAGATGAATAAACTTTAGATGGTTTGGATCATTTTATTGGTGTAATTTTAGTGATGTGGCCGGTATTTGAATGGTTTTGGAGCATCACTAGCATGTCATGTGTATGGTGGACATGCGCACAGCGCCATCTTTGTTTAGTCGCACAACTCTTCAAGGGAGCTCGAAAAGGCATTACACCCCATTTACTTCCAAATCCTCTCTCATAGGGAGGATTTCATTTACAAGTTCATATACTTTCATTTCATTTCATTTGCATGCATTTACTTATATCTAAAGACACTTAAAAGACCATTTACTTTCATTTACTTCTATCCAAATGGCTCTTAAGGATGTAGAAAAAGATACTTCGGAACTTATGAATTAAGAATTCTTATAACGACAAGGCCTACTCAACATTGATTAAGTGTGAATGAACCATTTTAAAGGATTTTTTCACAAAATTATTGACTATCAACTAATTAGAATGGTTCATTATCAACCTATGGTATTTGATTTGCCAAATACATTATTATTGTTATTATTATTATTATTATTATTATACACTTTTTTATATGTATGACGCAACCTAATCCTTGCTAACTCCTACCCCAAACACATACACGCAATCTAAATATCCAAATAATAAGGAAAGATAGATTGTGGCCCTCTACATAATGTTGATCGGGAAAGTCTGACATCGACATACTATATATTGTTATTATAACCTACCCACTAAGCTTTGATTGAAGCCCAAAAAAGATAATATCGTTATAGTTGAGTGTGAGGAGCATGATTCCGAGTCTAAGGAAGCCCTAATGGTTAATTTAGACTTTATTAATCATTAGTTATCCACATCTTCTATCAAGTCGTTGGGAATCACTCAAGTATCTCTTGTTGTCATGCCTCGGCCCTTGAGTCCTCTTTAGGGATATGACAGGGTAATTTTTTTTTTTTTTTTTTTTAAGTTGGTATTGTTTCCCTTAACTATGATATCCAACGAGATAAGAGAGTAAAATTGCGATTTAAGTTCAATAGCCGCTACGACTGGAGCTAGAAACCATGGCTTAGTCCTAGAGAGGGGAATCAAACCTTTTTAAATTTTTGCAAATTTAAGGCTCATCAAAGCTCACAACAAAATTCTAAAATGTGTATAACCATGGATTAATCAAATATCACAAGGTGAATAGAAATGAAAGGGTAACATCCATATAGTCATTAAATCAAACATGTAGACTACATTTTATCTAAGCATGCATAATGATTCACCAATTCAAATCAAGCATGGATAAAATTCATTCACCATATTGCACACAATGTATAGTGGTTCAACAACTTGCGTACTCCACTCTCTGCTGACCCACTCTCTCTACCAACATATCAAATTTCACTATCACAATGGTTTTAAATCATGTTCATCATAAACATTTACAACCTATACAAGGTTCTACATGGTTTGCAACCGTCGATAGCCTACACAAGGACTTGGTGAGTTTGGATTGCAAACTCTTGATTAGATCCTATATAAGGACTAATCGTGTACTCTCCCGCCAGAAGCCCATACAAGGTCTTATCGAGTTTGGGTCTTCTAACTCTTGAAATCCAAATCTACACAAGATATGGTTTCAAACTAATAGACTCTAGTACTAAGATACACTTAGCTGGATGAGCCCCATGATAACGCCTTATTGAAGTTGCTTCGCCTTGCACAAACTAGCTTATTCTTCAACTTCCATGATCAACAACATTGAACGAATGTCACAATACAATGCCAAGGTGTGGGGGATGCGTATGGGTGAATTTTTCTACAAGGTAAGGCTTTGTAGGGTAAGAAGGGATTCACCTAGGGTAGCATTTAATTACTTTAATAACAAAAGATTTGCCTATTTCGGTTTAGGTCAAGCCATGAATTAATGCTTGAGTTCATGATTCAATTCGAGCTTTGAATGCTCGTTAATATTTAAAACAAGGATTGAATGTTGAACTCAAAAGATTAGAGCTTAGGATGAATGTTTTTGCAAGAGGGAAGTACTCTCTCAAAGTTCTAATGGATTCTCATCAAGTTGCTCAAATGCCCTATAAGATGCTTTTATAGACAATTTATAATGGGCAAAAAATGGTAGAAATGGCTAATTTTGATCAACCGATCGGTAGGGTTGATCAATCAAACCTTGTTTGATTTTAAATCAAAATACCTGCTAGATGATTTTAAGCAATCTTGGTCGATCAAACTCTAGTCCTTGATTGATAGAAATTTGTTAAATTTAACAATTTTGTCCATTTTCAAGCACTCAAGTTCGATTGCTCGATATCAATTGAGGACTTGATCAATCGCTCAAGGATCGCCTGAATTGGGCAATTTCTGAGATTTTTCAAGTTTCATCCAAAAGCACCAGTATTCCCTAGACTGTTCTTCTTAAATGGGCTTATTCTCTAGGCTATGAAGGCTCAAGGTGTTCCTAGCAAGATTAGGCCAACTAATTAAGGATTGAGTTTTAGGGAATTCAAGTTTCAACTAAGGCATCCATTGCATAGGCTTGAATCTTCAAGTCTTTATCAACGTAGGCTTTTAAATCTTTAAATCTTCAACTTTCATAGGGCTTCTTGGACTCGATGACATACTATGCACACCAATTGACAAACATATACACTTACAGAGAGTAATTCAAAATTTTATTCCACTAAGTAACATTTATAGTATAACGAATGTACTAGTTCCAATTTACATAAATACACCATAGAAATCCAAAGAATGAAATATCATAATGTAGCTAGTATAATCTATGCTATGCTACTCCTAGCGTCTGCCCTGGCCTGAAACAAAAAAAGAACAAGGAAGACATGAGCTAAAAAGCTCAGTCAATACATCTCTTGTGTGTTTAGTGTTTTTATGACATGCTATGAAACTTACCAAAATCAGAGTGCGCTGTGATACCCATATGCAATGCAATATGACGCAATGTCACATAATATCAACAAACATGATGCAATGCAACGAATGTCAATACAATCATGTTTACCATGCCTCCAAGGCCAAATATCCAACATCTCAATATAGTTATCCTCTCAAATCACTGAGGCTAGTACCTAAATTAACCATGATGTATAACATTGCATTCATGACCTCCAAAGTGGGGGCTCAAATCAACCATGGCCACTGGGTCAACTCCACTTGGCTAGACAATAGCGAACATTTTCTGCAAATAACCATGCTAGTCGATCAAACATGGATCCATTTTCTGCAAATCAACAATGCTAGTCTGGTTAAACCTAAACCCATTTTACAAATCAACCGTTAGATCCCTTTCCATCCAACCTCGACAATGGGAGCTCAAACTAACCATGACCCATGTCATTCACTCAGCCTGACAATGAGGTACTCAATTAGTACTAACATGGTTTAGAAAATTTCCCCCACGGGGCTTAATATATTAATCAAAATTATGAAGCCATGCACATGCTCTTTCATTTGGTCAATTCATATATGTCATGCATTAACCATGATGCACATGTATGCATGTCTAGTGTATCAAAATGCCTTGGTGAAACATATGTACACTCAGGTAACCCCACCATAAGTATACAAGGTATGTACAACCATTCAAGTTTGTTCTAGCCTATAGTTACATCCTGGAATCACATGATTCAATTGTCTTCTTACCCAAATTAGGTCACACACTCACCCCATGGTGAAGCATCAAATATCACATGTTATGACATATCATTAAGTCAAAAAAAAAAAAACATAGCACATTACCATACAATTAAATGGCCATAATTCCACATCACATATTTGGGTGGTCATAATTAACATCATTCATTACATAGCTTAGTGATCATAATCTATTGCATCCATCACTACAACTAAGCATATAAATAAGCATTCGAAATTACATGTTTTAAAAGAAGGTCATCACACTGTGTATTTAATCCACCCACTTAGCATAGTACCCATAGTGAAGCATCATCATTATGCTATGATGTGCATTGGTAAATCATGCACTTAGCATATTATTTGAAATAAAGCATCATACATAACATACCACATCCCACTCCATATAATTAGATGGTCATGTATATTACAGGTTCACCTAACGTAATGGTCATACATGTATCACAAGTTCATATGGTCCCTGGCCATATAGATTCACACGGTTAAGTGATCACACATTTATTGTAAGGTTCTATGGTCACGTGGCCACACAATTAGCATCAATTCATATAACCAAGGGCCACATACATGTATCATAAGTTCCATGTTTAAGAGACTACACAGTTAGCATAGTTCATAAGTTCAAATGGCCACACAATTATCATAGTTCATATGGTCACGTGGGCCATTCAAATATCATTCTACTCACCATGGTTGAGGATCCAAGATCATGTAATTAAATGGTCTTGCTACACCAAAATTCACATACCTAGTTGGCTACCTTTTTATCATATTTTCAGATGATCGGGTGTCCACATGATATCACAAGTTCGTATTGCTAAGTGACCTTATACATATCACAAGTCTACATGATCAAGTAATCACACCCATAACACTCACACCTTTGGGACAATGGTAGAATGAGTGAAGATAACCTTGTTTCAACATTGAGGCCCTAGTATTGATTCCCAATGTGGAACCTGCCGTTAGTCCTCCGATGCCTAAGTTAGATGGATCTTAGTAAGGAGTGCAAGATAGCTCTTAGGTGAATCGTAGTGTGTACCTTCAAATGGAGGTAGAAGCCTTTGTTTATAACTATCGGAGGAGTGATCGTGGGCCATTGGCGTGGTCATGATCATGGATGTGGTTGCGGGAGAGATTCTCGTCGAGCAGCATGATCTCCGAGGACGTGGATTGCGTCCATAAAGGCTAATGACTTGTTCGTTCCTCTTGGGCGCGTCTCTGGTCTTTCGCCTGCGGTTGTCATGACGGTAATCCAGGTCAGCGGTCACTGGAGGATAGGACCAAGGGCGACCTGTTGGTTAGGTAAGCTGCGATGCTAGAGGATCTGACCTGAGTCTGCTCTTGCATATCTGGCATAACTACCACGGAGGCCGACATGAGGTCAGCTCGATTATGATCCTCGGCTTTCTCCCTGTTAAGGGTGGATAGTGTTGGCAGCCAAGCTAGTGAACTTGGACCTGGGGCCATGAGCTGCTTTCCTTATGAGTTCAGCTCGGGATATTCCCATAATAGTCATAATACCCTATGGTGAAGACCATTCATCCTAACTCATCATTAGTCCTCTTACACATGATGATCATGTATAAAAAAAACTACAAGTATATCCTAAAACATGTTAAGTGGTCATAGTATAATATGGTACTAAGATTTATGGACCACAACTCTTCTAGGTTAATGACCATTATGTCCATTTTCAAGTTTTTTTTAGGACAATTAGAGAAATCCCTCTCTTTTACCCATGTTAATGTGCATTTATGATACTCTTTTGCATATTCACTATGGCATAATCTCATGTCCACCTAAAACTCATGGTCATCATGGTTTATAGTTAAGATCATCCATATCATATCCACATCACCAATGGACAAGGTTCTTTTTAGGGCACAACTCCAATACCTTCACTACGTCAAGGTTGCCCCCATAAAAGGTCTTCTATTTGCTGATCGTGGTCATCGCAATATTCAAGTATATTGTGATGTTAATTGGGTTGGATGTTCTATCGATCATATTGGCTTTGCATGTTTAAGAAGACAATCTTGTCTCCTATAACAAAAAAAAAACAATCTATGATGGTTCTTTCTTAGGCAAAAGGCAAAATATAATGGAGAACGGTGCTAGTAAAGTGCTTGCTCTCATTTATTGTCGATCTTGACATTCTTGTTACCAGCCTTGTAGTGTTTCACATTAACTCTAATTTAATATTTCACAAGCATACCAAACAAATCAAGGTTGATTGTCACTTTTTTCATAAAAATTTGACTGTTGGTGTCATCAGTACCATTTATCTCGCATTTTAAGGGCAATCAGCTGATATCTTCATGAAACGTGTTATAGGGTCTTATCTTTTCGATATTATATCCAACCTGGGCATGATTGACATCCATGTTTAAGCTTGAAGGGGAAGAGTGGTGGACTCATCTGAGCTGATTTACAAATTATTGTATCTTTTCATGCTCATAAGTAAGAGAAATGGGGGAGGAAAGCCCTAACCCTAATTTTTTAAAAACCACTCCTGTTTATTTTTAACTTGCAAATGTACAACTGTAAAGAGAATACAATAACATTCAATTGAAGAAAGAAGAAAAGCTCAAGCTTAATGGCTAAGATCTTTCACTATAAGATATTTTGGGGCATTGATCCCTCCAAAATGGGACATAAGAGATGAATGTTCTAGATTGTTAGGCAATAGGCTCCACTTGTGACAAAGAGATAAAAACTAAATACATCGTGCAAAGCCTGAGGCTAGGAGTGGCAACGTGTTGGGTCATGTTGGGTTCAGGCTGGTCAGGTTTGGCTCATGACGAGTATGGATCTATCTCAAATCCAACCCTTTTATTAAATGAGTTAAAAATTGTTATCCTCAACCCAACCCTATCGTCATACAAATGGGTCAATCCAAACTCAACCCCACCTTACACATTTAATTAAGAAATATAAAAATAAATTAAAATTAAAAATATTATTTTAATTAAAATTATCAACCACATTTTATAAGTCTTAATTATTATAAAATCGAACTCTTATTATAATCTAAATTAAAACAATTATTATCAAGTTTAGGCTTTTAAACATATTATATTATAAAATATAATACACATATATATAACAAATTAAAACAATCATTATCAAGTTTATTTTTTAAAGATATTACATTATTAGATGCACTCTTAAGTTTATCTTAAAAAAAAAAAAAAAAAAACCAGTTGGACGTCCAAATAGCTTGGAAATTGGGTATTAATAAGTGTGTGTGAAATCCACCCCAACAATTAGGTCAATCACCCCATGTTAGGGCCAGGGCCAAAACCTTAGTTTCATATGTGATTCGTGTGGACCCCACGATTAGAAACATCATATATTGCAACTGTCTCCATCCAAACTGTTTTCCTTGGTGAGGCCCACTTGAATCACGGATGGATCTGATTTTAAGCCCTAGGCTTAAATTTTACTTTTTTATCTAATGGAAGAAGTGGATTGGATATAATCATTATGGTGGGCCCTGTAAAAATCAAGGGTGGATGTTTGCCTCCCAACTGTTTCTTTTGGTGTGGTCCACTTAAATCACAAGTCAGCCTGATTTTTTACAATAAGACTAATATAGGATTACACATTTAAAGGTCCGAGTGGATCTTACATACACATCATGATGGCCCCGTAAAAAATAAGGCCGGACGTGTAGGAAAAAGTTGTTTTTTTTAAATTTTTTTTAATTCTTTTTTAACGGTAAGGTTTAAATCCAACACGTTGGACTATTGGCTAAGGTCCAACTTGTAATGACTTTCAACCTTCTGTGTGAATACCACATCCAACTTGTCAAATAGGTTGGCCCGTCATGAGCATTGCCTTTAGGAAAATTTCATTGAGGAATTAACTGATGTTTCTCTATTTATGAATGTCTGGTATTTTTTGGTTTTTTAATTTTTTTTTTTTTATTATGTGGCCTACTTGATGTGCAGATAGGATTGAACATTGCACTGGTTGTTCCATGGTGGTGGGGATAAGCTATTGGAAGGGCGAGATGTGACATGCACTTAATAATTTAAAAGTTGTCACATTGGTGGTCTATAGCTTGTGGTGTAACCCGCTACACTTAAGCTCCTCTGCCTTCTCTTGCTAATAGGTATAAGATGGATGCCCACCATTGATTTTTTTATAGGGTCTACCATGATATGTATGTAAGATCCACTCTTGTCATTAGATGTGTAATCTTATATTACACTTAATGTTAAAAAAATAGGGTGACTTATGATTCAAGTGGGCCACACAGAGGGGAATAGTTGGGAGATAGACATGCACCCTTGATTTTTATAGAGCCAACCATGATGATTACATGCAACCCACTCCAACTTTTAGATGACACACTAAAACATAGGCTGGTCCCTAAAACTCAAACCCATACATGTTTTAAGCGGGCCACACCAAGGGAAACAATTGGAGAGTGATTGTTACCTTGTATGTTGTTTCTCATCATGGGGTCCACCTTAATCAGCGATGGAGTTGAGTTTTCGACCCTGGGCCTAATATGGGGTGACTCACCTAATGGATGGGGGTAGATTTCACATAAACACTAGGTGGGGCCCACCCCAGTGAGTAATCACTTTTCGTTCCTTCTCTCTTATTAATGTTAATTAACGTTAATTAATGTTCTCTATGCGTGTTGGACCTAAGGCATAGTCCAATCGATTGGACTTGAAAGTGCCGTATGCTATTATATACAAACACACATATATATAGTTAGCATACAGTAAGAGGCAAGAGGTGAATATGTTGAACCAGCAAACCAAACCTAGGCGGTTCAATTTTGGGTTGACAAAACACAATCCAAATCCAACACATGTGAAAAATGGGCCGAATCTGAACCCCAGCTATCAGAATTGGGTCTTGGTCAGGTCAGGTGTTGCCACCCCTACCCGGGGCTGAGGATCCCACCATTCCTCCTTTGTAACTGACACTCTTGGTTAGGTATTGCATGCGGTTGGTGTGATGGGCTACGCGGTGTGTATAAATACGCCAACTTTCTGGCGATTGCGTGAGGGAGATTTCTGGGTGTTTCTCTGTATCCCCATCAGATCAAAGGTCCAGATCATCGAACCATGGAGACAAACTACTGTATGAATTACATGGCAATTACAAATGTTCTACACACGTAAGACATTTGGGCCATTGATAAGCGGTATACCCACCAAAAGTCGGCACTCAAATTAGACTGGTGGGCCTAGGCGTGGCAATGGTCCAGGCCAAGGTTGTGTTGGAAACGGACGCCTCAAATCTCCGTGCAACAGAGGCCACCGGCCTGGTCGTCCGACCGGTCGGTCATGATGAAGATCAAGACAACAGCCACTGGACCGAATTTGGGCATTACCGATTGGTCGGTAGGGGTCCCCGACCGGTCGGCGGGTTTCCTAGTTGGAGTATGTTTCTTGCGCGGGTTTGTGCATAGAGTTTCTAATCTTGGTTTTCTCCTATTTAAGGAGTGTATTACGGGATTAAATGCATTTTAGATTGGAAAAGAGATTGAGAGGGGTTCTACGTGAGAGAGGGCTTGAGAAGAGGGTTACTTCTTGGGAAAGCTTGGATTTCTCTTATGGGCTTGTGATCTTGAGGTTTTGGGTTTCATCTCTTATAACTTCTGATATTATAGTGAATTGATGTCGATTTGTGCTGTAGTTTTTTACCCTTGAGTGGTTTTTCCACGTTAAATTCGGATTGTTTGTGTGGTTGGTTGCATGCATTGTGATTGCATTGTGTTGCTTGTTTGATTCAATTTACTGATGTGTGTTCGGCTTTGCTTTCGCTACTGGCCTTTTATCCCAACAACTAGTATAAAAAAGATCGTTCGGGGTGTAGCAGAAATTCGGATTTGAGACAAGAGCATGGCATCGGGTATGAGATTCGACATAGAGAAGTATTTGGGGAAAAATAATTTTGAACTTTGGAATATGAAGATGAAAGGCCTTCTAGTTCAACAAGGGTTGCAAGATGCGCTCCTTAGAAAGTGACCGGAAGGTATGAAAGAAGAAGAGTGGAATATTATCGATGAAAAAGCCAATGTCTTAATCTAATTGTGCCTAATAGATGAGGTCTGTATAATGTCATGAAAGAGAAAACCGCGGCTGAAACATGTGCGAAGTTGGAGAATATCTACCCGAAGAAATCTCTGAAAAATCGTATATATTTGAAGCTTCAGTTGTATAATTTGAGGATGATGTAAGGGGGCCGATGTTGAGAGCCACATCAGCAATTTCAATAGGCTTATTTGCAAGTTGATGGATGTAGATGAACCAATGAATGACGAGGATCAAGTGCTTATCTTGTTGAATTCTCTTTCAGAATCATATGAGTCGCTTAAGGACTCGTTGTGCCCAGATAAGGAAACTTTTGGCGTGGAAACCATTATCTCAGCCCTTCAAGCGAAGGTGATGAGAAGGAAAAGCGGCGGTGTGGGTCCCTCTATAGACGAAGCATTGGTTATGAGGGGGAGGAATTCTGAGCGAGGTGGAGGATTTCTGTCATTGAGATCTAAATCAAAGGGCAAGTGGAAGTACAATGTGAGATATTGAAATTGTGAGGAAGAAGGGCACATGAAGAGGGATTGTTCGAATCTCAGGAAAAGGCAGGAGAAATCTAGAGATTCTTCTAAGGAGGGGGCCAATACCGTAGATGACGGTAGTGATGTTTATGATGTATTGACTGTATTCAGCATATAGTCTTTTGGTGGAGAGTGACTCTTGGATTTAGGATTCATCATGTCATGTATGTCCTGACTGGAGTTCATTCATGACATACAGAGAGTATAATGGTTGATCGGTGGTTGTGGGTGATGGCTACGCTCGCAATGTGGTGGGTATTGGTTTGGTGTACATTAGGATGTTCGACAAGGTCGAACGGATCCTTGAAAGTGTGAAACATGTCCTTGAGATGAAGAGGAATGTGATATCTCTTGATGCACTCGAGGCGAAAGGGTGTAAGTTCATCGGCTGTGATTGGTATTATAAAGTGGTGAAGGGAGCACTTGTGATGATAAAAGTACGGAGGTGCGATAATCTTTACAAAGTGATCGGAAGCACAATTCATGGTGGAGCTGCAGGATCGGCAGCGGGATCCATAGTTGCTCGTATGTGGCAAGAGAAAAAAAGGTCACATGAGAAGAGCAACAAGGCGCATGAAGATGCAAGGATAAAGTCGATGAGCACAAAAAGCAACAGGACTATTATGATGACGACGAAGTAGATGTGGAAGTTATGGATGGCAAGGTGTTGCATGAAGATTGGAGTTGTGGTGGAGTTTGTTGGAAACGGACACCTCAAATCTCCGTGCAACAGAGGCCACCGACTGGTCGGTCATGATGAAGATCAAGACAGCAACCGCCGGACCGAATTTGGGCATTACTGACCGGTCGACAAGTTCCTAGTTGGAGTATGTTTCTTGCGCGATTTTGTGCAAAGAGTTTCTAATATTGGTTCTCTCCTATTTAAGGAGTGTATTACGGGATTAGAGGCATTCTAGATTGGAAAGAGATTGAGAGAGGCTCTAGGTAAAAAAAGAGCTTGAGAAGACGGCTTCTTCTTGGGAAAGCTTGGATTTCTCTTTGTGGGCTTGTGATCTTAGAGTTTTGGGTTCCATCTCTTGTAACTTCTGATATTATAGTGGATTAGTATGGCTTTATGCTCTGGTTTTTTACCCGTGAAGGGGTTTTTTCATGTTAAATTCAAATTATCTATGTGGTTGGTTGCATGCATTGTGTTACTTACTTGATTCAATTTGCTACTTGTGTGTTCTGCTTTGCTCCTGTTGCCAGCCTTTTTATCCCAACATGTTAGCCCCATCCTGGCTCTAGTCCCTTGAGCACTGGACCCGCCCAGGCTAGGGCTAGCCTAGTAAAAAAAACTAGGAACAATCAACATTGAAATAAGCCCAATCCAAAATATGTTGAGGTATTTTCCATCTACCACAACTATTAAGTGTCTTCAAACCGACCGTTCGTTTTTAATATGGCAGCCCACTTGATGATTGGATTAGGCCAACAAGCTGAGCTGGGCCATTCATCATCAACCCATGGCTGGTCTTAATGGGTTGGACCACCTGGCCCATTGCTCGCCATATGAAGGCTACTCTTGAGAGTGCGGGCCGAAAGGTAATAAAATCTCTATTTCGCACCTGAATGTTTATAATTCATCCGTTGATCAAGTGGGCCACACAAGAACAAAGAGTTTTGTTCATAGACACTTCTGAGGAAATAAATCAACGGTTGCCTGATCAAGGATCAAAATGGCATATATTTATAGCATACAAGATACGGACATTTGGGTTCGGAGCCTTGCTTCGTTGGTAGGCTCTGCGGAGTTTCAGCTGACAGTAATGAATGTGCCTTAAATCCACACGGTCCAACCATTTTGAAACCTGAAATATCAGGTAGCTTTTCATTGGTCCACGCCGTCACATAGGTCTGAAACCTACGTCATGCATGTGACGAGGACCAATGAAAAGCCTCATGCCCTAAAACGAGTTTTCAATACGAAGGACGGCGTGGATGTAGTCACATGTATCACAGTGGGCTCCACAGTCAGGGGTCCTACCCACGTAGGTGGATCTCTGACCTAACCCGCTCCCCTGCCAATTCCCTTCACGTGCCACGTGCGTGATGAAAGTCACGTGCCAAATTAGGGCGCGCTTTTGTTAGTCTCAGTAACATCTCTGCATATATAAAAACCAACAGCCCCTCTCTCTCTCTCAACGCACCTGCCACAGCGTAGTATCATTCAAGCCTACCTAAAATGGTACACCCTCATCTCTCTCTCTCTCTCTCTCTCTCTCTCTCTCTCTATCTATCTATCTATCTAGCTATCAACTGAACTGCTTCCATTTTTCTCTGTTTTTCTCCCTTTTTTTTAATCCATTCTTTTATATATGTACAGTAATTGATATCTGTACCCTCCCTGATTGATTTCCTCACCCCATTTTTTTTTTTCCATTTTTAGCAATTGAAACAGTACCCTTTTGTCCACCTTTTCCACCATCTCACTTCCCCAAAAAGAAAAAAAAAAGGGTCTATGCAATCTAAACAGTGGGAATTGTTCTTCGTTTCAACTGCTACGATCGATAAATGCACCTGTCCTTTCAACTTTTGTTAATACAATAGCAGAAAGGATGGGTGTAGTTATCAGTCAAGGGGTGTAAATAGTGGCTCTGGTTATTTTAGGAAAACGCTTTCCTACCTTGCGTCGGTACCTACTGTGGTCAGTTTCTCTAAGTGAGGAAAAGGAATTAGCGCACATGAAATCCACCCCGTTCATCAGGTGCATCACCCCTGTTTAGGTTAGTCTGCAAAGTCAGGCTGATTCAACACTTAGGTGGGCCACCCCATAAAATTATACTGATAAGCCTCTAAATTCACGTGGTATGGTCCACTTGAGTTTTGGAATACTGTGATTTCTGGGTGGTTATTTCATCCTGATTAGGCACATCAGATGAATGGATTGGATGGCATATAAACTCCATGGTGGGCCCTGCACAAAACTAATGGTGGGTGTCCCCTCCCAACTTTTTCCTAGGGTACGGCCTGCCTGAGTTCTAGATGGTCATGATCTTTTGGGTTCCAAGGTGAACATGAGGCACTGTACTTGATGGACGGGGTGGATCTCGTGAAAATTCTACCATGCGTTCCTGATGTGCGAGGTACAGAGCCCAAGATATGATAGGACGGCTCCTTGTTTTATTGAACGTGGTTTGCATACTGAGTAAGCTCTGTGGGCCCACCTTGATGTATGTGTCCTATCCATTTTGCTAACTCATTTTAGAGCATGAGGCCAAATTGAAGCATATCCAAAACTTAAGTGGACCACACCACAGGAAACAATGTGAATTGAACGCCTTCTGTTGAAAATTTCTTTGGGGCCACAGAAGTTTTGGATCAAGCTGATATTTGTGTTTTCCCTTCATCCATGTTTTTGTGGCTTTATGAATGGTTTGGATGACAAACAAACATCACTGTGGGACCTAGAAGGGTTTCAACGGTGGACATCATTATCCCTAATGTTTTCTCTGGTGTGGTCCACTTAAGCTTTTGATATGCTTCAAAATGGATGGACAACATGGGTAAGACACATACCACACGTATGGCCCCACAGAGTTTACTCAGTATGCTACTCAATGCACAATCTATGTTCTGTTTTGTTGGGTTATATATTCTGGAGCAGGTCTCAAGTCCAACTGGTTGGACCACAAGTAACAGTCTACCTTGCGAATAACTTCCAACCTTTCATGTGCATGTGAAACCAATTTGTCGAATGGGTTGGCCCCATCATGAGGATCACCTTGTGTAAAAATCAGCCACATCCACTAATTGTGTAGACAACACTTGTATTTTTCTATTTATCAATGGCTAGATATTGTTTTCTATGCTGTGGCCCACTTGATGAGTAGGTGGAGCAGATTTTTGCACCAGGTGATTCTCATGGGAGGGCCAACCTATTGAAAGAGTTGCATGTCGCATGCACTTACTAGGGTTGAAGTTATCCGCTGGGTGGACTGTTACTTGTGGTCCAACATGTTAGGCTTGAGACCTTTTCTATATTCTATCATTGACTATATTGGGAGCTTCCCTATTGTGCATGGAGTTTGTACATATGGGGCCCATGGTTTGGTGATCTACACCACTGAGCTTTTGGCTCCTATCATGGACGGACCATGTCTTAGCCATTCCTTTATCAGCGTACATGTACCTGTTTAAGAAGAAATACACCAAGAATCCACATTCAATAGCACAAAGGCGAAAGGTTGGGCGGCAAGGATCTTTCTATTTGAGAGATTCTAGGGACTTGCTCCATCCCATAATGAGGACCATTGAATCAGTGGCTTTGATAACCCAACCATGAACCCCACATGAATGAGCTTGGAGTGCAATAGGGAAGTTCCCTGTTAGTCACTAATAGAGAACTCGGTCCTATAATATTATCATTATCATTTATTTATTTATTTATATTTGTTTTCAGACAACGAAGGAGATGGTGAATCCGAAGGCATACCCATTGGCAGATGCCCAACTCACCATAACCATTCTTGATCTCATCCAACAAGCAGCCAACTATAAACAGCTCAAGAAAGGCGCTAATGAAGGTATGACAAAAACAATTATTTTATTTATAGCAAATCATAGGGAAATGGTATTTGTACCCCATGTTTTATTATGCACTTTTTTTTAATGCCACACTAAAAGGCAATAAACAATGAGAATGGATATCATAGCGCGCGCGCGCACACACACACACACCTGTTTTCTACTTTTGGTGTTTGAATAGTGGAAGGAAAAAGGAATGCATAGGAAACACGGTGTAAATATCAACCAAAATGATATAGGTCCCTTATTTTCAATGCATTTGCCTTCTCTCCTTGTTACTTCTTTTTATTTTTATTTTTGCTTTTGCTTCATACAATATAAGCAAGAGTAAGAAAATGTGGGTTGGAAGTGGACTCATGTATTGTGCTTTAACAATGATACAAAAGGCACAATCATCGATCAAACCGTTGGATATAATGGTGTAGTTAAACATGCTAAGTGCACCCTAAGCTCAATTTTCCCTGGAATGCCCAAAATGCCTAGGCATGCCTAGGTGCACACATGAAGATTTGAGACTTTGAGGCACAATTTGTTTTAGAAATTTATATTAATATCATAAATGTTAGAGAATTTTATAAAAAAACTCCCTACTTAGTATAGAATTTACATTTTTTTTAAGGGTAACAAGCACTTTCATTGAAAAGACTGCTGAGAAGGCGACACAAACAACAAACAAACAAAGCAAAAAATTTAAATTACAATCCTTCAATCTATTTACATTTGATACCCATTACAAAATTAGAGATTTGGCCCTTAAGAAGATTTCCTCTTCCTTGCGAGGAGTATTAACAAAACGTCTGCTATTTCTTTCTTGCCTAATTGCCCACCATATGGCCAAGGTTGTGATCCTCCAAACCTACGTCTTTTGTTTTCTGATCCGAATGCCATGCCAACTTAGAAGAAAGAACTCGATAGATTCCGGCATAACCCAAGACATACCAATATCTGAAATGAAATGGCTCCATAATCCGGCTAGTGGTCTTGCAGTGGATGAAGGGATGATAGACTGACTCCACATCCCCCATGCACATAAAGCACACACTTGGTAGAACCATAGATCTTCTTTGAATATTGTCAACTGTGAGAACTATCTTCCTTCCGATTAACCAAGCGAGAGGTGCTACCTTCAAAGGGGCTCTATAGTGGCATATGTGGGATGTGTGATCGCATCGATCAACTGTAGACTGGGATCATAGACATTCGGAGAAAGATCAGACTGAGAAATGACCTGACTTCTCCTTGACCCAAAGCATCTTTGTCATGCTCGTTACAGATTGGAACATATAAGGAAAAGCTTGTTCAGAAGGCTAACAAACTCTTCTAAACCCGTAACGAAATGTTACATTGGAGTACCTTTTTCAAAATGGTTTTCAATAAGCTACTTGATTAATTTAAATAATTATCACTGGAATACCTTTGGTTAGATTTCTTAATGTAAATAAGGTCAGCCTGCCAGTAAAAGGGTGGCGCTTGGTTAGATTTCTTAATGTAAATAAGGTCAGCCTGCCAGTAAAAGGGTGGCGGCTTGGGTAGGCCCCCACCATGATGTTTATGTGAAATCCAAGCTGACAACTAGGTGGCTTCCTCACCCTCCAAATTGGAAAACATGATTGGCAACAGTGTAGAGGGCAACCCTCACCCTTCAAATTGGCTCCCTTGTGTGGCCCATCTGAATCATGCAGTGGCCCGATGTTTGGGTCCTAGGCATAAATTTTGGTGTAGCGTCTAATGGTTTGGAGTGGATTTCTTATAATCATCGTGGTGGGCCCTGTAAAAATCAAGGGTGGATGTCTCTCTCCTAACCTGTTTCCTTTGTTGTGGCCCACTTGAATCTCAGGTTAGCTTGATTTTTTAGCCCTATGCCGAACATGGGATCACACATCCAATGGTGGGCCCTAAAAAAAAAAAAGGTGGCGTCCCTCTCACAATTTGTTTGAAAAAACAAAGATTTGAAAGGGAATTTTAGGGACACCCACTCTTGTTTTTAATGGTTGCACCTGTGATGCGTATGTAAGATCCACTGCACTCATTAGATGTGTGATCCCACATTAGGCTCAGGGCAAAAAAAGATCAGGCTGGCCTGTGCTTTAGGTGGGCCACACCAAAGGAAACAGTTAGGAGAGACGTAAACCCTTGATTTTTACAGGGCCCACTGTGATGATTATATGAAATCCACTCCAACCATTAGATGCCACACCAAAATTTAGGCTTGGGGCCCAAACATTAGGCCCATCCATGATTTAGGTGGGCCACGCGAAAGGAAATAGTTTGGAGGGTTAGGGCTGCACTATACATTGTTTCCAACCATTTGGTCCGCCCGACTCACAGATGGGGATGATTTTTGGGCTTTGCCCTAACATGGTGTGACACACCTAGTTGTCGGGGTGGATTTCACATAAACATCACGGTGGGGCCCACCCAAGCTGCCAGCCCCTTTGCTGGCTCGGCTGGCCTCAACTTCCGTACTAATGGGGCCACCCCTGCTCTTGGATTTTGATATGCTACTCCAGTATTTGCCAATGGAGGAAAGGCTCCTTTTTGGGGTCCTCAAAGAACAGATCTGGTAGAGACGGGGTGGGGCTTGTAGCTCAAAGGATTAGAGCACGTGGCTACTAACCACTATGTCAGGGATTCAATGTTGGGGAAAGTTAGTATTGGATAAAGGAATAGGGCCGTCTATGGGCCAGTCCTAGGGTTGGCTTCAGTCCAGATTTTGAATTGTTCGGGCCATGCCTATTCAAAATTTTGATTTGGTTAGCCCAGGCCTGGCCCATTGACAGTCCTAGAAGGGAGACTAATGGAATTGGGTTCGGAGTTTTACCATTGTGGAGAGAGCTCTCCCAATATCCAGATTTTGTATTATGTGATTGAGTTCTCTAGCTCTAGTTTAAATATGGGTTCAATTAGAGGTGGTTCCTTTCTCCTTTTTCATGTAAATGTTCTACACAACTTCCCATTCAAATTTCTCATGTAGCTTGCAAACTAGGCTGGTCAATCCGGGACTCATCCGAGTTAACCAGGCCAAGTTGTCCAGTGGATGATTGGGTGAACAAAACCAGGCCCTTCTAGTTTTGAGTCTTAATAAATATTTTTTCTTGGTATTTAAAGGTTGAATAATTTTGCAAACAAGTTCACTGAATCATCCTTCTAGAAAGTATATAATATTTCCACATATAATACTTCTCGGAAACATGTTATATTCATCAGCAATGGATCTTCATAAATTGCCCCTTTGATTTGACTGTTTTTAATCCAATTGAATCTTGAGTAATTTTTCAAACTGAAGAGTTCCCCTAGGGTGTCAAAGTGAAATGGGGGCCACCCTAGCCTATTGATTACTCTATCTTGGGCCATCAACATCATACACTTCTGAAATAGACTGTGGAAAACCAGCTATATCTGATCTAGGTTGGCTTTTCACCCCTGGCCACCAGTCATCACCTTATTTTTTTCTTTTTTACATGTGGTTTAGTCCTCCTAAGGCCACTTGGAAGCCCTCTTGACCTGCTCATGGCTAGATCTATCTGTTTTGGGTCAAATAGAAAGAACCTCTAGAAAGTGCCTACACGGCTACGCCTACGTTTACATTTATACACTCCTTTGAAAACATGCAACATTCACCATTAATGGATCTTAATGTTAATTATTAAAGGATCTTCATTAATGCACCCGATTTGACTCTTTTTCCTCTATGCCTTTTGATCCAGTAGAATCTATCAGATGACCTTGAGAGTATACTCTACACTAAAGTTACATTATTTTACCTTTTGGTCATCGAGAGAATGCACTGCTTGTGCTAGAGACACCTTTTTTGATAGGTAAGTTGGGTTTGACCTCAAGACCTCAATGAAAATGAAATAACGTTGTGGTGGAAAAATGTTGCACTAGAGTTACATTTTGGGCTTGTGAGCTCATGCATTGTGATGTGAGTCATACAGTGTGGGGATAGTGAATGATCTTCGAATATGTGATTAATTACACAATCATCAGCATCGACCAGCCCATGATCATGCTTGTCTAAATACATAGGCTGACATGACTTAGCAGGGTTTGGAGTGTGGTGGAGTATAGATCTTCTAATATGTGATCATCAGCTCAATCATCACCATTGCCCACTATTGGATATCTCATGATCATGCTCAACTAATTACATAGGCTGAAATGACTTACTAGGGTTTGGAGCAGATTGATCGTAATGAGATCTTGACCATCTTGTAGGTCAAGGCTGGAAATGTGTCTCAATATCTGAAGCTCTGAGCACTAGTCTAAGTACCTATCCCATGAGAGAGCTGACCAAGCCTAGTGATAGCATTTACCAAATCATAAAAAATGTCTACAGAAAACATCCACATTCCTAAAGTAAATCACATACACAGTAACAAACAACACAAGCCAATTATCTCATAATCATGGTCCATCATCCGATTCATAACCTACAATTAATCATCATCAGCAGGGTCTTTCTCCTGACAATCTGAAGTTGGCTTTTAAATGGTAGATTTCAAGAATTTTATGATTGCTGCCCACCAAACATCAACCTGCTCCTTTCACTCAGGCTCTTGGAACCTTCTCCTACATGCCAACACTGTCCCACCTAGTATTGACCCCCAGCCCAACTATTACATGCACTCCCTAAAGGGAGCAAGCAAATTTGATCATCGATGTGGCAGTTTCCAAGCTGATTGCTGAGCATGAATCATCCACATACTAACTGATGCAGGACAGCCCTAAATATGATGCATGCTCATGAACACGATTATCCAGCAGACGTAAAGCAATAATAATAGTAAAATCTAGCATCAATCATCATAAACTAAAGAAATCATAAGGAAACAAGCAATGGGGACGAGCCATCATCACAACCATGGAGTATGGGATTCAATTAGTGCATAGGTTGGATCCGGTGAGGGATGAAACCTCCCGACCTTGCATGGCTTTACCCAATCGATCAATGAGAATCACTAGTCCGAAGAATCAGGAAGTTTCTCGGATTAGGGATTTGAGAATTTGGGGTTTTAGGGTTTATTTTGATTCCCAAAGTTTTGATCGAGAAAGGATTGGCAAAATAGAATATAGAAAGAGGAAAATGATTACCTTGAAGAATTTGGAGGGGCACAAGAAGAAATCAGAAGAAGAAGATCAAAGAGAAGAGAAGAATCACCATGAGAGAGAGAGAGGAAGAGGAAAGCTCCAAGAGGCTTTTCATTAATCAATAATCAAAGTTAATCTCGTGTTTAGGGCCTAGCCCACTTAAATAAACAAATAAAACAAGTAAAAAGTCCAAATTACCCCTAAAACTAAGCAAAACGCACAAATAACCAAAAGTGTGGGAAAGTTCGGGCGCTCGGTCGAGCGCCTGATCGGGCGCCCGAAGACATCCAAAAACGTCCAGAGAGTTTCGGGTGCTCGAGAGGCCAAACTCGGGCGCCCGATCGGGCGCCCGAAGGCAATAGTCGGGCGCCCGAAGTCTTCAGCTTTTCAGTCCTATTTCTCCATTCTTCCTTCACATGTGTCCTCCCTGGATGGGGTCTTCTATGTGTCTGATCACATGTGGAGGGTCTTCAGCTCCTCAATAGTCGCCTATCCACAAGGACGGTGCTTGTGGTTGGCGCTTTCTTCGTTGGTACACTTGAAATGATCTTGTGTCCGCATCACTAACATAACTAAGATGCCAACACAATCAATCCCCACATTGTACCTTAGCACTACTATTGCACACTACCCATAAAGAAATTGATTCTAGAGCATGTAACGCTAGACGAGCCCACCACAGTTCATATCTGTAAATCAGAGTCAAATGAATCCTTATTCCACATGGGATTTCTGTTTTCATTGAGCAATGTGGGACTAACATACTACCGCCCCAGCCAAACTCCTCACTTGACAATGTCTTCCACCTGTTGGGGCTCCAATTCATGGAATTAGCAAAACAATGTTGAAGGAGTGATATTTTACTTGTGTCACCTGGATGCTCCAACTTATCCTACACCTCCAAGTAATTATAAAAGGCTGGACTAGAGTAAGGCTCAAAAGGGTAATTTTTTCTTTGTTGATTCTGCCCAGCCCGTTGGAAATGGTCCAAATGGATATGGGCATTGGTTGAGATTGAACAAGAAAGGTCCACCAATAAATTAGTAAAACATCCAATCCATGGCAGCATGTGTGTGATTTACAGACGTCGTTTGTGAACCACGATGGGACCTGCCAATGCATGGTCCATATCATGGGTCATTTGCTACCCCTAAGTTGAAGTGCAAGACACTAGTAAAGAAAAATTGGTGTCCTGTGGTCATGTAGGATGCCCTCATTCTGTTTTAAATTTTATAAATAAATAAATAAAAAATACGGAAAAGTCGCTGGTTCTGTAACTTAGCCCCATATAGTCTCAAACAACACTACCGCCGCCTGTGTCTCGGAGAACTTTAGGAAGAAGTAGATGGTAACGAGCGACTTCTATTCCACTGGGATCAAAAAACTTATTATCAATAGAAACACTACGATACCATTAAACTAAACACGAATAAACAAAAATATAACCGTAAATATTAAATAAGGTCAGAAACCATTCCATTTTACCGGACTGGAGAGAAATTAGAGATTAATGATAGGTATTACATTTTAAGCCAACTGGAGTTACTAAATGATGGTAGGTAATATCTATTTGGAGAATAATAATTTACTTTCTTTTTTATAGAAACAAATAGAATGTGTGTTGTTTGTTTTATGATGTTTGGGTCATTCATGGAAATTTGGATTATTTTGGTTACTTAGGATGCACTGGATGCAATATCAAATTGAATTGCAAATTAGCAGTCTTATAAAGTGGAAACAACCAAATCAAATTGAACTATGAAGCTGTATAGCCCCATAGGCACTTGTCTTCCCACATATATGCAGCAAATCTGCACCTGGCAAGTGTCTGGATCATCTGAGTGGTTCATAAAGTGGGTCCCACCTTGAAGATGAACTTACATGAAAATGGTGGTTTGTTCACTCATTAGGTGGGTCACATGTATATGCTGAATGTGAACCTCTCGCAAGTTCTGCTAAACCATCCATAACTTTCCCATAGGCTGGCCCGTTTGATGACTAGACCACCCTGATTTCTGCAGATGATCATCTTTATGGTGGGGGCTATGTCTTGCTCACATGTCCCATGCACTTCCCAGGTTGGCTTGTATGCTGCATGTATTGGCGAGTTACGGGGCTAGCACAATTGCAATTCTTTGTTTAGAAGGGACCAAGATTAACGGAATGACTTTTGGCTGTTATTAACAAAAAAATAACTACACCTATTTCAATATGATCAATGAGCCACACTTCTATCAAAATATGACAGATACTTTCATCATAAGAAGTTAATATTATGTTTTGTAATTTAAGGAAAAGTTGTGTGCACGCGTGCGCATTCTACAACTCATCAAGTTGATATGATACTTATTCTGAATCAACTCAATATTAGTTTGAGCTGACTTCCCCCAAACTCAATTCTGAACAAGAATGCAGTCTAAGCTATCTAAGACTTGTTGAGTTGACTTGGTCAATTCGACTTGACTCGACAAGGCTTTATCATTCCTTGTTGCTTCTTGAAAACAGGGTTTTCGAGGAGATATACTTTAGAATCAAGAAATTTTGTCATCCTATGATTAAGGTCCCATTTGGTAGACTGCCTAAAAATGAGTTCATCTCATTTTAATTAACAGTAATTATGTATTCCAAGAAATTACTGTTAACCTAAATGAGTAATTTCTGTTAGGGCTTGTTTGATTTTCCAATTCCTTGGTAAATACCCTGGAAATAGGCCATTATTACTTTCTCATCCTGTTTAAAAATTCCATGTAATTCCTGCGTTGAAACCGGTCCAAAAGAAGTGGTTTAAAATTGTGGCCCCCCCGTAATATATATGACATATCTACACCGTCTATTAATTTTATGAGTATATTTTGAGGCATGAGCCGAAAAATGAGACAAATCTAACACTCAAGTGGCCCACACCAAAGGAAACATTGGCCCCACGAAGTTTTTAATGATAGATATTCAATTCTTTTTTTTCTTATGGTGTGGTCCACCTTAGCTTTCAATGTGCGTCATTTTTTGGTTCATACTTTAAATTCATCAGGCAAAACAGATGGACGGTGTGGATAAGCCACATTCATCACGGTGGACCCCACTTATATTTCACAGTCCTCAGTTTTAGCAATAAAAAAGTTGGCAGTCAAATCAGGCATAGGGAACAGTGCAGGTAATTACCCAAGGAAATAATCATTATGCATTTACAATGTATTTACCAAGGAATTGAAAAATCAAACAGGCCCTTAACTAAAATGAGATGAACTCATTTTTAGGCATCTACCCAACAGGGCCTAAGAACATAGGTGAAAGTGACGTGAAACCCTAATTTCACTTTCCTCTCAATTGCACAAAACCCTGCTTCTAAGCAGCAGCCTGAATTTGGTTTGATTTCAATTTGCATGTTGATGCGAGTATCATATAAGATAATCCACCTTCAAGCAGATTTTATTGCAAATTTACTCTCCTTTGCAGACACATTAGACAACTGAAATCAACATTGCAATTGCCATTTTCCATTATCACATTTGTTTTGCCCGCCTCCAAGAGTAGATGATTTCATGGACAAATCCAGTTGCAAAAGAGGAATTATCGAATAATCCCATTTCATTTGTACTTTTACCTATCCAAATAAAATTCGAGATTCAACAACAGCAATTGATGACTGACACCAAAAGCTGGAGACACACAAGGTATAATTTGCAGAAGCACATGGTTCAAAACATGTGGGTCCATGGTTTGGTGATCAATCATATGCGCGCACACACACAAGGTATAATTTGCAGAAGCACATGGTTCCAAACATGTGGGGTCCATGGTTTGGTGATTCAAGCTATTGATCAGATGGGCCTTGCTGTGGATAAGGGAAAACCATGGAAATCTTCCAGATTTCCGCTTCGACACTTGCCCTTCTTCCATTAAATATTGACTTTACTGTACGTTTTCACTCAACCATGTATTTGGAGACCAGCATATTGCCAATTTGGGAGGTTTTCTTGGCATCCGCCATCCATAATTGGGCCCATCTGATGAATGTTTTGGATCCATGGAGAATCCTGCATGTTAGAAAACTCTCAAGTTTCTGATGAGGATCTTGTAAATCCTCCTTGGAATGATGTAATATACATCAGTATACTAGAATACAATGTTCCTGATCAGTGGTAACGTTAGTTGCACAAACCTTCTACCTACATGATGCTCCTGTTGCAAATCACGCTTCCGACTCCAACTTCATTACCCACTGCCTAACTGTTTATACTTGCTAACATTTTGAAACAGATACTACCCACACTCCTATGCCTGAATCTGCTGCTACTTCCCTCCATGCTTTGGGCAACCATGGTTGTGCCAAGGTTGAAAATGATATTCCCAATCTAAGAGAAGGCGGGCACGGAATCATATTTGACCGTATTTTACTCTATTGAGAACCTGTTCATCGTCATATTTCACAATATCTGTTTTGTTACCTGCTGGAAATCATGCATGACGATCCTTTCAGTTAGAAGCATTGTGGTATTGTAAGGTTGTATTGCATTGAGATGTACAGTCTCCTGATGTGCCTAATCTGTACAAGTACGACCCATAATTTGGTCATCCAGATCATTGATCTAATAGACCCCAAACATGGATGGGGATTTCCCCAACCTGATAGGAATATCCTAGCCATCCACCTTTTCTTTTTTTTGGTGTAATTCCTTTTCTAAACATCTTTTTTTAGGCCAAAGATCAAAGTGTTAGAATGATGAGATCTTTAAGATTTTTGGGGTCATCGCCATGCATGGCATGTCCTATCTTATAAACAATAAGAGGAAGTTGGGTTGACCTTTATTATTATTATTGTTATGGGTAAATTCGGGCTGAGTTCAAAACATGGAAAGCTTCCTACTGGGTTTCATCTTCTACACCAAGTATGGTCATGGACCGAGTATTTAGGAGAGAAAGCTAAGTCAGCATTCGACCCTCTCAGCCGCCCACTCGGGCTTAGCATTCGGCCCTCTCAGCCTCAGCCCACTCGGCTCAGCATACGGCCCTCTCAGCCTCAGCCCACTCGGGCTCAGCATTCGGCCCTCTCAGCCTCGGCCCACTCGCGCTCAGCATACGGCCCTCTCAGCCTCAGCCCACTCGGGCTCAGCATACGGCCCCTCTCAGCCTTGGCCCACTCGGGCTTAGCATTCGGCCCTCAGCTTGGCAAGAGTCTTGGCCTCATCTGCCACTGATCCAGATAAGATAAGGATAAGGATAATCCTTATCCCACTGATTCAGATAAGATAAGGATTATCCCAACAAATTTGGGATCCACCTAAATTTCTCCAATAATTATCTATAAAGAAGCCCTCCACACTCTCTCGAGGTATGGGATCCACCGCCATTAAAACTCCAATAACCTTTCCTTTCAGTATCCGTATTGACTTTGTCATCGGACGGTCGTAAGTCGGGCCAACCGGCGGCGGTCCTAACCTTTGTCAGTGGTCGCAAGTCCCTCAATCTACATCATTCATTTTCAAGTGAAGATCAGACGACGAAGAATCAAAGTTGGTCCCTGACCAACATTTGTTAGCCAATTTTTGGCAGTTAACAATTATTATTTTTAATTTTTTAATAACCATTTGTTTTCTTTACCTAAAGTCCTCTAGTAGATCAGTGAGGATTGTCCAATTAGCATTAGTGAGTTTTGGGGCAGTGCCCATCCAGGGGTAGACCTTAACTAATGATGGGTTTGGATCTTGCACATGTTTGCCGCATGTTAAAAAGTCCTAGTCACTTATAACTGCGAAGGAAAATGACAAACACTAGTGATAAATCTGGGGAGCCACTATTTAAACCCGCCCTTTCTTCTTTTTGTAATACATTAGTACAGCCAAGTGTTTGCATTATCTCCGATATTATCGAAATATCCCCGATATTATCTCTATTTCTAGCTTAGCGACACCGATAACACTGGTAGCAATACCGATAACACTGATAGTATAAAAAATTCTTGATATCAGTGATGTATCACTAAATATTGCCAATGTATCAATATCATTAATATTTTCAATTGTTTAAATTACAGGCGCTGTTTGTATTGTCAATACATTGATCCCGTTGGTGTATTGCCAATATTTTTTATTGTGTAAATTCCAAGTGTCCGCTTGTATTGTCAATGTATCTGCAATATTTCGATAATATCGCCAATGTATCGATATGCCAAAAATCTATATATTTAAAAAAATTCCCATTTCATATTTCTTATGGGTGCATGGTTGTATGCAGCGTTCAATTTGTTGACGATAACATTGATAATATCATGATATTATCATTATCGCAACATGGCAATAACGAGACCACAATCTTTAGTTTCTTTTTCAGTTGTTAACGATTTGTTTGGAAATTTCATGTGTTGCCGATATTCTGAAATATCAATAGATGTTTGGATGGAAGTTCAGATTTTGGATGGATGCAGATGATTGGACTGATTTCTTACAACAACACATGCTTTTAGGCCCCCATTAAATAGAAATCTATTATGTATGCATTCTTTATGCAATTTTTTTATTCCTAAATATGTAACTATGTGTATTTTATCAACTCCTGAGGTTTCATTGAAAAATTCCACTGTTTTTCCCATTTTCCTCGCATTTCCAGTTATCAGCGATATTATCGGCGATATCGATATTGTTTCGGTATCCCCGGCTAGCGAAACTTGTAGCGATACCGAAACTTCGAACACTGAGTACAGCTCTATACCATTCTCTTAGCATGACAAGAAAAGAAAGGCAAGTCAGGTTGGGCTATTATTAGAAGGGATGGGATAGCATTAGGTGGGATTAACATTATTTATTACGCAATGATTACATGACATGTAATACTATGGATTTTCACCATCCAATCCCATGTTTGGGATCAAATTCTTGCTGTGGGAAAAATGTGGGATTAAGCAAAATCTTGTTTGTTGGACCATGGGATTGCAATCAAAGAACCAAATTCACAATTGATGTCGGTCACTTGTACATGTATATAACCATAACGTCACACGTAAAAGGCGTCTATGGATGGAGAACATGGATAAAACACATGCATCAATGTGGGGCCCACATGAGTAGTGGATTTCAAAATCCACATAAATCCCATAGAAATCTCGCATGGGACTAAATGCAATTCCATCCCACCTAATCCCAACGCTCCCATCCTCCCCAAATGCAAGATGGAATTTTCATCGGAACCAAATGCAATTCCATCCCAAATAATCCCGTTTAATACCATGCGCCTAACGCCCCCTAAATGTATAGCGTTGCAGGTATAGGAAGCTTTATTTTATTTTTTTTAATTTAATTTTTTATTTTTAAATCTGCAGCTGGTTGTGGTAGTTTTTATATGCAACTCTTTTGCCAATCAAGCACTGATGAACAATGAGAATGAAAGGAACCATTTTTTACTTTGGTTGCTGCAGAATGTGCCGTATGTCTTTGTTCCTTCAAAGCAAGCTCTCGGCCGAGCTTGTGGGGTCACTAGGCCCGTAATTGCTTGTTCTGTGACGAGCAATGAAGGCAGCCAGTTGAAATCCCAAATACAGCAACTCAAGGTACCTACTGTCTGAATCTTATCTCTGTAATGTGATCTTTGCTACACTTAGCAGTGCACCTATGTGTTGGCCTAACATGCTGACCTGGAATGTGTGTGGTACCATAGTTCAAGTTCCCGAAAGCTCAACTTGACTCAACCTCCAGTCAGGTCAGGTTGACTCAAAGACTCGAATGAGTCTTAAATTGTTTCAACTTGATGTTACAACATGTAAATTGTTATAAATATGTAAAGCATTACATAAAATATGTAAAGAGAAGCACAACTACCTGTGGGATGCTGGTAACAGGCTTGCGCTGCTAACTGAGATATCAAAAGTTTGAATTCCCTTGGCTGCCTTTTGTTTTTAGTACTAAAAGGCTGCTGACTGGACTATTGCTGGTTTTGAGTCGTGCTGATTCGCATCAAGTCAGCTGAGTTGTCGAGCCAACTTGACGAGTCTTGTTGTGTCTGGGCTGAGTCAAGCTTGTGACCTAGTTTCTTAGAGACTCGGCTCGAAAAGTCATCGACTTGTGTTGACTTGGATAAGTTTTGGGTCGAGTTGGCGAGTTTAGAACTATCTGCAGGACTTCATAGCTGTACACCAAGTGGTCCCATGCACAAGATCTGGGCAAAAAATAGGCTTGTCAACAACTCATCGTGTGGGTCACACATTCAAGGTTTCATGTTTGGCCTGTCCAATACTTGGACCGGATCACGCACATGTTGGGGCCCATCTGATCTGCAGCTCACATGTTGCACACACATGCCAGCATGTGATGAGTTTCATCATGTCCTGCTCACCATATCCCAAATTCTCTTCAAAATGCAGGATGCGATCGAGAAGCTCCTAATCTAGAGGATAATGGAATCTTTCGGGGTGATGGGCACTCTCTTGAGGCTTGGACTGATGAAGTTGTTGTGACACTTTGGGAAAAGTGAGTTTCACTCTTCATAGCTTTTCTTTTTCTTTCCCTCTTAAAAATATGAGTGTAGTGTTGTGGTTTCTTAGGATGCATCTGTTAGTAGGATGTATGAAACCATTATTTATTGTTGGAAACCCATTAGCAGCTTTATGTATCATGCTACCTTTCAAAAAAAAAAAAAAGATTTATATATTATGCTATTGAGAATACAGAGGTTTATTTTATAACTATTTTTATTTGTTGGTGATGATTATTACTCCACACCTGAAAGTAGGATTGGGAAAGGATTGCTACCCACAAGACTAATCTGCAGATGCCAAACACAAGCACCCCGCCAGTAGTTGTGGAACTTGGGCAGGTTGGGTTGGGTTGAGGATCAACCCGAGCCCAACCTGACCTCAACGGGACCCAACCCACAACTCGACCTGAGCTGAATTCAAACTTGAACCCGACCTGAATTCCCCTATACTCAACCCTAAACCAACCCAAATACATGTGATTATTTCCAACCCGACCTATACCCACCAGAATTTGCTCAACCCAAATCGGGTTGAAGTTTTCCAACCCTAAGCCAACCCAAGGACCCTGACAATCCAATCCAACCCAACCTGACCGGTACTCAGGTTGGGTCAGTTGGGTTCAGGTCAACCAGAACCCAAGTTGCAGCCCTACCCCATCTTATAAATCTGCTTGGTTGACTCATCAGTTGGGCCACTCATGGGCAAGTTGAATGCTTTTGTGTCCGCATCAGGTCAAGCATGGAGTACTTGTAACTTTTCAGCTGACCATTTCGTCCTTTCCCATGTCTCACTTGATTAATGGACTGTTGTTTTTGGGGCTATGAGGCATTTGCTGTGGGCATGCCTGATAAACGGTCTGGATCTTGCATGCTTGTGCCAGGTGTGTGGTGGCCTGTAGCAGTCACACGCTTGTTAATTATTCATCTATTAGTTCTTTGAGGAAGTTCCCTTGCTGCTCAATAAGGGCATATTGGATCCCCTTTTTAAGGGAAAAAATGCAATTACCCTTATTTAATCAGAGAAGAAGAGCCATTTAATGCTTGGGCCGAGTATGAATATTGATATGCTTGCATGTGACGCTATACACACGGGGTAATTTAATCTCAGCCATCCAAATCCAAGGGCTCAATGTGGAATGTACGATTGATTTTCTTGGCTTGTTTTCTTACTCATGTGGCCAACGTGTCTTTTAGCCAGATGATTTACATGGTGCGTCCCACCTGATATACGGACTGCATGCATGGGTGCTTCTGTTGCTTGCAAACCTTTATATTTGTAATGGTAGCGGATTAGCTGTTACCAGGGTAACACCTTAGTGGGGTCCACCTTGATGTATTTTTTGTATATCCACGCTGTCCATCTGTTTTTTTTTTTTTTTTTTTTTCCATTTAATTTTAGGATGCGATCCCAAACCTTAAGAAGATCCAAATCTCAAGTGGACCACACCACTAGAAACAGTGACGAATGACCATTAAAATTTTTTTGTAGGCAACAAGGTTTTGGATCAAGCTGATCTTTGTATTTTTCCCTTCATCCAGTTGTTCTTGAAATTTTCAACAGGTTGGATGACAAATAAACATTACGAAAACCTTATGATGGGCCCTTTGGATTTTTAATAATAAGGCACTCAAACACCACTGTTTCCTGTGGTGTGGTCCACTTGAGATTTGGATCTGCTTAATTTTTGGGACCACATCCTAAAATGAGCTGTGAAACGGATGGACAGCATGGATATACAACACATCATCAAGGTGGGCCCCACGGTAAGGGTAACACCCACGAGCGACACCTAATCCGCTCCCATTTGTAATATGCGATACTGATGAGTGGATGGGATTGATTCCAGAAGAGCAAAAAAAAAAAAAAAAAAAAAAAAAAAAAACCGCACATGACGGGTGGCCTGCTTGTTTCCAAAGACGGCCCAGATTTATAGTCTTGTAAGGGTAGAATGAGCAAATGCAATTGTCAAAGGTGTGCGCGATCTAATGGGGTATTCCATCGCAACACGAACTGCTCTAATCACTCCATTAATGGCAGATTACTCGCCAATTCCGTACATAGCTAGATAGTGTCGGAAAAAAAAAAAGGGTCTGTTTGTTCTTGTTCAAACCGTTTTGGCGGAAATGGAAAACAAACGTAGAATCCACAGGAAATGAAAAATGGGGTATTCCATGATGGGTAGTTTGACAGCATGGATTAAGAATCCAAATCCCCAATTTTGAAATTGGATTTGTTGGAATCCAGAATTTCTGTTTGGCAGCTTGGATTTTGGATTTTGAGTTAAGGAGGCTAGGGCTGCCAATGGGTCAGGTCCTATAGTGCTTGTACTCGGGTTAACTGGGTTTGGTTCTTGCTGCGTGTGGGTCTAATTCTTGAAAACCTGGACTTGGAATCCAATGGGGTTTGGGTACTAGTTGGGTACACATGGGTCTTTAAATCTAGGTTTCGAGTGGAGTTTGGGACAAATAATAGCGTATATATGGTTGAAGATGTATTAGATCACACACACATGCGCTGGTTTAGCACATATATGGTGTGTAAACGGGCTCTCTTACACATGAGTGGCATAGAAAGCCTCATTTCTTTTACTAAATACATATAACTATACTATTAAAACCAACTGGACCCTGACCCAATTGATAAAATTCTTTATCATCGTCTCAAAAAAAAAAAAAAAAAAAAAAAAAGCAAACTGGACCCTGATCCAATTGGGTTTGATTACCTGTCTGGTACCCATGGGGTCTTTGGATTTAGGCTCTTGAATTGAGTTTGGGACAAACAATATCATATACATGGTTGGAATCACCCGGTGAATGTGGATTAGATCTCACACACATTTGCTGCTTTAACATGGGTATGGTGTAGAGCTGTAGTGAGGGCTGCATACAATTCAATTTATGATCAATTTATCGATTGAATCGAATCGAATCATTTTTCAAAATCAATTCAATTCAAATTTAATTTTTTTTTTTTAAGAAAAAAAAAAATTCAAATTCAATTTTCAATTCCGATTGAATCGAATCGAAAATTGAATTGATCTGTATCGAATTGAATCGATTGATCAAATCAAGTTGAATATATATATATATATATATATATATATATATATATATATATATGTGTGTGTGTGTGTGTGTGTGTGTGTGTGTGTGTGTGTGTGTGGATGAAATATATATATCATAGTGTGTTTTACCTATGCCGGCCATACATTTTTACATCTGAATTTAAGGAAAATTTTCAAAAATTAACAAGATATATATCTCAGATTATCACACCACAACAAAACAATGGGTATTGAACTTCTACCATTAAATTCTTCTTAGGGCCCATTGTAATGTTTATTTGCCATCCAACCTGTTGATAAGGTCACATAGACCTAGAGGAAGGGATTAAATTCTTCTTAGGGCCCATTGTAATGTTTATTTGCCATCCAACCTGTTGATAAGGTCACATAGACCTAGAGGAAGGGAAAAAACTAATATTAGCTTGATACCAAACTTTTAAGGCCCCAAAATGTTTTCAACAATAAGCGTTAATCCCCCACTATTTTCTTGTGCTGTGGTCCACTTGAGATTTGGATATGTTTCATTTTTTGGATAATGTCTTAGAATCAGATGGAAAAATGGATGGAGGGCCTAGATAAAGCACATACACCATGGTGGGGCCCACAGAGCTTTGAAACCACCATTCTGCATATTCGTACCCACCCAAGAGTCTAAGATGAATCAGATTGCGTACTTAGTAACTCAATGCGCTTGGTGTACTGAGTAAACTTTGTAGGACCCACGGTGATTTATTCATTTTATCTACTCCGTACATCCACTTTAAAAGATAATTTTATAGTTCGAGCCCAAAATTGAAGCGTATACAAAGCTCAAGTGGCACACACAACAGGAAACAGTGTGAATTGAATCCTCTACCATAGAAAAATTATTGTAGGCCACATAAGTTTTGAATCAAGCTGATATTTGTGTTTTTCATTCATACATGTCTACCTGATCTTACGAATAGGTTGGATGACAAATAAACGTTATTGTGGGCCCTAGGAAGGTTTCAACGGTGGAAATCATTATTCCCACTGTTTCATGTGGCATGGTCCACCCAAGTTTCGGATATGCTTCAATTTTGGGCTCAACGGCTAAAATGAGTAGGCAAAACGAATGGACGGTGTGGTAAACCAAATGCATTCAAAGTAGGCCCAACTAAATTTAATCAATATGACAAAAGGGTAATATAGTACGCAATCTCTAAAGTTTGCCCAAAAGTGAATTAAGTGTTACGTTCGTAACAACTTACTGGGTGTTACCCCTACCATGATGTATTTTTTGTATATCCATTACGTCCATATAATTTTACGTCTCAGTTTAAGACATGATCCAAAATTATAAGAAAATCAAATCTCAGGTGAACCATACCAAGAGAAAGAGTGATGAATAATCATTAAAAACATTTTTCTGGCCTCAAAAGCTTTGGATCAATAGGATCTTTCTAATTTCCATGCATGGACTAGTTAGTATGCATATGTTTTTAGTAGTATTTCTACTAATATTACTATTTGAGGTACTATAAAATCCAAACCTACAAAACTTATAAGTTTTCAATTTTCAATGTGTGAAAAATCGAATCGAATTGAATCGAAAAATTCAACAATTCAATCTCAATTCAATTTCAAAAAAATTTGGTCAATTAAATTTCAATTCGAAATTTCGAAATTAAGATCAATTCAATTTCAATTTCAATTTCAAAATTTTAAGATCAATTCAATTTCAATTTCATCTAAAATTGAATTGATTGAATCCATCTGCAACCCTCCTGTACACGAGTTGATCCGAGTCGAGCTTGACCTTGCTCAACTCGGCTCGGCCAGCAGACACCCAGCTTCAAGCTTAATTGTCTAATTCAGTCAGTAGACCTATCGAGTTCAAGTTGAGTTCGAGTTTGAGTCTTTCGAGCTGAAGATGGAACTGGAGGAGGCCAGGCGCTGGAGGGTTGAAAGAGAAGGGAGAAATGAAAAATGGGAGGGCTGTAAGTAGAAGAGGGAAATGGAAAATGGAGGAGGCCAGCCGGTCGCTTGGGGGGGGGGGGGGGGGGGGGAGGGGATGGGGGGGTTATTTTTTAAAAGGGTTAAGGTTACTTGTGACGAGTCAATTCGATTTGAGTCAAATCGAGTCGGATTCGAGCCAAATTTCGATCCGAGTCGAGTCGAGCTGGGGCTAGCTCGGTGCTCGACTCGAACTGCTTTCGAGTCCCAAAATCCAGCTCTGACTCAATCCAAACCCATCCCTAGTCATCCGAGTTGAGCCATTCCGAGTCGATCCAAGCGAGTTGACCAAACTTTTCAGGCTCGTGTTTAGCGCTAGTATGGTGTGTAAACTAGAGTAAACAGTTTCTCTTATGCATTAATAGCTCAAAAAACCTCATTTCTTTAACTAGAGTAATTAATATATATTAAGTGCATGTAACTCTACTATTGAAATCACCTGACCTGGGCCTGACTTTAATCGGGTCCATCTCATGGACCTAACCTGATTTTTTAACTGGGTCCAAAAGGTGAAACCCAAACCCAACCCACTTTCTTAACGGGTTAAAAAAGGGACCTGGATTCATTAAATTTGGGCTGGTCTATTGGGTACCTGTGGGTCTAGTTACCCATTGACATCTTCAACGGGGGGTCTCAAAAGAGATGAGGAAGGAGCAGTTCTGAAAATTGGAGAGTGAAAATTAAGGATTTTGCCTATGCCTCTCTTGGATTTTAAAAGGCACTCGTTTTAGGCATTTCCGATCCAAGTTGGTTTTGAAATCCAGAATTTTCGGGTTGCCTTGCATACTTTGAATTGAAAATCCTGAATTCTAAATCCTAACTGCCCAAAATTCTTTCTGCCAAACAACCCTAAGGTTCTGTTTGGGTGCCAATTAGAAATGAGTTTTATCTAATTCTAACACATTGTCAAGTGACATCCAAAACAGGCCCTAAAGAAATTTGTCTTCATTGCAATTTTTCATGGATTCGCATAGAAATGTGAAGAAGTTTGTCAGTTGATCGATTGGTGCCTTTATTTCTTTTAAGCGTAAATGATTCACTGACCTTTTCGGTCAACAATGGTTTCATCAGTATTAGCACATTAACTTCGAAATGGAGAATGGATTCCTTGCACTAGGATTCTGCTAATATTGTTTTCATTTCGAAGGTATTCTTTGTAATGTGGAATTCAATTAGTGTATGTGAACTAATCATAAATCTCAGACTAATCACTCGAACGGTGTGCCTCACATCACAATTCATTTCCAATTTTAAAAGCTGAAGTTGGCAAGAATTGCCTGCATGGATGCAATATCCAATTGCATAGGTGTAAATCACTGAACAGAATGCTGGGATACAGTTACTTTTTCTTGCCAATGTCACGTCCGACTACATGCAAAAGGTGGGCACTGCTGTGAGGTATGGAAGTTGGCTTAATCTACTCATTCTGGCTAGACCTGTATGCTGAGTCATATGAATGAGACAACTAAAGAAAAGGAATGAAGAGGAAACCTAGCCATGAATTATAAATGGAGAAAAAGGCTTGAGAAGGTGTGTTGAGCCTCTGTCTGCATTCCCTTCTAGCTAGTTCACTTTGTTGTGGCTCAGGTTAGTTTTGGATTCGGATGAGTTCTAGGTGCAAAGTAGTTTCCAGAGGTGGCAAATGTGATAGATGGGTTGGATGGTGTGAATACACATGCAGGCCCCACATGCCCAATACCGCTATAAGCTTATTGTGGTGTTGGTACCACTACGCCCCTTCTAATATATAATTATGATTAACTAAAATGAGATTAATTCATTTTTCGTCATCTATGAAACAGGCCCTTGCATTGTTGGCAAAATGCCATAAGGCAAAATAGGTAAGGAAATAGTTGCGTTTAATTTGGTCATGATAAGAAAAAGATGGCCAAAATTTTGGTAAAACAAGAAAAAAGTAGGAACCACTGAATATATTCATAGTACCAACATGAGTCAGACAAAAACAATTAAAATTATTAGATTTTTCATACGAATAAACAACAATGTATATAGATAATTGAATAGTAAGTTACCGTTAATACACCCACCTTCCCTGTTTAGTCACACTGCAATGTTAGCACCCCCACTTTGGGAATCGATACCATGACCTCAAGTGTTGAAATGAGGTTATCTTCACTCGGGTCTACCGCTTGGGCTATAGATCCTGGTGTAGCTCTCCTAGATACTTATTTTTCAAGTATTCTTGTATAAATCAACCAGTTTTAGTAAAATTTTGTACCTTATGCAGATCTAATCAATGAATAGTGACTGCTAATCGCTGTTTTCCAAATCACCTTCAAAGTTTTTTGTATACAAAATGTTCTTTTTGGGAAAAAATAATTTTTAATTCATCTGCTCAAATAAAAGTTTTTTTTTTCCTCATCTTTGGAAATATACAGAGTTGGATTGTGGAGTTTCGGATTGTCAGGAGTTTTGCTGTTTCTAGACTGCCAAAACGCACATATACTATCCATTTGATTGGTCCAGCCCTGTGTGATGTCGGTCCAGCCCTCTGTGATGTCAGTCGAGTACATACTCATGTAGGCTCTGTGAGTGTGGCCTTGATTTGGCACCAATAGATTAGTCCAGCCCTGTGTGATGTGGATCCAGCCCTATGTGATGTTAGTTAAGTGTATAATCGACTCAACTACTTTCAAACTAACTTTGCGTGGCTCCATCTCTAACAGTGGTACGTGAATCACTCAAATACATGTCAAGGCCTCACCTAATCTACTGCAGTGAAGTGATTTTTGTACCCAGACTGATGTTTGCATTGAATTCAAACCACACTCTAAGACTTCAAGTTGGGCGGCTCCCCCTTGTTTTTAGTGGCCTTTTTTCTTGGCACACTTTATGTACGGATTGAATGTCAGATACACACACCAGGTAATACAAACCAAGGTGGGCCACAAACTGTTTTTCTATTATTGGTATTCTCTCACATTGTTCCCGAATTTTGTGGCCCACATGACCATAGATTGGATTGATTTATAAGCTTGTGGCAAAGATTTGAGATACACAACAGTGGGCCTCACACCATTGACATCATCTATACACTAGACCCCACATACAGCCTGGAAGGTTTCTAGTGGTGGGTGTCCCCATAACAACTGTTCCCTTTAGTGTGACCCACTTAAGATTTGGATCAGCCTAATTTTTTGAAACTAAGGAGAAAGATGGGGCCCACATATTATAGACAGATTGGATATCACTAAAACATCCTACTGTGCCCCCACAAGTTAATTTGTAGGTTTAGGTTAATGTAAAAACGTTTGTATGGATCCATCCTCTTACTTTAAACCATGATCATCAGTTACATCATTTAAAATGCTCTTTGGGCAGTGCATAACACACACCACAATCCTCCTATTAAAATATTTTGCTATAAAATTACTTGGGAGAGATTAATTGGGTTAACAGCAGCTAAATGACAGAAATCCCAAGCTTGAGACCAGCTTCAAAGCAGATTTGTGAACTCTGGTTCAGTCCAACTCAATTAGAGCACTCACTCAAGATGGAGCATGGAAGTCATGCATGCGTGCCATGTGTGTGGTCCTTTTCCCCTCCAACTGGCAGAAAGTTAGTATTGCACTGGTATAAATCATCTATGTGGGCCACCAAAAAATCTGTTGCTATTATTGTGCCTGATTTGGTCCCCCACAACCCAAATACACCCTTTTTCTCCAAAGTCGAAAGGCTCGTGGGATTTTATGGATGATATAAAGATTACTCAAAAAATAAATTTTTTATTCACATATAAAAAGAAATTTCTAAAAATATTTATTTGAATAGTATGTAAAGTCTTTAGATTTATTAAATAATGGTCACATGTTAACTAAGAGTCTTGGACTTTAAGTTTGTGGTGCATTTGCACGTCCACAGGTGGTGGAAAATCATGGCCGTTCCCAAAGTGATTTTCACCAAACACTGCTTGGTGCCTATTTTTATTGCAATTGGCAATCATTTTTGCAGGAATGAAGAGAAATACAATGATACACTTTCAACTTGACCCTAAGAGCCTGTTTGGGTGCCACTTAAAAATGAGTTTGAGTTTATTTTATAAACTACTTGGCTAGAGATTAATTTATTTGTTAGGGAATAAAATTATAAGCATAATATCTAATGAGAAATCCTCCAATGCTCTTAGAGTACTATATGTTACAGTGCTTGTAGTTGCATAGCGACAGTCCAATCTAGTGAACCAAATTGTTTATTAAGTTCTATGCATATTCCAAGTGCTTGCATTCAAACATCAAACTTTTTTTTTTGAAAAATATTAACCATCTGATCAATGGCCTTTAGTAAATGGACGATCAAAGTCATTTTACACAAGTAGGTCCAAATTAATAATTTGATCCGTAGTATAAATGTAAAATGAAAGTTTATATACATTATTAAGAGAGAGCACTATAAAAAAAAAAGGAATAACGACAAATAATCTAACAATTAAATATCTAAGGCATATCATTGTCATTTTCTTTAAGATAAATTAGCCCCCACTTATAGATGTGGAAAGAAATTTAATAATACACTAGTTTGAAACTTTTCTGCCTTTAGAATACAACATATCTCCACACCAATGACTCAAATGTGGTGCACGCCGAATCTAGACCTCAATGAATAAAAACCTGAAATATATCGGTTTGCCCAATAAGATGACATCAATTAAAAGATTTAAGAGAATTTTTTTTAAGTGTTTTCTATTCTCCTCTTTCAAAAACGAAAATTAGAGCTCTCTAACTCCTCTTCTTAAGAGGGACCAGTTGAAGTTCATATTTCATATTCAAATAATAATTATAACTACTTGGTTGAATTGCCAAACAGGATATGTGGGCCAATGGAGATGTTATGCATGGGATGTGTACAACCAAGGTCATGTGGTATAATGAATAGTTAGAAATTTAAAATTTAATATTAGAATAAGTTAATTAAAAAAAATTACATGTGAAACACTCACACATGCACTGCAACTGTAAAGCAGCTTGGTGCATGTGGGGCAAAGAAAATTTTCGAAAGTCACCACATAGTCCCCTCTCTTTGGTTTGCTTTGTAAACCTAAGGGACAAGGTCTAATATAAGTAGATCTGGACACTGAGTCGAACTGAGTTGAGATTGGCACAGCTCAGCTCGGTTCGACTAATAGCCTATCCCAGCTTAAGTTCAGCTCAGCTCAGTCTTCAAACTTGACTGGCTAGCTCGGCTCGGCTCAGTTCAGTCAGTAGGTCGGGCCAGCTTGAGCCAAGTTTAAGTTCGAGCTAGAGATTTTGAGCTAAGTTCGTGTTTGTGCTTTTAAGTCAAGTTCAAGTTCGAGCCGTCTAGTCAAGTATAAGGTTGTACATAAAATTCAATGCATTAAATCTAAGGTGGTCGAAGAGAGACGATTGTGTGGTTGGACAGGGAGGACGACCAGACAAAGGTGGGCGATGACCGCTTGCACTCGGGTTGGCTATGGCGAAAAAACAGAAAGGGGGAGGGGGCGCTCGGGCGAAAAATTAGAAATGGGTGCGTAGGCAAGTGGCAAGCAACTAATATTTATATATTATTAATAATATTAAAATCAGGCCGAGTTGGGCCGAGTCAAGTTTGAGTCGAGTTGAAATCAGAATTTTCAGCTCAATAAAATAGCTTGACTCGGCCCGTGTTTCGAGTCGAGTCGAGTTTTTCCTAGCTAAGTTGAGCAAGTTAACCAATCTAACTCGGTTCACATCCATCTCTGCATATAGGGTTTAAAATAGTCTCTTCCTATCCAATGTCGGAGAAGAGAACCTTTAAACGAACTTTCACCCTTTTTTCATTCCCATCATTTAAATATTTATTATTATTATTATTTAAAAATTTATTTATGTTTCTAACGATCTCTCATATTAAAAAAAATTAATAGTCAAATCAATAAAAATGTGGTGCATCAGTAGAGTTATCAGAAGATTTGAACATTACTTAGTGTAAATATATTTCAGATGAGTAGTGAACAAAAGTTTTGAATTAACTCACTTTAATAACATTCCTAATATGTTATACACACTACATTTCCAAGCAATTGCAAGTCCTTTTTAAAGCTAGCATGTTTTGGCCGTGTATAATCTCAATTTTTTTAGCGTTCTAGAGAATGACCTGATTATGATAGGAAATAACTTTACTTTTTTTTTTTCCCCATTATATAGATGAATCCATCAAGAATGTATCTGCAACTATACATTCTAATATATTACAACTATGAAACTCATTAAGAACATAGTCCAACACCTCTTACTACAAGTCATATCACCATTATACCTTAGGAATTGAGTGTTCAATTAGATAAGTAATGTTGGTACCAAATCACTTGAGAGTAACTTGTTGGGTCCTTATCCTTGCCTTGGTAGTAATCTTAGGAGTTTAAATACAAGGTTTGAGGTTCAAGTACCCATAGGTGGTGAAATTCCACTACTGCGTGAGTGTTGGAATGTGTGTGCATAGGTGGGTATGGGGTTCCTGTGTTAAAAAAAACTTGTTGTCATCCATTAAACTTAGTACTTAAGATCTTTGATAATATAAGTTGGGTTCTTATTGCTATTTATTCAATTTATACAGGCCTAAGCACCATTTTCCTTGATGTGTTTAGCATTAACTATCTAGATAATGCTTTGGTTAGTGGATCAATTAAGTTATCCTTAGACCTTATAAAGTCAATTACAATTACTCAATCCTTAAGCAATTATTTAATTAAGTTATGCCTACGATGTAGATGTTTGGATTTCTCATTGAAAGTCTGATTATTTGTCTTTGCTATTGTAGCTTAGCAATCATAATGTAAGATTGTTGCTGCTACAAGTTTATCCCCTAATGGTACATTTATGACGTAGATGTTCAGACTTCTCATTGAAAGTCTGATTATTTGTCTTTACTATTGTAGCTTAGCAATCATAATGTAAGGCTATTGCTGCTATAAGTTTATCCCCTAATGGTACATTTATGAGCAAATTGCTTTGTCGTTTTGTTTCTTTTTTAACTGTTGATTAACTTATAAATTTTGATTCCATTATAAACTGATATATATATATATATATATATATCTCATTATTTTTGTTATGAAATTGCAGTCCCTCCTGAAGTGAATAAATATCTACTTGTAGATTTGGACTTAGTTGAATTAGATATCTAATTTATATTAATATTTCTTTGGGTTAGTACACCCCCCCTGTTAGTACACCCACCCTTATTAGTACACACACTCCCTTGTTAGTACACCCACCCCTGTTAGTCACACTGCAATGTTAGACACCCCCACTTTGGGAATCGATACCATGACCTTAGTGTTGAAACAAAGCTATCTTCACTCAGTCTACCACTTAAGTTATGGATTTGGGTGTATAATTTATACTATTATACCCCTCAAGTACATCTAAATATCTACTATGATTTTATGTTTTTTTTAAGAATTTTAATACTTTGGTTAGAATCCTGAATTACTTATATATCTATTTAACCTACTATTAGCATATACAATATTAGGTTTAGTATAATTTATTAAGTATATAAACAGTCTTATAACACTAAAGTACTTAAGTTGAGATACACTCTCCCTCATTTTTAAGTAATTTCATTTGAGGAATGAATAAAGTACTATATGTATGATTTAAATAAAAAATTTCAAAATATAATGAAATATAGACTGCAATTTTATTAAAATCTTTAACTATTTTGATTATTAAGATTACATCTACCTCTCTTAAGTCCTTCATGTTAAAATGAAATGATAAAAAGAATTTGATTTCATTTATAATTCTCAAATTGTTATAAAAAACTAACATATCATCCACATACAAACATGTAATGACATATGAATTATCAAATAATTTGTTATATATGTATTTATCAAATTTATTAATCTTAAACTATTAATTAATAGAACTTGGTCAAATTTCCTATGCTATTGGTTTGATGCCTATTTATGATCATAAAGTGATTTAATTAATTTATATATTTTCTTTTACTATCCTTTAACAATAAATTCCTTAGGTTGATTCATGTAAATTTTCTCTTTTAATTCACTATTTAAGAATGCAGTTTTTACATTTATTAAAAAATTACAATATTATAAATATTTATGATTACTATTTATTCGATAACCCTAAGTGTAGGGCTGCAATGTAGTAATAATTTTGATGAGACCAAGGTCGATCCATAGAGACTATGTGGTTGAGAGCACTACTAGAACTAAACAATAATTGGGTTTATAGTTTCTAGCGAATTATAAAGGGTGAAAACAATAATTAAAATGTACTAAGGATCCAGGGATTCACTTCTAGTAATCACAATGCGTAGTTCATCGATTCATCGTGATAGCACAATTAGAGTCGAATGAGATTCTCTTCAATTGAAAAATAATTTTATTAAATCAAATCACAAATAGCGAATAAAATATGAATTTAATTAAACGATTTTCTCATGAAGCACTCGAACATCGATCGCAAGGAATTCAATCATTAATTGTGTTTGGAGCTTACAATAGATCAATGAATTTTACAGATCGATTCATTTTCTAATTAAGCTAAGTAATTGCTAAATCAAAGTATCTTATGTACCCAGAGTTCAGAATAGATCCAGAAATAAATGACTCCAAAGCTTTAAAATAAAATTTAAATCTATTTCAATTAATAAGCATTATCAATCACGTGTATGAATCAAAATGAATTAAACATTGTAACTAACTAGAAGTTTCACCCCTTAGCCTTAGCTAAGAGATTAGTCTATGTACCCAATGTAACATCTTACAAAAAAATAAATAAATAAACAAAAACAAAATTAGAAAACCAAAGAAGAATTGAGAAAGGAAGGCGTTGTTGGCACTCCGCCCTAACTCTCTCTCTCTCTCTCTCTCTCTCTCTCTCTCTCTCTCCTTGGAAACCTAGGATAATTTGAGACGAGTACCTCTTTATGTAGAGAATTTTTCACTGACCTTGGGTTTTCAGAGGATTCAACTGACTTTTAGAAAATCATGCAAAATTACACAACTTTCACATTTCCATAGTCGACCGGCCTTGTCTACGATCGACCGTAACTCTCTGTCCAGCAACCCCACGGTCGGCCGTGAAAATCCACTATCAACTATGACTTTCTGTCTTTTTAGTCCATTTTATGTCAGCGTTTGGGGGTTGACCATGGATATTTGTGGTCGACCGTAAAATTTTGGAGTCATTTTCTAAATTTTTGAATTTATATTTTTTGACCTCGAAATTCTGAACTTTTCAATTTTGGCCTTAAAATTTGTCCCTCTTATTCTTCACTTCTTTTTAACACAGTTCGATAGTCTTTATTTTCTTTTAATCTTCCCTCTTCCACATGCTTTGATCATCATCTCTTAGCTCTCAAATCTTCAATCCTTTCTCTTTTATTTCCTTTGGGCTTCAAATGCCTACATTTAGCTTGAATGCATCTTAGATCCCCAATCCTTTCCTCTATATCGAAAATATGTCTAATTAGTGTAATTTATCGTTTGAATGTAAGGAAAAAAAAATGAAAAATTGGGAATAAATATGCAATATTTAGCACTGATCAATACTATTAATACATAAATGGTTATAATTTTAATAACTAGTGAGTAGGTGTCAAAGAAGTCAATCATTTTCTCTTATTTCTACTTTTTGACCACTAATATAGCCTTTAATTTCGTAATAGAACCATCATATCTGAGTTTCTTTTTTCATTTCCATTCATATCTTATAAATTTTACTATCTGGTAATAAATCTACAAGTTGTCAAGTATGGTTTGTAGAATAGAATCCATTTAATCATTAATAACCCTTCTCCAGAGGGTTAAATCAATGGACCTTATTGCTTCTACAAAAGTAGAATGATCTTCTTCTACTAAGTGTAAAAATCTGGTCTAAAAGTATTTGGTACTCTAACTCTTTTACTTCTTCTAAGTTCGATGGATTCATCTAATAAATTATCATTCAGTTCATTTTTATAGTTGATTTTCTACATCTTTTATTACAATAGATTAAATTTTAATGATAAAATATTCTCAAAAGACTCAGTGTCTATAAATTATATTATTATATTTACATCTACATTGTTGTGGAATTTCAATATTAAGAATCTATACGCTTTACTATTTTGCACAATTCTTACAATGGCACAATTAAGTGTTCTTTTCTATTTTTATTTTCTTAGATAAAGATAATTGTGAAATTGCGGTTTTACCGCTTGTAGAGATACTCGGAGATATGTCTATGGACCTAGAGGGGGGGGGGGGGGGGGGGTGAATAGGACCTTTTTTTTTTTTTTTTTAAATTCTTTTCGCCTACTTATGCAATTCAACAAGTTTAAGCTAGGTAAGCAAGAACACCTTGGCTTCCAAGCCTTGGTGGGTCCAATCACAAGACTAGCCAGAGATAAGCAATAACCAAACCTAGTCTAAGCATGCATAGGTAAGAAAATGATTCAACTATTTAAGCTACTAACCTATGCACCTTGTGTAGACTTATGAGATTGGATCAATGAGCTCAAGTCTACACAAGTAGTGAAGGTACATCTTGTGCGAGGATGCCTAAAAAGTGCCTAGCATGCATTCCTATCAATCATTCATAATTAAGCAATTTAAACTAACAATGCAAAGATAGAATGTGCTCAAGAACAATCACAAACACAAGGATGTATAGTGGTTCGACTACGTGTCTACTCCACTCCCGGTTCAAGTACTCAACCCCTTTGAGCACACCGGCATTCACTAACGGAGGTTTTAAATGAGGTTCACCTCTCAACCTTTACACACGGAGGTTTTATCGGTTCACCTCTCAACCGTCACCGGAGTTTTGAACCCAGGGCTAACTCTCAACCCAATCGCACGTTTACTCCCGTGTCGGAGGCTCCCCCTTGGAGACTTAGTTTAGGCCCGGCTGACGGACCAAGGAACGGCTAACGTCCCTAAGACGAGCTTGACAAACAAACTCAAATTGGACTCTCAAATGAGACAACTTACTTGTCGAATGAGCCCCTTGTTTAGCGCCGTAATGGGTTGCTTGATCTCCGCTCTCCCGTGCTTCAATCAGCTTCCCTTTGCTCCCTCGATCGTGTCGCCGTTGCGTCGCCAATGCCTCAGCCACATTCGATCAAACACCTTGCATGCGATGCCTTGAAATGCCCAAGGTGCTAGGAGGATGGGTGAATCTCGTACATGGGATGTGGAGGTTGTTCCAACTAGGAGATTCACCTAGAGAGTCTTCTAGAGGTCTTGGACAAAGGATATACCAATGTGGAATAATGTCACACCTCTAGATTTGAGAGAGGAATCAAGTCATCTCTTGATTGCATTTGAATGCCCATACTTGTGTTTGAAACACAAGGGATATGACTTGAACACCTCCTCTTTGAGACCCCAAAAGATGTACAAATGATGTGGGCAAAGGGTTCTCAAAAACTTCTCTGCCTGACCCAAGAATGGAGCTCCATATTTATAGAAAAGAGGCTCCAACGGTCATAAAACGGCCATAAAATGGCCTGCCCCGACCGGTCATGACCGGTCGAACTCCCCTGCTGAAGAACCTCAAGTGTATAGGCCACATATATGGGCCGACCGGTCATGACCGGTCGGACCCCCTCACTGGACAGCCTAAGCCATACTGGCCGACCAGTCATGACCGGTCGGCCCCCTTTGCTGGATGGCTGAAACATGCATGGAAGCCAACACTGGCCGACCGGTCATGACCGGTCGGCCCACCTTGCTGTATACCTTCATTTGTGAAGGCCGACCGGTCCTGACCGGTCGGCTGGCCTTTGTACATCCAGCAGGGATGCTGGCCGACCGGTCGGACCAGCCTGGGACCCCAATGTATTTGCTGATACATGTGTTTCTTCAGCATGTAGTTTAAGGCCAAGGTTAGGGTGTACAAATGGGACACCTAGGCCCTATCTATGATGCCTAAAGGGTTCTAAATATGGTCAAGGTCATCAAGGATACAAAGGGGATAGGTTTTGGTCGAGGTTAAGGCACCAAGGCATCTCATTTACCTGAATCTTCATTCTTGATGCGGCTGGACGTCTTGAGTCTTCGTTCTTCGTCTTCATTGGGCTCAACCGACTCTAGACTTACTGACGTAAGTGATTGACAATCAAGGTGCACTAGTATGCCACGAAAAAGTGCACTAACAAATTGTACCTTAGCTTCGCATCCACATACTTTGAAATATTTCAAGTTTAATCATAATTTATAATTTTTTTAATTAAAATGTTTACATGGAATATTATTTAATAAATGACATGCAATTTGTTGTGCATGATGCCTTACATTTTGACTTTCGCTGCAGAGGCAGTTCAATTTATCGAGAAATCCTAGGGTCAATCGAACCTTGCTGTGATGTTCTTGGTCGACCGAATACTGTTTTTAGTCAGCCTAGACTCTTTGTTGAAAGCTCGGTCGATACCTTAGTTGATGTCGACCGTTGGTTTTGCGCAAATTAGAATATTTAAGGCCTAATAAGATTAGGGCTTTGTATGGACAAATATTTTATCTCAAATGGTAGGGTTTTGTTAAAGGAGAGGGTTTCTATACTTGTAAGACTGGAGAATGATTTTCTCAAGGGATTTAGAATTTTCTAGATGTGTGCATTACAAGGAAAGATCGGTTACATCTGTAATTGAAGAAGGTGAGTAGTGTAAACTCTAAGTTTTGATTATAGTGAATCTTTGTTGCTTTGTGCTTTGATTTTTTTTTGCAAGAGCTTTTCATATAAAAATATTTTGTGTTTTGTGGTTGCCTACTTCATTGTTTGGTTATTCTACTTTATTTAATTATTCAATCTTTATTGAACTTGCTTGTGCAAAGCGCACAGATTGACAGTGGTATTGGATATGGATTTCTAACACCTAGGGTTGATCTGGGTTTGTTGTTTGCTCAGGATTAGAGCCAATTCACTGATAATATAATTAAAATGATTTTCCTTTACAAATTTTAAAGTAAGTCAGATTAATAATTAACATAGAATTTATCATGTAAATTAATGTCTTATTTTGTCTTTCAGTTGTACCATTTTATTGAAATGAATGAGAAGTTATCTTATGAATAATAATTTTTTATTCATAATTAATATGATATAAAATCATTAGAATTATATCTCTTCACATCTGTGTCATCTAATAATTTTAATATTTTTATTTAATTATTTTTTACTTTATTTATATATGTTTTAAATTTTTTTATTGCTTATTCCTACTCATAATTAGATATATTTTAACGTATGTAGAAGAAAGATATAAAACATTTCTTTTCTTCAATATCTACATTTGTCAAATTATATATGTCATTAAGAATTAAATCAAGTATTTTTTTGTGAAGGATTACTAACAAAATTACTTGATTTAGTTATTTATGTTATTTCAAGTTTTTTCATTGAAGTATATAATGAGGACTATTGTCATGCAATTTTGAAGTCTGCATGGTTCTTCCTCGTAGAAATGAGACTCTTCTCTTAGAATATGAAGTCCCTGATTGATGAGCATCAAGGTGGATTGACAGTTATTAGTAAGTAAATAAAAACGCTTATCTTTAAGCTTGTTAATGTTCTATCCATTCTTTCATCCACATCATCTTCGAGATTGAGTTAGCCTTGCTCTTTTGAGCCATAAACTCCTTCATTTTCTCCAACTTTCCTTTTTTCCCTTGTTGAAGGTGTGAGTTTCCCTCTCCTTGGCTCGAGGGGTGGGTGTCTCCCTGACCGAGGGTGTAGGTTTTCTTTTCTTCCCTTCTCCCTAACTCAGTTGTGGGCCCCCCTTATATTTTTTGGGCTCCATGCTCTTTTGAAGGAAATAAAAAGTTCTCGTCTTAAAAAAAGTAAAATATTTTTTAATTTCTTTAAACTTATTTAAAGGAGTTTTTATGAATTTAAACTATACACATATTTCACATTTATTTTTATTTTCATTTTCAACCTTAAAAATTAATTCTTTATTAATCGTAATTAAGTGAATGATAATTCACATATCCTAATCTAACATGTTAAACATCCAAATACTAAATCAAATACATAGAAGAACTAAAAGTATTTTCATTCATAACACTAAGTCTAAAGAGTCTATCATTAGCATATCTCTTGCTATCAAATATACTAATCTTAGAGATTACACATTGCTTAGATTTAAAAACCAATTTAAAACAATTGTTATCCAACATCGAACTAGAGTTGAGATTCTTTTGAAGGTCTAGCACGTGAAACACTTCTTGTAAAAGTTGACATTTTTTCATATGTAAGTTTTAAACTAACATTCCTTTTCCCCATAACCTTATTAATTCATTCCATCTCTTAGTTTTGGGTAAATGAAAAATGCACTTTGATTGGAGTAAAAGTGTTTAATGGCACCAAAATCTATCAATCATTCATTCACATCATTCGCTGCAACTACTTTAGTAATAACCTTTGTAATTTTCTCAACCGCATGAACTTAAGTCTTCTCCTTTTTATCATTATTTTCTGATGGCGACACTCTTTAGCAAAATGACTTTTTTTCCCGCACACAAAACAATTGACATTTTTCTACTATTTTTGTTTATTTTCTTATTTTTATAAAAATGAAAATCCTTACTATTTGAAAACTCAAATTTACCACTTTGTGGACCTTTCCATCTATTTTTAACAAGATATGCCTTAACTACAAATTCTAATTCTATAGATTGTTTCTTATTAGCTTCTTCTTCCATCTAAATGTGAGAAATGAGTTCATCCAATTTCAATTCACTCTTATTTTTAAGAGAATTTTTATATTTTTTCTATTTATGTGGAAGTTTTTCTATCCATTTAGATAAAATACTATGTGCTATCTTTTGTAAGTCATAAACTTGATTTACTATTAGACATTTTAATATCAATATATCACTCAACCACGTAAGTTTTTACTACCCTGCATCTTTTGTTTTGAACTTTTTTCTAAATGTTCACATAAATTTTTAACTGAAGTGTGATGACAATATAATTATCGATTGTTATTACATTTAGAATATGATTACGACATAGATGATCATCTTCTTACCATTCATTTATATTATTCAATAGGAGCAGCAAGTTCAAAAGCCTCAAGACATGAGATTGGATTTTTATTAAATTCCACTTGTTATTGCGATCTCTTAAAGTTTTTTCTATTAAAAAAATTCAATTTTATGGTTATTTATACTAGATGCTATTTAAATCAATTTTAAATAGTATGAGTTGCATTTGTCCTCAACATGTTAAATGATAATTAAGAAATAGTGTAAGTAATGTAAAATGAAGTTGTTGGAATATATTATTAAGAGATAATACAATAGAAATAAAAATAATGACAAGAAATCTAAGAATTAAAGAGTTGGAGCATGTAACTAGCATTTTCTTAAAGATAAATTAGCTCTCACTTACTGATTTGGAAGGAGATCTAATGATGCATTGGGTGGCAACTTTTCTACCTATGGAATACAACGACTCTCCATACAATTAATGGTTTCAGATATGCATGCCCAATCTAGGCCCCAATGAACAGAGACTTGTAATATGCTAGTTTTTCCAATAGGAGAAGATCAATTAAAAAAAATAGAGATATTTTTTTCAATGCTTCTTGTTCGCCTCTTTTAAAAGAGTTACAACTGCACAGTTTGAACTAATCAAATAATATACGTCTCATGCACATTGTGGCTTAACTTGGCACGTGTGGCAAATAAATTTTTCAAAAGCCCCTACACAATTCCCTCTCCTTGGTTTGCTTTACAAACCTAAGGGACGAAGTCTACATATAAGGGCTTAAAAAGCATCTCTCAGTTAAATGTGGGACAAGGAATGTTGCGCAGCACGCCAACAACGCCGATGAACCGAGATTCAATCTCTGGTCTCACCCACAAATGATAAATAGGAAGAAATAACAACTAGAAGAGGAATTCAAATAAACCAACAATCCACAAAACAAATTTTACATGAAAAAACTCCAATAAGGGTAAAAAATCACAGTTGCAAACTTCCACTATGAATAAAACGAAGTTACAAGCAATACACTTACCTTCTCCGATGCTCCCATGTACAGAGATAGCCCTTTTTGCTAACCCCTTCTCACTTTCTCACCTTGGACGTATAGGAAACTTAATTGCATACCTTAATCCTGAATTACACCTCTTTATATAGGAAAACCTGAAAATAGAACCCAAAATAGGAAAGCCCGCAAATCACTTCGATTCAGCTTGGTCTGGCACCCGCTCAATGTAGAAATCCTCCAGCGAGTAATAAGAAAAAAACAGCCGAATATCAGGCCTCCAACCAAACTTGGTTGGACGCTCGCCCTGGGCACCGGGCGCTCGGTCCACTGACCTTTAGGAGCTCGACCACCTCCTGGTGGATTGGCTCCACACCTTAACAATCTCCCACTTGGAGACACATCACTACATGATCCTTCGTCTTCTATGTTCGGAGTGCACCACCTCCCCGTCTTCAAGCCTGAAGACCAATCAAAGCCGAACAGAGCTTTAGCTTCTCCCATGTGACCGCCTTAGTCAACATATCCGCATGGTTCTCACTTGTATGGATCTTCTCCAGGGCAATCGATCTATCTTCCAGTAATGAACGTATGAAGTGATATCTGATGTCAATGTGCTTGGTCCTTGAATGAAAGGATGAATTCTTAGCCGAGTATATTGCACTCTGACTGTCACTATACAAGTTGCAATTTGCTTGCTTCTTCCCCAACTATTTCATAAAATTTTGCATCCACACCATCTCCTTGCACGCTTTTGTAGCTGTAACATACTTCGCTTCTGTTGTACTGATGGACACTATCTTCTATAATTGAGAGACCTAACTGACTGCAGCACTACCAAGGGTAAAGACATACCTTGTTGTGCTTCTTTTGCTGTCAATATACATTGCTAAATCTGAATCCACATAACCTTGTAGCTTGATTTCCGATCCTCCATAACACAGCCCTACTCCACAGTACCTACTAGGTATTTGAGGATCACTTCACAGCTTCCCAATGTTCATTCTCGGGATTGTTTATAAACCTACTAACACCTCCCACTGCTTGAGCAATATTTGGCCTCGTACTAACTATAGCATACATGAGGCTTCCTATAGCTGACACGTATAGGACTTTAACCATGTAAGATTCCGTTCCTCCCGCGTCTTAGCTCCTTGCTCCTTTGAAAGCTTGAAGTGGTTGGCTAATGGAGTGCTAACCGGCTTAACACATCCCATGCTGAATCGATCAAGTACCTTAGCTATGTACTCTGCCTGTGACAAAACTAGCTTCTTATTTTTCCTGTCATGCTTTATCCTCATGCCTAGGATTTATTTTACAGCTCCTAAATCCTTCATGTCAAATTCTCTAGACAACTGTCTTTTGAGATCTGAGATGTCCTTTATACTTGATCTGGCTATAAGCATATCATTAACGTACAGAAGAAGTATGATGTATGACGTATTAAACTTCTTCAAGTAGCAACAGTGGTTTGCATGACATCTCCTAAACCTATTTCCTGACATGAAACTGTCGAACTTCTTGTACCACTGCCTCGGGGCCTGCTTCAGGCCATATAGACTCTTTTTCAGTCTACACACCTTGTTCTCCTTTCCTGGTGCCACGTATCCTATCGGTTGATGCATGTATATCTTTTCTTAAAGGTCCCCATGAAGAAAGGTTGGCTTAACATCTAGCTGTTTTAGATATAAGTCCTCTGTAGCCACTATACTCAAGACCATGCGAATCGTAGACATTTTCATCACTGGTGAAAATATTTCAGTGAAGTCGATACCTGTCTTTTGTAGGAAACCTTTCACAACCAGTCTGGACTTGTATCGCTTCGAATTATCATGCTCCTCCTTCAATTGGTAAACCCAGTTATTATAAAGAGCTTTCTTACCCTTAGGTAAAGTGACTAGCTCCCACGCACAATTGGACTAAAGAGAGTCCGTCTCATCATCCATGGCTTGCTCCCACTTAACCCGTGTATCTGATCGTAATGCCTCTTCAAAACACTCTAGTTCACCATTATCTGTTAACAGTAGATAATGTAAGGATGGTGAGTATCGAACCTTGGGTCTCCTCTCCCGAGTAGACTTCCTCATAACCGGTGTTTGCAGCTCTGCCTCATCATGCTCCTGTGCATGTTCATCTTGTGGCATTGTAACACCCATGTCCAGTAACTCTTCCAACTCTACGAATTCCTTCTCATCGGCCTTATTTTGCTTTTGTTGCAAACTGTCTTCATACATCACTTTTTCATTAAAGACTACATCCTTGCTTTTGATGATTTTTCGGTTCTTTGTATCCCAAAATCGGTAGCCAAAATTATGTTACTCGTAGCCTATAAACGTGCACCTTTTGGACTTTGTATCCAACTTGTTTTTGTGCTCTACATCAATGTGAACATATGAAGTGCAGCCAAACACTTTTAAGGCTCACTTCTTTCCTAGTCCACGTTTCTTCTGGTAACCAAGCATTGAATACAGTACCTGTCTCATTTTCTACTAGTAGTTTCCACTTATTAAATACATTAAATACATCAGATTTGTGCTTTAAGAAATACACCCACAATTTTCTACTAGCATCATCAATAAAGGAAACAAAATAATATGAACCACCAAGAGATGATACCTATGCCGGTCTACACACATTAGTGTGTACAAGCTCTAACAGATACGTCTTTGGAATGCATCTTGTCTTCTTGAAATTTACCCTCTTCTACTTGCCATACACACAATCTTTAGAGAATTCCAGGTCGATTGCCTTCAACCATGGTAGTTTTTCCTTTGACAATAACACTTTCATCTTTTTTTCACTCATTTGTCCTAACCTTTAATGCCATAACTACCCGTTCACTCCAGTTGATGCGACTGCGAGTGAGCTATACGATCCGGAAGTCACATATAAAGTATCTTCCTTTTGCCTCGAGATATCACCAAGGCACCTTTTATAACCTTCCATGCATTGTTCGTGAATGTCGTCACATATCCAGTATCGGCCAACTGCCCCACTGAGATCAAGTTCTGTCTCAAACTCGGTACATGTCTGACATCCTTTAACTTTAAGACAATTTTATCTTTCTAACTTATGTGAACGTCTCCTTTGCCAACAATACTGTACAACTTATCATCACCTAGGTAGACTCTCCCGAAGTCACCTGACACATAATCATGAAGAACTTCTTTTGACGAAGTGGCATGAAACGAAGCACCCGAGTCTATAACCCAAGAATCATTCCGCACATCAAGAGACAAGATCAACGCCTCTGTGTCACTCTCCTTAGATATATTCACTGAATCCTCCCCACCTTGAGAGCTTCCTTCTTGTTTCTTAAGTGCCCTGTAATCACGCTTCATGTGCCTGTTCTTCCCACAATGCCAACACCCGTCCTTGTCTTTCGATTATTTGGACTTATTCCTCGACTTAGAACGCCCGTGTTTATTGCCACATTTGTTCGAAGATCTTTCTCTTCTTTCAACATTTAAAATATTCTTCGAGTCTCCTGAAACTCCTGATGCCTTCCTTTTAGATTCTTCGCTAAGAATTAAACCGGCCACATCATCGAATTTCAAATTCGTCATTCTTGAGGAATTGCTCATGGCAATCACCAAACAATCCCAACTGTCTGAAAAATTAGACAAGATCAATAGCACCCTGACCTCGTCATCAAAAGTGATGCCAATGGATTCCAATTGGCTCATGACTGTATTGAACTCGTTTAGATCTTCAGACATGCTCCCACCATCTGACATTTTCATGTTGAATAGCTGTTTTATAAGATGAACCTTGTTGGATGCCGAGGGTTTCTCATACATCGTAGTCAAAGCTTACATTAATTCTTTTGTGGTCTTTACTTTGGATATATTGAAGGCGACGCTCTTAGACAAAGAGAGTCGGATCGTTTCTAAAGCCTTCCGATCCACTAAAGCCCATTTATCATCTGTCATCTTCTATGGTTTCTTCTCTTTTCCTTGTAGAGGAATATAGAAGCCCTTCTGATACAGATAATCCTCTATCTAGATCTTCCAGAAGGCAAAGTTTGAACCATCAAACTTCTCAATTCTAGTTTTCCCTTCTTCCGTCATCGCTTCCACTTGAACTAAACCAATAGCTTTGATATTAGTTGTTGCGCAGCACGCCAACAACATCGATGAATCGAGATCAAATCTTTGGTCTCACCCACAAATAATAACAGGAAGAAATAACAACTAGAAGAGGAATTCAAACAAACCAACAATCTACAAGACAAATTTTACGTGGAAAAAGCCCAACAAGGGTAAAAAACCACGGGTGCAAACTTCGATTATGAAGAAAGCAAAGTTACAAGCAATACACTTACCTTCTCCGATGTTCCCATGCATAGAGATGACCCTTTTTGCTAACCCCTTCTCAGTTTCTTACCTTAAACGTATAGGAAACCTAATTGCATACCCTAGTCCTGAGTTACGCCCCATTATATAGGAAAACCTGACAATAGAACCCAAAATAGGAAAGCCCGCAAATCACTTTGTGTCCGATCGGGCGCCCGATGGTTGGGCGCCCCCCCAATGTAGAAATCCTCCAGCGAGTAACAAGAAGAAAAAAAAACCGAATATCGAGCGTCCGACCAGACTTGGTCTGGCACCCGCCTTCGGCACCGAGCGCCCGGTCCACTAACCGTCGGGCGCCCGACCACCTCTTGGCGGATTGGCTCCACACCTTAACAAGGAAAACTTTACATATAAAAGACAAACCTTCACATTACTTTTTTCTTTAGATCGTTTAAATGTATTTATTTATTTTTAAATCCATTTATATTTCCAACATCTTTAATAAATGGGCGATCAAGGTTGTTTTACACAACTAGATCCAAATTAATAATTTGATTCATTTAATTGTTAGGGGCTATCGTGGATTTATTTATGATTCTAAAGAATTAGCTTTAGTAAGCAATCTCAACCATATCCATGGCTTGGAAGAAGGATGCCTATAACAAATTAATAAGGCCAAATCAAGGATAAATTGGATCATGCAATTCATGAGATTTTTTTTTTTTTTGGTAGTATGTGAAATGTTTTTTGAACTTAATAGATAGCTTGCATTGCTCAATTAAATTGTTGAAGTGAACCAATATTACTATGAGCACCATAACTTATAATGTTCTGGGATCACAGGAGGATTTCTCATATTTGATACCTAACAAATATTAACTAAAATGAGATGAACTCATTTTTAAGTTGCACCCAAAGATGCCCAAATTTTTTAAAGCAGGAACGCATCTCATTTGATTAGTATGTGGACACACGAAAAGGTAGTAAAAACACTCATCTCTTAACAAGAGATAGCAACTAATAACATGTTCAATTTCACTACATCAGTGCTGAACCCTCTCTAATTACCAAGAAATGAAAACCAAAAAACCCTTTCTTAAATTTTATTACAATCTAGACAAATATCTTTTCTTACAACATCTTCATGTCTTGTAAGGACCATTTTCTTAAATTCAAGTGTCTTATACCACTACACCATTCAAATGTCATTGTTTATACCAAAGACCCCACAAATCCAAGGACTCATCTGCCTTGTTTAAGTCACATGTAAAACCATTGCTAGGAGCCTTTTTCTTCATTCTCTCTTGAGGCCCATTTGAAACTAACCCAAATGCATCTCTTACCCTCTTTAACCCCATCTTCAATCTCTCCTCCTTTTCTTCTCCCAAACCTCCATCTCCATCATTTGCTAATGGTTGGATGGGATCTGTCGACTTTCTTGTGTGACTTGCGTTCGAATTTCCATTCCAAGGGATGTTGAAATCTTCCATTATGAATGAAGGTTGCCAAACAACACGGTTTTCCATTATGGGCGTCTCCGGAATTTGATTCTTTCCGTTGACCAATGCAAACCTATGGGCTTCTCGATCGACCAAGTTGAAGAAGGACTGTATCTCCGGTGAGTTCATGCTCAATTCAGCTTCACTATCATGTTTTTGATCCGTCTCTCGGCTCTTCTCCAGCAGTGACATGCTTGGAAACCTGAAATATAATGAAAATAAACGAATGAGAAAGATCAATCGAGAGGATCTTTTAAGTAATTAGATGAGGAAATGTGCATGGGTGGATGGAGCTTTTGTTTCGCCCAACAAATTGTAAATGTGTGATCCAAACCGTTAGATGTGGTAGGTCCGTCATGGAAGGGCGGTGCTTGTGCCCCTAAAAGTGTCACCCCTTATCATAGAATCCCAACTGCCCAATTTGGCACCCGATATTTAATGTGGACCATTGGATATCTTTTGCCATTTGGATAGGCTGGCTAGAATAATCTGATTATAGGGAATGTTAGGACATGACCCAATTCCTCAAAATGTGGCCAACCGAATTAACGGCTTGTATTTTAAAAGGAGGGTCCCACTTGTACTATTTCCAAGTTGAACGAAAGAAAATAACTCTCTTCACCGATCATCATAACATACAATATGCATAGAAAATGAGTGGGGACAAAATTCCTCTAACATTCTGATTTTAGCAAAGAGTGCTTCAGCCAATTTAAATTTAAGAAAAAACAGCTTTTTTGGAGGTCGAAAATGGCTAAATGACCCTTCCTTTTGTGGGACCCACGTTTTGTCTGCATGAAATCTAATCAGTGTAACAACTTTGAATTAATTAGGCATTTTCTAATGAAATCAGAATAGGGTTTTTGCTTTAAAATTCCTCAATGATTCTGATTTCATCCACCAGCCTTGACTTCTATAAACCTTACTTTTGTTAAGGGTGACATGATTGAAATGCCCTCTTCTTTTTCTTTTTCTTTTTTTCTTTCTTTCCCAAAGTGGTATGGTCAAGCATGGTGGGGCTATATAGTGTGCATTTGACATCTAAATCCAGCAGGTGCACCCGATCGTGGTGCTCGTGCAAACTGAAATCAGGCAAAATCCAATTATCATGTGGACGACACGTGAGTTTTGATATTCTTGGGTTGAGTACATTGTGAGGCACACCTGATTATTTTGTTCATCCGAACAACAGAATGGGGTACTGCACCAATTGAAAGGGTCCCAAAATGCTGGTCCCCACTTTCCCTAATAAAATAAAAAATAGATGAGGGTATTTCTTGTCATTTATCTTTCAAGAAACGCCACTCAAAAAATATAAATAAGGGAATTTCTAAAATGGGGGCCGGGTAATGGTCTCATATGAACCGTTTATAAATAGCTTCGGTGAAAACCATCTCATCTAATATGTGCAGGACAATCCAACCATCCATCAGATGAGTCACCTCATAAAATCCCTAAGCCCCAAAACTCAGCCCTATCTATAAATTAGGTGGGCCAAATAAAAGGGAACAAAGTGAGAGAAGACACCCACCCTTACTTTCACCAAGGCCCACCTGAGTTGCAAAACAGCATGAGTTTTTGCATGACCCTTCACCCAAGCCAAATGAAAGATTTGTACGACCTCGATTGCATATACACGAAATGGAAGATGAGTTTTGAAAAGGTTTTTTTTTCCCTCTAAAACCAAAGCCTATTTGGCAAAATCAGAATTCTTGAGGAATTTTTACCAAAAAAAATTCCATTTTGAAATGCAAATTAAGGGAACTTTTGGATGCATGGAAAAGGAATCCACGTAAAGAAAGCAATTACTCCAAAGAAACAATCTCTGTGAAATAGATGTCTTACTTTTAGCAAGGTAAATGAGAAATGGATAGATTTTCAGAATCAAAGCTTTAGATTTCCATGGAAAGTTCTTCTAGGAGTGATCACTTTTCATCTTCTTCTGACCATAACATCTTCATCAGCCCTATTTTCCTTCTCCACCGTTTGATCACCACGTCTGGTTCATCTCACCTTCGAAAAGTATGAAATCTAATGACGAGGATGAGAACCAAGACCTGCACTTTGCCCAGTGAATTCCTATGATGGTGCCATCGGGACTATCATGATTGCATTTTGCAGCGAAATCGAAGAATGGGATGTGTGACTTTGGAGCTTGCTTCAAGCGAAAGCAAGGCGAGAGAGAGAGAGAGAGAGAGAGAGAGAGAGAGAGAGATGAATACATGTTAGAAGGCTGGAAGAATGATGTAGTTTATTTAAGAGAGAGGTGCGAGGAACTTGAGGCAGGAGTCAGCCGCCCGCATCTTCTACGTCCCACGTTTTTCGCGTGCGATTTGCCTTCCAGAACTTTCTCAAAAGACTGTACTAGGTTCGGTTAGATGTGGCGGGTAATCAAATCAGATGCGGTAGTAGGTTCGGTCCAAAAGATAGATCCATGGTGTGGCCTTGGTTTCAAAATTTAGGTCGGCTAGTATGGACCCACTTAAATCAATCCAATCTAATCGGACTGGCATGGCTTTTAATGGGATTTGTCATGTGTTGACGTCACCAAGTTCTATTGGCCCCACCATAATGTATGTGTTATATCCACACGGTCCATCCATTTTGCAAGATCGTTTTAGGATGTGCACACAAAAATGAGGCAAATACAAGGCTCAAGTACTAGATGATACCACAAAAATCAATGGAGATTGAATGCCTACCATAAAAAACTTCATGGTTACCACAAAAGTTTTGGATCAAGATGATATTTTTGTTTTCCCTTCATCCAGGTCTATGTGACCTTATGAACAGGTCGGATGAAAAATAAATATCATGGTGGGCCCTAGGAAGGTTTCATCTGTAGTTGTTATTGACCCACTGCATGCATTCCATGGTGTGGTCCACATGAGCTTTGGATCTGCCTCTTTTTGCCCTAAAATGATCTCACAAAATGTATGGGACAGTGTGAATATAACATATACATCATGGTGGGGCCCACATAACTTGGTGACCCCAACACAACGCAAAGGTAAGTGGTGGCACACCACGCAATCCAGTTCCGCTCTTAAATAGGGTTTGATTTTGGGTTATATACGAAAATGCATTGACCTCGGACTCAGACTAAGCCTGGGTCGCCGACCTGTGGGACCAGTGGGTGTCACCCAATGAAATTCAGTAACTATTTGGATTATTATTCTTTTGACTTAGGCAGCAATAATGACTCACAACTCTTTTTTTTTTTTTTTTTTTTAAGACATCCCCACCATGCACTCGCACGCCACATGGGCACTTGATCCCATGATCTCAATGTTGAAATAGAGTCCTACCACTGACCCATGGAGCCGGATCGGACCTTCTCACACAATGCTTACCCATCCATTTCTTGTGGGAATTTGGACCCTGCAGACCATAAGCGGGCTGATGCTAATGGAGTATATATTGAAATTACATCCTTTGAATCCGGATCATTAGTAATTTTATTCTTTACTATTAACATTAATAGCTACCATCAATTGGACAATTAGAATACCATCTATGTGAAAACTCAATGGTAATTTCTATATATACCCAACTCAAGCCTGACTGAACTTGAGCCATTAGATAAATACCGAATACCGAATTTTACTGGGTTGTGTCTGAGTCGAAAATTCTGGCGTGATTTTAATTTTAAATGTGGCCAATCCAGCCAGTAAATCCAACCCAACCCATAGCCATAGAAAGAGTTTTTTTTTTGCAAATTGGCGACAGGGGGATCCGACGTATTTCACCACTCACTTGAGCCCACATGTTGGATGGTCGACCGTTCATATTCTACTTCCTATCATAAATAATCTATTGTCCCGTAACCACCCTTCAATGATGATTGATTGTAGCTTTTGATTTTCAGTGGCATGCAATCCATCGAATTCAAGATTCACGTATAGACAGGGGTGGTCACTGATGAAAATCATCAGTGCAGGAGAAGTTTCCTACAATAGAAGAACGAGTAGAAAAATGATAAAGGACCACTTTCAAGTCCCCACACATGTGAGACACATGATGTGGATGAAGTTACGTAACACCCAACTCAAGTAGGGGAGAAGTCTCTTTCTCCTACTCTCAAAACTCAGCATGTGGGCCCCAGTGGGCTAGGACACACTGGATTCCAAGTCTCGATCGAGGAAAAACAAACTCAGAAGCAACCTTGGTGTCATGAATTTCTATTCTCGTAGATGTAGTATGCATGTATGAGATCACTAGCGTTCATTTGGTGGCCCTACTATTCATGATAGGTTGTCCCAAGCTGTACCAATCGAACGATTCTACATTGGAAATCAAATTGCTATCCACATGCAAGCACACATGTCAATAAAGGGGACGCATGTAGGAGATCTGAGCTTTCTGTCAGGTTTGAAATGATGCTTCTATCGATCTCATGTCTGAAATATCATGACCATTTCACTTCTGGGGTGGGCCACAGTGTATGAAATAAACTGACGGTTTAAACCATTTTTCCTGGCTATCCGTCTGTTTTGGATTCTGTGGCCCATCGGAGGTGTGAAATATCTTGATTTTTAGGCAGAATATCTAGAAAGTGTAGCCTACCTGATGCACAGCTAGAAGATCTAAAAAGTGTAGCCTTCCTAATGTACATCACAGGGCCTGCACGTGTTCTATATTAGGATGTGTACCTGAGTGTGGTAATGGGACGGCACCTACGGCTTGGTGAATGGAAGGAAGCGGATTGGCTTGGTGTTCTGCACCCCAGCGACCTTGATGGTATAGTGACGTCACCAAGTTCTGTGGGTCCCACCATGATGTACATGTTATATCCAAACCGTCTGTCCATTTGGAGAGATCATGGTTAGGCTTGATCCAAAAAATAAGACAGATCCAATGATCAAGTGGACCGCACTAGTGCAGAAAGCAGTGGGATATTGAATGTTTACCATTGAAACCTTCTTGGGGGTACTCACAGAAGTTTTGGATCAGTCTTATTTTTGTTTTTTCTCTTTATCCAGGTTTGTATGACCTCATGATCAGATTGGATGGAGTAAAAACATTATGGTGGGCCCTACAAATCTTTTAACGGTGGTAATCATTGTCCCCACTACTATTTATGATGTGTCTACTTGAGCATTGGATATGACTTATTTTTGAGCTCAAGCTCTAAAATAATCTCACCAAATGGATGAACAATGTGGATATAATAAATACATCATTATGGGGGCATGTAGCTTTGATCTTCTTTCAACCGTTTGTATATTCCAAGGCTCACCCTTGTAAAGGCCCCGTACCTACACCAACAAGGTACACTAGCGAGGTACCTCACTGGTGTGAATAGAGTCACTTGCGGCTTTCCCACGATAGGTACTGGACATATCAACTTTGGGGAGCGTTTTCAGCACGGCATTGACGTGGTGAGATTTGATTGATCCAGTCTCATGAATGTGATGTCAGCTCAGCACGTCACTTTCAAGGATGTGGGGCTATGAGGAGCCACCGTGTAGGTTTTATCCATACCATCTGTCCACTTTACCATATCAATTTAGGGTACAAGCTGAAAAATGAAGCAGATTCAAGGCTTAAGTGGACCACACCACGTGAAGCAGTGGTAATTATGACACCTATGGTTAAAACCTTCTTGTAGCCCACTCTAATAGTTAATTGTAGTCCAACCTGCTCATAAGGTCAGCCTATATATAGAGGGAGAGTAAACAAACAATATTAGCTTGATCCTAAACTTCCCTGGCCCCTAAAAAATTTCAGCAGTAGCTGTTAAACTCCTACTGTGTGGTACATGAGCCGTAGGAACTCCTCAGTTTGGGATGGACTGTGCATGTAAAATCAATACATCAATAGTACCACCTCATAGCCCCGTCTGTTCCTAGCCTAGGGATGGCGGTGGGTAGTACCAATCCACATCCCACTTTCAAGGGCAGCTCTCAAGTTTGGCACAGATCAGCTGGGCCAATGGCCTACCCCAGCTTGAGTTCAGTTTGACTCAGTCCACATACTTGATCGGTTGGCTTGGCTCAGCTTGGTCAGCAACTCAGGCCACTCCAACTATTCGAGCCAAGTTCAAACTAAGTTCAATCCAAAAAATAAAAAAGAGGGATTTTGGGGTGCCACTTGATCAGTGTGTGTGTGTGTCTATATATATATATATAGAGAGAAGGGGGGGGGGGGGAGGGAATTCTCACATGGAATTAGTTGTATGTTTAACTAGTTGGCATGTGGGGGCCACTATGGTATTTGTATGATAAAAAAAGATTGTCTCACTATAAAAATAGGATGCTCCAAAACTCAGGACCATCCAACCATGAAAATGTGATGCTCCATGTGAATGTAGAGTTTATAGGTGCTGTTTCATGGTTTCCTATGGTGTACCCTAACTAATAGTTGGATCAACTTGATTTTTGGGTCATCTCATTTTCGTGATGGGATAATCTTAATGGACAGGCAAGATATTAGACAAACATCATGGTGGGCCCCAAATGCCAATTAGTTGGACATAGTTGCTCATGAGCATGAGCATTACTCTTATCTATATATATATAGAGAGAGAGAGAGAGAGAGAGAGAGAGGAATGCTCACCTAGGCACTTATTTCACGACAAACTCGTGAGCACTTTTTCATGGCTCATCTCGCATGATGTGAGTTCAAAATCTAAGCCGTTCATGTGATGAATCACCTCAAAAAACCTTTAAGGCCCATCTTTCAAGTTGATCTAGAATTCAGGTGGGCCACAGTAGAAAGCAAGAGGCAAATCAAGGGAGGAAACTATTTCCTTCTTTCATGGCCCACTAAAGTTTTGGAACAAGTTGAAAGATAGGCCCTGAGGTTTTTTAGGGTGCTACATCACGTAGACGGCTCAGATTTTGAGCTCACGTTGTGTGCGATGAGCCATAAAAAGTGCTCATGAGTTCTCGTGAGAGAAGTGTGCAGGCGAGCATTCCTCTCTCTCTCTCTCTATCTCTCTCTCTATATATATATGAAATGGTACTATAAGGTTGACTTAGTGGGCCCCACCGTACTATGAAACTAGTTGCGCGAGCATTCCTCATGGGAAGCTCCCATGTGCTCGAGCTTAGTGGGCCCCACCGTGATGTGTATCACACATCTACCCCATTAGTCAGATGCACCAGTCTATAGTGGGCCACAGCCTAAAAAATAAGGACAGAGGTCAGCCACACCACATATAACAGTTAAGAGGGTTATCCACCCATTAAAACCTTCATGATCATTCACTGGCCCCACCGAGATGTGGATCACACATCCGGCAGAGACCTAAAAATGAAGCAAATCCAGAGTGGTCCACACTACACGAAATAGTAGTGATTACATGCCCACCATTAGAAACTTTCTGAGGCTACAAAAGTTTTGGATCAGGCTTATATTTGTCTTTTCCCTTCATCAAGGTTCCCTGGATCGGAATAACGTTAAGGAAGGTCAGGGGGAGTGATCTTATCGAAATGATGGATGACAAATAAAAATTATGGTGGCTCCAGCAAGATTTCAAGGGTGGGTGTCATTATCTCCATTGTTCCCGTTAGTGTGGTCCACTTGAGCTTCCAATCTATTTCATTTTTCTGGTTCATACCTTAAAAATGAGCTAGAAAACAGATGAATGACATGGATATATATAAAATACATACATCACGTTGGCGTTGGCCCTACATTGCCCACTCATCAACAATCCACTGCCGGTGGCCGGTGGTGGCAACACCATCAAATCCATGACCGTACAATCAAATCTTGCCAGGTGCCGGGGCCTTCCCTCATCCGCTCCCACAACTTTCAGAAATGCGGACTGGGTGAGGTTGAGGAAGCACCGACTTCAGTGAAGCCATTACTGTGGGGCCCACCTTGATGTATGTGTAGTATATCTACGCCATCCGTCCATTTTCCCACCTCATTTTAGGCCCATGCCCTAAAATGAGCTGGCAAAATAAATGAGCGGCATGGATACATAACACATACATCGAGGTGGGGCCATGTTGGCCGACCCACTGAAGTGTGTGTTTCCCAGCCTCACCGAATCCCTGTTCAACTTTGAAATGCTGATTAAGACATAGCTTGGGGCCAACTGTATGGTATGTATGTTTTATCCATGTGGTAATTCATCCATTTTGGCAGCTCATTTTAGGGCATGAGCCCAATAAGCATATCTAAAACTTAAGTGGACCACCACAAGAAACAGTGGATGATAATGTCTATTGAAACCATTGAAACCTTCTTAGGCTAACAAAGATGTTTATTTGATGTCCAACAGTCACACAGGCCCGCGTGAAGGGAAAACACAAATATAAGCTTGATCCCAAACTTTTGTAATAAAAAAGCTTTCAACAGTGGGCCTTCCATTTCTAATGTTTCATGTGGTGTGTTCCACTTGTACTTTGGTTATACTTCAATTTTGGGCTCATGTCTTAAAATGAGTTGGCAAATTGGATAGACGGTGTGGATAAAGTACAAACATCACGGTGGCCCTTATGAAATCATAGAATGATGTATTATGTAGAACATGGAAACATTCTGAACATGGCTGGACCAAAAGAAGGCCAAATGGAGGTAGACGTAGTCTGTTAGATCTCTACCTAGTCTAACGTAGGGCATGACATAATTAAGATAGAAGTGTCCAGTTCGAAGAAATTTATTCCGAATACGGAGAAATTACCGTTTGAAGTGTGAACCGTAATTGACAATAACTTTTTATTAAGATATTATTATGGTATGCATGACCTATCAATCTTTACCGTAATGGGTCATCCGGGGTCAACCAACCCATAAAATGAGCTGTGTCCGTCCGTTTAACGAGAAAACATATGATTCCTGTTCAAAATTAGAATATAAGAAAAAATTACTATTTTTATTAATTTCAATTTTTGTCATATTTTCTTATTTTTAGAGTTTACATTTTTATCATTTTTAAATATTAATTGTAATAATGGTAAGAATGCTTCAATAAAGTTAATTTAGGATTTTCTATTTTTTACAAAAACATGCTATTTTTGGTAAGTTCTATTTTAGTCGAATTGATACCTCTATTATGTTAGAATTTTGCTGTTTTGGTAATTATGAATTATCGTTTATTTTTCTAAAAGTGTAATTAAAAAGAAAAACACATGGGACAATTATTCAATAAAAATATTCGAGTTCTCCTCTTCTTCTTCTTCTTCTTCTTCTTTTAATTCAAGAAATTACCGTTTGAATTTAATGCCTTTATTATTTAGGAAGATGGTGATCTCCTTCATTATTATTTCATAATCTTCCTTGCATCATAACACAGGTGACCGTGCAATCGACAGGGGATGGATGGTGTGCATACAGCGCAACATCTTCCTAAATAATAAAGGCACTATATACAATATAATGGGGCCCACAGAAGTTGGTGACGTCACTTCAGTGCCGAGATAGCTAGTAAACCTGTGAGTAGCTAATCCGCGTCCCCGCACCGGTATGCAAATATCATCTGAAATCATACTATCCATGTACGTGAGCCTGCACAGACACTTACACATACAGCCCCATCTTTCATGTTATCTTCTCATGCGTGTAGGACATCAGAGCCGTGCAAGAGACGACTCACACCATAAAGATTACGCCAGCTAAAAATGGGGCCCATCCACCTTTTCGGCTAACCATGCATACACGTTGAGGCAGATCATCAATTTCAATTGAGTTTGACAATGTGAGCTGCACTATCAATGGGCCCTCCTGATCTTTTTTCTAGTTGATCTTCATGGCATGGCCCACCTTTTGAATGGATAAGATATTCTACTCAAGTCAGACGCGTACGGTACGTGCTTGAGTGAAAATAGGGACGTATTTGTCATTTTAACAGAAGATTTGGACACAACTGACAACTGCTATTGTTACCACGTCAGCCTTGCGTTTGCCAAACACTTATGCTATCAGAAAAGGAAACGTGATAAACGCATGATACCCGATTTTCTACAACGCGTGTAGAATAAGTTCATTATACAACTCCTTTTTGTTGGGCCCATCGTATTTTTTTTATGTCATCCAAGACGTCCAAAAGGGCCTACGCACTATGAAATTCGGACGCCTGAAAAATTAGCTCGATCCAACCCTAATGCAAGCTACCATTAAATCTGATTTTTTTTGGATGGTTCTTATTGATTTCTATGGTGTGGCCCACCATGTTGTTTTTATGTGAAATAACCTTCGTATCAAGTGATTCTGATCATGATAATTGGATTTATCAAAAAATTCAGGTCTACACAATCATCGTGTAGACCACCCTTTAGAAAACAATGAAAAACCACCCAACGCATTCAAATTATTTTGGTGGTCCACATGATGGTTGGATTTATCTGACATTTTTCCTGTCCCAATAACACCTCTTTAGATCATACTCTAAACGTTTGTACACAAAGCTTATTCTACGAAAGGTTGTAATATATCCGTCCTTCAACACAATCATATTAAATGACGAAAATGCCCGTTCGACTTTTCTTTTATTGTGTTCACACTGTAAGTACCAACTTTAGTTAAAATTGGTCGACAAACAAATTTGGTAGGCCACCGCTATACATTGAATAAGATCATAAAGTAGTGGATTGATTTTGATGGCGATGACTGGGCCATCTTAGTTTCCAGCTCAGGATATCTTTATAGTGAGACCCACGTTTTTCACGGTTAAGATTCTATACGAAGCAGGGAATGTAGTGGTGGAAAAGCTTTGTGTTCATGTATGAAGTTGGAGGTGCACGAAGTTGGATTGTGTCCTTCCTGGGTTTGTACTGTTTCAATAATCACTATTTAGTGGGCCCCACATAAAGAAAGACGTTGGATTATTTCAATAGATGGGGAAAAGGTGATTTCACATTTTCCTTCTTTTCTTTTTCTTTTCATTTTTGGCGCGGGATTGTTTGGCCGTTAGGACCATTGCTACTCCCATGGGACCCACTCCGACGAGCTTTCTGACGTGTATCCGACCACATTTTCTCCATTCCAATGAGCTTTCTATGACAACCAAATTTAGATTTAAATTAGGATAATAGTGGCTTTTATTTTTATTGATAGGTATCAATGATGAGAGTTTGTGAAAGAGAGAAGGGTGTAGTGGTTCCTTTATAATTATTTTTATATTTTTTTTTATGGGTATAAAATGTGAGAGTTTGTGAAGGAGGTGAATTTTGTAACTGAAAGAATGTTGTAATGGATAAATTTTGAAATGAAATAATGTTGTAATGGATAAATGTGATAAATGTTGTAACCAATGAATGTTCTAGTGGAAGAATATTGACATGGATGAATGGGCATAACTTCATCACTCCATGTGGGTTGCAGGTCCCACAAAAAAGGACACATTTTTAGACAATCAAATGTTGTCCAAATGAGGTGTTCCAAAGCCATATGAAAATTCATTAAATTACCATTTCAACATCAGATGCCGGATGTCATGGATGTACATCAGGTGGTCCCACATACAAATCGAGGCAAAAAATACGTTGTCAACAACTCATCATGTGGGCTATACATTCAAGGTTCCATGACTGGCCTATCCAATACTTTGGACCGGATCACCTACATGGTGGGGCCCATCTAATAAGCAACTACATGTTGTGCACACATGCCAGTGTGTGAAGAGTTTCATGTCCTGCTCACTATATCCCAAACTCTCTTCGAAATGCATGATGCGATTGAGAAGCTCCTAATCTAGAGAGAGGATAATGGAATTTTTCAGAGTGATGGGCACTCTCTTGAGGCTTGGACTGATGAACGTGTTGTGTTGTTGGGATAGGAGGGCCGGTAGTGGAAGCAAAGCCGAACACAAGCAACGAATTGAATCAAACAAGCAAGACAATGCAAATACAATGCATGCAATCACCCACACATAGACAATCCAAATTTAATGTGGAAAAACCCCTCACGGGTAAAAAACCACAGCACAAAGCGACACAAATCCACTATAATATCAGAAGTTACAAGAGATGGAACCCAAGACCCCAAAACCCAAGCCCACAAGAGAAATCCAAGCTAACCTAAGAAGAAAACCCTCTTCTTCAAGCTCTTTCTCTCACCTAGAAGCTCTCTTAATCCCCTTTGCAACCTAGGATACCTCTAATCCCGTAGTACCATCCTTAAATAGGCATAAAGCCGGATTGGAAACCTTTTTGCACAACACCGCGCAAGAAACCAAACCAAGTTGTAATAGGAAACTGTTGACCGGTCGTCGTCTTCCCCCCCCCCCCCCCCCTATAGGCCAGCCGGCCGAATGACCCAAAAACAAAACAGCAGCAAAGCTGCTTTGATCCATTGTGACTGGTCGATCGGTGGTCCCTGTGCAACTGATTTAAGGCATTCGTTTTCCAATAAACTCCTCTACGATTCAAATCATCATACACCACCTTACCACGCACAACCTCTACCTCCACTTTGTCATCATTATAATCCTGTCGCTTCTCGTGCCCCATCGACTTTATCTTTGCATCTTCACACGCTTTGTTGCTCTTCCCATGTGGCCTTTTTCTCTTGCCACATACAAGCAACCGTGGATCCTGCTGCCGATCCCGCAGCTCCACAATAAATTTTTCTCCCGATCACCTTGTAAAGATTATAGCACCTCCGTGGCTTGATCATCACGAGTGCTCCCTACACCAATTTACAATACCGATCACAGCCGATGAACCTGCACCCTTTCACCTCGAGTGCACCAAGAGATATCACATTCATCTTCATCTCAGGGACATGCTTCACACTTTTAAGGATCCGTTCAACTCCATTGAACATCCTTATGCGCACCGAACCAATCCCTACCACATTGCGAGCGTAACCATCACCCACAAACACTGATCCACCATCATATTCCTTGTATGACATGAATGAACTCCGGTCAGAAAATACATGACATGATGCACCTGAATACAGTCAATACATTACAACCATCACCACCGTCCTCTACGGTATTGATTCCTTCCCTAGAAAAATCTCCAGATTTCTCCCGCCTTTTTTCGGGAATAGAACAATCCCTCTTCACATGCCCTACTTCCCCAAAATTCTAGCATCTCACCTTGTGCCTCAACTTGTCCTTTAATTTAGATCTTGATGAAGGTGATCCTCCACCCCGCTCAGAATTCTTCTCCCTCATAACCAATGCCTCATCAATAGAGGGACCCACGCTGCCGCTTTTCCTTCTCATCGCTTTTGCCTGAAGGGCTGAGATAACGGTTTTTACGCTAATAGTCTCCCTACTTGCGCACAAAGAGTCCTTGAGCGACTCGTATGATTCTGGAAGAGAATTCAACAGGATAAGCTCTTAATCCTAATCCTTCATCGATTAATCTACATCCATCAACTTACAAATACACCTATTGAAATTGCTGATATGGCTCTCAACATTGGCCCCCTCCGTCATCCTCAAATTGTACAACTGAAGCTTCAAATATATGCGATTTTTTAGAGATTTTTTTGCGTAGATATTTTCCAACTTCGCCCATGTTTTAGCCGCAGTTTTCTCTTTCATGATGTTATATAGGACCTCATCTGCCAGGCACAATTGGATTGAGACATTAATCTTTTCATTGATCTTCTTCCACTCTTCTTCTTTCATAGCTTCTGGTCGCTCTCCAAGGAGCGCATCTTGCAATCTTTGTTGAACTAGAAGGCCTTTCATCTTCACCTTCCAAAGTTTAAAATTATTTTGCCCCGAATACTTCTTTATGTCGAACCTCATGCTCGATGCCATGCTCTTGTCTCAGATTCGAATTTCTGCTACACCCCAACGATCGCTCCAATACCAATTGTTGGGATAGGAGGGCCGACAGCGGAAGCAAAGCCAAACACAAGCAGTGAATTGAATCAAACAAGTAATACAATGCAAATACAATGCATACAATCACCCACACATAGACAATCCGAATTTAACATGGAAAAATCCCTCACGGGTAAAAAACCACGGCACAAAGCGACACAAATCCACTATAATATCAGAAGTTACAAGATATGGAACCCAAGACCCCAAAACCCAAGACCATAAGAGAAATCCAAGCTAACCCAAGAACAAAACCCTCTTCTTCAAGCTCTTTCTCTCACCTAGAAGCTCTCTCAATCCCCTTTACACCTAGGATACCTCTAATCCCATAGTATCATCCTTAAATAGGCATAAAACCGGATTAGAAACCTTTTTGCGCAACACCTCACAGGAAACCAAGTTGTAATAGGAAACTGCCGACCGGTCGTTCGGCTGGTTGGACCCCCCTACCGACTGGCTGAATGGCCCAAAAACACTATAGCAGCAAAGCTGCCTTGATCCATTATGACCGGTCGGTCAGTGGTCCCTGTGCAACTGATTTGAGGCGTCCATTTTCCAACACTTGTGACACTTTGGGAAAAGTGAGTTCACTCTTCGTAGCTTTTCTTTTCCCTTTAAAAAATCTGAATGTAGTGTTGTGGTTTCTTAGGATGCATCTGTTAGTAGGATGTATGAAAACCATTATTTATTGTCGGAAAGCCATTAGCAGCTTTATGTATTATGCTACCTATCAAAAAGAAAAAGAAAAAAAAAGCTTTATATATTATGCTATTGAGAATACAGAGGTGTATTCTATAACTATTTTTATTTGTTGGCGATGATTATTACTCTACACCTGAAAGTAGGATTGGAAAGCTTTGCTACTTGCAAAGTAATCTGCAGATGCCAAAAAAAAAGCACCTCACCAGTAGTGGTGCAACTCGGGCGGTTGGGTTGGGTTGAGGGTCAACCTGAGCCTAACCTGACCTCAATAGGACCCAACCCACAACTCGACCTGACTTGAATTCCAACTTGAACCAACTTGAATTCTTCTATACTCAACCTTAAACCAACTCAAATAAATGTGATTATTTTCAACCCAACCTATCCCCACCAGAATTCGTTTAACCCAAATCGGGTTGAAGTTGCCAACCCTAAGCCAACCCAAGGACCCTGACAATCCAACCCAACCTGACCCTAACCCAATCGGGGTGCATGATTGGTGGCCTAATTGTTTCAGCTCTTATGTGAAATGCGCATAAGTTTACCTGGAAATGCCTCTTTGGAAACATGGTTTGCAGGTGCTTCCAAAGATGACACAGTGACAAATAAGATGCACTAGTATTCCATAGAAAAGTACACTAACAATCTCCCCATTTGTTAATTACATGATAAAAACCTAACCTAAAACCGTGTTATGCACCATGCCGATGACACTACCTAAACACAAATACATTATATGTCAAAGGAAAATAAAAATTACAAATCGAAATACACTAAGACATGTAACTAAGCAATGCTCGCCTTGATTGCTCCCCTATAATCTGTCAATCCTGCAACATAAAACAAAAAAACATGTTTTGATGGGACTTGATTTTTCTCTCCATTTCTATAAGCAATTGACAAACCAATCTCTCCCCCTTATTGTCAGCAATTGACAAACCAATCTCTCACTCTTATTGTCAGCAATTGACAAATCAATCTCTCCCCCTTAATGATATATCAATTAAATAAAGGGAATGAGAGATTAGAGTGTCGCAGTTATAACTATAAAAATATCCTAACTAAAGAGAGTATAAGGTGCATGAACATTAAAACATAGAGCATGCATGAGAACATGATTAATAACAAAATGTACTTATGTTAGCATAGTTAATCATGCATAATTAGTCATTCTTAAGACATATATTAAAGCATTGAAAGGTCAGGGCTTATAGCCCAATCAAGTAACCTCTCTAATTTATGTATGTCACGACCAAAGCAAAGATTAAAATGCAATTAAGTATAAAATTCAACAAGATTAACTAATCCAAGCAGGGTGAAAGTTTAGCAACAATTATATCAAAATAAAACATCGGCTAAACTATCATTAACGGGCTAATAAAGCTAGAATCCTCTTATATACCCCTAAATGCAAAATGAGGCTAAGAGAGAGAGAGAGGTGTGTGGAACTTGAGGCAGGAGTCATCTGCCCACATCTTCTACGTTTCACATTTTTCGCGTGCGATTTGCCTTCTAAAACTTTCTCAAAAGATTGTACTACCCCTCTCTCATATCCAAAATGGCAAATATATCAATAGCTTAGGCCGTTTTGGTTGGTGGGTGGATTAAATGGGATGAAATCCCATTACATGGGAATTACACCATTATTGCATAATGATTGCATGTCTACAAATACCGTGGCATTTAGACTAACCAATCCGTACGTTTGGGATTTGATTTTTCCTATGGAAAAACACTGCATTGAGCTAAACCATGTTTGGTAGATAGCGATGGAATTGCAATCAACGGAGCATATTCATAACTGACACTAGTTACATGCACATGTATACAACTCAAATATAACATGTACAGGGTGTATATGGTTGGATTGTATAGATAAAACACGTGCATCAATGTGAGATCCACATATGTAGTTGATTTCAAAATCCACCAAAAATCCAATAAACGACTAAATGCAATTCCATCCCACTTTATTTCACCCCTTTCCATCGACTCCAGACCCGGTATGAAATTTGCACAAGACCCGATGCAATTCCATCCCATCTGATCCCACTTAAGCCCATGTAACAAATTGGCCTTAGCAAACCGGGTACGGCTGTAGATGGGTCAGGTCAATGTGGTGGGTAATCAAATCAGATGCGGTAATAGGTTTGGGTCCAAAAGTTAGATCCATGGTGTGGCCTTGGTTTCAAAATTTAGGTCGGCTAGTATGGATCGACTTAAATCAATCCAATCTAATCGGACTGCCATGGCTTTTAATGGGATTTGTCATGTGTTGACGTCACCAAGTTCTATTGGCCCCACCATAATGTATGTGTTATATCCACATGGTACATCCATTTTGCAAGATCATCTTAGGATGTGTGCACAAAACTGAGGCAAATACAAGGCTCAAGTACTGGATGACACAACAAAAATCGGTGGAGATTGAATGCTTACCATTGAAAACTTCATGGGGACCACAAAAGTTTTGTATCAAGATGATATTTTTGTTTTCCCTTCATCCAGGTCTAAGTGACCTTATGAATAGTTGGATGAGAAATAAATATCAGGGTGGGCCCTAGGAAGGTTTCATCTGTAGTTGTCATTGTCCCACTGCACGCATTCCATGGTGTGGTCCACATGAGCTTTGGATCTGCCTCCTTTTGCCCTAAAATGATCTCGCAAAATGCATGAACAATGTGAATATAACATATACATCATGGTGGGGCCCACATAACTTGGTGACACCAACACAACACAAAGGTAAGTGGTGGCACACCACGCAATCCGGCTGCGTTCTTAAATGGGTTTGATTTTGGGTTATATACTAAAACGCATCGACCTCGGGCTCAGACTACTAATGAAATATAGTAACTATTTGGATTATTATTCTTTTGACTTAAGCATGCAGCAACAATGACTCACAACTCTTTTTTTTTTTTTTTTTAAAGACATCCCCACCACACACTCTCACGCCACATGGGCACTTGATCCCATGATCACTTGATCCCATGATCCCAATGTTGAAATAGTGTCCTACCACTGAGCCATGGAGCTGGATCGAACCTTCTCACACAGTGCTTACCCATCCATTTCTTGTGGGAATTTGGACCCTGCAGACCATAAGCGGCCTGATGCTAATGGAGTATATATTGAAGTTACATCCTTTGAATCCAGATCATTAGTAATTTTATTCTTTACTATTAAAATTAATAGCCACCATCAATTGGACAACTAGAATATCATCTATGTGAAAACTCAATGGTAATTTCTATATATACCCAACTCAAAGCCTGACTGAACTTGAGCCATTAGATAAATACCAAGTACCGAATTTTACTGTGTTGTGTCTGAGTCGAAAATTCTGGCGTGATTTTAATTTTAAATGTGGCCACTCCAACCAGTAAATCCAATCCAACCCAACCCATAGCCATAGAAAGAGTTTTTTTTTGGCAAATTGGCGACCTGCGATCCGGCGTATTTCACCACTCACTTGAGCCCACATGTTGGATGGTCAACCGCTCATATTCTGCTTCCTATCATAAATAATCTATTGTCCCATAACCACCCTTCAGTGATTATTGATTGTAGCTTTTGATTTTCAGTGGCATGAAATCCATTGAATTCATGATTCACGCATAGATAGGGGTGATCACAATCATCAGTGCAGGAGAAGTTTCTTATAATTGAACAAGCAGAAAAATGATAAAGGACCACCTTCAAGTCCCCACACATGTGAGACACATGACGTAGATGAAGTTACGTAATACCTGTTGGGGTCCCAAATAGTGGACATTCTTAAAATAAGTCGAGTAACCATATACCTCCGAAGAAATCATGCAAGGAACACCCTCTGGCGCACGCAAAACGAGGGTGTACGTGACTTTCCTAGACTTAGCCAAGATTCCTTAGCGGACCCCGCTGATCACCGTGATCAGAATTGTCCAGAATCAGACCCGTAACTCCTTTGTGATTTATGATGAACAGTGGAAGTGGTTGCACAACGAAACGGGCCCCACAAACCCTCCAAAAATCAAAACCCAATCGATGGAGCCCACATTTACGTGTCCGACGCACCTTGAAATCCGAGCAACCCACTCATCCAACGCACCCTTAAAAACAGCACGTCGGCCCGCCATTTCGCGAAGGCCCACGCATCCAACGCACCTTGAAAGCTAATCAACGCACCCCATAATCAATGGACGGTTAAGAGACGGGTTCCAGATGCGTAGAGCCTCACGCACCCGACAATTAAACCCCACGCACCCGTATGATTTTCGGACACCTGCAATCAAATAAACAGGTGCGTTGAGGACATTTGACGGATGCGTGATACGTGGCAGCTTCCTATTGGCCGACTTCACCTATAAATACCCCTCGACCTGCTCATTTACCAGACCAGAGAGAAAAGAAAGGGAGCTGCTGCCGTTGGAAACCCAAAGATCCCGCCGGAATCCTTGCCGGAACACCTCTACGTCCATCGGAATCCTATTTTCGGGCGCGGAACCGTTGTTAAGGTCTGGATTTCATATATTTAAAACGCACCTGTAAAAGGGCCTCACGCATCCAAAGATCTCACGCATCCAAAAGGACACCACGCATCCGTCAATTCAGTCCCCACGTAATTCCAGCAAAAATCAAAATTGGTGAAAAGAACCCAACGCACCCTGAATATGCACCAACGCACCCTTAAATTCGTCTCATAAGCGACATTGAATTGACAGGTGCGTGCAGCCCCCACGCACCCGTAAATCAGATCACACGCACCCAGAAATCAGCCAATTGTAGATCATGTTAGCAGGTGCACCGGGCTCACTTTTGAGTATTTTCAAGGACTACTGGAGCCGGTCTTGGGTATTTCGAGCATTCCGGACGCAATGGGACGGCCAAACGAACGTTTCGAGAACTCTAAATGAGCAGAATCGAGCATCTTCAAGACTTAACCCTATCCGACGCAATGAACGGGATAACTTCCCGGAAAGGAGTCACCAACATCTAGAGCTATGCAAATATGCTGATATTTACGTTCACTGCAAAGGTATGATCCGATTTGTGCTAAAGCTAGACCAGCAGGGCCTTGATTACCACAATGAAACATGCTAAAGAGTTTCAATCCTCTACAAAATAATTGCTCAACTGCCACAACACAACAGTCGATGCCCTACCCATTTAAACGGTATCCGCCGGTTAGACTGCGCAGGTACACATAACTGTAGAACGGACTTCCCGAGGTCACCTGTCCCTACATTGACAGGCGCGGGCCTAGAGTCGTCCATCTCAGTAATAAACCCTGACAGTCCTAACCCGGGTCTCTGGCCAAAATATGGGACATAGACATCTGACTAACACAGAAGTGGTTCAGTATACAGCAGAACAAATATAGGCCCCATGGCCATAAACTCTAAAAAAAATCCTAGTCCCTGCTGGTTAGTCTTTTGCCTTCTAATCAAGGATCATCGATCATTCGATGTAATTAAGGGCTTGTGCCAGATCACGGCTTGGAATGTACAAGATCTCAGAATCTCTGGAATAAAAATTCGCCTTGCGATATCTCTTCGTGTGTATCTTTTGTGAATGCTTGTGATTGTCTATGAATGTTTCTATTACTCAGAACCCCAGAGCAACTAAACACCACATTCCAGAGAACGTTCCCCGCGGTCCATTCTCTAGTTCTATCAAACTGGCGACTCTGCTGGGGATCGAACCCAGAATCTCTGGTTAGCTTTGAGTATAAAAACACTCTAAGATTAATCCTTTGCAAACACGAATTTACGCATAGGAAAAGTTACCGCAGGGCGTAATGTTTCGGCGCCCTCGGGCGTCAAACTGGCGACTCTCAACGGGAACGTTCTTCCCTTCATCTTCAAGGCAACAGACATTTAAAAGGTTTTCGAACCCACACATTCCACAATTACACGTATTTGTCTCCGTCTTGCTTATCCCTGTCGGTTTATGCACTGCGATCGAATGGGCTCATACTCCCGATCGTATTTGTGAACTGTTTTAACGATTTTTATGACACTACAGAATTAGCAAGATACTAGGACAAACGAAAGAAATGGCGTGCTCAATGACCAGTTTGTGCACTTCCCTCGCCGCCGGAGGCTTCAGCTTCCCTCGCTTTACCTCGACCACGACAACTGCCTCTAGTTCAGGATGGCAATTGGTCGAAACACGCCGACAAAAGAAAGAACAGAAGAAAGCAGCTAATTTAGCAGCATATACGAAAGCGGATGTCACAAAACCTCGCCCTACAAATAAGAGACAATGGCAGCCAAAGCAGGGGCAGAAGACCCTTATAGGCAGGAGGGTTACGCCGGCAGAACCTGCGACGCCCGCAATAACAATCGAGCAGTTCCCGCCGCTGCCCAAAACCTCTCATACCCCACAAAGAACCACCGGGCTCGTAAAAGAAAAGCCCAAGTCCACGACGATCGTTATACCAAGACAAGGACCGGTCCGGGAAATCCAGTTGGCACAGGTAGTGATGGTGCAGGTGGCCGCAGAGGCAGAGGAAGAACTGTACGAGACAGAAGAGTTACCTCCGTTACAAGATCAGATCGACAGGTTGGTAGAGGCTAACCGTGAGACAAACAAGCGAATGAAGGCCATCCAGGAGGCCTTGACTACTCTGATAACACAAAATGCTGCCAGAAGTGCCGCGCCACCCACCCGCCAGTCGGCGGAGGAATCTCAAGGCGTAGCAGAAGGTCCGGTTTAGCCAGAGCCGCCCATCCAACCCAGAGTCATACCGGTAGGACGCGCACCGCTCTCCACATCTCACGTATCACGAGAAGAGCTATCCCAAACGATAACCCATATGATGCAACAGGAAAAGGAGAAAGAAAGGAAAGGTAGCTACAAATATCGGGTTCCATACCCACCAGAAGTAGAGGAGGTATCATTCCCGGCCAACTTTAGATGCCCGGACTTCGGAAAGTTCGACGGCAGAGGGTCGCCGGAGGAGCACATCACCCACTTCCTGACTACACTGGGAAACTGGTCTGCAGTCCCGCAATACTGCATGCGGCTATTTGGGTCTACCCTGACAGGAAAAGCCTTCCAATGGTACATGTCACTACCAGCCGGCTCTGTGAGAACGTGGGAGCAGATGCAAGATGCCTTCATCTCAAAATTCTTCGCAACAGAGAGAGAAATCTCATTAACAGACCTTGCGATGGTCAGACAGAGAAATGGTGAGCCAGTTGAGAAGTTCATCGACCGATGGGGAACCACAGCAGCTCAATGTCGAGAATTACCCAGCGAAGGCGAGCAGATGAAAATGTGTCTAAGGGCCTTAGACCTGATGATCTCGTATGGACTGTCAGGCAACACCTTCAACTCTTTCCACGAATTAGCGACAAAGGCACACTTGGTAGAGGAAGCAGCATCTCGAGTAAGCTTCAGGCCCGAGAAACAGAAAAGAGAGACAGGAAGAGTAGTTGAGACCCACCAGATCGACAGGAGCAGGGACCCGAAAGACCGAAAACGTCCCGCCACGAATCATGAGACAGAGGTAAAAACGACAGATGTGCCAGATAATGGTAAGAGGCCCTATGTGCCCAAACGTGTATCTATAGCCGAAAGAGAAAAGGCGAACGGCCCCTACACATTCGACATGGCCGATTTAGTTCCGATCATGGAACAGTTAATCGAAGAGGGCCTGATACGCCTACCAGAGCCGATTCGTCCCCACGAGGTCAAACGAACGAATGACCCTAAATACTGCAAATATCATCGATGCATCAGCCATCAGACGGAAGATTGCTTTTCCCTAAAGGGAAGGATACAGCGATTGATTAACCAAGGGGTCATCAGCATGAAGGCACTTGAGACAGTGAAGGAGGCAGTCGGGGCAATCTCAACAGTCCCGATAGAAGGAGAAACCGGCCGATCAACCCTGCTCCCCAAGCCGAAGGAACCATGGACCCCCGCCAGTAGCAAGAAAAGATCTGAGAACGGACAGAGACTCGTGAGGCAAAGGAAGAACAGAGGGGGGAAGTCGCAGGGGCAGGGGCAACTCAGGACGATCATGGCCCGCTGCGGAATGGTGTCGTTCGCCGAACAAGCATCATCTGAAGAAACGCCGCAAGTAGTAGAGAGGGAAGTTGACGCAGTCATCCTACGGTCAGGAAGGCAAATGCCTGACCGTACTCTCCCCAGATCAGACAACACGATACCAGAAGACGGTACCCCTGACAGATCGCAGGAAAGATCTCGCATGCAAAAGTCGAAAGAAAAAGTCGTCGAAGCTGCTACCAGTCAGCCAAACCCTAGGCCAATGGCATATGACATTGTATCACACCTACGAAAGGTTCCCGCCCACTTGAGCATATACGATGCCCTGTGCCTCTCAAAAGTATACAGGGAAATGTTAATCAACGCCTTGCTTGACAATGAAATCAGGGAGGTCACGATAATAGAAATAGAAGAAGAAATGAAAGATTCAAATAAATTTTGGGAAGGGTATATGCCGGTGTCGCAAGTTATGCCTATCAATCACCCTTCGACCATCATGTTCTCAGAAGAAGACCGCACGATAGAATCAACAGACCATAACCGTCCACTAATGGTCACAGGAATAATCAGGGATACCGAGGTCAAGAGATGTATGCTGGACGACGGGTCGGCTGTAAATATCATGCCCTTGAGGACATTGCAGACGCTAGGTTACATGCAATCGGCGTTGCGCCCAAGTTTTATGATGATTCAAGGTTTCAATCAAGACAGCCAACGTACACTCGGGTCAATTACGGTAATGTTAGAGATCGAAGGACTGACCACAAAAGTGACGTGTCAGGTAATCGATGCGGTGACGACATACAACCTCCTTTTAGGAAGGCCTTGGCTTCACCAAAATCGCATAATCCCCTCGACATATCACCAGTGTTTTAAATACAGCAGAGACGGAGTTCAGTACAGGGTAACGGCGGATTCAAAGCCATACACAATAGCCGAGTCATTTTTAGCCGACGCAAAATACTACAGCTCGGCCGACGGCAGTGAAATCAGCGAAAGGACCGAGGCATCAGAGAAGGGGCAGAGGGTAAAAACTAGAGCAGAGCAGTTGGCGCGGGGAAGTGAGCCTCAAACTGCCACCCAGGGGAGGTCCCGACATCCTATGGAGAGTCACTCTCGGCCAATCACGAAGAAATTTTATGTGATACCGCAACATTTACGTCAGCCAGGGCAGTCTGTGTTAAAACTGATCTCAGACCAAGACATGAGCGTGCTCAAGTCCAGCTTCAACGTACCGGTACCCAAGATGGGAAGAACCAAACCCTTTCCGAAAGCTCCAAGTTAGTTCATCGTGCCGTCAAGAGATGTCACCCAGAAAGACATCAAATTTCACTCAGTGCCGAGCCGGCCAGCGCCATCAGAAGAAAGAGGGGGAGGAAGGGGGCTCGCCCAGCCTCGACCAATAGAAGAGAAGAGATACAGCAGAGCCAGCCAAAAAATCATGAAGAATATGGGATTCCCTGACCAAAGCACAGACACAGAGAGGAGGTTACTGGCTTCATTTGAAGAACAGAGGCGAGTCTACCGCAATGGAGAGGGCCTAGGGGCTAGGGCAGATGTAAACATGGTGACCATCGGCCCGACAGAAGAAACCCAGTCCCAGGAGCCTATCGATGTGGTCCAGCCAAGTATCGCACCTGTGTAACTGGAAGATGGTGGACAGCCAACGATCGACGAACTCGAGGAGATAAACCTGGGGACCCCCGAAGAGCCCAGGAATACATACTTGAGCAGAAACATCCCAGAAAGTGAGAAAGAAAGATACCTGCAGCTAAAGGAAAATAAAGATATCTTTGCCTGGACATATTCAGAAATGCCCGGGCTTAGCCCGACGATTGCCATGCACAAACTAAGTATCATGAAGGAGAAGAAGCCGGTAAAACAACCGCAATGACGGTTTCATCCAGACATTATACCAAAGATTGAGGAAGAGGTCAAGAGACTGATCCAGGCTGGGTTCGTTCGAGAGGTGAAGTACCCCCGGTGGATTTCAAACATCGTGCCAGTTAAGAAGAAGAGCGGACAAATCTGAATATGCGTTGATTTTCGAAACCTGAATGAAGCCTTCCCTAAGGACGATTTTCCCCTCCCGATTCCTGAGATGTTGATTGACAGCACGATGGGGTATGCAGTGATGTCTTTCATGGACTGGCATTCGGGATACAATCAAATTCGCATGGCCAGAAGACGAAGAAGCCACGGCCTTCCGCACAACTCTCGGCATCTACTACTACCATGTAATGCCCTTCGGATTAAAGAACGCAAGGGCAACCTACCAGCGCGCAATGCACATCATATTTCAGGACATGATGCATAAACACGTTGAATGCTATGTAGACGATTTAGTCGTCAGGTCGACCGATCACGAGCAGCACAGGGAGCACCTAAGGCAAGTGTTCCAATGATTGCGTAAGAAGAGTCTCCGCATGAATTCGCTAAAATGCGCGTTCGGAGTTGCATCCGGCAAATTCTTGGGTTTCGTGGTCAGACACAAGGGCATAGAAATCGATCCCGTAAAAATTAAGGCCATAATAGAAATGCCGCCTCCAAAGAACCTGAAGCAGCTGAAAAGCTTCCAGGGCCGCGTAGCATATCTGAGAAGATTCATTTCGAACCTAGCTGGTCGTTGTCAGCCGTTCTCCCGACTCAACAAAAAGAATGTCAAGTTCGAGTGGAATGCCGCCTTTCAGAAAGCTTTTGATTCACTGAAAGAAATGCTCGGGAATTCGCCAGTCCTTGCTGCCCCAATCAAAGGCAAACCTCTGATTCTATACATTGCAGCGGGTGATAACTCGTTAGGGGCGCTCCTGGCACAGAAAAACGAAGAAGGCAAGGAAAACGCGCTATACTATTTGAGCCGCACGTTAGCAGGGGCCGAGTTTAACTACTCAGCGATCGAGAAGACATGTCTGCCCCTCATCTTCGCCGTGAAGAAACTTAGGCATTACTGCCTCTCACATCAAATAACGTTGATATCCAAGGCTGATTCGATCAAATTTCTCATGAATCGGCCCATGCTGTCTGGGCGCTTAGCAAAATGGGCCCTCATCCTTTCAGAATTCGATATCACTTACGTCCCGGCCCGAGCCGTTAAAGGTCAAGCGATTGCGGACTTCCTCGCCGCGCACCCCATTCCAAGCAACGAAGAAATGGAATGCGATCTCCCAGACGACCAGGTTATGATGATGGAAGAACCGCGACCCTGGCAAATGTACTTCGACGGAGCCGCTAGGTCCGCAGGGGCAGGAGCAGGAATTATATTCATTAGCCCGCAGAGAGATCTACTACCCTATGCATTCACGATCGTGCCTGCTTGTACCAACAATGAAGCAGAATACCAAGCCCTTATCATCGGACTACAGCTCACCCTCGAGATGCGTATCAAGGCAATACAAATATACGGCGCCTCCAGGCTAGTCATCAGACAGCTAACAACGTAATATGAGGTTCGCAAGCCCGAGTTGTTGCCCTTCTGCCTCCAAGCGCAATCGTTGTTCGACCAGTTTCGCAATGACAGCATTTCATACATACCAAGGAGAGAGAACATACAGGCCGACGCGTTAGCCAGCCTGGCTACTGCCCTGGCCAATCCTGGAGGCCGCCCTCTTCAAGTAACGATCGAAGAAAGAAGGATCTTGCCAACTACCCTACCGCCCAGCAATGAATCGAGCGTGAACCCTATTTATTGCTTTGAAATCACAGAAGAAAACGACTGGAAGAGACCGTTCGTCGACTACTTGAAGTACGGATTTTTACCGAAAGAACCCAAAATGCGCACACAGGTCAGGAGACGTGCCGGTTCGTTCATAATACAGAGCGACACCCTTTACAAGCGCTCATACGAGGGAGTGTTGTTGCACTGCCTAGACCAGGATGAGGCATACGCCATGCTAAAAGAAGTACACGGAGGGGAGTGCGGTGCTCACCAAGGGGGTAGGAACTTGCATCACCGTGTCCGACATATGGGGTACTATTGGCCCATAATGATGAAAGACGCAATAGACTATGTCAGAAAGTGTCATCAATGCCAGATACATGCAGATATAATACGCTCACCACCAGAAGAGTTACATCAGTCAGTGATATCTTGGCCTTTCGCCGCCTGGGGCATGGACGTAATAGGGCCGATCAACCCGCCGTCCTCTCAGGGGTACCAGTACATCCTTGGTGCAACCGATTATTTCTCTAAATGGGCTGAAGCCGTTGCCTTAAGAAGCGTGAAAGCCAGGCACGTCGAAAGTTTCATCCGCCATTCCATATTGTACCGGCATGGTATCCCCGAAAGAATCACCACCGACAACGGGACGCCCTTCAAGAATGTCACTATCGATAGGCTATGCGCAAAGTTCAAGATCAAGCATTGCTATTCGTCACCCTACTACCCTCCTGCGAACGGGTTAGCCGAAGCATTCAACAAGATTATCGTAAAGATCCTGAAGAAGACGGTGGCAGAAAATAAGAAAGACTGGGACAGACGATTACCCGAGGCACTATGGGCATACAGGACCACGTACCGCACAGCCACCCAAGCCACACCTTACTCATTGGTGTACGGTACGGAAGCCGTGATCCCGATGGAAATGCAGGTGGAGTCATTACGGGTTGCGCTCCGACACTCTTTGACAACCGAATACAATGATAAAATCAGAATGATCGAACTTGACAACCTGGATGAAAAGAGACTCGCCGCTCAGCAAAGGCTTGAAATGTATCAAAAGCGAATCTCAGCTTCGTACGATAAACGAGTCCGGGGAAGGTCGTTTAAGAGAGGCGACCTGGTACTAATGATGAAACGTCCGGCACCGATGCAAGGCCCAAAAAGTAAATTCGATCCAAAGTGGGATCCAGTGTGCATAATTGATGAGGTATACTCTAATGGAGCCTATCGGGTAATAGATTGCAAAGGACAGGGCGTCAGTACGCTGGTGAACGGTCGGTTCTTGAAAAGATATTATACTTGAAGGAAGTCTGTCATCATATTTTTGTAAAACGCCCCGTTAGAGGGATGATGTAATGTAGAAAATACCAAAAGAAATGATATCACATGAGGTTTGGGGTAAAATACTAATTATCTACCTTTTCTTCCACAGGTATCAGGAAGTCGTCAAGGCCCAGAATACGTCAGGAATAACACCCCGCCCTGCAAGACAACTAAGAAAGGGGGTGTGGACCCTCGCCGATTTCTCCGCGCTCCCACACGACGTCGTTCTCCCTTTCCCTTTCGGAAGAAGAAGAAGAAGAGGTGCGTGAGTGCGAAATCGCCGTTTGTGCCACTGGCTTGCCTCGTTCTCGAGGGCTTCGTTTGGTTGTCGTATTGAGCTGGATGTGTTTAAATGAGTTTATATAAGACCAGAGTCGCCACTAGCCAGTTACTTCGAATCTACAGTCGGCTAGACCCCGTAGAAACGTTAGAGAAGGGAATCCGAAGATTCCTTCCTCTAAAATGACTCCTGTTGATCTGCGGTCAGAGATTCAAGGTAAGGGATCACGGTTACAGGGTGGGAAGAGGTTAAGCACCCCACACACTGCCCGTACCGAAGTACGGTCTCTACTTCACAGAATCGATCGAATACTTGAAAGTTTAATTTAATCCTCGTATATTCTCATGGATGACATGATGCATGAATGCGGGTCTGAACAGTAAGAGTTTCTGATGGGCAGGTTCCAACAACGGGCAAGCCCAGAGCGTACGCTCGAACTGACAGGTGCTTAATATAAGACGTATGCAGTGTGCTTGAATGATCAAGGTGTTTTATGGTGAAGCATGAATGCCGGTCTGAACAGTAAGAGTTTCTGATGGGCAGGTTCCAACAACGGGCAAGCCCAGAGCATACGCTCGAACTGACGGTGCTTAATTTAAGACATATGCAAATGTGCTTGAGTGATCAAGGTGCTTGTAGTGAAGCAGGGGGGTTGGAAGGAAAGTAAATGTTGCACTTATGCTAGATGCAAATGAGATGATGCTGGAAAAAGAGTAGCTGGGTGGACGGAGGTGTCGCAAGGATTGGCTTCGAGTGGCTGGATCAAGACTTGGATGGCTTGGGAGGCTTGGACCAGTGGTCAGGCTGGGCTGGACCAGGGTTAGACTCTCCTCACTCGGGCTCTCCTTGGTGGAAAAATGGGCTAAGGGTACTCGAAAGGATGGACTCTCTCTGGACTCGAAGAGCTTCCAATGGGTTTGAATGGAATGTTGAAATGAGAAGGGGAGGGGGGTATTTATAGCAGCGGAGAGTGGCAGATCGCGTAATTTTGTCCGGGCGGCCTGCCATGGGCCGCCCGTACGGCCGCTCCTCGGTTTCCAGCGAGTACGGCCGTTCCCTCGGGGCTGCTGTTGGACTCGCTGGTCGACTCAGTGAGTTGACTCAGCGGGTCGACTCGGTGGTTTGACTCGACGGGTTGACTCGACGGGTTGACTCGGTGTTTTGACTCGACGGGTTGACTCGACGGGTTGACTCAGCGGGTTAACTCAGCGAGTTGACTCAGTGAGTTTGACTTTTTTGGGATTTTTTGACTGAACTTTTTTATGGGGGGTTTTTCAGGGTGGTTTTTAGGACTGGGTTAACTGGGTTCAGGCTTGAACTGGGCTATGTAATGGGGCTTACAAGGGTGGGGTGAGTTTGGCTGAGTTTGGACTTGGGATTTGGGGGTATGGTCCTCCGTTCAACCAGCTATCTCTACCAACAGTGTAGCCGAAGGTGGGGTGTCTACAGATGCCCCTCTTTGGCAGAGGTTGCATGCAACCGAATGCCAAAGCGAGTGGACACCCCACTTCTGACCCGGTCATTCATAGATCATGGTCTGAAATCTTTGCTTGCTTTTGCATCTGTGCCAGTTGATCGTTTGGAGATCGCTCACTCGCACATACCGCGAGAGTTTGGAGAAAACGTTGCGATTGTCCCTGCAATTTGCTGCAACCTGGGTACCCAATCGCAACCCTTCCATTCCTGATCGGTACTAACATCGGAAAGGTACAGCAGAGCCTCTGCGTCGACAGTCTTACGAGGTTACTGACCCTGTGATTGATTGTATGTTTGATGTTTTCCCAGATCACTCCAGGAGTACTTGTTTCGCTTGACTGTCAAAGTGGTTAGACGCCCTGCGTCCGATAGTCTTACGGGATTCTACTACGCCGACTTGGACTCAGTCAAGGTACTTCAGGCATCCACGCCTAGGTATGTGCGGGTGGGCTTTTCCACCCGATCTGCTGGTTTCGATGCTTAGTTTGCAATTCATTCTTTCCTTGATTGTGGTCTGGAATCTTTGTTGTCCTTTGTATCTGAGTCAGTTGATTGTCTGGAAATTGATAACTCGCACATACCGCGAGAGTTTGGAGAAAACGTTGCGATTGTCCCTGCAGTTTGCTGCAACCTGGGTACCCAATCGCAACCCTTCCATTCCCGATCGGTACTAACACCGGAAAGGTACAGCATAGCCTCTGCGTCGACAGTCTTACGAGGATGCTGACCCTGAGACTGATTGTGTGATGTTTGATGTTTTCCCAGATCACTCCAGGAGTACTTGTTTCGCTTGACTGTCAAAGTGGTTAGACGCCCTGCGTCCGATAGTCTTACGGGATTCTACTACGCCGACTTGGACTCAGTCAAGGTACTTCAGGCATCCACGCCTAGGTATGTGCGGGTGAACTCTTTCCACCCAATCTGCTGATTTGGATACTTGGGTTACAATTCATCGTTTCCACCTGTTCAAATGGTTTCTGTGACCGAGCCTTTCGACTTTCATCTTTTTGTATCTTGGCATGTGGTACGACCGCACTGACACTGGAGTTCGGTTCGACCGTACTTTGAGTGCATTGGATCCGATGATCTCCGGGGAAACCGCGAGACATTGGATCATATTTGATTTTTGCGTTGGCTCCTACCCAGAGATATGGAAGATCTCCTGGTGTTTTGGGGGCAGAACGCTCTACTGGGAAAATATTTTTGGATTTTTGAAAAGACACCCACTCTGGGGAGTGATACTCCGTGGGGTTTTTATTTGCAAATAGAAATATTTTTTGTCTTTTTGAAATGAAAATCTGGTTCGCATGTGCCTCCACTAGGGATGCCTGTGGGGTCTTTAGCTAACCGACTTTTATTTTGAAAGCAGGTAAACATGATGATTGATGCGATGGATGCTGATGCATGGAGATGCATGATGAATGCATGACTTTGGCTCATTCTCTTTCAGTTTGATGATTTTACTTTTGCTATGGGTGTAGAGAACTTTGAGCTTATTGCTTGTAGGGTTGTGCTTCCCTTGGGGATTTTTCTTTTTGATACGGAGATTTGGACAGCGGATTGGTCAAGATCCCGACCCGTGGTCGATCAGGTCCATCGTCCCAAGATGCTGTTTCTTTGCTAATGAGAATGTACGAGGATATCATTCGACTTCAAGATGTTCTTCTGGGCATACATGTGATTGAGATGGTGTTTGGTTGCCCGTTTTGGTCAAGATTCCAATTTACGGGCGATTGGATCCGTCATCCCATACTGTGAAGTGAGCGGAGTTCAAGACTCCTGAATTGTAGTGCTGGGGATGCTAATTTTTGTGATTTTTTTGTAGATATGTGGTCCGAATATTTACCTGAGCGATCAGGATAGAGATTGGTTATTGAAAACACAGGAAATATTTTTGTGATTTTTGAAATATTTTGATTGAAAGCAAGGGAAATATTTTTTGTGATTTTTGCAGATATTTGATTTGAAAGCGATGGAAATATTTTTTGTGATTTTTGAAGAGGTGATTTTGCAATGTTTTTGTATTTTGTGATTTTTCTGAAATGCAGGGAAAAGATATGGAATTTCCATCCACTTCCAGCTTCTACTGCTGGTAAGGCACCCGATCCATTTTACGTCAGCGAGCAAGACGAGCCTCACACAGTTAAGTGCCGTAGTTTTACATCTTCGGATGAAGGGATTTCGAGGGTTTTCAGTCAACACACCCACAAAGTTGCCTGTTCCTCATGTGCAATGCACATAGACCACGTATCGTCCGACGGACTCCTTCGGCCACAAGATGAGCCACATCCTCACATTTCCCTTAGTCAATCCAGTTTGGGGTCTTACGTTGCTCACAATTCCGTGAGGGTGAGCTTCACCTCCCAACAGCCTTAATCCCCTTCATGAGTTCTAGGAACAGGGAACATCCGTCAGTTTCAACAGCGACTCCCAAATCAAGGTTGTCTATCACGGTGCGTTCAACACGAACAGGATTGCGGAGTTCTGCCCGCCTCAGCCTTTACCTGTTTAAAAGATTCCAGACACCCGTACGATCAAGTGTCAGCCATGTCTGGAACAGGTTAGGAAAGAAAGCCCCCGAGAAGTTAATCCCAGTGTAGTTTTAGGTCTTCGGACCACTGGGGATAAATTGGTGGATCAAAACTGGTGATGAAAACTTTTTTGTTTTATATTGTATATATTTTTTTTTTTTTTGAAAAAGTTCCAGACTTCAACTCGAGTAATCGAGATTGACACTGGTTTTTATGGAAAGCTTTAAAATAGTTTTGGTATTTTCGAAATGATCCGGGTTATCAGACCTTGATTTCAACGGTCGAGGCCAATGCCGGTTTTTAGTTGAAAGCGGGAAAGGTCCCCCGAGAAATTAATCCCAGTGTAGTTTAAGGTCTTCGGACCATGAAACTGTACAAAAGAGGGGCAAACATGTTTTTTTTTTTTTGTTTTTGAAAAAATGTCCGGTGTCAGCGGATGGACAATCCAGACTGATGCCGGTTTTTATTGAAAATCTCTCGGGATGTCGATCCCGACGTAGTTTAAGGTCTTCGGACCAAAACTTTAAAAGCGGGGCTGGTAATATATTTTTATGATTTTTGAAAATGTCCGGAGTCATTGATCTTGATGTGAGCAAACAAGACCGACGCCGGCTTTTATTGAAAATCTCTCGAGATGTTGATCCCGACGTAGTTTAAGGTCTTCGGACCAAAAACTGTACAAGCGATGTATATATTTTTTTTTTTGGTTTTTCTGAAAATGTCCGGAGCCACCAGATCTTGAAGAAGACTGATGCCGGTCTTATTGACAATCCCTCGGGATCTTGATCCCGACGTAGTTTAAGGTCTTCGGACCAGAAACTGTACATGTGAACAGTAATCAAGGGCGGAGATTCTTGGGATTCTTCTTGGAATGGTTTGGATCATCTGGTCATGCCTTTGGATGGTTGAGATCATTGTTTGACCAAGTCAAATTCTTCTTTCTTTTTCTTGGAAATTCCATGGAACTTTTCCACATCATCCACCCAATTTCTCACCCATTTCTCATGAGATGAGATTTTGGTGAGATTTTCTCTTTTTTCTCACCATTCTCTTCCATCACTTCATTCTTACATGAAGGTACAAGATTCACTTGCAACCACCCTTCCCAAGGAGGAGTTCTTCCCAAGGAGAGGGAGAGGGAGGTCGTTTCAAGTAGGTGGAGACTAGGACGGCCTCTCATGGGCCGCCCGCCCGGTCTCTGCCTCCTGGTCTCTTCAGGGGGCTGGGTAAAAGGGTGCCTTCCCCTTTTCTATATAACATGGGGCACCCTCCCCCCCTCAAACGTGCAATCTCTCTCTTCTCTCTCTCATACTCTTTCTTTCTTTAAGTTTCCTCTCTCTTCTTTGGTGATCCTTTGCTCTTTTCAAGTGGTGGGCCTTAGAGAAATCTTGGGACAGCAAGGTGGTCCTTCTTTGGTGAGTGGTAAAGGTATGGACCACCTCCTTTCTCTTTCTTGTCCTTTTCCATCTTCATTGTCTCTTCTCATGATCCTTTTCCTTTTTCATGTAGCTATTCAAAGGGGTGTGAAGGTGGGCCCAAGCATTCTTGATCTTTTCTTAGATCTCAAGTCTTTCAAAGGTGGTGCATGGAGAAGGACATTGCAAGCTCTCCACTTCCTCATTTTTTTCTTTTTCACACTCCCTCCATGTGCATGTAAGGAGTAATTTTGCCATGTCATTAAGTGTGCATGGCAAAATACTCTATCTTTTTCATGGGAGTTGGGCCTCTTTTCATGTGTATCAAATGGACTCAAAGTGAAGTCATGGCCCTTGGTGTATTTGATGGGCCCAATGCTTCATTTTGGGCTCCCTCATGCTTTCTTGCCTTTGTCATTTTTCCTTTGGAACTATCCTTTCTTTTCCCTCTTCTTTTCAAGATTTGGGCCCATGGGCATGGTAGGGCCCATCTCAAGTTTTGGGCTCATGGGGCTCACTTTGGGTGACCCCATCTTTCTTCACATGTGTATGGATCAAGGTGACTAGCCCATTCTTCATTTTGGATCTCAAGTGGGCTAGTTTTCCTAGTTGGGCCTTTATGGACAAGTGGCCCAACTCTTCCATATGATGTACCTCCTTGTACAAAGTGTAGTGGGCTCCTTGAAGTTTTTCATGTGGATGGGCTTTTGGGCCTTCATTGAAACTTGGGCACTTCTTTGAGCCATGTGTGCCCCACTACACTTTGTCCATGTGGATTTTTCCTTTTCATGCTTTCTTCTTTAATGGATGGAGGACTTGAGCTACTTGACCATCTACAAGTCCCATGAGTGAGTTGTTTCCACAATCTCACTAAGTTCAAATGGTTTTCTTTGTGGTAGGATTGTGGTTCTCAAGAGTTTCCCTTAGATGTTATCAACCTCAAATGGATGATTTCTCAAGTGAGCTATCCATACAACCATGGCTCCTTGATCTTTTCTTTGGGGGCTTGGTGGGTCATCCACCATCATTCTCAAGTATGAGTGGTTTTTCTTTCCATTTGTAGGAAAGAATGATACCCATAAGTTGCCCATTTTTGTCCCATGCCTTGGGACATTTTGGATTTTGATATTCAAGTGGGCTATGTGTAACATTCTTATCCATTTTCATGATGGTTGGGTGACTCATCAAGCCATGCTCTTTTGTGCTCAAATGGTCTCCCTTTTTGGTGAACAAGTTGGTGCACATAAGTGGCCCAAACTTGCCTTTTCATGGGCATTTTCAACCTTGATTCTTCATGTGGGCTATGTGCATCAACTTTCTACCCTTAGCTTCTTTGATTCATATGTTTATGGGTAGACCTCCTTGTTGTATTCTCATGGTCAAAACTTTCATCAAGATGAGGCACATAAGGTTGCCCATGGTTAACCCATGAATGGGTCCTCATGTTCTTCAAGTGGGCTATGTGCTCTCTCCAATCCATTGAGATGAGGCATTTGGGTTACTCTTGGAGACCCGTTTCCTTTCTACTCCCCACTTGTCCATGCATATGTGTAAAAAGATGGAGACATCCTGAGTGAGAATCATGACCTTGGCATAAAAGTGAGTCAATCCTTGGCCACATGTGGACTTTGAAGAGGAACTTCTCATGTGCAGTAGGACTCTCATCCTTAGTTGATTTCATGGCACTTGAGTGCATTTGTTGTCCAAAATGTGTCCTTGGACGATGGACTTTTCTTACCTGAGGCATGCCATGCCACCTTCTTTAAGGCAGGCCTTACTTTTTCCAATGGGTCCAACACATATCCTAAGTGACACATGGAATTGGACTTTAGATTTTGCATTTGAATGTGAGTCCAATCCCATGGGTTTCTTGGATGAGAATTTGGATGTTAATGGGTAAAGGATAGGGACTTACCTTGCCAAGCTTGTAGGATTCCATGGCGGATGGTACCAGGGGCCACCAAGTAGTTGACGAGGATGATCCTGCTTTCATTGTCCGCCGGGGGGACCACATGTGTTCCCTAGCTATGGAGCATCAACCTCTTCCTGCCATCAAGGGTCGAGGTACCAGGGATCGCTGGGACAATTGGATGAAGGAGCCACAGCCCTTGCTTGAGCGAGTACTAGATGGTACTCCTTTTGCTGGCCTCCTCACCCTACGCTTCCATAATAACGACGCCAACCGCATGATGCTTGCGGCCCTTTGTGAGAGGTGGCGGGATGAGACCCACACCTTCCAGCTCCCTTGTGGAGAATGGGGAATAACCCCTTTGGACATTTATATGCAGATAGGTTTCCCATTTCATGGGGCAATTGTCCCTCAAGTTAGCTCTTTAGCTCCCCTCTCTTCCACTGATTGGCTGCGGCTTGTCGGTGACGTCCCTCCTGAGGGTGAATTCCAAGGCCATCAAGTGAAGATGCGATGGTTTTACAACAATTTTGCTTCCGTCATCCCTACCACCGAGCGAGAGGCCCTCCACAAGGCGCGGGCCATGATCACTTATGCTTTTGGATCCTTTCTTTTTTGCCATGCGAATGAGAGAGTTGATCCTAAATTTCTTCGTTTAGTCGAGGATCTTCATCACCCCTATAACTGGAATGGGGCCATCCTGACCCGTCTCTTTCAAGGTCTGGACAAAACCTGTCGGCATAGCCGGTCCTTCACAGGCTTCTGGCCTGTTGTTGAGGTACCTCTTCTTTCATCCTCCTTGGAGCCATTTGCCTCCTTTCTCTCTCTGATCATTAAATGTACTTTCATCCAGACTTGCTTTTATGACCATTTTCCGCACCTTGCGCCGAGGATGCGAGATGACATTGAACCCGCTCAGTATCGCCACATGTACTGGCATCAGCAGAATCGTCAGCGGAACTCCCGAGTTCCCGGGGACAATTGGCGTGCTGACATAGACGGGCTGACCGTTGAGGACGTAAGTATCTTGCTTGTCTTTGTCCTTGTGCTGTACTTGTAACTGATCGTGGTAACCTCTTCTGCTGCAGTTTGCCCGGATGCCGTACGCTAGTTTCCCTCTTTACTACACACCCCAGCGCGTGGAGGCATATGATGCTTCATGTCTCCGTATTATGCTTTCTGACGCTGAGTCCTTCCAATGGTACTTGGGAGAGAGATTGCTTCGGCAAGTCACTGGGGTAGCTCGGGTCCCCTGTTCTGCACCTCCTCCAGCTGCTCGGATGCCAGCTGATGAGAGAGTTGAGGCTCTGGTGGGCCAGCCTGGCTTCCGTTTCACGATCCCGGATCGTGATTATGACGAGTGGTATCTGCTATTTGGCCAGGGGCCTTTGCTTCCTTCGCTTTACGTTCCAGGTGGCCGTCGCAGGTATGCTGGAGGTTCAGTGACTGCTCCTTTGATGGATCTTTATCGTCGGGAGCGGGACGCGAGGAGGGGCGACGATGATTATGTTGGTGACTTGTAGCTGGCTCTGCTTTGTATGGCTTTGTACTTTTACCTCTATCTTTGTATCAAGCTCTTTTGAATGAATATATATGGTCTTTGTTTTGTCTCAAATTTCTTGATGATATCTGGATGCTTTGATTTATGACTTGTTCCTTGATGATTTGTGATTCCTCAACTGCATGGACAATGACTTGAACGGTTCAGATCGCTTGTTTAGGCCCTGCGGGCCCACTTGATGATTGGATCTTGGATTTTAGCCCTTCTTTTGATGATTGGTCTTTTGATCTCGCCACTCCATGACTTGTATAAGCTTTCCAATGGTTTGGATCTTGATGATTTGGCCCTGTGGGTTCAGATTGATGGATCTGGTCCTGTGGGCCCACTTGAGACCTTAGCTTTACTTTGGGGCACCTCTTTTGATGATCTGTGAGGCTAGGAATGCTTCTCATGGTGTGGATGATGGCTTGAACATCTCTGATCGCTTGATTTGGCTTTGTGGGCCCACTTGATGATTAGATCTTGGATTCTGGCCCTTCTTGTGATGATCAAACCTTTGATCTTGTTGTTTGACGGCTCATGTAGGTTCTTCAATGGTTTAGATCGTGATGATCTAGTCTTTGAATGGCTTGGATTGCTTGTGGCCCCCACTTGATCACTTTCCCCCTTCTTTGGCTTGATCAGCCATATTCCGGCCACATTGCTTCATGATTGGACCAGTGGGGCACCTTTTGTATGATCTTGATCATCTTCAGTCGAAATCGGGAGTGGACCAGAGCCTTGGGCGGCCCACGGAGCGCCATCTGCTGACGTGGACTGTCAGCCTCACCTACCAAAAGCCCTGGAGCCAATCCCGCGGAGAGAGGGGATCTGCGTCCGTACGGGCGGCCCAGGGCAGGCCGCCCAAGGCTCGCCTCTTGAGCGGCCTGGGCTGGCCCTGGTTCGGACATCCTCTGCTGTCCCTTTTTCCTGTTCCCCACATTCTCTGTGCCTGTTTTTTCGATTCAGCCATGAATCTACTCTTTGTCTCCTCTTTCATCATCATCTTGTCTTCATCTTGGTTTGTCCTTTCTTGGGCAATGGATGGTGGGGATTTATGGGCTGTGGGGGCTGTTCATGGTGGGTCCCACACTTCAGAGAGTATTGAAGGCTTTAATGATGGAGAGATTTCTTTAACGGATGGTGGAGATGGTGCATTGAATGGAAGCATTGATGAGGGGCTTGGGATGGTGGTTGATGGAGCTTTGAATAGCTCCATTAATGGTGGGATGGCTGGATTTTCTGATTTGAATGGGGCCCTCATTATGGGAGGAATGGATGGTATGGATGAGATGATGGGATGGGACATAGGTGAGGCTATGCATCCCTTGAGTGTGGGTCCCATGGATGATGTGATGGACAGTGATGATGGGACTATGAGGGACATAGATGGGCTGATCTCATGTCTGGATGGTATGGATGGCTCAGATGGTACCTTTGACGGTTTGGATGCTCTGGATGAGGGCCGAGATGTGCGGTATACTTGCTTGGGTGGACTTGATGTGATCATTGATGATGTCCCCCTGATGATGGACGGTGTGGATGCCTCGATGATCCCTTTGATCGGTCAGGATGATGATTGGATTCATGATCTCCTACTGGAGAGGGCCGCAGGTCCGGATCTGGCAGTTGATTCTTCGATCGGGGTAACCGAGACCCTTTTGGATGGTTCAGATGTATTCTTTGACGGTCAGATTAGCCAGGATGTCACGATGTGCGGTGTGATCTTTACTGATAGTCCTTTTGATGGAGAGCATTGTCCTTCCTTTGGTCATCGGCCCTTTGCGCACTCTGTTCACGAGGCGGGCGAGTCTTCTCATGCGGCTGAGGTTGTGACAGTTTCAGACAGCGATGCGACTATATCAGACATAGCCGCCACTGAGGGCCGATCAGGGGTTGTTGAGTCGGCAGAGGTTCCAGCTTTTCCTTCTCCTTTGCCTGTTGACCTTCCGATCCTCGACGAGTTGTCCTCGATTTCTGGGCCTTTTGTACTGGAGGGGATACCGGTGAGGACTTGTCAGCTGCTTCCTCGTTCTTCTTGCTCGCCACGACTGCTTGCTTGGCTTGACAGCTTGTCAGTTTATGAGATTCGAGATTTGGAGTCATATGGCTTTGGCAGTCTGATTCATATGGCTAGAGTTGACATTGACTGGAGAATGCTCGGAGCTGCCGTGATTGACTGGGTCCCTTCGTTGAACTTGTTTGCGTTCAATGATATGGAGATGGGGCCTTCTTTGGAGGAGCTTGCACGCTTGACAGGCCTACCCTGGGATTATGCCCAGTATTTTTCGCCGAAGACATCGCCGAAGACTGCTACACCGCAGAACTGGTTTGGGATCCCTTATCTTGTTCGGCCTGCAGCTAGTGGCCAGGATGCTGTAGTGTTCTCTTTGGACCTACTGTATGATCTTTTTTCGGGTCCTCAGAGTACGGCTGGTTCTACGTTTGCTCGGAACGCACTGATGTTTTGCTTGATTGCTGAGGTGCTGTTCTCGGGATGGCGCAGGTCCCAGACTCCTTTGCTTTTCGAGGTGATGAGCCGAGCTGTCCGTCGGCAGGGGATCATTTCTCTCGTCTTGGCCGAGCTTTTTGATGGGCTGACCGACTGTGCCCTAGGCCGCACTCGTGTCCTTCGCGGCTGTTGTGCTTTCCTCCAGGTATCTTTTCTGCACCTTTTTTTCTTCTTGCTTTGCTAGGAATTATTTTGCTCTAGCTGAACTTCTTTTACTTTCTGTGATCAGGTATGGCTATGGGAGCGTCTTTCTCTGACCGTTCCTGTACCTCTTCCTGGCATCCCGGGCTCTGACATTATGCGTTATATCATTGAGTTCCTTCCTCATACAGCCAGGATGAGCGAGCCCCTGTATCGCAAGATGTTCGCTGAACTTCGTGACTGGAACGTTCGTTGGGAGTCATCTTGGCTTTCACTTCCTCCAGTGCTTTGCGATGCACACCGCCATCCTCTGATGTTGGTAGGCTTTCGATCCTACTTTTCTTACCATCCGATCCGGTTCCTGCGGCAGTTTGGGTATGAGCAGGATGTTCCTCCTTTTGCTTTCACGGGTATCGGGCGTCGAGTACTCCCCTCTAGATCTTCTGACTTCAGGACCCGGATCGATTGTTCCTGGGCGAGTTATTTGACAGCTGATTTGTTGGGATTTGAGCTGCGGACTTTTCCGATGGCGACCGCCCCATATCAGTACTGGGCTGCTGAGCAGTCTTTGTATCGACGTATCCCTTGTTGGCACCAGACTGCTGATGAGGATGAGCAGGATATTCTTGGGGATGCTGGCTCTTCATCTGGTTCATATGAACCTTTTGAGGAGCGCCCTTTTGTCGATCCTGGCTTCCTTTTGGCCACTCATGGCCATCTGCTGTCTGAGATTTCTGCACTTCGGTATCATTGCGAGATGATGTCGAGGAGATTGGCTGCCGATCGGAGGTTGTCTGATGAGGAGACAGCGATCCGTACCATTGAGCGCGATGAGGCGCATTACCTGCGTATGGAAGTGAGCAGGTTGAGAGCGAGACTATCTTTTTATGAGTCAGAGGACTCACCTGATGTGGCCGAGGAGGAGGGTAGAGATTGATTGTGTTGGCCACCTGCACACTGATTTTTGCATATATGATTGATGATGATGCATTTTTTTTTGTATTTTGAAAAAGATGATATGTGTAAGAGAAATATAATGCATTTAATTGAAAAGAGAAAAAACTGTTTGAAAATCTACTGTGCCATGAGTTGTCTTGTGAGTGTGTCTGGATTTTGTGTCGGGATATAGGAATCAGAACTGGGGCTCGGTCAATGATTTGACCGATGTCTCGAGATTTGACTTGTGTGTTCCTTTGGTTCCCTAGAGATGTAGGCAATGGAAACTCTTGCTTCCTGAGATTGTCAGAGTTTGTAGAGTTCTTCGCTCCTGACTGCGCTTCTTCTTGTGCTTGAACTGATCTGGATCGTCTGCTTCTTGGTACCTGCACTTTTATTTTTTCTTTTCTCTTTTTTTTTCTTTTTTTTTTTTTTTATTTTGAGCCATTTTTGCCTGTAGTGCTCTTTCGAGTTTTCACCACAGCCGGCTTTTCCCGTCATTTTTGCCCGTGGCGCCCTTTCAGGTTTTCACCACGTCCCGGGTATTTGGTCTTGCCTGCCCCTTGGCAGCTGTGCTGTTTTTACCCTTGGCGCCCTTTCAGGTTTTCACCAAGTCCGCTGTATGCCCACTGTTTTTACTCGGAGCGCCCTTTCGGGTTTTCACTCCACCCTCTTTGTTTAGGCACACATTTTCTTTTTTCTTCTTTTTTTTTTCTTTTTTCTGGATCTCTGGATAACTGCGGCGGCTAGAGGTCGGGAATCCGTCGTTGCCGGCCGATGGCAGTCCTTCAGCCCTTATCCTGAGTTACGATGATAGAGCTGTCGGTCTTTGCTAAAGACCCCTCTGAGATGGATGGATGGATGACTGTGTTTCTTCTTGGGTTGATTTTTTTCTTGGGTGCCTTGCTTTAGCTTCCCTTTTTCTTTCTCTTTTCTTCTTTTCTTTTCTTTTTCTTTTTCTTTTGCATTCTTTTTCTCTCTCTTTTTTTTTTGTCTCTTTTTGAATCCCCCCCCTCTTTTTTTTTTTTTTGTATTTTTCTCTTTTGGAATCCCCTTATTTGAAACACTTGTTGGTGGACGGGAACGATTTCTCAGAGGTCTTAGCTTCGACCTCTTGACTTCTGCTCTATTAAAGTAACTCTTGATAAGGTCAGAATGACTTACCCGTGAAAGATTTTCACGTTGTCGGCGTTGGTTGGCTCAGGAAGATCCACCCCTCTCATGCTGGTGAGTCGGAGGGCGCCTCCAGGAAGTACTTCTCTGATGATCAGTGGCCCGTCCCACGAGGGTTTGAACTTTCCTCTGGGATCTGGAAGGTGCGACGGTAGAATCTTCTTCATGACCATGTCGCCTACCTTGAAACTTCTTTTCCGGACTCTCTTGTTGTAAGCCCGAGCGATCCTTTTCTGATAACATTGTGAATGACTTAGTGCACGCATGCGCTTCTCATCTGCTAGCTGCAACTGATCGAATCTGGCCCGTTGCCATTCTCCTTCTTCAATTCCGCTTTCTAATAACACCCGAAGTGATGGTATTTCCACTTCGACTGGTAGAACTGCTTCCATTCCATAAGTAAGCTCGAAAGGAGTAACGCCCGTAGCAGACCGTACAGACGTTCGATAGGCCCAAAGTGCATATGGGAGCATATCTGACCAATCTCGATAGGTCACGACCATCTTCTCGAGTATCCTGACGATTGTCTTGTTTGCGGCTTCTACCCCACCATTCATCTGGGGACGGTAGGGGCTTGATCGATGACGTTGGATCTTGAATTTGCTGAGGAAGTCATCCATCTTCTTGTTGACGAACGGGGTCCCATTATCTGTGATGATAGCATTAGGGATTCCATACCGGCATATGATGTTGTCCTTCATGAATTTGATCACTTGAGATGCTGCAATCGTGGTGTAGGAGGCTGCCTCTACCCACTTGGTGAAGTAGTCGACTGCCACAAGTATGTACTCGTGACCATTTGATGCTTTGGGACTGATCTTGCCGATGATGTCGAGTCCCCACATGGAGAAGGGCCAGGGGGTGGTCAGGTTGTATAATTCTGATGATGGGGCATGGATTTGATTCGCATGCTCCTGACACTTGAAGCATTTTCTGACGTGCTTGCAACAGTCTGTCTCCATGGTGAGCCAGTAGTAGCCGAGTCGTAGAATCTTCTTTGCCATCATGTGCCCATTCATGTGTGGGCCACAGATTCCTTCGTGTATTTCTTTCATGATCTTTGCAGCTTCTGTTTCATCGACGCATCGGAGGAGGATGTGATTATAGGATCGCTTGTAGAGAACTTCGCCACTGATGGTGAACTGGCCGGCCAAACGTTGGATGGTTCGGCGATCTGTTGCTGTTGCTGACTCTGGATACTCCTGGGTTTCGAGATATTGCTTGATGTCGGCATACCAGGGTTTGTCAGGGACAGCTTCGGCTTCTTCTATTTGCAGGCAAAAAGCAGGTTCTTCTTGAATTTCGACCGTGAGCTCCCATTCTGAAGCTCCTTTTGGGATCTCGAGCATTGATGCGAGCGTGGCGAGAGCATCTGCAAACTGGTTCTTGGCTCTGGGCATGTATGAGAAGGTGATTTCCTCGAATTCTTCGATCAGATTGTCAAGATACACATGATATGGTATCAACTTCTCGTCTTTGGTCTTCCATTCGCCATTGGTCTGATTGATGATAAGCTGTGAGTCTCCAAATACTCGTAGCTTCTTGACACCCAAGATTATGGCTTCCCTTAAGCCAGCGATGCATGCTTCGTACTCTGCCATGTTGTTGGTGCACTCGAATGCGATGCGCCTCGAGATAGGAATAGGGACATCATCTGGAGAGTAGAGGATTGCTCCAATACCACTCCCTTTAGAATTTGCTGCGCCGTCGAAGAATAACGTCCATTCATCTTTTTTCTTCTTTTCATCCCCTTCAATAAGCAAGAGATCTTCATCAGGGAAGAATGTCTTGAGCGGCTGATAGTCCAGGAGAGAGTGAGCCGCAAGATGATCGGCGAGGGCCTGTCCCTTGATTGCCTTTTGAGTGACATAGGTGATGTCAAACTCAGACAAGAGTAGCTGCCATTTAGCTATCCTTCCAGTGAGTGCCGGCTTCTCGAACAGGTACTTGAGCGGATCCATGTGAGCGAGGAGGAGAATAAGGAATGCAATCATGTATTGACGGAGTCGCTGAGTTGCCCAGACTAGGGCGAGGCAAGTCTTCTCGATCGGGGAATACCTGGTCTCGTAGTCGGTGAACTTTCGACTCAAATAGTATATTGCTTGTTCCTTCTTCCCGGTCTCGTCGTGCTGGCCGAGGACACAGCCGATGGCTTCTGCTGCTACCGAGATGTATAACAATAGTGGTCGTCCAGGAGTGGGCGGCACTAGGACTGGAGGATTCATGAGATACTTCTTGATGCGGTCGAAGGCGACTTGGCAATCATCATTCCATTCTTTTGGGACGTTCTTCCGAAGGAGCTTGAATATGGGCTCACAGATGGGTGTGAGCTGTGCGATGAAGCGACTGATGTATTGAATTCTGCCGAGGAAGCCACGAATTTCTTTCTCCGTTCTAGGAGGGGGCATCTCGATGATTGCTCTGGTTTTGGTCTCGTCGACCCTGATGCCATCTTCGCTCACCATGAAGCCGAGGAGCTTACCTCCCATTGCACCGAAGACACATTTCTGAGGGTTGAGGCGGAGCTTGTACTTTTCTAATCTGTTGAATAACTTCTTCAGATCTTCAAAGTGTCCTTCCATTGTGCGAGATTTGACGATCATGTCGTCCACATATACTTCGAGCTCTTTGTTCATCATGTCGTGGAATAGTGCTGTCATTGCTCGCTGATATGTTGCTCCTGCGTTCTTCAGACCGAACGGCATCACCCTGTAACAGAAGGTTCCCCAGGGAGTGATAAATGCTGTCTTCTCACGATCTTCGACGGCCATCTTGATCTGATTGTAACCTGAGAACCCGTCCATGAATGAGAAGATCTTGTATCCAGCGGTGTTGTCGACCAGAGTGTCGATATGTGGCAAAGGGAAGTCATCTTTTGGACTGGCTTTGTTGAGATCTCGGAAGTCGATGCACATTCGAACCTTGCCGTCCTTCTTTGGTACTGGCACGATGTTGGCGAGCCATTCAGGGTAGTTGGAGACTACCAAGAATCCCACGTTGTACTGTTTGATGACTTCATCTCGGACTTTCAGAGCCCATTCTGGCTTCATTCTTCGAAGTTTTTGCTTCACTGGCTTCATATCTGCCTTGGTTGGCAGATGGTGTACAACGAGCTCTTCATCGAGCCCCGGCATGTCTTCATATGAGAACGCGAAGTTGGACAATCTCGGAGCTAGGAACTCTATCATTTTCTGTTTCATCTCAGGTGGCAACGATTTTCCAATGCGTACTTCCCTAGGGATCTCAGGCGTCCCCAAGTTTACTATCTCGAAATCATCGGCTACAACATTGGCTTTAGATTCGAACTTTTTGAGGAGATCCTCTAGTTCGGGAGCTGGATCATCATCTTCCTCATCCCGAGCTTCGTCCAGACCCATGAGCTCGAAGTCTAATTCGATGTCGAAATCATATGATTCGACTTCAAACTCATGCGACTCTTTAGACGAACTTGGCACACTATTGAATGCAGGAAAAGAAATGTTTTTTGGTTTTTGAGATTTTTCTGAAATGGAAATACTAGATGTTTTTGGCTTTTGAAAGTTTTTGATTTTTTTGGATTTTCGAAATTCACGGGACTTTGAACAAGCGGGCATTGCAGACCATGATTGAGCCCAACTTGTTCCAAAGTTCCGGTCGCCGCTTAAACAGGCGTTTTTTTTGGAAGCCAGTGCCCTCAGATGGCTCTTTGGCTGATTCAAAAGTTAGGGGAACAGATGACCATTCAGGACCCCACACTTCCTCCCCTGAAGAGGTGGGGGTTGATGTTTTGGGCGAAGAATCATGGTCTGGCCCAATGACCATGACTTCTTGCTGGTCAGGTTCGAGATCTGAGTCGTACTCAGTCCCTCCCGGATCACTTACCTCGCATTGCAGTTCGTCCGGTTCCACAGCTAGACACAAGTTTGGAACCTGGACATCAGACCAGTCTAGGGCTGGCCACTTCCCTTTCTTGGTCCAATGGATGGGCTGCTTCTGCCCCTGGCTGATGATTGATGATGTTGACTTTGCAGAGATGGGCAAGTCGTGCCCCTTGCTAATTGGTGATGAGATGGGCGAGTCGTGCCCCTTGCTGATTGAAGTGGGCAGGTTGTGCCCCTGGCTGATTGAAGTGGGCAGGTTGTGCCCCTGGTTGTTTGAAGTGGGCAGGTTGTGCCCCTGGTTGATTGAAGTGGGCAGGTTGTGCCCCTGGTTGGGAGCAGGTGTCAGAGTAACCTGGTCCTGAAGCTGCTGTATTTGTCTTCCTTCTTCGTCTTTATCATTTTCTTCTTCTTCTGGAGGCTTAGATGGTTCGAGAATTTGATCCCATCGAATGGGGGGCCACGTGGCCCAAGCTAGGCTCATCGGAAGGCCTTTGTGTAGTGCAGTCGGTTGATTCCCTCCTGGATCTTTGCAAGGTTCTCCTGGCTTGACAAATTGGATGGGTGAGCACCGAAATTTCTTCCTTCTCTTGTCTATGAAGGTTGACCTGTATCCGAGTCCCCATTTGCGTTGGTTATATACCAGTGGTACCTTTCTGGACTTGAAGTGATTCTTCATTCGGTATTTGAGGCTCAGACGCTCTGCCGGTGAGAAGACACGGTCCACTCTTATCGGTTCTGGATTGGCGATAGAGTTCACAGTCTCAAATTCGAAACTGTGAAATGGGATGTCTTCTTCAGAGTGTTGGATATCGATGACCGGGATGTCTGGTTCAGTGGCAGCAGCATTGGAAGGAATGATGAGCTCCTTCTCTGCATGGATAGAGATCACTTGATTTCCACAGATATACTTCACTCGTTGATGCAGGGTTGATGGCACAGCTCCAACCTTGTGCAGCCACGGTCGTCCGAGCAGCATGTTGAAAGAGGCTGATATATCCAGGATTTGGAATGTGATGGTAGAAACTTCTGGACCTATCTGTACCTCTATGTCGACCTCCCCTTCCACTGATCGGCGGGTGTTGTCAAATGCTCTGACGCATATGGTGCTGGGTCGGAATGAAGAAGGACTGATTCTCAGGCGTTCCGCGGTCTTGAGTGGGCAGACATTTAAGCTTGAGCCATTATCGATAAGGACCAGCGGAACACAGAGGTCTTTGTATCGTAAGGCTATGTTGAGGGATCGCCCATGATCTCGTCCCTCAGGTGGCAACTCATTATCGGTGAAGGTGATGGCGCGCGGAGCCAGTAGCTGTCCAATCATCAATGCAATCATCTCTGGTGCCGTGTCGGAGGAGACATGAGCATCATTCAAGGTCTTGGCAAACATTTCTCGGTGTATGCGAGATGTGCAGAGTAGCTCCCATACTGAGATTTGTGCAGGGATTGACTTGAGCTGAGTTGCCACATCGTATGCGGCTTCATTTTTGCTGCCGAGGCCTGAGAGGACGCCTTTGGGATCTCCTCTGTTTTGATTATCTCTTCGGATGCAACGCCCGTTGGGATTCATGTTTCCCACTTCCGCACATTCTGGATAGTGCCATGGAACCTCTTTGTAGTTTTCCTCCCTTTTGCCTTCTAGGACCACTGGTTCTTGCAACGGTGCTGGTGTGGGTACCAGATCTTCCTCGTATAGAGCTTTTGCCTTAAGAACTACATTGTTGCCTGTGCTGAAGGGGTAGTATCGAGGCTTGTCTTCATAGACCACATAAGGTCGTGGTCCTGGCTTGACTGTTCCTGGGGCAGGAGGCTCCCATGGAATGAATACTGGTCCTCTTGATATGGCAGGAGGTTTCTCTGTTCGTCCGAGCTGCCGTAGCGTGATTGATATGCCTCCGGGACTTGCCCCTTGCAATATGACAGGCTTGACTGGAAGAGATCCTTCCAAGACAACGGGCTCTTGCTGCTGATGAGTGTAATCCTTCCATTGCGGATTGGATTGTTCTGGAGTTGCCCCTTGCAAGATGACAGGTTCGTATGTGGGCTCAATGTATGATTGTGCTCCTTCCAGGACGACTGGTTCCCATCTTGAATGGTTGTAAGGTGCCCCTTGAACAACTGGTATATCGTATGGAGGTGCTCCTTCAAGCACTACTGGCTCGGAGACTGAAGGAAGAAAGGGACTTGCCCCTTGCAAGACTGGAGGAGGATTTGTTGGCTCATAGGTGTAGGTATGAATGGACTGAATAGGGGAGAAGAAGCGATCGATATGGTCCCCTTCTTCTATACTATTGACGGCAGGGCCACGAGACGAACTGGGGTCCGTTGGATGCTGAGGCAGAGGATTCTGAAGGATGTTGGTGGAAGCTGCTGGAGAAGCTCCAGGGACCGAGATGACGATCTTGCGGTCATCAATCAGGTCTTGTATGGCATTCTTCAAAGTATAGCATCGGTCAGTGGCGTGGCCACGTCCTTGATGGTAGGCACAGTATTCATTTTCTCGGTAATTTGGAGGCAGAGGATGAGGCGGAGGCCTAGGTGTCATCAGAGTGAGTAATTGTTTTTGTACCAGCGTAGTCATGATTTGACTAAGTGGTTGACTGAGTGGAGTGAACTTCCTTCTGCCTGTTCTGGTATGAGTATTGGCCATTTCCCCTGAACTGCTGCTGTTGTCGAGGTGGCTGTGGCTGAGGATTCGGTTGTGGCTGATACCGCTGAGGCTGATGCTGAACTTGATTCTGCTGATACTGTTGACGTCCTTGTGGGGGAGCACGTTGATTTCCTTGAGCAGCGGTGTTGATGTTGTTTACTTCTGTTGGGCGGGGAGGAGAACCATTGCGGTTTCCATTCCCGTGCCCGATAGGTCTTCCTTCCACTCTGTTCCTCTTGACTGGAGTGGCTTGATGAGGCCATGGGGAGATTGTCCCGGCCCGGATTCCTGCTTCAACTTGCTCTCCAGCACGGATCAATTGTGAGAAATTCGCATATGGATGCGAGATGAGATACCCAGATATGCCTGGGTATGTTGAATGAACAATCATGGAGATTTGTTCTTCATCGTCGATGGGTGTCCGCATTCTGGCTGCCATAGCTCGCCAACGTCCCACATAAGCTGATAGTGTTTCATCACTCCTTTGCCTGAGTGCTGCGAGGTCGGCTCTTCTGGGTGCCATGTTGAGATTATATGCGAATCTGTCGACGAAAGCCTGGGAGAGCTGTTCCCATGTTCTGATGCGGTGGCAGTCCAATGAAGTGTACCAATCTAGGGCATCGCCCTTCAGAGATTTTTGGAACAATCGAATGAGGGCCCCTTCGTTTCCTGAGATTGCACTCAGCTCTCCACAGAAGGCCTTGAGATGTGCTGTGGGACAACCGCTGCCGTCGTATCTTTTGAACTTTGGAACCTCAAAGTTTTGAGGTACCCGAGCATCTGGGAAAGGACACAAGTCTCTGAACTTGGTCGAAGGTAAGTCGATTCCTTGCTGTCGCTGAAGCTGATTTTGCAAGATCTGGAACTGCTCCCGCAACTCGTCCAGTCCTGAGTGATCTGTTCGGGCGACTGGTGCCTCCTGGAATAAGGCACGTTCTTCTTCGGCATAGTGGTCGATGTCTTCGACCCTATGGGCTTGCTGAAAAGCAACCGCGGGTTGCTGAAATTGGTTTGATGATTGAACTGGATTCTGATGAACTTGAGCTTGAAATGATGATGACTGAACTGGAGACTGTACTGAAGGTTGAACTGGAACTTGCTGGAAATTAACTGGGTTTTGCTGAATTGAAGATTGCTGGAAATTAACTGGATTTTGCTGAATTGAAGATTGCTGGAAATTAATTGGAATCCCATCGGCGGGGATGTGCTGGAATTGAAAAGTGCTCCTGTTTGCAGGAGGCTGAGATGCTGGGAAGTGACCCCCTTGTTGGGTATTCGCCACTGTCCGCTGATTGATGTGGGCTTGACACTGACCCCCATTGTGGGCATTCGCCAGTGCTGTCCCTGTTGCTGGAAATTGAATTGAAATCCCATCGGCGGGGATGTGCTGAAATTGAAAAGGTGTCCCATCGGCGGGGACATGCTGAGATCTACTGAGATTGTTGTTTGCAAGATTGACTGGAAGCTGACTGGATGTTCCTGCAACGGAGGTGCTCTGAGATGGCCTTGTCGTCGCAGGAAGATATTGAGAAGGATGCCCCATAGCGAAGGGCTGAGATGGCTGTTGTCGGTAGTCTTGGGCAGACTCCAATGGTTGTGCTTGATTTGAACTGGAGGCCGGGAGGACCCGGCATGGCTGCCGAGCTTGCTGAACTGGGCCAACCTGATTGTTGGCTGCTGCGGTGGTTTGTGCTTGCATGAATTGCAAGAGCATTTCTTGCATTGCTCTCATTCCTTGTGCCAATTCTTGTATGATTGGCGTATTGTCAACGGGCTGTTGCGCTGGAGGTTGCGCTTCGGCTATTTCGAGAGCAGGGAAGTGATGAGTTTCTTCTTCGTGGTCGGACATGGCTTGCTGAGCTCGAGTGCGGATTATGCTGCGGAAGGGAAGTTGTCTACGCGTACGTTGAGCCCGAGGAGGCGCAATGGTGAGGACTGTACCCTACTCTTTTTGGGTTTTGGGATTTTCTATTTTTTTTTGTTTTGGAATTTTCTATTTTTTTTTGTGTTTGGGTTTGGGTAGAATGCTATGCAGATGAGATTGTATGAGGATTAATGACTTTCAAGCACGGGAAGGATTCTGTTTTCAAGTTGGATCACGACTAGTGGGACTAGCTAATCCCCAGCAGAGTCGCCATTCTGTGGACCCTCGCCGATTTCTCCGCGCTCCCACACGACGTCGTTCTCCCTTTCCCTTTCGGAAGAAGAAGAAGAAGAGGTGCGTGAGTGCGAAATCGCCGTTTGTGCCACTGGCTTGCCTCGTTCTCGAGGGCTTCGTTTGGTTGTCGTATTGAGCTGGATGTGTTTAAATGAGTTTATATAAGACCAGAGTCGCCACTAGCCAGTTACTTCGAATCTACAGTCGGCTAGACCCCGTAGAAACGTTAGAGAAGGGAATCCGAAGATTCCTTCCTCTAAAATGACTCCTGTTGATCTGCGGTCAGAGATTCAAGGTAAGGGATCACGGTTACAGGGTGGGAAGAGGTTAAGCACCCCACACACTGCCCGTACCGAAGTACGGTCTCTACTTCACAGAATCGATCGAATACTTGAAAGTCTAATTTAATCCTCGTATATTCTCATGGATGACATGATGCATGAATGCGGGTCTGAACAGTAAGAGTTTCTGATGGGCAGGTTCCAACAACGGGCAAGCCCAGAGCGTACGCTCGAACTGACAGGTGCTTAATATAAGACGTATGCAGTGTGCTTGAATGATCAAGGTGTTTTATGGTGAAGCATGAATGCCGGTCTGAACAGTAAGAGTTTCTGATGGGCAGGTTCCAACAACGGGCAAGCCCAGAGCATACGCTCGAACTGACAGGTGCTTAATTTAAGACATATGCAAATGTGCTTGAGTGATCAAGGTGCTTGTAGTGAAGCAGGGGGGTTGGAAGGAAAGTAAATGTTGCACTTATGCTAGATGCAAATGAGATGATGCTGGAAAAAGAGTAGCTGGGTGGACGGAGGTGTCGCAAGGATTGGCTTCGAGTGGCTGGATCAAGACTTGGATGGCTTGGGAGGCTTGGACCAGTGGTCAGGCTGGGCTGGACCAGGGTTAGACTCTCCTCACTCGGGCTCTCCTTGGTGGGAAAATGGGCTAAGGGTACTCGAAAGGATGGACTCTCTCTGGACTCGAAGAGCTTCCAATGGGTTTGAATGGAATGTTGAAATGAGAAGGGGAGGGGGGTATTTATAGCAGCGGAGAGTGGCAGATCGCGTAATTTTGTCCGGGCGGCCTGCCATGGGCCGCCCGTACGGCCGCTCCTCGGTTTCCAGCGAGTACGGCCGTTCCCTCGGGGCTGCTGTTGGACTCGCTGGTCGACTCAGTGAGTTGACTCAGCGGGTCGACTCGGTGGTTTGACTCGACGGGTTGACTCGACGGGTTGACTCGGTGTTTTGACTCGACGGGTTGACTCGACGGGTTGACTCAGCGGGTTAACTCAGCGGGTTAACTCAGCGAGTTGACTCAGTGAGTTTGACTTTTTTGGGATTTTTTGACTGGACTTTTTTATGGGGGGTTTTTCAGGGTGGTTTTTAGGACTGGGTTAACTGGGTTCAGGCTTGAACTGGGCTATGTAATGGGGCTTACAAGGGTGAGTTTGGCTGAGTTTGGACTTGGGATTTGGGGGTATGGTCCTCCGTTCAACCAGCTATCTCTACCAACAGTGTAGCCGAAGGTGGGGTGTCTACAGGGGGCAAGCCCCTAACAAAGGCTCGATCACATCCTTGCTCGTACGAGCACAGGTTTGGGTCCTAGCAGGGGGACGCTCTTCCCAAATGACTCAGTCAGTTCACATTCAAAGTTCAAAAATTCGATTATCATCATAAATAACTTAGTAACGTAACATGAACCTAAAATCGGAGTAGTATACATATTGACACAATATTTGTTACAACGTGTTCTAAAGTTAGTATTAAGTATAAATGGAGGACATTATAGCTCAACTGTTTAAAGTTTTCAAACATTGGTCTAACAAGTCTGCTGCAGACTCCTCAACCGCCTTCCGTGCCGCCTCGGCCTCAGCAAGAACTAGAGCAGGGTCGGGAGTGTCCCTGATAGACTGCTCCAACTCCGCAACTTGGGCTTTCACGACGTCGCGCTCTACCTCTTGCTGATCAAGGGAGGATTGCAAACGAGTCCTCTGACCGGTAAGCTTGGATAGTTTAAGGTGGACGATCGAGCGCTCGGCTTGCAGTCGAGCCACCTCGTTGTCTATCTCTGCCAAACGAGCAGTGGCCGCCTGACACCCATCATCAACAACCTGCCAGTCCTTCTTCACCGCGGCCACCCCTGCCTCGTGTAATTCCAGTTTTGGAAGAAGGGACCGCAAGTGACCGCGCTTTTCCTCAGTGGAAGGGTCAATTTGGAGGCTTTTCGCCTCGAGCTCTCGGGCCACCCGCTCTTTGAACAGAGTCACCTGACCGATCACGGAGGACAAGTCAATCCCGAGCCAGGCAGCGTTAAGCCCTAGTGCCTGCAACGCCTCGTCTAAGACAGGCCATTCCTCCTCATGTCTTAAAGAGTCGGAGATGTCAAACAGAAGGCCTTTGAGAAGGTTTGCCTTGGTCTTCGACAGACCCCGAAGGGATGAGACGAATGACTCTGGTAGCGCCGTAGGCGCTGAGGCATCGATGAAAGAGGCTACTGGCACAGAGAGTGGAAAGCGTTAGTACAAGAAAACATTGTCAGAAAGGAAGCAGTCAGAACAGTAAAAGCAGATGACATACCAGCAACGTCAGGAATGCCAACGGCAACGACGTGGGATGAAGTGGTAGGCACAAGTGACGCTAGGGCCGGCCCCGTTGTTCCCTCAATTAACGGCTCAGGCAATTCCGGGGAGGATATCACCACGACCTCAGGAATGTTGGCATCAGGCGCTGGCCTAGCAACAGGAGGAATTGCGGTGGCAGACTCGACTAGCGACGATGTGGCAACGGGCGGGACTTCAACAACAGATTCAATTAACAATGGTTCAGCAGCAGGAGGGGCCCCCACAACCGGATCGAGCACGCTCGACTCAATAATAGGAACCACAACCTCTTCCACCACGGCAACGATCGCTTCCGGAACCCCACTTTGAGTTTCAGCGTCCGCCACAGAAGGATTGGGGGAAGGACGAACCCGGCAGGCGCCTCACCATCCAAGTCCATAAAGATTGCCCCCACGTCCTCTTCAGGGATGGACCTATCGTAAACAGGCTCATTCTCGTTATGCCCCCGGGTAGGGCAGCCCTCGCCCAAGTTGGCTTGAGAGCTTAGCTCGCCCTCCTCCCTGGCTTCTCCCGTGTTAACGATCGGAGTATCGCCAGCCTCCTTCGCAAGCTGCTCCCGCAAGCGCTCGGCCCTGCGCAGTTCCAACAAATCCTTTATTTTCTTGCCGCCGCAAACGACGGGAAGACGAGGAGCAGTTTTCACTCGAGGGCCGGCGCGCTCAACCCATACACCCTCATCACCACCATCATCACCCTCATCGCCCTCATCACCACCATCATCACCGCCATCACCAACAGAGCCTCCACCTCCATTACCTCCCACATCGTCATCACCTCCGTCAGCTCCGCCTATAGCATCATCGCCGTCCCTATCACCGCCATCGCCTTCCGCGGTAGCGTCATCTTCCTCATCCCGGCCTCAGCCATGCCCTCGTCACCGTCGTCGTCTTCTTCGCCATCATCACCGTCATTTCCCCTTCTCAGAACATCGCCCCCGGCGGGCAACTCGTCGATAGGGCCGAGAGACGGGAACTCTGGCCCCACCGCCGTCACAATCCTCTCCCCATAGGCGATCCAGCCTTCCAGGGTGTGCTCCGGCTTTTCATGATAGAGCACCACGTTCAGGGAGGTTTGCAATCTCTCTGTGCCTGGCACCGCGGGTTGATGAAGATTCTCCGATACATAGCCAAGCCCGTTGGCAGGAATAGGCGTAACGATGGGGGGCGTGATGAAGACGGGCTCGGTAACGAGCATTTTATTCCGCACCAGCGTGTATTGGTGGGCCCACCACCTCATCCACCCAAAGGTGGCCCCGGCAAAACACTGCGTCCCCGGGATCACGAAGGAACAGCCGGTTTCGGTCAGCAGAAGTTGCCGCCACATCCATTTCCAGTGAATAGGCCCAACACCGTATGCCCGCTGCTCGCGCGTCGCTGGTTCTAAGGTCGCTGGCACCCCTGGTCATACCCAAATTGGCGGGCGAAACGATTTGGATAATAAGGCTCCCTCCAGAACTCCAGCCCTTTGCGGAGCGGCAGTGACGAAGGGCGAATCGCGATCAGGAAGGAACGCTCGTAATAATCAATACTATCGTCGTCCGTGCACAGGACCGGCTCTTCGCTACGGGTACCAGAGAAGTGATAGAAGTACATGTCATCAAGCCCCGCGATTCTATCCTCGATAGTATTTAAGTTATGGCTGATCATCCTCTTCTTCTGGAAAAAGTGTAGCGGGAGCTTCCCCTCTCTGATATAATCCCCGCGCCTTACGCCATAGACCCAGGGAAAGTACACCTCGAACCAACTAGAGAAGAAGTGCCATCCGCAGTAAGCAGAGTTCATCCCGTAAGCAGCGCGCTCCTTGTTGCTGATGACGTAACCGAATGCTCGGTATATAGAACATATGACCGCCGGAGCCAGCGCGTACCGGTGACCATTCGTCAGGGCCCCTGCGATCGCAAAGCAAGACACTCTGACATTATCTGCCTGCTTGGAGCTCGGGAGCGCACGCAACTGAGCCAATATGCCAGGAAGTCGGCTAGCTCGCAGGAGGGGGAGAGTTTGTTGGGGCGCGGGAAGTTCTCCCTCATTCGTTTCTCCAACAGCGCCTTATCACCACGACCCTCGTCGAAGGCCGCGTAGTCCAAACTGAATAAGGGAAAGGACGAAGCGTTCGCAGAAAGAAAGAAGCGTGACAGAACAGTAAGGCATAATTCATTACAGAAAACTTACTTCAAGCCGTGGCTGAAATAGACCAGCCAGTCCTCGAACAGGAGCTTATCTTTGAGACCCCAAAATTGGGGTAGTTCGGAAAACAGCTCGTAGCAGGCCTCGGAGAAGAAACCTTCGTTGCTGCCTTTCTTCTTCCGTGACAGCTCATCATCGCTCGGGACCCATTCATCATAGATCCTCCCGCGAATGGGGAGCCCCGCGATCCTGTTGAGATCCCAGAGCGAGATGCTCATCTCGCCGCATGGCATGTGGAAAGAATTGGTGATGGAGCACCAGTGGTTGAGGAAGCCCTTGTATACCCAGGGCTCTCGGCAAAAGTAGCTCGATGTCGCTTCGATCGCCTTGTACAGACCCACTGCCCGTAGGGTCGCCCTGTGTTGATCCAAGATCCGGTTCGCCCACGCCTCGTAGCCCGGATGAAGGACCAGATGGCCGTGAGTCCGGAACGCCCCGGACAACCAGACTTCGGCATCCCCCAGATGGTGAAACCTCTGACGGAGAGTCTCGAAATAATGTCTGGGAAATGGCTGATGGGGATTGTGATTCGGCTCTAGAAAAATCATATCCTTCACACCCAGGACGGACTGCTGCTTCCCGTTCTTAGAGAGAGAACAACTGAGGAATGACGCCGGGCCGGATGTCCAAACATCGACGCCGTAGAAGGAATTGCTCCTGCAGATGTCGGATGGTTCAATGCTCGGGAGAGACCGCTGCCGTTGATAACTCTTCGCATAACGGATATACTCCCAAGTATAGGGATTCCTCACCACGAGTGGCGCAGTGACAAGCTTGGCGCTAGACCAGGCCACCTTCATCTTGTCCGATCTAGACTTGGTTTGGTTCTTTAAGTACACTTGCTTGGCACCTTTGCCAGCCCTCCTAGGGCGACCGTGCCTGGTGGACTGGGTAGGGAGCGACGGGCTTGCCTCGCCCTCTTCAGAACCCGTTGCCTCGTCGCTCCGGAAACCCCGGAGAGGAGCGTACCATGCATCCCATTGCTCCTGTGTGCCCTTGTCTGGAGGAGGCGGCACGATCCTATCGCAAAGGATCTTCTTCTGTATATCCTTCGACAAGGTGAGGATGCGTTCATAAAAATTGAATGTCTCTGGAGGGAGAAACCATTGTGAATTTTCAGCGGACGGTCTGACGACCTGCTTGGCAGCAGCACGTTTGCGCTTGGAAGGAGTCTGGGGAGGACCCGAAGGACCGGCCTGTGAAGGATCGCTGGCCATTGCAAACCTGCGAACGACATGCAAAATTCAGGTACAAAGTAAAGGAGAAATGCTCGCACAAGGTTGATCAAACCACGCATAAAAGATAGAGACACAAAAGCAGCAAATGAACAAAGCACAAGCGTCGACATGAGCCACCGCGGAGCACACTCAAAATCAATGGAAGAAATGAAACAAACGACACTCATCGTCACAGAACATACAGGCAGGAAAAGACAGAACTGAAGCGAAGAAGTATAAACTAATATTCATCAACCATAAGGGCCGTTCCACACGGCTAAATTGTTAATAACAATTGTTTAAATGACCAAACAATAACAGTCAATGTAAGACAACTCCAAAATTGTGGGGACTCCTCCCCGAAGCCAGAGAGCAGGGGCCTCAGTCCTGCGTCAACGGAAGAACCTGAGCCCTCAACTCATCGACCTTCGCTTGAATCTGGGCCTCCTTGAAAACCAAGTCCACCAAAATGGAAATACACTGTTGCACGAGATCGAAGTTCAGGTGCTCAGCATTGGCATAGTTCCTTATTACAGACACGTCAATCGCAGGTCGTCGTGCTCCCGAATAGCCGCTCTGACCATTCTCCAAATGCCGGCACGACGATCCAGGTACTCGGCCTCCGCCAAAGGGATAAGCCAAGCCAGGAATCTCCTGCTCTCCCTCTTCTCCTCCTTTAGGAAGCTGAGACGCTTTGACAGAGATAGGAAGGAAGCAGCCAGAGAAGGCTCCGCCGCCTCCAGGACCGCCAATTCCTCCAAAAGGGAAGAATCACCGATAAAGCTAGAGACGGCCTCCTTGCGTTCGTCTGAGATGGAGGCCATCACCGAGATATTCTGGATAGCTCGGAGGAAGGGGCGGGATTCAGCGTCAAGATGAGTCAAGGCTTCGGTCACCTCGTCGCATTGACGGGCAAGAGATGACCAAGCCTCAGGGCGGTCTAAAGCATCTAGGAGTCGCCTCAGACAATCGCGGGCCTCACGGAGGGAAGCGCGAGTTACGACCATCGTCTGCTAAGAAACAAGGCTGATGAACCAATACAACAGTCCAACAAAAGAGAGAAAGAACAGGAAGCAGGAAAAGCCAAATCAAGTAAAGACGAAAAGGCAAGAAGACGTGCTCAGGTACACTCGAAACGTTACTTAAAGCTACCATAGGAATTGCCTTCAAGACCGATGCGATCTAGAAAGCTCGAAAGTCCATGAGACCCTACGCCTCTTCAAAAAATCTGAATATATATGCCCAAATACAAAGCAGAGGCTAAGGGGCTCATGCACTTCAAACGTCCAGCTTCGCAGAAAATCACCTAAGACAAAATTTTACAAGTCTTGTAAAACGGATGTGTGAGTCTCCACGTACCCCGAAATTCGAGAGGACAACCACATTTTCAGGTGCGTAAGACCCCACGCACCCTTAAACTTATGCAGACCCCAATTTTTTGGGTGCGTGAAGGGCAATGTCTCAAACAAAAAATCGACGAAGGATGCGTGAGGCCTCACGCACCCAATAAATACACCCTTTCGGCCAAGTTCATCAGCTGGGTGCGTACGCTTCTAACGCACCCTTAAAAGGTCCACAACCCAATTGTATGGCGCGTGAGGCACCAAGGCCTGCCCAGTTTGACGAAGGGTGCGTATACCCCCCACGCACCCAAAAAACTCGGGATGTCCACAATTCAAAGATTTACAGGTGCGTAACACTACGCATCCAAAAGGAATACTCAAAAGTCCCAAGTTCAAACTATAGGGTGCGTATGCACCCAACGCACCCCTAAAATCACTTCTACCTCGGATAAGTGGGTGCGTACGGATTAAATGGACGCGTTGGAGAATAAAAAGGTGCGTGGGCTTGACGTGAGACGTCTGGTAAAGAATAGTGAAATGACAAGAATGAGCTGACTCATCTATTTATAGTGGGACCCGGGAAGTCCGGTGCGTCGCACCAGCCGATCATGCGCCTGTCGCGACCCACCGGAGGGGCATCTGTTGGGGTCCCAAATAGTGGACATTCTTAAAATAAGTCGAGTAACCATATACCTCTGAAGAAATCACGCGAGGAACACCCTCTGGCGCACGCAAAACGAGGGTGTACATGACTTCCCTAGACTTAGCCAAGATTCCTTAGTGGACCCCGCTGATCACCGTGATCAGAATTGTCCGGAATCAGACCTGTAACTCCTTTGTGATTTATGATGAACAGTGGAAGTGGTTGCGCAACGAAATGGGCCCCACAAACCCTCCAAAATCAAAACCCAATCGATGGAGCCCACATTTACGTGTCCGACGCACCTTGAAATTCGAGCAACCCACGCCTCCAACGCACCCTTAAAAACAGCACGTCGGCCCGCCATTTCGCGAAGGCCCACGCATCCAACGCACCTTGAAAGCTGATCAACGCACCCCATAATCAATGGACGGTTAAGAGACAGGTTCCAGATGCGTAGAGCCTCACGCACCCGACAATTAAACCCCACGCACCCGTATGATTTTCGGACACCTACAATCAAATAAACAGGTGCGTTGAGGACATTTGACGGATGCGTGATACGTGGCAGCTTCCTATTGGCCGACTTCACCTATAAATACCCCTCGACCCGCTCATTTACCAGACCAGAGAGAAAAGAAAGGGAGCTGCTACCGCCGGAAACCCAAAGATCCCGCCGGAGTCCTTGCCGGAACACCTCTACGTCCATCGAAATCCTATTTTCGGGCGCGGAACCGTTGTTAAGGTCTGGATTTCATATATTTAAAACGCACCTGTAAAAGGGCCTCACGCATCCAAAGATCTCACGCATCCAAAAGGACACCACGCATCCGTCAATTCAGTCCCCACGTAATTCCAGCAAAAATCAAAATTGGTGAAAAGAACCCAACGCACCCTGAATATGCACCAACGCACCCTTAAATTCGTCTCATAAGCGACATTGAATTGACAGGTGCGTGCAGTCCCCACGCACCCGTAAATCAGATCACACGCACCCAGAAATCAGCCAATTGTAGATCATGTTAGCAGGTGTACCGGGCTCAATTTTGAGTATTTTCAAGGACTACTGGAGCCGGTCTTGGGTATTTCGAGCATTCCGGACGCAATGGAACGGCCAAACGAACGTTTCGAGAACTCTAAATGAGCAGAATCGAGCATCTTCAAGACTTAACCCTATCCGACGCAATGAATGGGATAAGTTCCCGAAAAGGAGTCACCAACATCCAGAGCTATGCAAATATGCTGATATTTACGTTCACTGCAAAGGCATGATCCGATTTGTGCTAAGGCTAGACCAGCAGGGCCTTGATTACCATAATGAAACGTGCTAAAGAGTTTCAATCCTCTACAAACCAATTGCTCAACTGCCACAACACAACAGTCGATGCCCTACCCATTTAAACGGTATCCGCCGGTTAGACTGCGTAGGTACACATAACTGTAGAACGGACTTCTCGAGGTCACCTGTCCCTACATTGACAGGCGCGGGCCCAGAGTCGTCCATCTCAGTAATAAACCCTGACAGTCCTAACCCGGGTCTTCGGCCAAAATATGGGACATAGACATCTGACTAACACAGAAGTAGTTCAGTATACAACAGAACAAATATAGGCCCCATGGCCATAAACTCTAAAAAAAATCCTAGTCCCTGCTGGCTAGTCTTTTGCCTTCTAATCAAGGGTCATCGATCATTCGATGTAATTAAGGGCTTGTGCCAGATCACGGCCTGGAATGTACAAGATCTTAGAATCTCTGGAATAAAAATTCGCCTTACGATATCTCTTCATGTGTATCTTTTGTGAATGCTTGTGATTGTTTATGAATGTTTCTATTACTCAGAACCCCAGAGCAACTAAACACCACATTCCAGAGAACGTTCCCCGCGGTCCATTCTCTAGTTCTATCAACACCCAACTCAAGTAGGCGAGAAGTCTCTTTCTCCTACTATCAAAACTCAGCATGTGGGCCTCAGTGGGTTAGGACACACTGGATTCCAAGTCTCGATCGAGGTAAAACGAACTCAGAAGCAACCTTGGTGTCATGAATTTCTATTCTCGTAGATGTTGTATGCATGTATGAGATCACTAGCGTTCATTTGGTGGGACCTACTATTCATATATGTTGAGAAATTTCTAATCTCAGAAAATAAATTAATTGGAAAAACCGAGAAATAAGGACAGGCTAAAGCACGTGAAAAACACGCTGTCCTTAAAGCGTAATTTGCCCCTACTCAAATTATTTTAAGTCTACTGATAGGTTGCAGGCGGATTGCTTCCAGGATACGACGAGCCTTATGTGGTTCTACGTTCAGCAAAAACGAAGGAACCACTATGGAACTCAGTAACACACTCTGGCAGATAAAGAAAAGAAAGAGAGAAAGGAATGGCTATCTTCTTCTTGCAACAGCAGACCACTACACTGGTCTAAGTGGCTTGGTTTATATCAACTAAACCAAGAGTCTAATAGACTCAGATGGGTGTTGGTTCAGTAGAGACGGTTGTGATTGCTGTTGTTGTGTTGGAATGAACCAGACCTGTCCGGTTTATATAGGCAAGGGTGGCTAGCAGTTTTAGTCCAGAGCCATAATGGCACAAGCCGTTTTTTGGCTGTCATGAGAAATTAGTCGTTTATGGCAGTTTCTGATTGTTGTGCATGTGGGAGTTACACACCTGCATGCTGGCTGTTTAGACTTGATGGCTAGCCGTTTCTGACTGTTGAGCTAGCCACATACAGCTGTTACTGCATGGTCTGGACTGTTACTGCATGAGCAGTTACACAGGTCCCTCTAATTAGCCATGCAGCTCTTTATAAAAAGCAGAGAGGTCTCTTTGTCAGACCTCCCACCCACAGGACCTCCTCTGTTCCGAACCCAGCTACCTAACCTACTACTTAGCTTCTGTCACACCGCGACTCGCACCAGTCTCGCTTCGGTCCACCATTCTCCCTCTCTTCCACCATAAATAAGTAAGGTGCACAACACCCTACTTATAAAGAGGTGAAAATGCTTTCTCCCATCCGATATGGGACAAAAACCAAACGCATATTTTTCTTTTAAAAAATTATTTTCAAAACAAACTTTTTCAACAATCCCCCACTTGTTTTAAAATAATTTAAAATAAAAAAAATGATGTCTGCCAGATTATAAAAGATTATATGCATAAAGAAAGATATCTTTCGATTTGAATCCTTCCTTAGTATAAGTATTCTAAAGACCTATCGAAATTACTAGTAGCCGCAGTTTTGAACCAGTTATTTTTAGATTACAGGACTGGAAATACCACACACATACTTTTTAAGTGTTATTTGAGTTCCCACAATTCTTGCTCAGCACATTTAATGGCCTTGTGCTTATCTTGTTTCATGAACGATCCCGAGAAAACTCTCATTCTCATGAGAGGCGGCACCACCTCTACGTTCATATAGGTGAAGTTCTTCCAGTGTCTCCATTACTTTTAGACAATTGTCCTTAAGACTAGACTGCATTAAGAGTTTATGAGACTCAACCCTCTTTCTGTAACGGCCAGCACTATAATCCTAAATAAGGTATATATTTATAATTTAGTGCTGAAACTTTTCACGTATCAGTGACTTGTTTTTACCCATTGAACCCTTATATAGAGATTTTCTAATTTTAGGTTGGGTTTCCATCACTGATGAAATTTTTGAAAAGAGTTTCAACCCCATCCCTCTAGATGTTGTCTTTACTACCTCTCTCGTTAGAGGTTTAGTAAAAAGATCAGTTAAGTTATTACTTGACTTTACATAAGATATTGCAATGATTCCATCTTGAATCAGTTGTCTTACATAGTCATGTCTCAGACTTATATGTCTGGATTTCCCATTATACGTGCCGCTGTAGGCTCTAGCTAATGTGTCTTCACTATCGTAATGTAGCTAAACAGCCGTTATCGGCTTCGCATCAAATGAAATTTCTAAAAGAAGATCCCTAAGCTACTCAGCCTCTTTACCTGTTGCAGTGAGGGCTATGAACTCAGACTCCATAGTTGAGTGAGTTATGCAGGTTTGTTTCTTGGATCCCTAAGATACAGCTGCACCTTCTAAGGTAAAAACCCATCCAGTAGTAGATTTGTTGTCACCTGCACTCGATATCCAACTTACATCGGTATATCATTCCAGTACAACTGAAAATTATGAGTAAAATAACCCTAAGTCTTTGGTTGTTTTTAAATAACCAAGTACTCTTCTAGTGTTCTACACTAGGATTACTAGTAAACCTACTTAGTTTACTCACAGCATATGCGATGTTTGGTTTAGTGCATTGCATTGCATACATTAGACTTTCTATAACACTCGCATACTCTAATTGTGTAACCGTTCTTCCAGTATTTTCATTTAACTTGATACTTGGATCAAATGGGGTTTTCGCTTCTTTAATATTCAGGTGTTTAAACTTGTTTATTATTTTCTCAATATAATGAGATTAGCATAGCACATAACCCCCACTATGAGTTTTTACTTTAATACCTAAAATGGTATCAACTTGTCCAAGATCCTTCATTTTAAATACGGAAGACAGAAACTTCTTTATTTCAATTACACCTTCCATCTTGTTACTTATTATTAACATGTCATCAACATATAAATAAATAACAATTATATAGTTACTACTTATTTTGGAATATATGCATTTGTCTGTTACATTATGCATGAAACCATGAGAATGTATTTTAAAATCAAACTTCTCATGCCACTGTTTAGGTGCTTGTTTTAGTCCATATAATGATTTAATTAATTTACAGACTTTCTTCTCATTTTCTGGCAGAACGAACCCTTCAGGTTGTTCCATGTATACATCCTCGTCAAGGTCTCCATTCAGGAAAGCAGTCTTTATATCCATCTGATGTATATACAGCTGATGTATGGATGCTAAAGCAAACAAAATTCTAATAGATGTTATTCTCGCCACAGGTGAGTATGTGTCAAAATAATCTATTCCTTCTTTTTGTCTGAATCCTTTAGCTACTAGTCTAGCTTTAAAGGTTTGAATAGTTCGATCAGTGTGATATTTCTTTCTAAATACCCACTTACACCCTATGGGTTTAGAAGCTGGAGGTAGATCTACCAGTTTCCAAGTTTGGTTTGACATAATCGAGTCCATCTCATCATTGATAGATTCTTTCCAAAAAGCTGAATCTCTAGAAGTTACAACTTCTCTATAGGTTGTTGGATCATCTTCTATAGTCATAACTATAGGTATCTTTCTAATGACATTCTCTCTATCTCCTTCTACGAGATGAAAGGAGATACGTTGAGAGTCTATCTGTTCAGAATTAAGACTTTTTTCTACTATTACCCTTTGACTCCTATGTGGTTCTATTGGAGCTTCAACTTCATGTTGAGCTTCTACCATAAGTTTCTCTGTTGGAGTTTGAATTTCATTATCCTTTGACTATAAAGATAGTGAGTTTTTAAAGAACTCAACGTTTCTAGACTCTATGATTGTATTGGACTCTAAGTCTAGGAGTCTATATGCTTTGCTATTTTGTGCATACCCTACAAAGGCACACTTAATAGCTCTGGATCCTAATTTAGTTCTTTTGGGATCAAGCATTCTACAATATGCGAGGCACCCCCACACTTTAAGATATTCTAGATTAGGTTTTCTACCTTTCTATACCTCATATGGTGAAGTGTTAAACTTCTTAGAAGGAACCCTATTTAAGATGTGGCACGTTGCGAGAAGTGCTTCTCCCCATAGTCCTAGTGGCAACTTTGCTTGTATTAGCATTGAGTTGACCATTTCTACTAAGGTTTTATTCTTCCGTTCAACTATACCGTTCTGTTGTGGTGTGTACGGTGCAGTACATTGGTGTATTATGCCAAGTTCTTCACAGAAGCTAAAGAATTCATTTGAAAAATACTCTCCTCCTCTGTCGCTACGAAGAACCTTTATTTTCTTATTTAGTTGATTTTTCACTTCTGCTTTATATATCTTGAACATGCTGAGTGCTTCATCTTTATTCTTTAGAAGGTATATATGTACATATTTGAAGCAATCATCGATGAAGGTTATAAAATATCTTCTTCCTCCACGTGTAAGAATGTCATTTAACTCACAGATATCAGTATATATTAGGTCCAATATTTGAGATAATCTCTCAACACTAGGAAAATTTTTCTTTGTAAATTTGGACCTTATGCACACTTCACATTTGTCATTTTGACTATCTGTGTATGAGATTAAGCCATTCTTAGACATGAATTTTAAGGTACTATAACCTATGTGTGCTAATTTACCATGCCACAATGCTACAGATTCAATCATATACCCAGAAGAACTACTTTCATTCAAGAAAAACTTTATCATCCCATGACCAGCATATCCCTTACCAACGAAATTCTCGTTCTTTGATAGAATCAGTTTTCCTGACTCAAATACTACCCGTATTCCAGGTTTTCCCAGAAGATCCCTAGAAACTAAGTTTCGTCTCATGTCAAGGACATGCAGTATATTAGTTAGGATCACTTTCTTTCCAGAGGTAAAGACTAGTTCCACGGTTCCTTTGCCAACGACCTTCGACCGGACTTCATTACCCATTTGGACCTCCTGACCATCGGTCACATCCTCATAAGTTTTAAAGGCTGATCTGTCATGGCTTACATGGACTGTGGCAGCTGTATCATACCACCAACCGGGTACTTTTCCTTGGATCATGTTTACCTCAGTGATCATGGCAACTATGTCTTCTTTAACTGCAATTGCCTCATTCTTTGATTTTCGAAGTCGGCATACTCGAGCGTAATGCCCGATTTTCCCACAGACATGACAATGGCCTTTGAACTTTCCATTTTTCTTCTATCGTTTCTTAAATTTTCCTTTATTGGGTTTCAGGGAACTGTTCTTCTCGGGATTCTTGTTTTAAGTACTTTCTACTGCTTGCACCTTGGATGAGGAATTTTCATTTTCATTTTTCTTTTCACGGTTTCAGGATTCTTCCTTTTCCGGATATGGTTTCTGGATTTATTCCAATGAATAATCCTCGGTTTTATGTAGCAGTTTCTTCCTGTATTCTGTCTAACTCGGGGGCAATTTTGCGATAATAGCCCGGACTTAAAAAGATTCAGGGATATCAATTTTTAGGGCATTAATTTTACCAACAATTAGCTGTAGTTCTTCGATTTGGGCTAACAGCGATTTGTTATCTACCATGGTGTAGTCGAAATAGGTAGCTATGAGATATTTGTTCGCACCTTCTTCTTCGGCTTTGAATTTGAACTCGAGAGTGATCCAAATTTATTTGGCAGATTCAGTTCTGGTATATTGATCATACAGACGATCAGATAGCATGTTCAGGATGTGTCCTCGACACAACAGATTATCTTCTTCTCTTTTAATGCGTGTGTTGATCTGCTCAGTCGTGTCTTTATCAGTAGCTAAAGGAAGCGGCTTTAAGTTCGAGTCTAAGATATACAATATCTTCAACGCCGTAAGCAGGAAATTTATCTTATCCTGCCATCTGGTAAAATTGGTTCCGTCGAACCGGTCTAGACGAATCAGATATTGGTTCATCAGTTTGATTGATGATACCCCTTCAGTTTCCATATCAGAAAAATTACGCTTTAAGATTGTTGAGAAATTTCTGATCTCAGAAAATAAATTAATTAAAAAAATCGAGAAATAAGGACAGGATGAAGCACGTGAAAAACACGCCATCCTTAAAGCGTAATTCACCCCTACTCAAATTATTTTGAGTCTGCTGATAGGTTGCAGGCGGATTGCTTCCAGGATACGACGAGTCTTATGTGGTTCTGCGTTCAGCTAAAACGAAGGAACCACTATGGAACTCCGTAACACACTCTGGCAGATAAAGAAAAGATAGAGAGAAATAAATGACTATCTTCTTCTTGCAGCAGCAGACCACTACACTGGTCTAAGTGGCTTGGTTTATATCAACCAAACCTCCACTAGCGCCTTTACAGCCACACTGTCTCACGTGCCCACGCCCTCGCACCTAGCCCGAGCCCGTGACCGTGCCCGTGTCCAAGCCCGAGACCGAGACCGAGCCCGTGCGCGTGCCCATGCGAACACATAAGCCACCATTCTCCCTCTCTTCCACCATAAATAACTAGGTGCACAACACCCTGCTTATAAAGAGGTAAAAATCCTTTCTCCCATCCGATATGGGACAAAAACCAAATGAATATTTTTCTTTTAAAAAATTATTTTCAAAACAAACTTTTTCAACGATATATAGGTTTTCCCAAGCTGTACCAATCGAACGATTCTACATTGGAAATCAAATTTCTATCCACATGCAAGCACACATGTCAATATAGGGGACGCATGTAGGAGATCTGAGCTTTCTGTCTGGTTTGAAATGATGCTTCTATCAATCTCATGTCTGAAATATCATGACCATTTCACTTCTGGGGTGGGCCACAGTGTATGAAATAAACTGACGGTTTAAACCATTTTTCCTGGCTATCTGTCTATTTTGGATTCTATGGCCCATCGGAGGTGTGAAATATCTTGATTTTTAGCGCAGAATATCTAGAAACTGTAGCCTACCTGATGCACAGCTAGAATATCTAGAAAGTGTAGCCTTCCTAATGTACATCACAGGGCCTGCACGTATTCTATATTAGGATGTGTACCTGAGTGTAGTAATGGGACCGCACCTACGGCTTGGTGAATGGAAGGAAGCGGATTGGCTTGGTGTACTGCACCCCAGCGACCTTGATGGTGTAGTGATGTCACCAAGTTCTGTGGGTCCCACCATGATGTACATGTTATATCCAAACCGTCTGTCCTTTTCGCGAGATCATTGGAAGGCTTGATCCAAAAAATAAGATAGATCCAATGACCAAGTGGACCACACTACTACAGAAAGCAGTGGGATATTGAATATTTACCATTGAAACCTTCTTGGGGGTACTCACAGAAGTTTTGGATCAGTCTTATTTTGTCTTTTCTCTTTATCCAGGTTTGTATTACCTCATGAACAGATTGGATGGAGTAAAAACATTATGGTGAGTCCTATAAATCTTTTAACGGTGGTAATCATTGTCCCCACTACTATTTATGATGTGTCCACTTGAGCATTGGATATGACTTATTTTTGGTCTCAAGCTCTAAAATGATCTCACCAAATGGATGAACAATGTGGATATAATAAATACATAATTGTGGGGCCCATGTAGCTTTGATTTTCTTTCAACCGTTTGTATATTTCAAGGCTCACCCTCGTAGACGCCACGTGCCTACACCAACAAGGTACACCAACGAGGTACCTCACTGGTGTGAATGGAGCAAGGGTTTGATTAGGTCGCTTGCGGTTTCCCATGATTGATCCAGTCTCATGTATGTCATGTCAGCTCAGCACGGCTGAATCACTTTCAAGGATGTGGGGGCTCTAAGGAGCCACCGTGGAGGTTTTATCCACACCATCTGTCCATTTTGCCATATCAGTTTAAGGTACAAGCTAAAAAATGAAGCAGATTCAAGGCTTAAGTGGATTAAGTGGACCACACCACGTGAAGCAGTGGTAATTATGACACCTACGGTTGAAACCTTCTTATGGCCCACCCTAATAGTTAATTGTCTTCCAACCTGCTCATAAGGTCGCCTATATATATATATATATATATATATATATATATATATATATATATATATATATATATATATAGGGAGAGTAAACAAACAATATTAGCTTGATCCTTAACTTCCCTAGCCCCTAAAAAATTTCAGCAGTAGCGGTTAAACTCCTACTGTGTGGTACATGAGCCTTGGAACTCCTCAGTTTGGGATGGACTGTGCATGTAAAACCAATACATCAATAGTACCACCTAAGAGCCCCATCTGTTCCTAACTAGGGATGGCGGTGTGTAGTACCAATCCACATACCACTTTCAAGGGAAGCTCTCAAGTTTGGCACAGCTCAGCTGGGCCAACAACCTATCCTAACTTGAGTTCAGTTTGACTCAGTCCACATACTTGATTGGTCAGCTCGGCTCGGCTCGCTCATCAATTTCAATTGAGTTTGACAATGTAGAACATCCGATCTGTTCATATGGTGGGCCACACTATAAGTACCAACTTTAGTTAAAATTGGTCGACAAACAAATTTGGTAGACAAGATCATAAAGTAGTGCATTGATTTTGATGGCGATGACTGGCCATCTTTGTTTACAGCTCAGGACATCTTTATAGTGACACCCACGTTTTTCACGGTTAAGATTCTATACAAAACAGAGAATGTAGTGGTGGAAAAGCATTGTGTTCATGTATAGAGTTGGAGGTGCACGGAGTTGGATTGTGTCCTTCCAGGGTTTGTACTGTTTCAATAATCACTATTTAGTGGGCCCCACATAAAGAAAGACGAGGGATTATTTCAATAGATGGGCCCCTTTGTGCATGGAAAGGTGATTTCGCATTTTTCTTCTTTTCTTTTTCTTTTCATTTTTGGCAAGGGATCGTTTAGCCGTTTGGACCGTTGCTAACCCCATGGGACTCACTCTGACGAGCTTCCGACGTGTATCCGACATCATTTCTCCATTCCAATAAGCTTTTGAGTGTTTTTTGAAGATTTTTTACCACAATTTCGGACATAAAAACTATGACAGCCAAATTTCAGTTTAAATTAGGATTGTAATACCCCGAAAATTTAGTACACGAGTAGGTACACGAGTGTTATAGTTCACACGTTAGAATTTAAATTTTAGGTCGCGTCGTTCATACGCATACACACACGTCACACTTTTATACATATTCTAACACTTTTAAGACTTTAAAAACTTAATGTACTTAGTTAAGTCAATAGACGGACCGTTAGAATGATCTATCATTGCTAGGTAGGAATATCTAACCGTCCACCTCGATTTTGAACAAGCCGATCATAGTGAACTAAACCCTTTGATCTCCATAGCCGCTCATATACAGATCAATTTAACATTCTGATCCATTCATCTTATTTATCATACATTGATATTCTAACCTACCGTCAAAATTGTGATATGATGAAACTTCATGAGTGGATAAGTCATTAAAGTTTGACGGTGTTTATGTCTCACCAATAGGTCATTCAAAGACCATATTACGAATATTAGTTTAAGAAACTGACCGTACAATAAGCCAACTTGTGCGTAAGAACATAAAAATCTAATTAGAAAAAAATTAGCCTTTCATATAACCATTCATCGAATTTGTATCCGCTAATTGGGCCACCCAAATAACAAACTGAACCGATCATTTCGAAAATCATAGGATAAATACCAAGGCTACCGATTAAATTTCCTATTGGATATGTACAACTATCACTTTAGATCACGGAGTGTGAACTAAAAAGGCATCTTGTTCATCTGTAAGAGATCAAGACCCAAACTTAACCAGTATAAAGAGTGCGAAAAATGACAGGCTTTGGGGAAGTTTCGCCGAAAAATGATGGTATATACGATTGGTACAGGTGTTGGAAGTCAATACTAAAGGAAAGGGCAGAATTGGAATTATATAAATATATACACTAGTAATCTGGTAAAAAAAAAAACCAAACGTGACGTAAGGTTTTAACAGTGAGGGTGAAGCACACTAACTCTTATCATGTGACCCACATGATTATCGGATCTAAATCATTTTTGAGCTCATGTCTAAAGTAATCATGCTACACTAGATGAGCGGAACAGATTTTGTACATACATCACGGTGGGACCCACGTGCACAACGTGCACGTCATCCCTCTCGGTCAACGTGCGTTGACCGCGTATTCAAGAAGACGAGCGTCTTCTTTGCTGGACGCTGCAACAGCGAACGGACGCTGTCCGTCCGCACCATCTACGCCGTTTGCCTTTGGGCCCCACATCTAAGATCTAAACCGTCCATTCTCTTCCTCTAACCCACGCATGAGGTCCCCTTGAGTTTCTTTCACAACAGTCGCTAATCCAGTCTTTTCCAAACCACTGTCCAAACCAAAAGATCACAAGATCCGGTCCGTTGCTTTGCATGGGCGGACCAGACTTCTTCCGGGGGTTCGTGTGGACCCCACATAGGTTTCCAATGTCTCACTTAGGGCTTTGTCTGCAAGAAATGAAAACGGAAGCCTTCTCCAACTCAAACTCCACCACCTTCGGTCCGGTTGTATTACCGCAAACACAGGTCATCCAAGTCCATCTTGGACCGTCCAAACATGTCTAGGGTAGTGTATGAAACCCCCCTAGGTGTCTTTTTCGAGAAAAGAAACGTAGAGAGAGAGAAGGTCGGGTAGAGAGAGAAAGAGAGAGAGCGAGAGAGAGAGAGAGAGAGAGATAGATCGTGTGGAGGGGTGGGTTCCATCCGTCTGTTAGGGCTGCGGCTGTCTGATCACTTCCACAAAGAATAAGAAGAAAAGAAGAAGAAAGAGAAAGAAAGAAGAAGACCGAGTCGACTCGCTGAGTCAACTCAGATTCGAGTTAGGTCCTATTTGAAGCCTAGAGATTAGCAAATCAGTAAGTGATTCATCTCAGAAACTTCTAGTTGATTTCTCTTTTCATATATGTGCTATTCTTTACGTTCAAGTTCCAACTCTCTTTAATATTTCATATAATGGATCTTTGGTAAAAATCCCTTCCTCAATCTCTTTCTAAAGTAAGTTTAGAATAGCGTCTTTGATCTTAGTTAAAGGATCCATCTTTCGTTTCCATTCTCCCAATCCTTCCTTCCATATTTCCTTTCTAGTTAGCTCTTTCCCTCGAATTCTCTTTCTTGTTATGCAAATCAAAATTTTAGGAATACGTTTGACTTAGACTACACACTTTCGATATCAACGATGTGCAACCCTGGGTATTTGTGATATTATCGAAATTCTACGTAGTATTATCCTTACACTTTCTAATAGACAATAACTTAGGGTTTAAATAAGGAGACACTCTAATTAAGTTAATGCATGCATGGTGTGAATTGATTGAATGGTAATATGCATTGTATGCTTGCAGAATGCTTCCATAACTCATGACATATACATTCATTATACACTGCGACAGAACAGGAGCATGGTTGATTTGACTCCTGGCGTGCATGGTTGATTTGCCGCCTCGCTGTACCGGTTAGGTGAGCATGGTTGATTTGCGACAGGTTCCTAATGTTCAGTGGCAGCGAGTTCTGGTCGTTTCACTTATTGAGCATGGTTGATTTGCTCGGTTGGATCAGTGGTGCATGGTTGATTTGCCCACTGGCGTGCATGGTTGATTTGCCGCCTCGCTGTACCGGTTAGGTGAGCATGGTTGATTTGCGACAGGTTCCTAATGTTCAGTGGCAGCGAGTTCCTAAACGTTTATTGCTCTCACACGCATCATAACATACATGACATCATGATAACCATATTCCATTGATAATAAATCATAAAGTGTATCAATCATAACATCATCCTCGTATATTTCATACAATTCTATCCGTTGATGATTCGCATCTTATCTATTATTAACTGGAATATTACATGTGATGGAAATGACCTCACCAGGCTTTTAGCTCACCAAAATCACCACAGTTCTTGCAGGTTTTCAGGAGGAAAAAGACATAGGCAAAGGAGAGTATTCAGGGGGTCTCATTCTTCTCGAGCGTCAATCATGTCAGATTTATTTTAGTTTTGTAAAATTCAATTTAATAAGACATTAGTGGAAGAGAAACTTTATATTTTGGATTTATTTTAGTTATGCGATGTGTGGAATAGAATTTTAAGGAATCTATGCTCGAATTTTCAATTCACACCATGGAACTCGGGCTTTGGGTTATTGTACTCGGGTTCTGAATTTCAGGGCGTGACAGTTTGGTATCAGAGAGAGATTTCGAAATTCCAAAGTGCCTAAGGTTAGGGCTCGCACCTAGTGAACTTGGGGTTAGGGTCATGATGTCTACTAAAGTCTTAGCTAGAACCATTCTTAAAAACTAAAGTGGTAGTTTGATTGATGACGGTTATAGATAGGTTAAACATGAAAGATCATTTAGGGTGTCAGAGCCTAGGCTTTAGATTCCTTTGAGGGTCTAGGTATATATATCTTACACTAGGGTTTATATATGGGTCATAGAGAACCTGATGATAGTTTTGGGCGGTATACTTTAAGAAATTGAAGTAGGGTCTATAGATGAACATATGGAGGACTGGATAATAGGATAGCTGGTAGACACACAGAAATGAGTGCGCCATGTATGATTCTGTTTCTATTGTACTTGATGTTTGTTTTCGTTGCAAGGTTGTCAAATTGCTTGCTTCTACATAAGGGTGTTGTTGTGCTGTGACCTGTGTTTTACTAGTGACGTTGCTTGTAGGATCAAGTTTGTAATGTTGAGGTTAGGGTGTCTGTAGGTTTTATCTGTGAGGTTTCTTTTATTTGGATTGTTTGTTTTCCTTGTTTCATTGTTTGTACTGTGATTGATTGTCTTGTGTGTGACATTGCTTTTGTTTGGATGTTATTGTTGACTTTCTTTTCTTCGTTATAGCGTTTGCTTAGGCACATCAGAGTGCATAGCGAAAGCTTGGTTGCGGTTATGGTTGAATCTCGAGGATGAGATTCTCATAAGGGGGGGTAGATTGTAAGAACCCGAAGTCATATAAGTCATTACATACACTTGTGAGCACATAAACCCATGACTTGTAGGGCATAGACACATCGTAATAATCGTCTTTTAGGTTAGTGGGTTTGTTTGAATTTCGAGGATGAAATTTTGTATAAGGGTGGTAGAATGTAATACCCCGAAAATTTAGTACACGAGTAGGTACACGAGTGTTGTAGTTCACACGTTAGAATTTAAATTTTAAGCCGCGTCGTTCATACGCCTACACACACGTCACACTTTTATACGTATTCTAACACTTTTAAGACTTTAAAAACTTAGTGTACTTAGTTAAGTCAATAGACGGACCGTTAGAATGATCTATCATTGCTAGGTAGGAATATCTAACCGTCCACCTCGATTTTGAACAAGCCGATCATAGTAAACTAAACCCCTTGATCTTCATAACCGCTCATATACAAATCAATTTAACATTCTGATCCATTCATCTTATTTATCATACATTGATATGCTTAACCTACCGTCAAAATTGTGATCTGATGAAATTTCATGAGTGGATAAGTCATTAAAGTTTGACGGTGTGTATGTCTCACCAATAGGTCATCCAAAGACCATATTACGAATATTAGTTTAAGAAAATGACCGTACAATAAGTCATACTTATGCTTAAGAACATAAAAATCTAATTAGAAAAAAATGAGCCTTTCATATAACCATTTATCGAATTTGTATCCGCTAATTGGGCCACCCAAATAACAAACTGAACCGATCATTTCTAAAATCATATGATAAATACCAAGGCTACCGATTAAATTTCCTATTGGATATGTACAACTATCACTTTAGATCACGGAGTGTGATGGACCACTAAAAAGGCATCTTGTTCATCTATAAGAGATCAAGACCCAAACTTAACTAGTATAAAGAGCGCGAAAAATGACAGGCTTAGGGAAAGTTTCGCCGAAAAATGATGGTATATGCGATTGGTATAGTTGTTGGAAGTCAATACTAAAGGAAATGGCAGAATTGGAATTATATAAATATATACACTAGTAATCTGGTAAAAAAAAAACTAAACATGAAATAACGTAAGGTTTTAACGGTGAGGGTGAAGCACACTAACTCTCATCATGTGACCCACATGATTATCGGATCTAAATCATTTTTTAGCTCATGTCTAAAGTAATCATGCTACACCAGATGAGCGGAACAGATTTTGTACATACATCACGGTGGGACCCACGTGCACAACGTGCACGTCATCCCCCTTGGTCAACGTGCGTTGACCGCATATTCAAGAAGACGAGCGTCTTCTTCGCTGTACGCTGCAACAGCGAACGGACGCTGTCCATCCGCACCATCAACGCCGTCCGTTTGTGGGCCCCACATCTAAGATCTGAACCGTCCATTCTCTTCCTCTAACCCACGCATGGGGTCCCCTTGAGTTTCTTTCACAACAGTCGCCAATCCAGTCTTTTCCAAACCACCGTCCAAACCAAAAGATCCCAAGATCCGGTCCGTTGCTCTGCATGGGCGGACCAGACTTCTTTCGGGGGTTCGTGTGGACCCCACCTAGGTTTCCAATGTCTCACTTAGGGCTTTGTCTGCAAGAAACGAAAACGGAAGCCTTCTCCAACTCAAACTCCACCACCTTCGGTCCGGTTGTATTACCGCAAACACAGGCCATCCAAGTCCATCTTGGACCGTCCAAACACGTCTAGGGTAGTGTATGAAACCCCCCTAGGTGTCTTTTTCGAGAAAAGAAACGTAGAGAGAGAGAAGGTCGGGTAGAGAGAGAAAGAGAGAGAGAGAGAGGGAGAGAGAGAGATAGATCGTGTGGAGGGGTGGGTTCCATCCGTCTGTTAGGGCTGCGGCTGTCTGATCACTTCCAGGAAGAATAAGAAGAAAAGAAGATGAAAGAGAAAGAAAGAAGAAGACCGAGTCGACTCGCTGAGTCAACTCAGATTCGAGTTAGGTCCTATTTGAAGCTTAGAGATTAGCAAATCGGTGAGTGATTCATCTCAGAAACTTCTAGTTGATTTCTCTTTTCATATATGTGCTATTCTTTACGTTCAAGTTCCAACTCTCTTTAATATTTCATATAATGGATCTTTGGTAAAAATCCCTTCCTCAATCTCTTTCTAAAGTAAGTTTAGAATAGCGTCTTTGATCTTAGTTAAAGGATCCATCTTTCGTTTCCATTCTCCCAATCCTTCCTTCCATATTTCCTTTCTAGTTAGCTCTTTCCCTCGAATTCTCTTTCTTGTTATGCAAATCAAAATTTTAGGAATACGTTTGACTTAGACTACACACTTTCGATATCAACGATGTGCAACCCTGGGTAGTTGTGATATTATCAAAATTCTACGTAGTATTATCCTTACACTTTCTAATAGACAATAACTTAGGGTTTAAATAAGGAGACACCATAATTAAGTTAATGCATGCATGGTGTGAATTGATTGAATGGTAATATGCATTGTATGCTTGCAAAATGCTTCCATAACTCATGACATACACATTCATTATACACTGCGACAGAACAGGAGCATGGTTGTTTTGACTCCTGGCGTGCATGGTTGATTTGCCGCCTCGCTGTACCGGTTAGGTGAGCATGGTTGATTTGCGACAAGTTCCTAATGTTCAGTGGCAGCGAGTTCTGGTCGTTTCACTCATTGAGCATGGTTGATTTGCTCGGTTGGATCAGTGGTGCATGGTTGATTTGCCCACTGGCGTGCATGGTTGATTTGCCACCTCGCTGTAACGGTTAGGTGAGCATGGTTGATTTGCGACAGGTTCCTAATGTTCAGTGGCAGCGAGTTCCTAAACGTTTATTGCTCTCACACGTATCATAACATACATGACATCATGATAATCATATTCCATTGATAATAAATCTTAAAGTATATCAATCATAACATCATCCTCGTATATTTCATACAATTCTATCCGTTGATGATTCGCATCTTATCTATTATTAACTGGAATATTACCTATGATGGAAATGACCTCACCGGGCTTTTAGCTCACCAAAATCACCATAGTTCTTGCAGGTTTTCAGGAAGAACAAGACATAGGCAAAGGAGAGTATTCAGGGAGTCTCATTCTTCTCGAGCGTCAATCATATCAGATTTATTTTAGTTTTGTAAAATTCAATGTAATAAGACATTAGTGGAAGAGAAACTTTATATTTGAGATTTATTTTAGTTATGCGATGTGTGGAATGGAATTTCAAGGAATCTATGCTCGAATTTTCAATTCACACCATGGAACTCGGGCTTTGGGTTATTGTACTCGGGTTCTGAATTTCAAGGCGTGATAAGGATAATAGTGGCTTTTATTTTTATTGGTAAATATCAATGATGAGAGTTTGCAAAAGAGAAACGGGTGTGGTAGTTCCTTTATAATTATTTTTATATTTTTTTATGGGTACAAAATGTGAGAGTTGGTGAAGGGGTTGAATTTTGTAATGAAAGGATGTTGTAATGGATGAATTTTGAAATGAAATAATGCTGTAATGGATAAATGTGATGAATGTTAAAATGGATGAATGTTGTAACCGATGAATGTTGTAGTGGAAGAATGTTGAAATGGATGAATGGGCATAACTTCATAACTCCATGGGGGTTGCAGGTCCCACAAAAATGGATACATTTTTAGACAATCAAACGGTGTCCAAATGAGGTGTTCCAAAGCCATATGAAAATTCATTAAATTACCATTCCAACATTAGGCGCCGGATGTCATGGATGTACATCAAGTGGTCCCACGTACAAATTGGGGCAAAAAGTAGGTTGTCCAACAACTCATCATGTGGGTTATACATTCAAGGTTCCATGACTGGCCTGTCCAATACTTAAGACCGGATCACCTACATGGTGGGGCCTTTCTAATATGCAACTACATGTTGCGCACACATGCCAGTGTGTGAAGAGTTTCATTTCCTGTTCACTATATCCCAAACTCTCTTCGAAATGTAGGATGCAATCGAGAAGCTCCTAATCTAGAGAGAGGATAATGGAATTTTTCGGGGTGATGGGCACTCTCTTGAGGCTTGGACTGAGGAACTTGTTGTGTTGTTGGGATAGGAGGGCCGGTAGTGGAAGCAAATCTGAACACAAGCAGCGAATTGAATCAAACAAGCAACACAATGCAAATACAATGCATGCAATCACCCACACATAGATAAGCCGAATTTAACGTGGAAAAACCCCTCACGGGTGAAAAACCATGGCACAAAGCGACACAAATCCACTATAATATCAGAAGTTACAAGAGATGGAACCCAAGACCCCCAAGCCCACAAGAGAAATCCAAGCTAACCCAAGAAGAAAACCCTCTTCCCTAAGCTCTTTCTCTCACCTAGAACTCGCTCAATCCCCTTTGCAACTTAGGATACCTCTAATCCCGTAGTACCATCCTTAAATAGGCATAAAACCGGATTAGAAACCTTTTTGCGCAACACCGCGCAAGAAACCAAGTTGTAATAGGAAACTGTTGACCGGTCGTCCGGCCGATGGCCTAAAAACACTACAGCAGCAAAGCTGCTTTGATCCATTATGACTGGCCGGTCGATGGTCCATGTGCAACTGATTTGAGGCGTTCGTTTTCCAACAAACTCCTCTACGATTCAAATCATCATACACCACCTTGCCACACACAACCTCTACCTCTACTTCGTCATCATTATAATCCCATCGCTTCTCGTGCCCCCATCGACTTTATCCTTACATCTTCACATGCCTTGTTGCTCTTCCCATGTGGCCCTTTTTCTCTTACTACATACGTGCAACCGTGGATCCTATTGCCAATCCCACAGCTCCACCATAAATTTTGCTCCTGATCACCTTGTAAAACTCATCGCACCTCCGTGGCTTAATCATCACGAGTGCTCCCTTCACCACTTTATAATATCGATCACAGCCGATGAACCTAGACCCTTTCGCCTCGAGTGCACCAAGAGATATCACATTCATCTTCATCTCAGGGATATGCTTCACACTTTCAAGGATCCATTCGACTCCATCGAACATCCTTATGCGCACCAAACTAATCCCAAACACATTGCGAGCGTAACCATCACCCACAAACACTGATCCAAAATATTATTTCTTGTATGACATGAATGAACTCCGATCAGGATATACATGACATGATGCACCTAAATCTAAGAGCCACTCTCCACCAAGAGACTATGCATCACAACCATCACCACCGTCCTCTACGGTATTGGTTCCTTCCCTAGAAGAATCTCCAGATTTCTCCTGCCTTTTTTCAGGATTAGAACAATCCCTCTTCACATGCCCTTCTTCTCCACAATTGCAACATCTCACCCTGTGCCTCCACTTGCCCTTTGATTTAGATCTTAATAAAGGAGATCCTCCACCCCGCTCAAAATTCCTCTCCATCATAACCCGTGCCTCATCAATAGAGGGACCCATGCCGCCGCTTTTCCTTTTCATCGCCTTCGCCTGAAGGGCTGAGATAACGATTTCTACGCCAATAGTCCCCCTACCTGCGCACAAAGAGTCCTTGAGCGACTTATATGATTCTGGAAGAGAATTCAACAGGATAAACGCTTGATACCCGTCCTTCATCGGTTCATCTACATCCATCAACTTGCAAATGCACCTATTGAAATTGCTGATGTGGCTCTCAACATCGGCTCCCTCCGTCATCCTCAAATTGTACAACTGAAGCTTCAAATATATGAGATTTTTCAGAGATTTCTTTACGTAGATATTCTCCAACTTCGCCCATGTTTTAGCCGCAGTTTTCTTTTTGATGACGTTATACAGGACCTCATCTGCCAGGCACAATTGGATTGAGACATTGGCCTTTTCATCGATCTTCTTCCACTCTTCTTCTTTCATAGCTTCTGGTAGCCCTCCAAGGAGCGCATCTTGCAATGCTTGTTGAACTAGAAGGCTTTTCATCTTCACCTTCTAAAGTTTAAAATTATTTTTTCCTGAATATTTCTTTATGTCGAACCTCATGCTCGATGCCATGCTCTTGTCTCAGATTCTAATTTCTACTACACCCCAATGATCGCTTTGATACCAATTGTTGGGATAGGAGAGCCGACAGCGGAAGCAAAGCCAAACACAAGCAACGAATTGAATCAAACAAGTAACACAATGCAAATACAATGCATACAATCACCCACACATAAACAATCTGAATTTAACATGGAAAAACCCCTCACGAGTATTGATCGAAAAATCTGTCCAGAGATTTCAGCAAGTTGCTAGATATATTTTCGATATATCGAATTGAGTTTCGATTGATCGAAACATCGATCTTGATATATTGAATTGCTATGTTCAATTGATCGAAAAATCTATCCAGAGAGTTAAAAGTTGTTGAACATATCTCGATATATCGAAAAGGCCTTTTCGATTGATCGAAGACCTATCAAAACTGGTCTCCGATCTATAGAAGACCTATCGAAAACTATTGTTTGGGCTGGTTTAATTACAGCAGCTTCCACCCCTTTTATTAACCTAATTTATCATGTTTTTCTATATGATCTAAGCTAATAAGGATGACTAAGGGTTTTCCTACTTGGTCCAAGTCATCTAAGAGGATTTAGGTGTTTTGGTTTGATGGGTTAAGGTCACCAAAGCATCTCATTTACATGTTCTTCTTCCTTGATGCTTTTAGTCCACTTGAATCTTCAATCTTCAGCTTTCCAAATCTCAACCGACATTACAACACATGGACACACGTGATTGACAAATAAAGTACACTAGTATGCCACAGAAAAGTGCACTAACACTGAGGTCATGTGATCGATTCCCATAGTGGGGTGGCTAACATTGTGATGTGACTAACAGGGGTGGGTGGGTGTACTAACAATGAGGTGTGTGAACTAACCCATAAAAAAAATAACAAAAAGGTCTACATATAAGGGCTTAAAAAAGTCTCTCCCAGTCTGATGTGGGACAAGGAAAACTCTACATAAAAGACACACACACACACACACACACACACACACACACACACACATATATATATATTAAAAATCCATTTATATTTCCAACACCTTTAATAAATGGACGATCAAAGTTGTTTTACACAAGTAGGTCCAAATTAATAATTTGATCCATTTACTTGTTAAGAGCCATCATAGACTGTTTATATATGATTCTAAAGAATTAGCTTTAGTGAGCAATCTCAACCATGTTATCCATGGCTTGGAAGAAGGATGGCTCTAGAAAATAAGGCCAAATTAAGGATAGATTGGATCATGCAATTCATGAGATTTTTTCGTGGTAATAATTGAAATGTTTGTCTGACTTAATAGATAGTTCGCATTGCTCAATTAAATTATCGAAGTGAACCAACATTACTAGGAGCACCATAACTTATAGTGCTCTGGGAGCACAGGAGCATTTCTCATATCTAATACCTAACTAATATTAACTAAAGTGAGATGAACTCATGTTTAAGTTGCACCCAAAGATGCCCAAATTTTGTAAAGCATGAACTCATCTCATTTTATTAGAAAATGGACACACAAAAAGGTAGTAAAAACACTCATCTCTTAACAAGGGAGATCAACTAATGACAGATTCAATTTCACTAAATCAGTGCTAAACCCATCTCTAATTACCTAGAAATGAAAACCCTTTTTTAATTTTTATTACAATCTAGACAAATATCTTTTCTAATTACAACATCTTCATGTCTTGTAAGGACCATTTTCTTAAATTCAAGTGTCTTGTACCACTACACTATTCAAATGTCATTGTTTATACCAAAGACTCCACAAATCCAAGGACTCATCTGCCTTGTTTAAGTCACATGTAATACCATTGCTACGAGCCTTTTTCTTCATTGTCTCCTGAGGCCCATTTGAAACTAACCCAAATGCATCTCTTACTCTCTTTAACCCCATCTTCAATCTCTCCTCCTTTTCTTCTCTCAAACTTCCATCTCTATCATTTGTTAATGGTTGGATGGGATCTGTTGACTTTCTGGTGTGACTTGCGTTCGAATTTCCATTCCAGGGGATGTTGAAATCTTCCATTATGAATGAAGGTTGCCAAAACGACCCGGTTTTCCATTATGGGCGTCTCCGGAATTTGATTCTTTCCATTGAGCAATGCAAACCTATGGGCTTCTCGATCGACCAAGTTGAAGAAGGCCTGTATCTCCGGCGAGTTCATGCTCAATTCAGCATCACTACCATGTTTTTGATCCGTCTCTCGGTTCTTCTCCAACAGTGACATGCTTGGAAACCTGAGATATAATGAAAATAAACAAATGAGAAAGATCAATCAAGAGGATCTTTCAAGTAATTAGACGAGGAAATGTACATGGGTGATCGAGCTTTCGTTTCGCCCAACAAATTGTACATGTGTGATCCAAGCCATTAGATTTGGTAGGTCTGTCGTGGATGGGTGGTGCTGATACTCCCCAAAGTCACCCCTGTCAGAGAATCCCAACTGGCCAATTTGGTACCTGATGAATGTGGACCATTGCTTATCACTTGGCCATTTCCATTAGCTGACTAGAATAATCTGGTCAGGGGGAATGTTAGGACATGACCCATTCCTCAAAACGTGGCCAACTGAATTAACGGCTTGTATTTTAAAACGTGGGTCCCAATTGTACTATTTCTGCATTGAACGAAAGAAAAACACTTTCGCCATGCATCGATCATCATATCCTATAATATGCATAGAAAATAAGTGGGGACAAAATTCCTCTTACAATTCTGATTTTAGCAAAGAGTGCTTCAGCCAATTTAAATTTTAGAAAATAGCTTTTTTGGAGGTTGAAAATGGCTAAGTAGCCTTTACTTTTGTGGGACCCACGTGGTGTCTGCATGAAATCTAACCAGTGTAACAACTTTGAATTAATTGGGCACTTCTTGATGAAACCAGAATATGGCTTTTGCTGCAAAATTCCTCAATGATTCTGATTTCACCGAAAGTATCCTCAACTTTGATAAATCCAGAACTTTCGTTTGGGGTGACATGAATGAAATATCCCCTTCTTTTTCTTTTCTTTTTTTCCCCTAACTGGTGTGGTCAAGCATGTGGGGCCCATATAGTGTGTATATGGCGTCTAAGTCCAGCAGGTGCACCCCATCATGGTGCTCGTGCAAACTGAAATCAGGCCATCCAAATATCAGGTGGGTGACACGTGAGTTTGAAGCTTGGACATTCTTTTTCTTTTTTTTTTCTTTTTTTTTTTTTTTTAGTAATTCAACACACGCACCCTGCAAGCTGCACAACACACCAACCCTGCTAGCTGCACAACTCACCCACACGGTTAGTCACACAATGCACCCACCCATGTGGGGTTCGTGTGTCCTTAGCACTCCAACATGAGACTTTTATTTATTTTTATTTGTTCTGTCAGTCATGCAACGCACCCACCCAATCAATTGCGCAACACACCCACCCAGTCAGTCATGCAACCCACCCACTGCTGCTGTCAGCAGTGTGGATTTTCACCACTGAACCTGAGGCCTGCTGTTGAAACACCTAGGTGTCTTCCAGCTGTGCTAGCAGGCGAGACAGCATAGGTTGAGTACAATGTTTTTTCTTTTTTTTTTGGGAGGCCCACCTTTTTTTTTATTGTTTGTTCACCCAAGCACTATGGTGGGGTGCACCTGTTGTGAGGGTTCCAAAATGCTCCCCTCTGCTGTTATTTTTTGTCGTTTCACCCCCAAGAAGCACCACTCAAAATATACGAGGGAACTTCTACTCCATTAATGAACCCGTTTGTAAATAACTTCTGTGAGAACTCTCACATGCAATATATGTGCACAACATCCAACCCATTCATCAGATGAGTCACCTCATAAAACCCTAAAGGCACAAAAATCAGCCCGATCCATAAATTAGGTGGGCCAAATCAAAGGGAACAAAGTGAGAGAGGACACCCACCCTTACTTTCAATAAGGCCCACCTGAGATCCAAAACAACATGAGTTTTTACGTGACCCTTCATCCAAGCCAAATGAAAGATTTGCATGGCCTTGATTGTATATACACAACATGGGAGATGAGTTTTTGAAAGGGTTTTACAGGTTTTCAGTAGAAAATTTTCCTCTAAAATTGAATATAGTGTAAAATCAGAATTCTTGAGGGATTTAGCTGTAAAAATCTCATTTTGAAATACAAAATTGAGGGGACTTTTGAATGCATGGAAAAGGAATTCACGTCAAGAAAGCAATTGCACAAAAGAAGCAACTTCTATGAAATAGATGTCTTACTTTCAGTAAGTAAAATGAAAGTGGATAGATTTTCAGAAACAAAGCTTCAGATTTCCATGGAAAGTTCTTCCAGGAGTGATCACTTTCCATCTTCTTGTGACCATATCATCTTCATCAGCCCCATTTTCTGTCTCCACCTTCTGATCACCACGTGTGGTCGTCTCACCGTCGAAAAGTATGAAATCTAATTACGGCGATGAGAATCAAGAACTGCACTTTGCCCAGTGAATTCCTATGATGGTTCCTTCAAGACGATCATGGTTGCATTTTGCGGCGAAATCGAAGGATGGGATGTGTGACTTTGGACCTTACTTCATGTGAATTCAAGGAGAGAGAGAGAGAGAGATGAATGCATGTGAGAAGACTGGAAGCATGGTGTAGTTTATTTAAGAGAGAGAGAGAGAGAGAGAGAGAGAGGGGGTTGGCGTATGGAACTTGAGTGTCTAAGTCAGCAGTCCGCATGTTCTACTCTGCACATTTTTCGCGTGCGATGTCTTCTAGAACTTTAGAAAAAGACTGGATTACCCCTCTCTGATATCCTATATGGCAAATATATCAATAGCTGAGCAATCCGATACCTGGTTCCGGGTACAAAATTAAGATCTATGATGCGGGTTTGGGTCCAAAAATTTGATCTAAATTACTATGTGGGTTGGATAGGGGTCCTCTTAAAATAAATCCAATCTAATCCGACCTGGATAAGACATAGGTTTTAAATGGGTTTGATTTTGTGTTATAGAAAAATACACGAGCCCCGAACTCAGACCCGATGAAATATAGTAAGTAATTGGGTTTTTATTCTTTTGGCTTAGACACCCACAATGGCTCACCACCTTTTTTTTATTCCATATGGTACTTACCGATCCATTCATTATTCCAGCTCATTAATCATTTTATCGTTTACTAAGAAAATAAATAAAAAGATAGCCAGCATCAATTGAATAATTGGAGCATCATCTATGCGAAAACTCAAATGTAATTTCTATGCACATCAACTCTATCAAGCCTATTAATGGAACTTGATCTGTTAAATAAATACCAAGTCCTGATTTTTAATGGGTTGTGCTTTTGTCTAAAATTCTGACGTGATTTTTAAATGTGCTGGCTTTGGCCCCTAAATGCAGCTAGCCCTACCAATTTTCACTGCTAACAAGCCATGGAAAGAGTTTGTTTTGCCAAACTGGTGATCAGGATCTAATGTATTTCCCTACTCATTGCAGCCCACATGTTGGATGGACCATTCATATTCTAGTTCCTACCGTAAATAATTTATTGTTAGGTCTGAGTTCAAAAGCATCCTAGGACCCGGCACCCCCAACTGAAGAAAGCCCTTGTGATCATGTAGAAGTTCATAGCGACCTAGGAGAAGGACCCTCTTCATCTCATATTCAAACCTCTCTAGTAGGAGAGATCAAAACTCTCCTCATAACCAAGCACGAACAAGGTCTCTTAGTCCACCTTCCTTGGCAAATGGTAGTGACCATACTAATTTTAGTGTCCTATCTAATTTGGATGGAAACATGAACCTAAATGATCTTCAAGTTTCCGAGCTTACAAACCAAGTGGTTTTAGCCTGTAGGCAAAATCAACTCTCTTCCATACAAAACAACCTCATTATTAGATAAAGATCCTTGCTTGGAATGTTAGGGACCTTAATATACCTTCAATGCAAAAGGAGATAAGGGATACGATTCTTAACATTCATCTTGTTGGGAACCTGCGGAAGCAAATAACTAAGAGAGGAATCAAATGAAGCAATCACAATAGCAACAAGGCAAATCAACGCATAAGAGATAATTCGGATTTTACGTGGAAAAATTCTTTCGGTAAAGAAACCACGGTACAAAGCGAATCACTATGAAATCAAAGTTACAAGAGATAAAGAACAACTAACCTAGATCAAAGCCCCACAAGAGAAAAACCCTAGCTTTTTCTCTCACCCTAGAACTCTCTCAACCCTCACATGCATCTAGGATATCCGACCCCTTTCGCAATTACCATAATCCCGCATTACACCCCCATTATATAGTAATAAACTGAAATTAGAAACAAACTGTACGTGTGTAAAATCACATTAAATAGCACGTCAGCCATTGGTCGATAAACCCTACCGTTCGGGCGACCAAACATGACCAAATATGTCCAGAGAGTATCTGTCTGATCCGGGGTATTTTCGAGTGACTGAGTCAAGCCCGTCGATTGACGAAAGACCCCGAATCTCAGATCCAGCAATGTCCATATTGAAGACAACGCCAATAATTAATCTCCATCGTGGCTTCAATCTTCAAGCTCCATTGCTCTAAAGCTTCATTATTCATCTCTAATTCGTCTTCATCATAGCTCCATCACTTCTCGTGCACCCACCATCTTCATTCCAGCACCTTCTATCCCTACACACTCATTGGCCTAGGCGCGCGTACCACATAAGTACAAATGTGGAATCCGTTATAGATTTTGCAACTCCACCTGATGAAGTGCTCCCGATCAACTTGTAAAGATGGTCGCACCTCCGTGCTTTTCATTATCACGAGTGTTCCCCTTTTCCACTTTACAAAATCAATCGAAGCCGGTGAACTTGTACTCCAATGCCTCGAGTGCACCAAGAGATATCAAATTTCTTTTTAACCTAGGGACATGTGCCTCATATCTTTCAGGATGCACTTGATTACATTAAACATCCTAATGCACACTTAACTAATACCCACCACCTGGCAGGCGTAGTCATCGCCTAAGAACACCGAACCCTCATCATATTCCTTATATGAGGTGAATGAACTTCGGTCATGACACATGTGATACAATACATCTGAATCCAAGAGCCACTCATTGCTGAGATACCCGGATCTGGATACAGTCATATACGTCGCAATCATCACTCGTGTTCTCTATGGATTCCACAGTATTGGCCTCTCTAGCTAAAAGAATCTTCAGGATTCTCTTGCTTCAACTTCGGATTCTCACAATCCCTCTTCATGTGCCCTATCTATCCACAACTCTATCACTTCAACTTGTCCTTCCCTTTGCCCTAGGATTTAGATCTCAATCACGAAGATCTCTCATCTCACTCAGAATTTCTTCTCCTCATAACCAGTGCATCTGAGGATGAACCCACGTCATCGCTCTTCTTTTTCATCACCTTCAACTGGAGGGCTGAGATGATAATCTCAACGCTAATGGTCGCCCTGCGGGCGCACAAAGAGTTTTTAAATGACTAATGTGATTCTAGAAGAGAATTCAACAGAATGCATGCTTCATCTTCATTCCTCATCGATTCATCTACATTGATTAACAGTTTGTAAACAAGCTTGATGAAATTACTGATGTGGCTCTCAACATTGGTCTCCTCCTCCATCTTCAGGTTGAACAACTAAAGCATCAAATATAAGCAATTTTTGAGAGATTTCTTTGCGTAGATATTCTCTAACTTCGCCTACATATCAACAACAATCTTCTCCCACTTGACGTTATAGAGGACGTCATCCATTAGGCACAACTAAATTAAGATGTTAGCCTTCTGATCCATCTTCTTCCACTCTTCTTCTTTTATAGATTTCGATCAATAATCTCTAAGGAATGCATCTCCAATCTTTACTAAACTAGGAGGCACTTTATCTTTACATTTCATAGTTTAAAGTTATTTTTTTAGAATACTTCTCTACATCGAATTTTATACCAGACTCCATTTATACATCGTCTCAAACTCAATCTGCTTCACAACGTACTCTTATACCACTTGTTGGGAACCCGCGAAAATGAGGAACTCAGAGTAGAATCAAATGAAGCAATCACAATGACAACAAGGCAAATCAACACATAAGTCACAATTCGAATTTTACGTGAAAGAATCATTTCAGGAAAAATACTATGAGACAAAACAAATCACTATAAAATCGAAGTTACAAGAGATGAAGAGCAACTTAATCAGATCAAAGCACCACAAGAGAAAAACCCTAGCTTTTTCTCTCACCCTAGAACTCTCTCAACCCTCACACACATCTAGGATACCCCGGCCCCTTTGGAAATTACCTTAATCCCGCATTACACCCCATTATATAGTAATAAATTGAAATTAGAAACAAACTGCACCAAATTTCACTAAACAACACGCCAACTAACGGTCGACCGACCCGATCGTTCGAGCGACCGAACATGGCCAAATATGCCCAGAGAGCATTTGTCTCATTCGGGGTATTTTCGAGGGATGGAGCCAAGCTTGTCGGGCGATCGAAGACCCCCAAATCTCAAATCTAACAGTGTCCGAATTTAAGACAACACAAACACGTCTTTCTATGATTTGTATAATTGAAACCCATATTTGCAAGACTGACTTCTACATCTCTTGTCATAATTTTCTCCTCAATAATTGGACCTACGATTCTAATGTGGATTTCTACTCTAATTATATATTCTTTCTTGCTTGGAATAATTCAGTCCAACTATCTGTTTTCCATAAAATTGGCTAATTTATGCATTATCACATTAAATCTAACGATATTTTAGGTCAAATGTTTTTCATAGGCATTTATACTTCTAACATTTCCAGTCAAAGAGAGCTTGTGTGGAAGGATATATCTCTAATTTGTATTGGATTAGATGCTCTGTGGATTCTGGTAGGAGACTTCAATTACATCAAGTTCATTCATGAAAAGCATAGGGATGTAGATGTTAAGCACATTGAAGATTTCAATAATTGCATTGCATCTATTAGGCTTGAAGATCTCGTCATATCGAGTGCTAATGTCCATATCTATAATGGAGAGAGCAAGCATTTTAGATCCTGTTGGGAAAACCGGCAGCATAAGCGGAACGCCGAAATGCACGGAGCAATTTGAGATCAAACGAGTAACACAAGATGCAATCAAACCATACACAAGCATTCACTACAAGAGACTTCGAATTTACGTGGAAAAACCCCTCAACGGGTAAAAAACCACGGCACAAAGTGACCCACTATGAATATCAGAAGATTATAGACATTGAGAACACACAAGCAAGGAAAAACAGAGAAAACCACAAGTTCTCTCTCACACACACCTCTCCCCTCTTCCTAACACGATTAGGAAACCTTAAACACCTTAGGATATCACCTAAATCTGGATTACAACTCCTTAAATAAGCAAACCTCCGAAAATAGAAACATCTAGCGCACTACTACGAGTTACGCAAGAAATCCGCGCGCACGTCTGACTAATGCACAAACAATCTAGGGAGGTCACGTGTCCACGCTGCCTCACCACCAATCGGTCAGAGCCCCTTGCAGACAGGTCAGCCGACCAGTCTAGGGCACACGAAATCTATCCAGAACCTTTGCTGTGCATCTGGCTACAACTCCAGATCGGTCGCCCAACCGGTCTGAGAACCCAATCTGTGCACAGGTTTGAAGGCTCTCTAACAATCTCCACCGAAGCTTCAAACATCAAATCAACACCATCCTCGAAACGTCATCTCATCTTCAATCATAACTTTACAGCTTCTCGTGCTACCATCGACCCTAACATTGTAAATTCACGCCCTTTTCTGTTCTTCTCATGTGGCCCTTGGGCACTTGCAACATACGAGCAACCGTGGATCTCCCTGCCGTTCTCACAACTCCACCGTGAATTGTGCTCCCAATCAACAAGTAAAAATGGCCACACCTCCGTGCCTTCATACACACGAATGTCCCCTTCAACACTTCACAACAACGATCGCGGCCGATAAGCACACACCCTTTTGCCTCAATTGCTCCAAGAGAAATCACATTCATCTTTGTTTACGTCGAATTCTGTAACAGGGTCCTCCGAATGTCCACCTTCTCTCCAAGAGTGATTTTCTCCGTGGACCTGAAAAGAATCAGAAAGCAACTAAGGGTGGCCGGCGTCCAGCCGTTGGCCCTCCGATGCTTAAGTCAGATGGGGTGAGGAAGGAAAGAGAATTAATCAACGGGGGTTAAAGATTGAGTATTCTATACCTTTTGATGACAAAATCATCCATTTATAGACTTGAATGTCCACTCTGTTACGTTAGATGCCGAGATTATCGACTGATTTCATGGGATAAGACATTTATCCTACTTATCCTTGAAACAATCTAATCCAACTGGCCACCCGGTCAAGCACGTTCCTTGAGACTCGGAGCAGTAAACGGAAATACGCCTGAAATCAGGATATACGGGCTGCTGATACTAAGGGATGAAAGACGTCATCACTGGTCTTTAATAAAAGCTGCTCACACGACAAGAGATGCTCACGAGACCAGGTGCTCACATATTGAGATGTAACTCCATTCAACGACTTGCGAGAAGGAATGCTCGCGGGTCGAGAAGGAAATCTCCTGCCTTGTTATACCCAACTATCGGCCATAAGAGCTCGAAGCCTTGATAATCGGATTCCGTATTTATCCAACCTGCGACTCTCGAGCAGATGATCTCGAGAGCCAAATAGGCGCTCCGCATTTATCCATTCTGCGACTCTCGAGCAGATGATCTCGAGAGCCAAGTAGGCGCTCCGCATTTATCCATTCTGCGACTCTCGAGCAGATGATCTCGAGAGCCAAGTAGGCGCTCCGCATTTATCCATTCTGCGACTCTCGAGCATGTGATCTCAAGAGTTGCATGGGCGCTCGCAGAATCAGGACATCTTGAAAATATTGGCTGCTAATAGTTGATCTCCGCTATACGTCTCTTGCTTCATCCTGGGATTCTGACAATCCCCTCTCATGTGGCCCTCCTGTCCACAATTACATCACTTCACCGTAGCCTTCCCTTTGCCCATCGCCCTAGATACCTATTTTGAATATCCTCCATGCTCAGAACTTCTTCCCCTTATAACCAGTGCCTCTAAGGAATAACTGGAAGCCACATCAACACTTTTCTTTCTCATCGCTTTTGACTGTAGGGCTGAGATAACGGTCTCGACGTTTATGATTTTCCTCCCTACTACGCACACAAAATTCCTGAACGACTCATGAATCTGGAAGAGACTTCAACAGGATGCGTGCTTGATACTCATCCTTCATCAGTTCATCGATCTCCACCAACTTGCAAACCAGCCTATTGAACGTAATCTGGTGGTCCTCCACCTCAGTTCCCTCAGCCATCCTCAAGGCGAACAACTGCATCAACACATACATGTGATTCTCTAGACATTTCTTGGCATAAACCTTCTCTAGCTTCGCCATCGTTTCAGCCGCAATCTTCTCCTTCATGACATGATAAAGAACATCATCCATAAAGTTTAACAGGATTAAGGTTCTAGCCTTCTTGTCGAGCCTCATCCACTCATCATCTTTCATAGCCTCGGGTCGCTTTCCAAGAGCTTCATCAAGCCCTTGATGAATTAGGAAAGATTCAACCTTCACCCTCCATAGCTCAAAGTTATTTTTCCTAGAGAACTTCTCTAACTTTAACCTTAGGCCCGATCCCATCTTCTTGTCTCAGATTCGAATTCACTCCACCCCAACGATATCTCTGAATCACTTGTTGGGAAAATCGACAGTGTAAGCGGAACGTCGAAAAGCGTAGAGCAATCCGAGATCAAACGAGTAACACAAGATGCAATCAAACTACACGCAAGCATTCACCAGAAGAGACTCCGAAATTACGTGGAAAAACCCCTCAACGAGTAAAAAACCACAGCACAAAGCGATCCACTATGAATATCAGAAGATTACAGAGATTGACAGCCCACAAACAAGGAAAAATAGAGAAAACCACAAGTTCTCTCTCACACACACCTCTCCCCTCTTCCTAACACGATTAGGAAACCTTGGACACCTTAGGATACCACCTAAATTCGGATTACAACTCCTTAAATAAGTAAACCTCCGAAAATAGAAACATCTAACGTACTACTGCGAGTTGCGCAAGAAATCCGGGCACACGTCTGACCGGTCGACCAACCGGCCGACTAGTGCACAAACAGTCCAAGGAGTACACGTGTCCACGCTGCCTCACCACCGACCGATCGGAGCCACTTGCAGACCGGTTGTCAAACTGGTCTAGGGCATACGAAATCTATCCAGAACCTTTGCTGTGCATCTGGGCTGCAACTCCAGACCGGTCGCCCGACCGATCTGAGTACCCAATCTGTGCATAGGTTTGAAGGCTCTCCAACATATCCCTCCTCTTCTTGGGAGATGTGCCTATTTTCCTGGTGATGTACACCTACATTACCCATTCTTGTAGTCATGTTAGTGTTATCTCAAGGCACTTCAGGCATCCTCTCTTAAAGCTGGCTACTGTTTCTCTATGCTCTTCCTATCACCTTATCTTAGAGACCAAGCTCACCCTTTTGCTTTGATGCTTGGCCCCGGCCATGAGTTCTAGGTCCTGCCCCCTAATTGTGGTGGCTCTTTTATCTTTTTCTCTTTTTCTCTTTTTCTTTTTGTCCCTTGAGGCTAGGGTATAGGTTATCTTCTTGTTCACTTTTTCTCAAGGGGTTCACCCTTGTATCTTTTCTAGGCTTTTTCCTTGGATAAGTAATAAGATGTATATTTTGTAGGCTTTTGCCTTGGATGAATAATAAGAGTCTTTCGTTGCTTGCTTTCCGATGATGATGATGATGATTGTAGCTTTTGATTTTGAGAGGCATGCAATCCATTGAATTCAAGACTCAAGTGCAGATAGTGATGATCACCATCATCAGTGAATTGAATTTCAAAGGCATGCAATCCGTTGCATTCAAGATTCATGTACTTATAGTGATGGTGATCACCATCACTACTGCAGGGTATGTTTGCTACTATAGCACGAGTAGAAAATGATAAAGGGGCCGGAACATTTAAGTCCCCACAAATGTCTCAGGTAGGAGAACCTTTAAGTCCCCACACATGTGAGACGCATGTGGATGAAGTTACGTGGCACCTAACTCAAATAAAAACTCAACATATGGGCCCCAGTGGGTTGCAACAAGCTGGATTCTGAGTCTCGACGGAGGCAAAACGAACACAAAAGCAGCCCTGGCATCGTGAATTTATATTCTCGTAGATGTACGTAGGATGCATGTATGAGATCACTAGCGTTCATTTGGTGGGCCCTACTATTCATAGGTTGTCCCAAGCTGTACCAATCGAACGGTTCTACTTTGGAAATCAAATTTTCTTGACGCTTGCTGTCCACATGCAAGCACACATGTCAATATATAGCGAATGCGTGCAGGAGATCTGAGCTTTCCGTCTGGTTTGAAATGATGCTTATATCTCATGTCTGAAAAATCAGACCATTTCACTTCTGGGGTGGGCCACAATGTATGAACTAAACAGACAGTTTAAACCATTTTCCTGGCTGTACATCAGTTTTGGATTCTGTAGCCCATGGGAAGTGTGAAATATCTTGATTTTAAGGCCAGAAGATCTAAAAAGTGGAGCCTTAATTTCTAACGTACAGCTTTAGCATGTGTACCTGGGTGCTGTAATGACACTCAGATTACGTGTCACCACCAGCAACGTCCTTGAGAATCAAGCAAAGGTTTCATTGGGTCTTGTGTTTCCTGATAGGTACTTGACCTAACTACTTATGGGGCTCAATTAGGCACCACCCCACCCTGCCATCTCCGTACTTGACCTAACTACTTATGGGGCTCAATTAGGCACCACCCCACCCTGCCATCTCCGCATTAGTGGAGAGCAGGTGGGATGTGGCTGATGTGACACGTTTGTCAGCTCTCCACCTGAGGTGCGGGTCCCACTGCTCTCCAGGTGACATATACTTATCGATCTCCAGCGGTGTCCCAGTGAGATAATCCAAGCCTACTTTTAGGAACAATTTTGGTGAGACATTGGCACGATGAGACTTGATTGGTCTAGTTCCATGGTATCAGCCCACCATGACTCTATCACTTTTAATGATGTGGATTAGTTGCTACCCATCTGGCCGTAGCTAGGAAGAGATAAGGCCTCACTATGATATATGAGTTTTATTCACATCATCCTATTTTGCCATGTCATTTTAGGGTACAAGCTAAAAAAATGAGGTAGATCTAAAGCTTAAGTGGGCTATGCCACATGAATAGGGTTGTACACAAGTCGAGCAAACTCGAAAACTGCTCAACTCGGCTTGAATCGGAATTGAGTTTGAGCTAAGCTGAGCCAAAATTCTGATGCTCTAATGTGTTCAAGCGAGCTTCGAACAGAGCCATGCTTGATTCAACTCGACTCGTTTGTTGGCTCGAACTTGGCTCGATATGATTCAACTTGGCTCGGCTCGGAGCCGTAGTATATATATAAGATTTTCTTTTAAAACCTAATCATTTTAACTTTTTACCTTTCTACCATTTACCTTTCTAACCCTAACCCACCGGGCCAGCCGGCAACCCTCACTCCCTCAGTCCCTCATGGCCTCACCCCTCACCTAGTCTGCTCGTCGCCGACCACCCTCAACTCATCGACAACCACCCTCACCCTGTCCGCTCGTCGCTGGCCACCCTAACTCTGCCCGCACAACGCCTGCTCATCGTCGGTCACCCTCACCTAGCCCGCTCATCGTCAGCCACCCTCACTCTGCCCGCACAATACCCGCTGGTCGTCGGCCACCCCTAGTTGAGAAGCTACCTTCCCGATTGTCCACTCGTCGACAGCCACCCGAGTAATCCCCTTCCCCCCTCCAAATTTTTCATGAAAATGTGGGTGACTATCCGAGCCCTATCCAGTGCCGATCACCCCTATATATATATATATATATATATATATATATATATATATATATATATATATATATATATATATATATATATATAAACTCGAAACTCAGCTCGAAAGAATCAAACTCGAACTCGGCTTGGAAACTCGAAATTGACTCGAACTCGCTCGGTCTGCTGATCGAGTAGGGGGCCTGCTCGACTCGGCCGAGTCGAGCCGAGTAACGAGCAAGGGTATGTGGGTTCGAATCGAGCACCGAGCAAGGTGATGCTCGATTTGACTCGACTCGTGTACAACTCTACACATGAAGCAGCGGTGATTATGACACCTATGGCTGAAACCTCAAACCTCCCTAGGACCCACCATGATGGTTAATTGCCATCCAACCTTTTCACAAGATTGCATGAACCTAGAGGAAGGGAAAACAAAAATATTAGCTTCTTGACCCAAAACTTCCATAGTCAAGCCTACGATGCCAATTGCCCGTAAAAGCTTTTCCCAGGAACTTGCTAGGAAAATGAGCTGGCAAAATAGATGAGCAACGTAGATATATAACACATACATCAAGGTGGGCCCCATGGTCACAGACCCACCAATGTATTTGTTTCCCCAGCCTCACCCAATCCCTGTTCAACTTTGAAATGGTGATTAAGACATAGCTACATGGTCGAAGACCATATAGGGCCAACCGTGATGTATACATTTTATCCACAGTCCATCCACTTTAGCAGCTCATTTTTGGGCATGAGCCCAATAAGCATATCTAAAACTTAAGTGTACAATAACACAAGAAACAGTGGATAATAATGTCTACTATTGAAACTATGGAAACTTTCTTAGGGCTAAAAAAGATGTTTATTTGACGTCAGCCACACAGCCCAAATGAAGGGAAAAAACAAATATCAGCTTGATCCCAAACTTCTGTGGCCAAAAAGTTTTCAACAATGGGCATTCAATCTCCAATATTTCATGTTGTGTGCTCTAATTGAACTTTGGATATGCTTCAATTTTGAGTTGCATGCACGGTGTATATAAAACACATACATCACAATGGCCCCCACGTAATCCTAACATGATGTAGGACATGACATAGAAATATTCATGACATGGCTGCACCAAGAGAAGGCCAAATGGAGGAGAAAGTAACCCGTTAGATCCGGGCCCAGTCTGACATAGGGCGTGACGTAATTGGGTCCAAAAGCAATTGGATTGAAGAAATTCATTTTGAATATAGAAAAATTACCATTTAAAGTGTCAATCATAAATTAATCGCAACTTTTGATATGAAAATTGTTACAGGGCACACGACCTATCAATCTTTACCGTAATAGGCCATTCGATCAACCGACCTACTTAGTGGGTCGCTTCCATCCATTTTGCAAGAAAATACACTATTCTCATTTAAAATTAGAATTTTAGGAAAATTTTACTAGTTTTAGTAATTTCAATTTTGTTTGCCTATTTTCTTATTTTTAAAATTTTAAATTTTTATCTTTTTCAGATATTAATTTTAATGGTAGGAATGTTCTAATAAGGTTAATTTAAGACTTTCTATCTATTACTAGCTATTTTTGAAAGTATTTTTTGTAATTATGGATTAAATTTTATTTTTAGTGGTGCAAGGGAGAAGAAAAACACATCATACAATTATTCAATAAAATTATTTCAATTTTCTCTCCTTTTTCTTGTGGATTTAAAAAAATACCTCATGGATTCAATGCTTTACCATTTAGGAAGATAGTAATCTTTTTCATCATTATTTCCTGCTCTCCTCAATGTCATAAGACAGGTGACTTGAGCAATCGGCATCCACTAGGCACTTCTCGTAGTGGCAAGTGGCCCAGTGATCATCTGCCACATTGGGTCACCATAGAAGTAAGTGGTGGGAGGATCCCCACGGAATCCACGTCCATGCGTGTGCACTAGCCTATGGATCCATGTTGGGGCATTTGGCCCATGTATAAGGCGGGACCAGATGGATCCGTGTGTATAAGGCGGGGCATGCAGCTATAGAGCTCCCACACGCACCTCAACCTACCATGCGTGGGGGCATATGATCCACGTATAAGGTGGGACCAACCAGGGTAGATCATTTCACCAAAAGTCAGGCTGTTCGTCTACCTGGTGGTACAATAGACGGATGAGAATGATCCTGGCTATTCATTCGGCAGGTCCCATGTTGAATGTTTCCCAGGCTAAAGCTGCGGTGGTTCCATTAATCAGGTGGTCCACATGCGTATCTAAGATGTATGGTTCAAAAAGAAAATCAATGGTTAAAACACATACATCAAAATGGCCCCCACAGAGGATTCCAGCCATCCATGTACGTGAGCCTGCACAAGCACTTACCCAAACAGCCCCATCTTTCCTGTTATCTTCTCATGCGTGTAGGACATCAAATCCGTGCAAGAAACGACCCACACCATGAAGATTACGCCACCTAAAAATGGGGCCCATCCACCTTTTCGGCTAACCATGCATACACGTTGAGGCAGATCATCAGTTTCAATTGAGTTTGACAATGTGATCTGCCCTATCAATGGGCCCTCTTGATCTTCATGGTATGGCCCACCTTTTGAATGGATAAGATATCACCTACGGTACATGCATGAGTGAAAATGGGTACGTATTTGACATTTTAACAGAAGGTTTGGATACAACTGACAACTGCTATTGTTACTACGTCAGCTGTTGCGTTTGCCAAACACGTATGCTCTCCAAAAAGTAAGCGTGATAAACGCATGAGGCCGGATCTTCTACAACGCGTGTAGAAAAATTTTATTATACAATTCTTTTTTGTGGAGACCATCGTTTTTTTTCTTTTTAATGTTATCCAAGACGTCCAAAAGATCCTACGCACTATGAAATTTGGACACCTGAAAAATTAGCTCGATCCAACCATAATACAAGATACCATTAAATCTTAATTTTTGGATGGTTTCTTATTGTTTTCTATGGTGTGGCCCACCATGCTGTTTTTATGTGAAGTTACCTTCGTATCAAGGGATTCTGACCATGATGATAGGATTTACGAAAGAAATTCAGTCCTACACAATCATCGTGTAGGCCAACCCTATAGAAAAAAAAAAATGGAAAACCACCCAAAGCATTCAAATTCTTTTAGTGGACCACATGATGTTGGATTTGTCTGAATTTTTTTGGGTCCCCATTTTATGTTTGGAAAACTATTATTGACGGTCATGATTCCATAAAAAACACCTATATAGGTCCCACTCTCAACGTTTGTACACAAAGCTTATTCTACGGAAGGTTGCCCGTTTGACTTTCTTTTATGACATTCACACGCACTGTTCTAAGTAAACTTTACCGTACAAAGCTTTCTTTTTCCACCGAGATGCCATATGTAGAACATCCGATCTGGTGATAAGGTGGTCCACACCATAAGTACCACTTTAGTTAAAATATGTTGAGAAACAAATTGGGTAGGTTACGGCCATACATTGAATCAGATCATACGGTAGTGCATTGATTTTGACGGCGTAGAGTTCTTGATAAATGCACCATCCTATTTTCCAACTAAGGACTTCTTTACAGTAAGACCCACGTTTGTCACGGTTCAGATTCCGTAGAAAACAGAGAATTGTGTCTACATACAGAGTTTGAGGTGCACAGTTCTATTTTGCAACGAAAGAACTGAGCATCAAAACAGTTGTCGCAACGGGAGGGGATTTTTATGTAATAGCCCCTATTATTGTGGCTATGTTTACTAGGATTCCAATTTCTTGTGAGGCTCATCTTTTTTAGCCTTTTCATGAGAAATTGTAAAACTTTCGGTCCGAAATGCCCCCACGAAGAGGTAGAAGTCCTCTTGGGCGTTACAAAGGGACTCCACACATGGGCTCCACCATGATGCATATGTTACATCCATGCCATCCACCCATTTGGAAAGACCATTTTAGGGGATGAGCTAGAGAATAAAGCAGATCCAAAGCTCAAGTGGGCCTCATCAAAGAAAACAGTGGGGATTGATGTCCTACCATTAAAAACTTCCTGGAGTCATAGAAGTTTTCGATCAAGCTGATATTTGTGTCTTCCCTTATTTCATGTTTGTGTGAACTTATGAACAAGTTGGATCTCAAATAAACATCATGGTAGGCCTTAGGAAGGTTTCAACGGTGACGTCACTGTCCCCATTGTTTTCTTTGGTGGGGTCCACTTGAGAATTGGATTTGTCTCATTCTTTGGATCATGCCTTAGAATGATCTCTCCAAATGGATGGACGATATGGATACAACACATACATCATGGTTGGGCTCACAAAAGTTGGTGACGTCACTTCAACAGGGCGGAAGCCCTCTGACCACCTACACCTGCGTACATGAATGAAGAGGCGGAAGCCCTCTTGGGCATGGACGGGTGGTCCACTTATAGGATCCATCATGTTGTATATGTTTCATACATGCCATCCATCCTTTTTTCCATATCATTTTAAGCTATGGGCCCCATTTTGGGCCAGATCTCAGGTGAGCCATACCATGGCAAGCAATTGGGACAGGGATGTCCATTATTGAAACTTTTCTAAGCTCACCTTGATGTTTATTTGTCATCCAATCCTGTTGATATGGTCGCATAGACCTGTATAAAGGGACCACACAAATATCAGCTTGATTCAAAAGCCATATGGGCCCCATTATCAGAAAACAATGAGGGTAGTGATGCCTACCATTGAAGCCTTCCTTAAGCTTACCCTATGCGACACTGTAGGCAGCCCAGCAAGTGGCCCACCCTATGGGTCCCACCACGATCCATGTTGTCCATCTATTTTTTCATATCATTTTAGGCCATGTGCCCCCCAAATATGAGACAAATCGTCTAGAGTGGACCACACAGCGGGGAATAGTTTGATTGGGGCTAACCGCGGGCTTGCTATGTGAGGCCCACCATGATATTTGTGTTATATTCACATTGTCCATCCGTCTTTCCAGCCATTGTAGGGTTGTGGGCTCTATTGTGAGGCAGACCCAAGTCTCAAGTATTGGACCGCACCATGGAGACGGTGATTGAGGCCACACCGTCCATCTTTTTGCCAAATCATTTTAAGCCATGGGCCCAACTATGAGATAGATCCAGATCATAGGTGAGCTAAACCATAGGGACAGTTGTGGAATCCCCCTGAGCACTATGGATTCCCCTTGAGCATTGTGGGTTCCCCCCGAGCACTATTGATTCCTCCTAAGCACTATGGATTCTCCCTGGCACCGTGGGTTCCCCCTGGCATTGTGGATTCCCCCTAAGCACTATGGATTCCCTCTGGCACTATGGATTTCGCCTGAGCATTGTGGATTCTCAGCGAGCACCGTGGATTCCCCCTTGCATTGTGGGTTCCCCCTGGCACTGTGGATTCCCCTGAGCACTGTGGATTCCTCTTGAGCACTATAGATTCCTCCTAAGCACTGTGAAAACCCCCTGAGCACTATGGATTCCTCCTGAGCATTATGGATTCCTCCTGAGCACTGTGGAATCCCCTTGAGCACTGTGGGTTACCCCTACGATTGTGGATTCCCCCTGAGCACTGTGGAATCCCACTAAGCATTGTGGATTCCCTCCGAGCATTGTGGAATTCCACTGAGCACTGTGGATTCCCCCAAAGCACTGTGGATTCCCCTTAACACTGTAGATTCCCCCATAGCACTGTGGGTTCCCCCTAAGCCTAAGGAAGGCTTCAATGGTAGGCATCACTGCCCTCACTATTTTTTTATAGTGGGGCCCATAAGGCCTTTGAATCAAGCTAATATTTGTGTAGTCCCTTTATGCAAGTCTATGTGACCATATCAACAAGATTGGATGACAAATAAGCATCAAGGTGGACCTAGAAAAGTTTCAACAGTAAACATCTCTGTCCAAACTATTTGACGTGGTATGGCCTACTTAAGATCTAGATCTAGCCCAAAATGGGGCCCAAAGCCTAAAATGTTATGGAAAAAAGGATAGACGGCATGGATGAAACATATACAACATAGTGGGTCCCACGAGTGGACCACCCGTCCATGCCCAGGAGGGCTTCCGCCTCTTCATGGACGTACACAAGAGTAGGTGGTCAAAGGGCTTGACCTTACTGAAGTGACTTCACCAACTTCTGTGGGGCCCACTGTGATGTTTGTGTTGTATCCACACCGCTCATCCATTTGGAGAGATCATTTCAGGGCATGATCTAAAGAATGAGACAGATCCAATTCTTAGCTCTAATTTTCCACATTCGATGTACACGAGCTGAGTTGAGCCAAGTTAGGCTCGTTCAATGACCACCCTGGCTCGTGTTCAGCTTGGCTCGACCTTCGAGCTGGACTTACATGTTTGAGCTGGATCGATCGAGCTTTCAAGCTGAGTTCGAGCCCAATTTGAGCTAAGTTCAAGCTTAGAAAAGACAAAATTTTAATTAGGACCAGCCCAAAGGCCGACCTAAAACTTTTTAAAATTGGGCCCAAACCCCCCTCCCCCCCAATAGAGAGTTTCATCTCTCATTTCTTTGCTCACATCCGATGTGTATACTTTTCTAATTGTGTCAGCCAAGTCGAGCTTCTATCGAGCCAAACTTCGAGCCGAGCAAAATCGAGCTTGGGTTAGCTCGAGCTCAGCTTGAAAATCATTCAAGCTTGTAAAAATGACTCGGCTTGGTTCGATTCCAGCTTTCGAATCAAGCTGGTTCGAGCGGAGTCAAGCGAGCTAACCGAGCTATCTTGGCTCTTGTACAGCTCTAATTGTAATTCCTGAGTGTTTCCCAGCCCAGTTTGACCTAGTTCAAATGTACACATGGCATAGTTGTATGGCGATCCAGACCGTCCAAATAACTCACCTGACCGGTGGATGGAGCATAACAAAAAAATTACACTAAAAACATAATATCAACCATCTGACCACAGGCTACTTTAGTTTTTAGCCATTCATTTTAAAGACATTAATTGGACGTCTAGGATTGTTTAATCAGTAGATATGTTCTCCATCCATGATGGGACCCACAATTGGATAAGTCACTGCCATCTTTTAAATGGTGCAGAGAACTAACATAGGAGTGGGCCCTTTACTGGCATGACATACAGATCCGCCACGTGAGCGTGGTCCATGGACATTTAGCCCTATCTCCCCCACTAATAATTATCTTACATTATATTTTCTCTCTATTTTTATTTTTATTATTACCATTCATGTGGTTTTCTATGGTGTGGTCCACCTGAGCTTTGCATCTGCCTCATTTTTTGGGCTCATGCCTTAAAATGATCTGGAAAAATGAAAGGACGGTGTGGATATAACAGATATATATATGGTGAGGCCCACATAGTTTTGGCTTTGAAACCAGTTGTTCAATTTTCAAGGTGAAATTTCATTGGGCTTTCAAACAGTCGAAACTAGGCCGGTGTGGCTGTGGCCGCATCTGATCGGCACTTTTTTGTTATAATTCTCCAACATGTGGCACAGGCCCTCCCTATCACATGATCCGGACCGTTCATCTGGGCATGTATGCCGAACTCTCACACTGATTTGTGACCATCAATGTGTGGGAGAACAAGAACAGGTAGTAAACTTCATTCAAGAAGCCAAAGTCTGCTACGTACCCTCCTGTTTGGGCTTGGCCAAGTAGTGTTTGTTCTTGGTTGTGGCCTATCCACTAGTGGGCCGCACCAATGAACGTTCCTAATTGCCTTACGTGTAGCCACATGGACAAAAGAAATGGGCCATCACATTTTTATCTACACAATGCTCTATCGAGCATCCTCCATCCTATATCATGTCCCCCCAAAAATACCTGTATATCTCTATATGGGCCAGTTCAACCCAGACCAGCCCATAACAGATAGTGGACTTGCTGATAGTCCACCACATTCTTGTAGCTCTCTCTCTCTCTCTCTCTCTCTCTCTCTCTGGACTTAGCTAGAGATGGACGGTCCTGTCAGGGGGCTTTGTGGGGCCCATCGTGATGTATATGTTTTATCTGATGAGCCCAAAAAGAGGCAAGTAGGCCACACCTGTTGAAAACTTCTTGGGGGCCACAGAAGTTTTGGATCAAGCTAATATTTTATGTTTTCCCTTCATCCAGATCTATGTAACCTTATAAACAAGTTGGATGGAAAATAAATATCACGGTGGGCCCTAGGAAGTTTTCAACACTAGGAGTTCATTCCCCATTGGTGTGATCCAGTTGAGGCTTTGATCTCCCTCTTTTTTAGGCTCAAGGCCTAAGATGATCTTTCAAAATATATGAGCTGCGTGGATGAAACAAGTACATCACTGTTGGCCTCACGGAGCCCCTGACAGGACCATCCGTCTCTAGCTACATCCGGATGTAGTAACCAATCCGTGTCTAACGGTGGGCCCTCTGAGAGTGGCATTTCATGCCCCAAGATTTAGAAACCAAGTACAATGACTAAGGTGTGAATCAATATTTATATTCTGACTTATTTATATTCAATACATCTTACATCCAACCTAACCAAATTATATCATCCCACCCATCACCATATCATCGAACCCATATCAACTAAATATGAAATTAAATTGAAATTCAACTCTAACTCTATCATCAATCCTCACTTAAAAACCTCTTCTTTTGTCTTATTACATCTTGTTCAGATCATCCAAATAAATCCAATGCTAATAAAGGGCTATGCTCTTAGTAGTCATGAAGGTACTCGGCTTTGGCCACCCCTTTCTCCACTTAAAAGCTTATAAGAGTTATCATAATTAGAGCTATTCACAAACCGAGCTAGCTCGAAAAGTTCGCTCGGCTCAGCTCGAAAAAGCTCGGCTCGGCTCGTAGGGTTAAACAAGCCAAACAGAGCCTATTTAATGGGCTCGTTAAAAATTCAAACCAAGCTTGAGCCTAGCCTGAGCTCGATTCGGCTCAGTTCGACTTGGTATTTTATATATATATATATATATATATATATATATATATATATATATATATATATATATATATATATATATATATATATATATAAAATAAAACTCTAAAAGTCTATAAGTTTTTCATTTGAGCGCGCTGCCCCTTCTCTCTCTTCGAACTTCCCTCTTTCTCGCCTGCCCCCCTCAAACCCTAGTTGCCCTTGCCCGTGGTTAGCTGACTGCATGCGTTCTGGTCACCCGGCCTCCACGAGGACCACGACCCTCTAAACTCTCTCACCTCCTCTCTCTTTCTCTCATCTTCTCTCTTCTCATCTCCTCTCTCTTCGCTTGTCGCCCGACCTCCCTCTAGCCAATGACTGCCCCTGTCCGACAGCCGACCTCCCTTCAGCCGTCGACCTCCCCTATTCGACCGTCCCAACCTCGAAAGCCCAAGCTCAATTCAACTCAAATGCCCAAGCTCGATAGTGGCTCGAAAGCTTGAAGCTCGAACAGGCTCGAACAGGCTTGAATTGGGCTCGAAAGCTCCACCAAACCAAGCCAAGCCTACTAGTTGGGCTCGAGGACCAAGTCAAGCCGAGCTCGAGCCCAGATTGCCTACTGACCAAACCAAGCTGAGCTGTGAGAAGCTCGGTTTGGCTCAGGTCGTGCACACCTCTACCTCCAGCCAATGACTACCCTTGTCCGACAGCCGACCTCCCTTCGGCCGTCGACCTCCCCTATTCGACCATCCCAACCTCGAAAGCCCAAGTTCGATTTAGCTCAAATGCCCAAGGTCGATAGTGGCTCAAAAGCTCAGCTCGAATTTAGGCTCGGAAGCTTGAAGCTCGAATAGGCTCGAACAAGCTTGAATTGGGCTCGAAAGCTCGACCAAACCAAGCCAAGCCAAGCCTACCAGTTGGGCTGGCTCTAGCGCAAGTTGCCTACTAACCAAACCAAGCCGAACTATGAGAAGCTCGATTCGGCTTGGCTCGTGTACACCTTATGATTCATAATTAAGTGATATAGAAGCCTAATGAAATCATATCTACCACGATTGAATTTCAATTGATATACAATTCAATCTAATTCAATGATAAATAGAGTAGACAGAATATTAACAAAGTAACATCGTAGATTAAAATTTTTACTAAGATGTCATGAATGAAGCATGATTATCGTGATGCCATGTATGCAATAGTTAATATATGAGTGCATTCCATTAACCAGAAATCCACGAACTTGCATGACTCTGACATTAAGAATCTATCGCAAATCAACCATATGATCACCTAACCGGTACAGCTCTGACATTAGGAACATGTTACAAGTCAATCATGCTCGCATAATCAGTCTAATGAGACGATAAATCAACAATGCATGCCAATGAACAATTTTACCATTCATCACCGATCCAACTGAGTAAATCAATCATGCTCAACAAACCAATGGAGCAACCAGATCTCGCATGGCTTTAAACATTAAGAACTTATCGTAAATCAACCATGCTCACCTAACCAATCCAATGAGGTGGCAAATCAACCATGAACATTGATGAGTAATCAACCATGCATCACTTATCTATTCCCTGTCTTAAAATAGTTTCAAATGAAATAATTCATGATTGTCATGAGGATGAAAGCATATTTCAAGTATACACAATGCAATCAGGATTTCAAATTCAAGCACGCATATATTAATGTGCTTGAGATCGACTTATATTGTTAAGTTGTTACTGATCAATGATGGACTTGTATTGTTAATGAAAGTTACAAAGGATAGCGTTTAAGTTTTCTATACTCCTACAAGAGGGCTAAATACGGATCTAAAGGTGACATTAATTTATTTATATTACTAATCAATGAAAAAGATAAAATAATAAAAATAATAAAAAAAAAAAAAAAACTTATCCCTTACCTAGAATCACATGACAGGAAAGACTTAAAAGATGTAATTTAAATAAGATCCAATACTACATACTATAAATAGACACGAAAGTAGTCAAAGGGAACTTGTGATATGAATCACTCACCTATTTTGGCATGAACAAACACAAATTCATCTCAACTTGATGCGACACAGTTGTACTTGGGTATAGGGGTGGAGCCACGTAGGGGCGAGGGGGGGCATTTCTACCGTAAGAGTTTAATTGCCACTGGTTCATGTGGTGTGGTCCAGTTAAGCCTTAGATCTGCCTCCTTTTTTGTCTCGAGCCTTAAACTGATCTGTTAAGATAGATGGACGACATGGATAAAACATATAGATCACCATAGGCCCCACAGATCCCCTGATAGGACCGTCCATCTCAAGCTAGGCCTTTATCCGCAGGAAATCTCATAAGCGGATTAGCTAACATGCGAATTTCCTTTAGAAGGAAGTTCTTGCATGGGAACTTAGGTGGGGCCCACCGTGATGTTTGTGAGAAATCCACCTTGTCCATCCTTTTTTTTTAGGACGTGAGTCTGAAAATGAGCTAGATCAAAGACTCAAGTGGGCCGCACTAAAGGAAAAGGTCGGTAGGGAGATTCCTACCGTTGAAACCTGAGGTCCACAGTGATGTTTATATGTCATCCATACTATTCATATCATTCCTATTGGGATGAATTGAAAATAAAATATTATCCTGATTAAAAACTTCAGAGGCCCCACGAATATTTCAACGGGCCGTTCAATCCTCATGCTTTTGGCCCACTTGAGTCTTGGATCCGGCTCATTTTTTGTCGCATGTCCTAAAATGAGTTCACAAAATGGATTGACGCAGGGAGGATACGTGGTAGGTCGATCACCGTCTCCCTAATCGAGTGTTTCTCGAATCCACGAGAAGAAATAAAAATAAAGAGTGGAAATTAATTCCAAATAATTTTTTTTTAATTGAATGAATAATTAAAAAAACATAATTACTTTGCTTTAAATAATAAACTAAATCCTAAATTTGTACTTAACTCTAACTTGCAAAGGAAAAAAAGAATTCTAATACAATTAGGAAATAAATAGAAAAATCTGCGCAAACTGTATAACGCCCGTCGGACGCTATCTTCCTTCTACTGATACGAGCAATCCACATGTCTGATTGCCACAAAACTTTGTGCTTTTACTAACATCGACGTACTCTTCAAGATGGTCGGCTCAGATTCTCCATACCAGTAGTAATGGGCCACTTGGACCATCTCCAGTTTCAGTGGGCAGAATTCGGAACTTTCTGGACAGTTCGTACCATTTTGGACGCCACGATCAATCCGTAACTCGGATCGACGTGAAACTTGTTGCGTCTTCTCGGCGTCGAGCAGCTCTACAAAATGGACGGAACGGATCATCATAAATGATCAAGATGGGCCCCACGAGTTGGGCCGAAATCTAAAAACGGGAATAACAATTTCCTGTTTGGGTTGAAACTCTAAAATATGAAATTCCTTAGTATTCTCTTGTTTTTCTTCCTGTCTATCTCCCGCAGGAAGGTGCGTGATCCACGCCCTCGATCATGGGGTTCTTCTCCTACATCATTCTTCCCCACTTGAAAAAAACTCGTCCTCGAGTTTTGCTTTAGGTTAGGGCCATGATTTGCTTTTAACTTCGGAAGTCGATGCTTGCGGGTTGTATTACTCAGAATTTTGAATATCCTCTGATATGGTGGTGGGTTGTAATTCAATGACCTGATCCGAAGTTGCATTACTTCGAAAATCTCTTTCAATATACTCCCCACGATCATTCCCACACGTAGGCCGTCGTACGATGATGTCTTCGACCTCTTTATCTCTAGGTTTTGAATCGTCTGGGGTTGCCCTATGATAGGCCACCTGGGGTGCTCTACGGAACATGGGGTTATTCCGTACAGCGAGCACAAGTGGTTGTTGACTGTTGCCTTGGGCTTGGGGCAGATTTAATGTCGCTACAATACGGTTGAGGGTTGCCTGTATACCTTGCAGGATCAACCGGTTCTCCCGTTGTGCTGCTTCAAATGCTGCCTCGAAAGCTGTCGCTGTTAGATAGTCCCTTGGAGCACCATTCTTAGGATGAGGATCCAACCCTTCATTAGAGGTCATCGTCCTGAGGAAGAAACCTCGCTTTGATACCAATGACGAAGGGAGGATACGTGGTAGGTCGATCACCGTCTCCCTAATCGAGTGTTTCTCGAATCCACGAGAAGAAATAAAAATAAAGAGTGGAAATTAATTCCAAATAATTTTTTTTTTAATTGAATGAATAATTAAAAAACATAATTACTTTGCTTTAAATAATAAACTAAATCCTAAATTCGTACTTAGCTCTAACTTGCAAAGGAAAAAAAGAATTCTAATACAATTAGGAAATAAATAGAAAAATCTGCGCAAACTGTATAACGCCCGTCGGGCGCTGTCTTCCTTCTACTGATACAAGCAATCCACATGTCTGATTGCCACAAAACTTTGTGCTTTTACTAACATCGACGTACTCTTCAAGATGGTCGGCTCAGATTCTCCATACCAGTAGTAATGGGCCACCTGGACCATCTCCAGTTTCAGTGGGCGGAATTCAGAACTTTCTGGACAGTTCGTACCATTTTGGACGCCACGATCAATCCGTAACTCGGATCGACGTGAAACTTGTTGCGTTTTCTCGGTGTCGAGAAGCTCTACAAAATGGACAGAACGGATCATCATAAATGATCAAGATGGGTCCCACGAGTTGGGCCGAAATCTAAAAACGGGAATAACAATTTCCTGTTTGGGTTGAAACTCTAAAATATGAAATTCCTTAGTTTTCTCTTGTTTTTCTTCCTGTCTATCTCCCGTAGGAAGGTGCGTGATCCACGCCCTCGATCATGGGGTTCTTCTCCTACATCATTTTCTCACAAACATCATGGTGGGCCCCACCTAAGTTCCCAGCACAGGAACTTCCTACAAAAGAAATCCATGTCACTGAAGTGATGTCACCAAGTTCTATGGGCCCCACCATAATGTATGTGTTGTATCCACACTGTCCAACCATTTGGAGAGATCATTTTATGGCTTGGAACAAAGGATGGGGCAGATTCAAAGCTCAGATGGACCCCAACACAAAAATAGTGAGGACAGTGGTGCCCACCATTGAAACCTTCCCTGGGCCTAGGGCTCTCAATGGAGCGGGTCAAATCCGAGATCCGATTCGCTCTTGAATCCGTATAATGCGGATTGGGATCTTAAAATAGGTCCAAGTAGTTAAATGTACCAGATTTGGATATTAAAATAGGTCCGATTACTTAAATGGACCGGATTTGGATTCATAGGAACATATCCAAGTTCGTAGGGAATCCGATTAAGATCCGACTCATTGTCACCTTACTGTATATGTTATATTCATGCTGGCCATCCATTTTCCATATTATTTTAGGCCATGTCTCAAAATTGAGACATGCCACTCTTAGGTCATTTGCATCATTTTTCTACTAAATTAAATATATTATATTATATTTTTTTAAAATTTGTAATGGGGGTGATTCGGACCTAGATTGGACCCAAATCCGATGGTTATATGGATTTTGGATCAGAAATGGATCTAACAATTTATAAATGGATCAGATATGGATATCACCTTTTGGATCCGAGTTGAATCCGAATTCGATCCGAATCCATTTACAGATATACGGACTTGGAGCCCGATCCAACTGGATCCGATCCAGATCCGACCCATTGAGAGCTCTACCTGGGCCTACTATGATCCTTGCCCCCTCCAGAAGAAAATTCTGGCCCCGCCCCTGCTTGGGTAACTCAGTGATGTTCTACATGCATAGACTCAGCATAAATCAGACTCGGGTTGATTCGGCTGGCTCCATTTTCTTCTCTAAGGATTCCGACAAGTCTAGACTCGAATTTCGCCCTGAATCAACTCAATTTAGCATGACTCAGTGTGAAAATCAGGGTCCTTGATCACTCAAGTGGTTTTCTGGGTCGAATGGACCCAAACTTGGCTTCGAAATCCAAGTCGAATGGGGAGTTCTTGCGTCAAATGGTTTTACGTAGAAAGGCTACACACGGAGACAGTTTCCGATTGGGTCATTACTTTCTACATGTTTTGAGAACCTCCTCTAGGTTATCGATGATCAGACAGCGATGCGATGGCCCACATAATGACCAGTTTAGATTTTGAAACAATTTCTATTCAAAGATCTACGGTGGTATAAGATTCTTAGAGTTTTTAAGACTTCTGTAGAAGAGGAGAAGAAGTCGAATGACCAAAGATATGAGTTTGAACATTGGGATGTTCTTTCACGTACGGCTACGGTGTTTCTGGTTGTGGTTTTGATCAAGTTCACATGCATGGTAGTGTTTTGTTGAAGGAACAAGGGGTATTCATGACCCAACTTGAGAAATGGCCTATATCGACGAGGACAATGGTGATCAGGAAGGCTTAGACAGTTCATATCAGTTGATAGTGATTGTATGGATGGACTGAGATTTATAGAAGGTGAAGAACCCTCTGATTTGGACGGCTCTGATGGATGGTTCGTGAGTCTCTCGACAGTGGGTCTTAGAGTCTATCATTGTTACGATTTTGGTTGATGAAGAAGAAGCGAGATGAATACGAGGCATGTTACACTTTGGAGTGGGTTCGTGCAGTTGATTACACACAAGTGTACAATCTAAAATGGTCGGATTGCACCATAGATCGTAGTGAAATTCGCATGGTCTTGTTGCGGAGCGGTTCGAATCGTTCCAAGGGATGACTCTTTAAGTGATGTTTGATGAGACGCTTGTGGTTGCTAGTTGGCTTTTATTTTTTGTATGGACGGTTTATGTAGCTGTTGAATAGATGTTGGATGGACGACTTTAAAACTTTGTTGATGGACAATCCCGATTGGAGAATGGGTCGAACTAACAAGCCACATGAAGCACATCTGGAATATATTGTTATCTTTCTTCTTCTTCTTCTTCTTTTTTCTTTATTTCCGTTCTCCTAGTTAACAACTTTTTTGGAGAAAGACATTTCCAAAGACCTGTTCTCATGTCTATCATTACCCCTTTAAATTTTTTATTAATGCATGTGAAACAAAAATGTACCGGTCCACTATTTGATTATTTTTTTTCCAATGAGCCTAATTTAATTATGCACCTTTTAACAATGATCAAAATGCATTTAATGAACTATAACACTCCGTATTCCAAAACAATGCGTGTGCACATTTAATGAAAAAGCTAGCTAGTACTTTTGATGTACGTCATATGAGCTCTGCAATGATTGGTTTATTTCGATATTTGGGTTACTCGGTTGATGGATTTGAATGTAATAGATGGTTAGATGACGAGTCACCAATGAAGAAATGGGACGATTAGGAACCTAGTCATATTTATAGGTAAATATATCATCAATTTGATCATCACATGACCATAAGGTGTGTTTTTTAGTAATTCTTGAGTAAGGCTTGTACACTATTAGATTTAGATAATTTGAACACATGTGCAAGTACCATGGATCGCGATTTTGACAATGTGTTAAGCATATATGTAGATAATGAATAAGATGCAAATTATAATTCCGATTGAATGAGCATATGTATACGTAGATAATGAATAAGATGCAAATTATAATTCCGATTGAATGAGCATATTTACGGATATGATGATCTCATGATTGGCTTATTATAATTAAGTGGTCCAAAATTGAAGTAGATTATTAGATATTTTAATTTAGTAATGAATAGTTGTTTCAACAATTGGTTGTTTGAAAGTCATCATAAGTCGTATGTATGTATAAGTGTGTCTATGTGTGCTCAACTAATGCAAGAAAACTTTTAGATTATTACATTGTCAAACCAATTGAGTGATCTTAACCAAATGATTTAGCTCTTTGAGTTTGAAACACGGTCGGCTTCTTATCTAACCACCCATTCGCCAGCCACCAATCGTGTGGCTGGGATTGTTCATCAGTGTCTTCTCGATCAGTAATGGGACCCACAATTCAAACAGTCTGAATTGACCTGTAATGCTGCCACATGTTTCGTTGATGAGACACCATAGCTAAAAAGGTGGTGATGGAGAAAATTATAGCTGTTGTGGTCCCCACTTAGGGGACCATTGGACCCTTTTAGTGTGCCCGATGCTTTTCGACGCGTGGATGGTGGAATCATTGATCTGGAGCGTTCATTGGGTTCCACCCACTTTACATTTTAAATGGGTCATCATGAAAAAATCATCCTGAACAGGGAACTTTTTCTTCCTATTGGACGGTTCAGATTAATGCTTTGGTCTTCAACCTGTCTAGAAGCACGGGGCACACCAAGAGCACGATGGTACCAAGGCGCCAATAGGCCACGATTCAGTGATCCGAACCATTGACGTGATGGGACCCACCCTGAGTGGCCCATGAATGAGAAATTCCCTAAATTGGAAGATCGTAGCCAGAGAATATTTTGTCTTTTATGGGTTTGATGGGAACTGTTGCTGTATTTTCTTTCTCAACCGTTGGATAGCTGTAGATTGACAGGGACCGTTCATAAATTAGTGGATCCTATCAGGGCAGGTCCAAAGCTCAACAATTATATTGATAATTCAAATGGTTGCTGATACACAAATTACTAACCGTCCAAATTGCGTGGGCTAAGGGATTATGATCATCAAGATCAGCTGAGCATTCGCAGCATGAACGGTTGGGATCAAAAGCTGAGGATGCGGGGCCTAAACGTCTTGGAGTGATGTAAGTTTACACGTGCAACTCTTCAATCGGATTGTTTACGTTTGCATTCCCACGTGCAAAGCAAACACATAACTTACTTTAATTACGGTACACATCCTAGAAGATCTGATCCGTTCATCTGATGGCCTTCCACGGATCTGGCATTCCACCAAAAAAGATGACCAATAAGACAATCCTTGCCGCTGGTTTAGGGACAAAGAAATGGACGGTTAAAGAAAAGTCGTACATTTGTCCACATTCAGTGATCGGCCTTAGCAGTTAAGACAGTTAGGGCGACACTATATCTTGAAGAGATCACGTCTGGGGCCCACTCCAGCGAGCGGCTTGGATCTTCTGTAGGTGCGACTTGTTCACAGAAAACGATGCGCGTGTATTTAAATCGTCGATTATTATATGATGGTTGCCCACCATTTTAGAATGGTGGTGACTCTTCTACCGTACACACGAAGGAGTTTTATGACAATCCAAACCGTCAAACTCCCTGAATCAATCATTAAGGAGCACAACAACAACAACAAAAAATGCACTGTACAAATGATCAAAACCAACTGATATTTTCGCTGAATTTTGGACCACTCACTTCTCTATATGAACCATATATTTTTTAATTATCAATTGGAAGGTTAGAATCCGTTGATACTATGTCCATATTGTGCCCAACAATTTGGATGGTCTGGATAACGTACACGAGGGTTACATGTGTGGAGCATGAATCACCATCATCCAGATGAGGTTTGCTGCAATACATCCCCACAAATGCAATTTCTACGCCTGGTACCGTAGCTGTCGGATCTGGGTCAAGTTGTAATGATCCAAACCGTTATATGATGGATCCAAAAAAGGAGGAAAAAAAACCTCAGAAAAGATTATTCCAACCGTTCGATCTTTTCTTTTCCTTTGAATAAGAACCGTCTAATTTAATCGTTATTTTGTCGGCAACTGACAGAGTGCAAATCTTAAACATTTTTATGGTATCACCATCAAGGGCGAGGCCCATCATACAAACGCTTTGGATCATTCCAACCCAGATCCAAGTCTACATTCCCAATGCGGCTTTGGTGGATCTCTGGATCCACTGATGTGGGTGGGTGGATCTCTGGTTGTGGGTCCACCGTGATGTATGTGCCTTACATGTGTTGGGAAAGGATGTACAAATCCCTAGATCTCATAGTTCCCAACCAATAGAATTATGGAATATATGAATCAATATAAATAATTACATACGACACCATGATATTTTACGTAGAAAACCCTCTAAAGAAGGTAAAAAATTCGGGGTCTTAATCCCGTCAACAAATTCACTGTGTAAAGTAAGTTACATAATGATCATGAACTTATAACATACTCGAATCTTATTTTCTTCACCCTTATGTGGATTACAATCAAAGTGAACAATAAACAAAGAGATCTCGCCAACTACTTGAGGACCTTGAAGAGGCAATAAACACATATCAATATCATGGATGAACATTAAGAGCCCGATCTTCTTTCCTCTTCCATCTTCCTCTCTTTCTTTCTCAAACTTTCTTCTCTCTCTAATGATATTCTTTGCCATCTAGAACGTCTTAGGTTTCACTTAGGTTACCCTAATCCTGCATTAGAACGTATTTATATAACACTAAGCAAAGATTAGAAACAAAACGTGTAAACCACCTTAAATAGTCATGCGGCCATTGGTTGACTAACCGATGGGTTCGACCACCTGACCATGGTAATAAACAGTCCAACAACTAACCCTCTAAGTTTAAGAATTTCGGTCGACCGATCATCCAATCATCGCCCGACAGTGTCTCAGACTGTCTAGTGAGCAACTGCCAAATTTATAAAATTCCGAACACCCGAGCCAGGGTGGTCGGTTGAGCAATGAGTACCCCCTGAACTGAATTCTCACCTCCCATGAGGAGGAACACTCCAACATGACGTTCATCCAATTTGATAATTCATTCATCTGCTCTTATAGCTCATTTAAGTATACGATCCCAAAAACAAAGCCTGTACTAATCTTAGGTGGACCACACCTTAGGAAATAGTAGTGCTTGACCGTTAAAAGATTCTCATGGGCTACAAAGGTTTTGGATCAATCTGATATTTATGTGGTCATTTCATCCGGATTCTTTTTTCTTACCTTATTAACATCAACTTGATGGCAAATAAACATTTCACCGACCGCTATGAAGTTTTTAATGGTGGGTATTCAATAACCACTGTTTCCTGTAACATGGTCCGCCTAAGGTTTGGATCTGCTTCATCTTTGGGACCATTTCCTAAAATGAGCTGTCAAAACGGATGAATGGCGTGGATTTAAGCCACATACATCAGTGTGCCCCATGGGTGAGGGATCCACCAAAGCCAAGCCGGTTGGATGCGGATTTCCTGCCAAAGGCTTTCCAAGGATGTTCCCGGGCCGGGACGTTTGCATGAAATCCACCACATCCATCCATTTTGTCAGCTCATTAAATAATGAGTCAGATACAAGACTCAAGTGGGCTGAAAACATGGGGATTGAATGTCCACAGTGAAATATTAATGGGGGCACGTAAGTTTTGAATCAGGCTAATATTCGTGTTTTCAGCTCATCCCAGTAGAAATAACACTATAAAGGGTATGGATGGCATATGAACATCACTGTGGACCCAGGGAGGTTTGAACAGTAGAAATTTCCCTACCCACATTTTTCTTTAGTGCGGCCCACTCGAGTCTTGCTTGAGTCTTGGATCCAGCTCATTTTCGGTAGCATGTCCGAAAATGAGCTCAAAAAACTGATGGACGGGGTGGATTTCTCATAAACATCACGTTGGGCCCACCTAAGTTCCCAGCGCAGGGAAATCCATGTCCAAGCCAGTCTAATGTACCTGCAGATAGACTCAGAGTCGCGAGACGTTATTAAAAGATGGCAGACCTCGTCCGTTCCGTACATCCGATGAGACCGAAGAGGAGAAAAGGAATCATATCAGCGAGAATTACGAAATATCCCATCGCCCCTGTCCTTTCCGATCTCACCGAAACGAGCTCCATCCAGTTAAATTACCAAAATACCCTTGGAACATAACCCCCACCGCTTACATTAGCCTGCACCCTGGAGTTGCATCGGACACCCTTAGATTGGAAATCCCTGTGATTGAAAAATAGTTAAGCACTAAAACTACCTATTAAATTTACAAGAGTATGAATTTAATTATCAAATCAAATTAATATTACTAATTAGTGTACATATGGGATGTTTGATGTAATAATGATGAGATTCCAAGCCTTTGATGGTCTACAAGCATAGGATCACAACCTAGCTAGTAATCAATGTTTTTGAACCATTAATTTATATGGCCAATATTTGGACCTGCTAAAATCAATCTTTTGATGTAATTTTAGTGATGGAGTTGATCCGTTTGTTCTTAAATATCATCAATAGGCCAAGTATGCAATTTAACAGCTTGAGCTTTTCGATCAAGTGGTGAAGTTGTGCATCCCTCAACCCTTTCCGAATATGTTCCTATGTAGAGTTCCACCCCATACGTGTGGGGGAGTGTTAGAGTCCCTTGATATACATTGATAGACCATCCTCTAATAGCTATATAATGATTGTACTAAGCCTGTTAATTTAGCAAAAAATGATAAAATTGCAAGCCCCTAATGGGCCACAAGCATAGGATCACAACCAAGCCACTAACTAATGTTTTGAACGATTGATTTATATGGCCAATGTTTGAGCTACTCAGATCATTTTTTGATGGAATAGATAATCTGATTGTTCTGGATTATCCTCAACGGGCTATGTGTATAATAGACGAGTAGCCTAGTATATATACAACTCTCCTATCTTTAAAAGAGCAAATGAGAGGATTAATAATCCAAATAAAAGGGAGGGATAATAAATTCATCATAAGCCAAAATTAAACCCCTGAATCCGAGTAGCCTTCAATCCACGTTGCTAAATGACTTGTGGATTTGGAGTACCCTTAAATACCCTGCAATTCTCCAAATCTACATTGCTAAATGACCCCTAAAGGGTGTGGACAAGGTGTTACCCAGCCATAGGGCCTACCTTGATGTATGCGTTGTATATCCACTCATCCATCTTTTTTCAAATCATTTTAAGGCATGAGCCTAAAGATGAGGCAAATCCAAATATTAGTGGACAAGGCCAAAGGAAACAGTAGCAGTTAACCATTAAAAACTTATTATGGCCCCAAAAGGTTTAGATCAAATTGATATTTGTGTTTTCCCTTCATCGAGGTAAGTGTGTCTTAAACATTGGATGGCGAATAAACATTGCAATGAGCCTAGGAAAGTTTCCGTGGTGAGTGTTCATTAACCATTGTTTCCTGTGGTGTAGTCCACTTGAGATTTGAATCTTCTTCAAAATGATCTACCAAAAACTGAAGGACCCCGTGTATATAAAACACATACATCAAGGTGGGTCCCACGTTTAGGGAAGCACCCACAACAGTGTTGCCCAGGAAACGCCTAATCCACTCCCCAGTTTAAGGGAGCGGATTAGTTGTTACCCACGGGTGGGATTAGTTGTTACCCATGGGTGTGACCCTCACTGTTGGGGCCCACCTTGATGGTTGTTTTTGTATAACAACCATGTCCATACGTTTTTCCAACCCATTTTAGGTCGATGTTCCAAAATTTAAGTAGATCCAAATCTTAGGTGGACCACACCATAGGAGACAATGGTGATTGAACGCTCACCATTAAAAACTTCCTAAGGCCCACCATAAGCATATCTATAATGTTTCTTTGCAATCCAACCAGTTGATAAGGTAAAAAAGACCTAGATGAAGGAAAATTATGAAGATCAAATTGATCCAAAATTTCTTGGTCCTACAAAAAGCTTTTAATGGTCATTCATCACATTTTACAGTGGTGTGGTCCACCAGAGATTTGGATATGCTTAATTTTTTGAATGATGTCTTGAAATGAGCTGCAAAATTGGATGGACATTGTGGATATACAGAACATTCATCAAGGTGGGTTACAAATGGGTGTTATCCGGCTAACAGCTAATCCATTCCCCACACCCAAGTCCATAGCTCAAGTGGCAGACTGGGTGAAGATAGCCTCGTTTGAACACTGAGGTCATGACATGGATTCTCATAGTGGGGGTGGCTAACATTGTGATGTGACTAACAATGGGGTGTGTGAACTTGGGAAAAAAAAAAAAAACTAACCCATTCCCCAGCTTAAGAATCGGATCATTTACTCAGAAATAATAGAATTTTTCTGTTTTGTGCGGGTCGCACATAACACGAAAGTCATGTTTTTTCCCAGCGGACTATCTGAATTCCCATTTTAAAAGGTAGCCCAGACATACCAATATGGAATTATTTACAAAAATGCCATACACGTGCCAAAGTGATACTCGTGTGTGATACCAGGGCCATTCTCTATTTGGCCAACGTGTTTGTATACTAAAAGCGGTCTAGCTCCAAACGTGGGCCATACTTGTAAGCGGGCTGATATTTCCAAGTTCACTGCCATTTTAAATTGGTATTGACTCATTCACAGAGCCATGGCACAGTTGTACGGCAATCCAGACCGTTCAAAACGCTGACCTGACTGTAGATGGAGCATGGCCCAAAAATCATATTGAGTATAATACCATCTCATTCAGCCCATTGAATTTGGACCGTTCACTAGTTTGCTCCCAACAATCTAATTGGCGGCCACCAATTGACTGGTTAGGATTGTTGGATCAGTGTGATTTTCGAGCTATTACCAATGTAGAGTGATTTGGATGGTTTGGATGGCCGTACAATGGGCCATATGTAAGGAAGAACGATCACCACCATTTTAAAATGGTGGTGAAGTATCATAGAAGCGCTGGAAGGTGGCACCTCGAAGGGAGATAATCAGATGCATTTCTTCCTCACATGCAAAGCCTCGTAATCTAGAGATCCTAAACGCCATTCTACCGCTAAAGCAATCTCTTGAAATTACAAATTAAAAAATTAAAAATAAAAAAACACCCTGTATTTCAATTGATCAAAATGCCCTTGTACCAGTCAGTTACTCATGGTACGTTATCAAGATCAGCCTGCTGGAAATTAAGGATGATCGGCTGGGTAGGTGGGCCATTTAAGTCCATTGGTTCCAATAGTGTGGCCTACATATCTTTTTTAATGTAAGGGCCTGATATTGTTCCAGGTCTTCATCGTACAGGGTCTAACATTTTCTAGGCAAGCCTTTATTTTTTTTATTTATTTATATGCTAGATAATAGAAATTCCCTTAAAAAGGCTTTTTACCCAAAGTAACATAGCCCTGTACATGAGTCTATCCAAGGCGAGCAGCGAAAAAAAAACTCTTTGTGGTTGAATGCTTGTGTGGTTTGATTACATTGTGTTTCTTATTTGATCTTATATATCACTGTGGTGTTTGTTCAGCTTCCGCTTGCACTACCGGCGTCCCTATTCCTAACAAGTGGTATCAGAAATAAAGTTGGGGTAGAGTAGAATTCAAATCTGAGATGAGAAGATGGAATCAAGTACAAGGTTCGAGGTAGAGAAGTTCTCCGGCAAAAATAACTTTGAGATATGAAAGATGAAGATCGAATACCTTCTAGTTCAGCAAGGACTTAATGAATCTCTTGAAAAGCGACCTGAGGTTATGAAACATTATAAGTGGATGAAGCTCGACAAGAAGGCTAGAACCTTGATCCCGTTATGCCTTACAGATGATGTCATCTATCACGTCACGAAGAAGAAGATTGCGGCTGATACGATGACGAAGTTAGAGAAGGTTTATGCCAAGAAGTCTTTAGAGAATCGCATATATTTATTGATGCAGTTGTTCACCTTGAGGATGGTTGTGGGGACGGATGTAGAGGACCACTTAAGCACGTTCAATTGGCTAGTTTGCAAGTTGGTGGAGATAGATGAGCCGATAAATAATGAATATCAAGCATGCATCTTGCTGAATTCTCTTCCAGATTCATATGAGTCATTCAGGAACTATGTGTGTGCAAGGAGGGAGACCATAAATGTCGAGACCATTATATCAACCCTCCAGTCAAATGCGATGAAAAAGAAAAGTAATGACGTGGGTTCTCGTTCTTCCTCAGAGGCATTGATTATGAGGGGAAGAAATTCTGAGTATAGTGGAGGATATTTGAAATCGGGATCTAAGGCCAAGGGAAAAAGGAAAGCTAAGGTGAAGTACTAGAATTGTGGTCAGGAAAGCTACATAAGAGGGGATTGTCAAAATCTCAAGTTGAAGCAAGAGAGGTATAAAAATTCTTCTGGAGAGGGAGCCAATACCGTAGAGGACGGTGTCGATTTTTGTGAAGTTCTGACTGTATCTGGCAAGGGATCTCACGGTAAAGAGTGATCTTGGATTCAAGGACTTCATGTCACGTTTGTCCTGATCGGAGTTCATTCACGACATACAGGGAGTATGGTGGTGAATCGGTGTTTGTGGGCGATAGCTACGCTCATAAGGTTGTGGGTATTGGTATGATGCATATCAGACTGTTCGATGGGATCGAATGAGTCCTAGAAGTGTGAAGTATGTTCCCATGATGAAGATGAATGTGATCTCTCTTGGTACACTCGAGGCGAAAGTATGCGTGTTCATCAACTGCGATCATTGTTGTAAAGTGATGAAGGGGGCACTCGTGTGGATGGAGGCACGGAGGTGGCCATCTTTACAAGTTGATCAGGAGCACAATTCAAAGTGGAGATGCGGGATCCGCGGTGGGATCCACGGTTGCTCGTATGTGGCAAGTGCCCAAGGGCCACATGAGAAGAGTGAAAAAGGGCATGAAAGTGTAATGTTAGGGTTGATGGTGGCATGAAAAGCGATGAAGCTATGATGAAGATGAGATGACGAAGAAAGCGAAGATATTCTGATTCGATGTTTGAAACCTCGGTGGAGTTTGTTGGAAGAGCCTTCAAACGCGTCCCTAGACTATTCACCGACCGATCATGACCGGTCGGCCAGTGTTGAGGCAAACGTGTATTTTCAGTGATTTCTTCTTTAGACTGTTTTATGGACCGATCAGACCGGTCGGCCAGCTACGCGGTGTCTTGCACAGCAAGTGTTTTCTTAAGCTATTACACGGTAGTGCATAAGACGTTTCTAATTCAAGGTTGCTTGCTATATATATGGCATAAATTCGGGATTAGGTAAAATCCTAAGTGTCTAAGGTTTCCTAAGTGTGTTAGGAAGAGGGGAGAGAGTTTTGAAATGGAGAGAGCCTGGGTTTTCTCTGTTTAATTTCCTTGCTTGTGGGTTGTTGATCTCTGTAATCTTCTGTTAATCATAGTGGATCGCTTTATGCCATGGTTTTTTACCCGTTAAGGAGTTTTTTCACGTAAAATCGGACTGTCTCTTGTGGTTGAATGCTTGTGTGGTTTAATTACATTGTGTTTCTCATTTGATCTTATATACTCTTGTGGTGTTTGTTCGGCTTCCGCTTCTGTTGTCGACGTCCCTATTCCCAACAAAACCCTCGCTTAAATTCGGCTCGGTTCGGCTCAGCTCAGCCATCGAGCCTAACTTTCCAGCTTAGCTTAATTTAGTTAGCAGTTCAAGTGAGTTCAAGTTTTTTCTTTCGAGCTAAGTTCAAGTTTGTGCATTCGAGCCGGATTTGTTGAGCCGAATTCGAATTCGAATCCGAGTTCGATCTGTTGAGGTTTAACAATGAACATAAAAATGTACAAATAATCAATTCTAATTACTAATTTATTATAGTAGAATTGAAAATCAAATATTTACAAATGTAAAAATTAAAAATATTACAATTACTGAATTATAGTGTTCACAATCATAACATTAACTTAATATCCTCCATAGAATCCATCACTTTCACGTCCAATCTATCCAAACTGCTATCTAATTTTTCATATACATATTGGTTCACCTCTTTTGAATTAGAAGGTGAAGAAAGTTGTTTTTCGTTGTGGTCTTATATAGGTTGAACTAGATTTTTCAAACTTTCTTTATGAGAAGATTTATATGTAGTACTCAACGCCTTATAAAATTCACCTAAACAAGCGAGAAACTTAGATTTGTAACTATTCTTCTTTTTCTTACTTGTACTCGATTCTACTTCAGCATCATGTTGTCTTCGAATACATCGCTGATGTATAGAAGTCTTTTTCATGCTACATTTTAAGGCAAGATGTAGATGTTTTTCTTCCAATGCTATTAATTTGGCTACCTCTTCTACCACCCCCTTATCAGTTCTCCATGTACCAAAAGGTTTAGATGTGGTGGAAGGTTTTTTATTTGAATCTAAGAAGACCTAAAAAAGAATTTAGATATCTTTTGGGACTTTAGGGCATGATTTACATCACTACCCCGACATCCAGGTGTAACCAAAGATGATTAGTTTTGTTAATAAAATTGGTCCCACACAAACCACATAAAATCTTCGTTCTTCCAGACCTTGGGGATTCAACTCGCAAACCGTAGTGTCAAATGTTAGTTGATGAGTCGGATGATGACGATATATCTATACTCCATTTTTTGAAGAAAAAAATAAATATGTTGGGAATTTCTAAAAATAAAATAGAAATTAAAATGAATAACATGATGTAAGAGTTGAAGGAAATAGAAGTAGATAAGCAATAATGAAAAATATAAAAGTATAATATAAAGAAAATTGACTGAAAGTCACATTACACTACTTTAAAGTTTTAAATCAAGTAAGAATATAACATATTAACATTACACCACTTTCAGGTAGCATCAAAATAGAAATAATTTAAAATTGCTTTCATGTAGCTGTTGTTGCAGGTACAAATACAGTTATAGTCTTGTCTTCACTTTCGATCTCTTCATCTTCATTATCATAAACATCATCTTCTCAAATCAGACGCAACCATTCAATTTACATCGTTAGCAACACAACAAAATTGAGAAGGCCAAATCTCCTTGTTGCTCACGATTCTTCAACCACGCATGTGACATGTATGCAAGCATGCCAGACCCGAATTTTGCGGCTTGATTCTAACCGAACAACTATGACCCCGAGCGCCAAAAAAGTAGATACATCGTGATCAACTGTATATAACCGAGATTCGTAAAGATCAGTCGCCTAATTAGCCACTCGCTTGGTTGTTTAACATTAGTGATCTACCGATGTTTTGAGGGTGGGGTTCATCCTCCGAAAATGGGTTCCACATTTGCCTTCCGAATAAAGGACTTCTCACAATATAAAATTAAAGGGATAGAAAGAAGAACTTACAATCGGTCACACGGACGATCTTTACTTCTTTATCAATAGAAAATACGATTGTAGAAAGAAAAACTTTACTGCTGATTAAAGAGTTCAAACTTACTGCTATAGAATGTGATCTCAAGGGTTACACTACTGAATATAAACAATGCAATTAAGCTAAAGAAAATAAAGAAAACTGATTATGCTAAGAAACGTAAATAGCAAGATGAAGAACATGATAAGCTTTAGACTGAAATGTAGATTTGATTTGGTTGGTGCTGGATACCTTGCACTGCTGAGATCCTTCTTCTTTTATAGCTTTGATTGACCATCTAGATACTTCTCTTGAGTGACGATTACAATAACCGCTCAACCACTACTAGCCTTCCATTGAATTCTTTGCTTTCTCTTTCTAACATATGTCCTTGTAACTCCTTGTGGGTCCTACCCACTCTTTCATGTTTAACAATTCCAATCATGTTCAATGGCCTTTTTAAAGACTTCTTTCTGCTTTTCACCTATCATAATAACCGCTTGCGGACTCTGCCACATCTATTTGCCCGTTACGGTGTCATGGCACCGCAGATCAATGCCAGCCATATCACCACGAACTTCGTTGTAACCTCATTCATCTCATCATATCTCACCTATATAGAACAGTAGAAACACACGTGCCTCTGTGCAATTGGTTCTTACAGAGTGTTGCAAAAACCTAGTAACACCTTAGTGGATGTTACCCCAAACATGTGGAGTCCACCTTCATGTATTTGTTTTGTATACAACATCGTCCATCTATTTTTCTATCTCATTTTAGGATGGGATCCCAAACCGTAATAAGATCTAAATCTCAGATGGACCATACAGTTATGAATAACCATTAAAAACTTGGGCCCCAAGAGTTTTGGATATGCTTGAAACGACAATCGGTCGTTGTCCCGATTGCAAAACGGCAATTGGTCATTAAAATCAGTCATTGACATGCCTTCTAAATAAGGTAATTGGCCGCTAGCCAGGCTTTCAGACAGTAATCGACCGCTGAAATTTGTTGTTGTTCCGCTTGCCAGACGGTAATTGGCCGCTGAGATCGGCTGCTCTCCTATTTTAGCGCGGCAATCAGCCGCTTCCCTACTTTTACATGGAAATCGGCCGCTTTCCTGCTTCTGATAAGCAATCAGTCATTCTCCTACTTCAGCACGACAATCAGCCAATTTCCTGCTTCTCACTGACTCCTCCAAGGTCGGTAAGAAACAGGGTGCAACACTCCCAATCTGAAAATTCTAATGAAATTTAGTTCTATTCAATCTATATTCATTATTCAATGTACACAATATTACCAGTTCAAGCGTCAAACGAACTTCAATCACACTATTGAAAAATTCAAAGATTGACAAGTATCATAGAATAGGACCGCATTAATACTAATTGATTTTTTTGTTTGAAACAAAGAAAAAAATGAGTTTTTCAAAAACCTAATTTAATACAATGAGCCAAAGATACCAATTGTGATAATCTCAAACTTTATACTTAATGTAAATCATATACTTGAATGGGGAAGCCATGTTTGATATCAACAGATGAGGATGAAACTTGAATTTTTGCACCTTACACCCTTATAAAAAATTAAGATGAGAGAAGAAGTTTTTTTATACATGTGTATGTAACGGGACCAAGATTTTATTTATAATAATGACAGTTAAATAATTTAATCCATCACAACTCATCCTCTTTCACATGTCTCCACACGTAAGAGTTTATATCTATTTGAAATACTATACAAGTACAGTGCATTCCAAGCCCACCACTTCCTATATATCTAAATCAATCACAACCACTATGAAACCACTGGCATGCTTAATCCAAATATCCAATGGTTCATACATTTGATTGATTCAAGCCATTAAACAGGTAGGCCCACTTATATAAAAGTCTTATAAGCGTCACAATTATTAGTTAAAGGATAAGTAGAGGGGGAAATGATCATTTTAGTAGTTAGAGGGCATATTTGATACTATTTCCTTTCAAAGGTTCAGGACATCCAACTTTAAAGTAATGTTTGATAATGATGCCGCATGGAAAGAGCTTTACAAATGTTATCTAATTGCAAGAGTTACTAATGTAAAAATCCTAAGGTAAGAGAGTATTTAATTACATAGGTAAGAAAGGTAAAAAAGTATATACAAATTTGCCTAAGACGGGGCACCATGTTTCAATGTTATAGTATTTTAGTGTAGATTAAAAGGCCAGTGGTTTTATCTATGGTCTAGTTGTAAGCATATTACAGCTAAATGTCCCTTTCTAGTAAAAACTCAATTTTCATATTATGGATAAATGGATTACACCTATGATGGTTAATGCATACCTTGTTTGTGAGGCGCACATCACAAAATCAAGAGTGGTCCACACAAAAGTAGGGCTACTTTGCATCATTGTATATATACAAGACCCTAAATAGTTCTCTTCATGGTCGTCCATTTTCCACACACAGAGTGTGGCCCACTTGATGGTCAATTGGCCTGATATATAAAAGGGTTCATTGCAACGGTCGGCCCCACCTAATTACTGACCCTGATCTTGGGCGCGGTCTGGGTAGATTCCCGGATCCACTGAGGTCGGTAGATCCCCAACTGTGGGGGCCACTGTGATGTATGTACCTTACATCTACACCGTCCATGCATTTTGAAAGCTCATTTTAGGGCATTATCCAAAAAATAAAGCAGATCCAAATCTTAGGTGGACCATATCACATGAAATAGTAGTGATTGAATCCACACTATTAAAAATTTCATGGGGGCTAATGGAATGTTCATTTTCCATCCAACCTGTTGAAAACGTCACAAAGATCTGGATGAAGATACCAAACAAATATCAGCTTGACCCAAAACTTTTGTGACCCACGAGAAGCTTTTAATGGTTGAGTACCATTGTTTACTGTATTATGGTCCACCTAAGATTTGGATCTACTTCATTTTTTGAATCATGCCCTAAAATGAGCTTTCAAAATGAATGGACGGCGTGGATGTAATATACACACATCAAACAGTAGACTGCACGGTAAGGGATCCACCCACCTCGGTGGATCCGGGGATCCAGCGAAGCCGCGGCCCCTGATGTTACACACATGACCCCACCTCAATCTCTCCTCATGGGTATTTTGGTAAAATCACAAGTAATCTCCCGCCTTTTTCTCTTTGCGCTTACGTGCAGAGCCCAAGATTCGGCCGGACTCTTCCCCTATTTCTCACCTCCGTACGTAAAAAATCCCCAAATCCAAATCTTCTTTCCAGGCGTTTTTTCTCTTTTTTCCTCATGCATTCAGCGCCAAAAGAGGCTTCTGATCTGATCAGAAGTTATCCTTTTTGAATCGAAATGCCGGAGAAATTGCTTCAGAAAGGGATAGAAATGAACGGAGATCTCGATTTCCAGGTGAGCTTCTTCTGTTGATTTTCCGATCTGTTTGGTAGAGTGCATTTCAATCTCGGATTTTTTTTTCTTATTTTGCTTTTTTTTTTTTTTTTATCAAAGTGATAAAACCCAATACGAGATTATCGATTTTCTGTTCGTGGAATTTCCGAGATTTTTTTTTTTTTTTGGATTTTCTTGATGGAGTTTTTCTAACGTACGCCGGTCATTTCCGTCGGGAAACCCGCGTGCTTAGGGTGGCGTACGTTAGCAAATCCGTACGGGGATGGCTAAATTGGGCCGGTGGGTCGGGGTTGAAGCCGGAGGCGGAGACGTGAGCACTTTTCATGCAGTGGAGGGTGTACGTTAGCAATCTTTACGCCCCGTTAGGGGGCGCACGTTAGGAGGAGCGCCGAACGTGGCTCAATACCAGAGATCCGTATTCTGAGATCTGAGTCCGACGTGAAGCCCGTACCTTTTCATGCATTGAGATGGCGCACGTTTGCTCCGTAGTGATGAATGCTAATTTACGCCGGAAGGTCAGGCAGGTGTTTCAAAAAAAGGTGTCATAAAGATGCGTGCGAAAAAGGTCGATGGCTTGATGATCCGAACCATTGATAAGATAAGCCATCATCATGATGGCGCGTGCACTAAATAAAACCCCGACATCTCTTTCTTGACAAGCCCGTATGTCTTTTTGGACGTGAATTGCATCCTGGGGCTCCGTGGGACCCACAGTGATGTATGTGTTTTATCCACGCCGTCCATTTTTTTAAGATCATTTTAGGTTTCAAGCCCAGAAATGATGCAGATCCAATGCTCGAGTGGGCCACACAGTGTGGATTGAACGGCCACCATTAAAAACATCCTCGGAGATCAAGCTGGTATTTGTGTTTTCCCTTCATCGATGTCTACCTGACCTTATGAACAGGTATTACGGTGGGCCCTAGGAAAGTTTCAACGGTGGGCATCATTATCACCGCTGCTTCCTGAGGTGTGGTCCACTTGAAGATTGGATCTACCTCATTTTTGGGTTCATACCTTAAAATGATATGGAAAAATGGATGGACGGCGTGGATAAAACAAATACATAATGGATGGAGTTGGTCCGTCGCGTTGCCCCCCATCCAACACGTATGGGGCCGACAATATCCACTGTTCGGATCACGGGCATGTGGGCCCCACTCGTATATACTAAAAATCCGTACGGATTCGGACAGCTTTCCGGCCCCGAACATTTTTAGTGGACCGCGCCCATGTATTTGTGTGGCCCCGGAAGTCTGGCAACATGGTCTGCTGGCGCATGTTAGCATAGAGCACTAAGAAAAGTAGAGAGACTTGGAAGGCGACCCAGGTCAAACCTCCTCCTAATGACGGTAATACCGAGGGTCATGAGCAAAAGTAACGTCGGACCCACTTGCTATGTGACATCCACTACGTCCATCATTTGAATAATCTCATGTTGAGTTGTGCACCCAAAAATCAGGTCGATCCAACACTCAGTGTAGATGGGAACACGGACCGTCGAAAACTTCCTGGGCCCACCGTTCTGGTTATATGACATCCAACCCGTTCATAAGATAATTCCCATGAGAATGAAGGGGAAAACCCAAATATCGGCCTGATTCAAAATTTTAGTGGGCCCCAAGATGGTTTCAATGGTAGGTAGGCCTCCCCTTCCCCCACTTTTCCCTGTGGTGTGTGGTCCACTTGAGTTCTGGATCCGTTTGATTTTGGCGTACTGCCTAAAATGAGCTGACTCAAATGATGGACAGAGGGGATGTCATGCACATCACGGTGGGGCCCACATAGCTTTTTATTGCACGGGATTGTTTGTTGCAGCCTGGGAATTGGGTACACTACCCCCCACCAGGACCTAGCTAGAGACTATGGGTTTCATCAACACCGTCCATCCATTTTATCGTATCATCTTGGATACGAGACAAAAAATGAGAAGCAGTGCTGATAATGACACCCATCCCATCGTTGAAACCTTCCTACGACCCACCGGATGGTTAATTTCTACCCAACCGGTTCATAACATGTTCATAAGGTCACATAGACGTGTATAAAGGAAAGAAATAAAAATCAGCTTGATCCAAAATTTCTGTGGGCCCCAAGAAGTTTTGGACCGTAAATGTTTAATCCCAACTGTGTGGTTTACTTGAACCTACTTTCGATCATTAAGATCATTTCATTAGTGGAGCTCGATGCATGTCTTGGTGGTAGACTTGTATGGTTGTACAAAAAAAAAAAAAAAAAAACCAGTTCATCAATCTGATTTTCGAGCTTACACTCAATTCACAACGAACGTAACAATTCGTACTGCCTGGATCGTCCCGCATATCTGTAACATGTACGGTGGATGGGAGGTCACAGCTCAAATACTCTGGCAGTGTACCACGCTTGATACTCATGCACTTAGAAATTGCATTCGTGGTATGAATTAAGCTGATTAAATAGTGGAACCACTATTGCTAATTCCTGGTTTGGGTTGGCAATGGGTTGAGTAGGGTTGGGTTCAATTCAAGTTATAATGAGGATGTGGCAAACCCTAATGCCAACCTGACCCTTTTATTGAATGTTTTATAAACCTCAATTCCAACCCAACCCATTTATAAAGAGGTTGACCCAAACCCAACGAGCCTAACCTATTTAATTAAAAATGAATTTAAAATTAAAATATTATCATTTCATAGAAAAGAAAATACAAAAATTTCATTGTCAATATCAGTTAAGCCTTATCTCAATTAATTGGAAAAAAAAAAAGAGAGTATCAACTACGTATTTAGAATTATTAGTTAATATAAATTCAAACTCTCTTTCTAGCCAAATTATAACCACCACAACTAAGTTAAAAAAACCTCAGTTAATGAAAGTTTGGGTTAGCTATGCGAGCAACGGGGTCAGTGACTTGGTTAGGGCCCAGCATGATCTTTATGTGAAATATACCTCAACCATCAGGTGTGTTACTTGATATTAAATCCAAGGACCAAAAATCAACCCCATCTATGATTCGGGTAGACCACATGTTTGTAAATAGTGCTAGGGCGGTGCTCACCCTCTAAACGATTTCCCTTGTTGTGGCCTACCAGAATCATGGATGGGCTTGATTTTTAAACCCTAGGCCTAAATTTTAGTGTGGCATCTAATGGTTGGAGTGGATAAATTTTGTTGTGGCATCTAGTGTTTGGAGTGGATTTCATATAATCATCAGAGTGGGCCTATAAAAATCAAAGGTGGATGTGTCTCTCAAAACTATTTCCTTTGGCGTAGCTCCACCTGAATCACATGTTGGCTTGATTTTTTTTTCCCTTGGTCCTAATATCAGAGCAGATGTCTAACCATCAGAGTAGATCTCACATACACATCACAATGGCCCCACCAAAAGTCAAAGGTGGGCATACTGTAAAATTCCTTTTTTTTAATTTATCAGTAGAAATCTGAGAATAATTGGGAGAGACGCCAACTCTCGATTTCTTAAGGGGCACACAATGATGTGCATGTGAAACCACTCCCACCATTAGATGGGTAATTTCATGTTAGGTTTAGGGCTAAAAAAAAATGAGGCTAACCTATGAGTTAGGTGGGCCACATCAAAGGAAATAGTTGGGAGAGACATCCACCTTTGATTTTTATAGGCCCACCGTGATGAGTATATTGAAATCAACTCTAACCATTAGATGCCACACCAAAATTTAGGACATGAGATTCAAAACTCAGGCTCATTCATGATTTAGGTGGGTTACTCCAAGGGAAATAGTTTGAAAAGCGAGTTTTGCATTCTACCCGGTTTCCTATCATGTGATCCACATGAATCATGGATGGGGCTGATTTTTCCATGGCCCCAATATGGGGTGAAGCACATGGTTAGAGTGGATTTCACATAAACATCATGATGGAGCCCACTCCAGCCACCAACCCCTTTGAAAAAACCATTTTGAAAAAGATACCAAAATATAATAAGTAGGTAATTTTATATATATAAACTTCTCTATATTATAAAATATAACACATAGAGTGTGCTATGTGTGTGTGTGTGTGGGAAATGGTACTATGAGGTTGTGTGATGGACATCGTAGGTCCCTTCTAGGTTATGGGATGTGCCAAAAATCAGCTGTATCTGGATCTCAGGTGGGCCATACCATCTGAAATCATGGGAAATCATGACTAGAACATCTAAAGCACTTGGTGGGGCCCACTTGAGTTTTGGAATGACCTAAAATTTGGTGTGAACCCTCATCCAAGTGGGACACACCCAATGGATGGGTTAGATGTCTAAACCACATCTCACTAGGCCCTATAAACAATCAGGAAGGTTTCAATGGGGCATCCACTCTCAATTGCTGTCTTTGTTGTGGCCCACCTAAAGTATGGATTAGCTAGATTTTTAGGTCCATGGCTCAATATAGAAGGGTGCATTTGATTGATGGGATGGATGTCGGTCACACATCATGATATGGCCAACCGAGCACGACCTCATGGGAAGTTTTCATGTGATCAACCTCATAGTACCATTTCCCACTGTATGTGTGTATATGCTAGATGGTACTACGGGGGCAACCTCATGGGAGCTTCCCATGAGGTCTAGCTTTGTGGACCCTACCATGATGTGTATTAGAAATCCACACCATGCATTTGGTGGGTCTCCTCTAGGGATATCCCAAAAATCAATTGTATCCAGACTCAAGTGGGCCACACCATCCGAAACCATGCCTAAAACATTTAAAAGCACTTGTCGGGGCCCACAAGAGTTTTGGATACGGCTGAAACTTGGTGTGACTCCTCATCCAAGTGGGAAACCAGGTCTTAATGGGCCCTATAAAGGAAGGTTTCAATTAGGGCTCTCAATGGATCGGGTCAAATCCGAGATCCGATTCGCTCCGAATCCTGTATAATGCGGATTTGGATCTTAAAATAGGTCCGATTAGTTAAATGGACCGGATTTGGATCTTAAAATAAGTCCGATTACTTAAATGGACCGGATATGGATTCACAGGAGCATATCCGAGTTCGATCCGAATCCGATTAAGATCCGACTCATTGTCACCTTACTGTATATGTTACATTAATGTTGACCATCTGTTTTACAAATTATTTAGGCCATGTTGACCATACCATAGTAAATAATGGGATTTTCATCATTTTTCTAGTAATTAAATATATTATACTATATATTTTATATCATATATTTTTTTTTATTTGTAATGGGGGTGGATTTGGACCTAGATCTGACCCGAATCCGATGGTTATATGGATTTTGGATCGGAAATGGATCTAACAATTTATAAATGGATCGGATATGGATATCACCTTTTGGATCCGAGTTGGATCCGAATTTGATCTGAATCCGTCTACAAATATACGGACTTGGAGCTGGATCAAACTGGATCCGATCCAGATCCCACCCATTGAGAGCCCTAGTTTCAATGGGTGGATAAGCTTCTTATGAGGTGGGCCGCATAGTACATATGCACACACACTCAAACTGCAGTGGGATTTCACCACCTATGAGCACTCGAAACCCCAAACCTCATGTTGAAACTCTACGAGTCTACCATCGAGGCAAGGATAAGGAACCTTGACTGATGAACTTTTCCGACCTTTGTCCCAGTTTCAAAATCAGATTCCTTGATCAATCCTAACCTCTTATTCATGACCACTTGGATGTAAAAATAGGACCGTTAGAATTTTTCATTTTTAATCTTCCAATAAATGCCCACCAATCTAAAAGTGGGGTCATAAAATAACCGTTATTTAGATTGGGGCCCACAATTTGGACGGTTTTAATTTGAATTATTTATATGCCAATGCATGCAACTTTTTAAGTAATTACAAATTGCCTGTTTGTCAATATCACCGCCTAAAGTTTGTCTTAAAATTTTGTTGTGAACTACCGTAAGAGAGCCAAATAAACCATGGTCCCACCATGGAAGTCTAACCGTACATGTGGCAGTGAAAAGGGTGGATTGGGAGGACGTCAGATCAGGTGGTCTGGTGATGTGTTGGGCGCTCTGGGGCCCACTTTGATATATATGTTTTATATCCAGGCCGTCCATTCGTTTTGCCAGCTCATTTTAGGGCACCATTCCAAAAAAATGAAGCAGATCTGAATCTCTGTCAACCACGCCAGAGAAAAGAGTGGTGATTGAACGCCTACCGTTAAAAACTTCTTGAAGGTCACAAAAGTTTTTTATCAAGCTGATATTTGAGTTTTTCCTTTATCCAGGTCTGTGTGACCTTATCAACCGGATGGATGCCAAACAAACGTTACAGTGGGCCCTAGGAAGTTTTCAACGGTGGGTGTCATTTTCCCCACTGTTTCCTGTGTGGTGGTCCACTTGAGCTTCGGATCTGCTTCATTTTTTATTTTTTATTTTTTATTTTTTGATCATACCCTTAAACTGAGCTGGCAAAACGGATGGATGGTGGGCCTACACCACATAATCCGACGGCACACAGGCCACAGTGTCGATCCTAGCATGGATGCATTTTTACCCAAAACGGGATATCTAGGGTTCCAACTGTTGCCTTCAATTGGACGGTTAAAAAGCAGACATAGTACAGAGAATAGGATGGCGGACGCGGATTAGCTACTGACAGGTTGAGTAGCGAGACTAGCTACTGAAGTGACGTCACCATGTTTTCTGGCCCCACCATGATGTATGTGGTGTATCCACACCGTCCATACATTTGGAGAGATCATTTTAGGGCATGATCTAAAGAATGAGTCAGATGGAAAGATGGATTGGACCCCACCACAGAAAACAGTGGAGATTGAACGCCTACCATTAAAAACTTCTAGGGACCACAGAAGTTTTTAATCAAGCTGATATTTGTGTTTTCCATTCATTCATGTCTGTGTTAACTTATGAACAGATTGGATCTCAAATAAACATCATGATGGACCCTAGGAAGGTTTCAACGGTTTGCGTCACTCTCCCCACTGTTTTCTACGGTGGGGTCCACTCGAGCTTTGGATCTGCCTCATTCTTCAGACCATGCACTAAAATGATCTCTCCAAATGGATAGACGGTGTAGATACACCACATACATCATGGTGGGACCCACAAAACAAGGCAAAATAAAAAGGGGATGCGGACACAATTACCCCCAACGAACTCAGTTTAATGCCTTGAATGTAGACCTGCCTCCTAACCGTACGAAATGGGACAGAATATTGGTAAATTCTACCACGTGAGACACGTTTACCTGTCCTTGAGAGAGATTTTTGGTGGCCCTCCATCTAGAAAACCATGTAAATGGTACACATGTATGAGTTCCACACCGTTCATCTGATGAGACCCTAATTTGAATATTCATATCCCATAAACCACTCTAATTATAGGACAATCATAACCATCCAATCAATGGCCGAAGAACGGAGTTTTTTTTTTTCTTTTATTTTTTTGTTGTTTTTTTTTTTTAAAGAGCAATAGTAGATATTTACCAGGGATAGGCCCTCCATAAATTGCAGCTTGGATCGTTCAATCAATGTGATTTATGGGTTGGGTCTCATTGATGGTGGGGGCAGTAGATGAACATTCTAGATGTCATACTTGTGCTGTATGTATGATTCTAGATCTAATTACTCTTGTTACTCAAGACCCACATGGGTTTGGGTGAATGGAGAGCATTGTCGGTGTGCTCTCCATAGATGAGAGTTTGATTCCCCTCTCTGAGATTACTCGATGCACGTGATTTGCAGGTGATTGCGTGCATCCGCAGGGAACAATATCGTTTTAAAATGAGGATAAGGACACCCTGATATCATAAAAATAAATAAATAAAAACTTTTGTTAGTCTAGAATATGAAAGTCTAGCCAATTTAGACAAAAGAAAAAAAAAAAAATACCTTGGTTTAGACCGTGCAGTACGTGGTCGCCCTTTTGAAGCACAAGGTGTAAGCTGGTAATGTAAGCTACTTGCTACTTCTAAATTTTTAATTAAAATTGCACTCAGTTGCACTAAATATCATGAAATTTTTATTATTGATCAATCTAATTTGGTGTCAAAATATCATGAAATTTAATGATATTTATTGCAAGCAAACACATCCTTAAATGATAGTAAAAAAATAGGTCAACAATTAAGTATAAAGATAAAGAAATAACAAGGGAACTAATTTAATATTGTTACTTATATTATTTTACTAAAATCATTGAAAACAGTTTAATGTTATTGAAAATGAAAAAATGTGTCAAATCATTAAAAAAAAATTGATTTTAATGTTTAGTGAAAAATAACGTTAAATATAAGCTACTGAGTATGTAACGTAGGCTATGTAGCATGTAGCTTACTTAAGCTATTTTCATGAGCTATGTGGCGTGAAGGCTAAGCTTTGCTACCTGGCATAAGTTACACACTACATAGCATAAGCTATTTGAAAAATTGGTTACAAGGACCACACCATCCTAATCACCTAATCAGAGCATTTCCTTTTGCTCATTTAATGCAGATCATTACTTCTTCCCGGTATATAGGTGGAAGAGTCTTACAATTATGAATAGAAGAGATGCATTTGCAAATTGCTTCATCAATCAGACCACGTTATATGTAGAAGACATGCGTATGATCCTCATTGCCATCTTGCATTGTCACTTCTATCTACTGAGAAATGCAACAGGCAGAAAAGCGTAGTTTAACTAGAACTACAGTGAGGTTAGTTCTACCATCGATTTTGAATTTCAATCAGTCTAATAAAGTGGAGCTACCTGATTGTGATTTCCTTCCTTAGCATTTGTATTTGAGAGTCTGGGCTCAAAATTGCAATTGCATTAATTCCAAGTTGGATGGAAAGGAAAGTCAATTAAAATTTGAGTGCTTCTACTTGTTGTGAGTACTGTGGAGCATTGGTCATTTTCTTCTCGATTGAATTGAATGTTTCACAATTCAATTGACTTATGCATCCAAACGCCACCTTGGGACTCTACCCATGATTTTGATTTTGAACCTTTTAATTCTTGAATTTTGGGTAGGTACTGTTTTTCAGAAAGGTAGTTTCTTGCATTTTGTTTTTTAAGTATATCTGCCATGAATTCAATTGACTTATGAGTACTGGGGAATGTTGGTCATGTTCTTCTTGATATGGAATGGTTCAAAATTCAATTGACTTAGCCATCTAAAAGCAGCCCTAGAATCTACCCATGATTTTTAACCTTTGAAATCTTGATTTGGGTATGTACTGTTTTTGAGAAGGTATGTTTTCTTATGTTTTGGAAGTATCTTTGCTCTGAATTACCATTTGTTAGGTCCTTTTCTGGCCTTAAGTCTCTCTTTAAGTAGAATGATGGGATATTCTCTGTAAATCTTTGCTGATATGATAAGTTAGTGATTGATGCTTCGTTTGATTTCACTACATGTTTCCTTCTCTCAAGCAAAACCTTCTCTGTTGACTGCAGTTGATGTTGGAAGCGGCCCATCTACGAAGAAAGGCAAACATGTCATAGACCAACGACAGAAACAAAAACAGTAGAACATTCTTTCTTTCGGATTCAAAAATATCTTACTAGAGGTACCATATGATGCTCTATCAAAAGAAATGATACTTTTTCATTGAAACCAGCAATGGTTCGCAGTGGGGCCGCCTTTCGGTAACCCAATCCATTGAACCCCATCATGGAATGAGTCATGCCTAATTTCTACCCTATCAAATGACCCCAGCCATCTGCTGAAAATGGGCAATTACAACTTTTGGTCCATGTTGAAAGGGGTCCAAGATCAGAATGTTCGGATCAAACAATGGAGGAGATCTTTTTTGAGCTCTCACATCCGCCAAGGGGGTGCCCCCACCATATGAATAATTCTGATCACTGTATGCTCATGGGGGTGCCCAACCATATGAATGATTCTGATCGCCATGTATGTTCATGTTATCGGGTCCCTGCAAATGCTTGATCAAACATCGTATGCTCATCGTACTGTTTCCATCTGTTGCTGCAATTTTTTCTCATTTTAATCACATTAAAAAAAGTGATCATTTAGATTTCCAAAATCATATATACCTTGCTGTTTCCACTGTGTACTTTGCTTTGCTTGATTTGCTTCAAGAGATGTTTCTTCTGCTTAAGCCAAACAATCCAATTCATTATCTTTCCTAAAGCTTGAGAAATCTACGCAGATGATTGAAAGTGGGACAGCTAAGAAGGAAGCTGAACATGTCGTTTGATACCCGTAATCATTATCCCCTCCATAAGCCATTCATATGGCCAGAAAATCATCCCGTTCCATCCTCAGAAGAGCTCCCCCTCGCCCGCTCTTGATCCTTCTTCTCATAACCATCCCTGCTTGCATGATCACAGTATTCACACATGGCCAGAAGATCTCCTACTTCTTCCGCCCTCTCTGGGACAGCCCCCCACGACCCTTCATCCGCATTCCCCATTACTATGCCGAGAATGTCTCAGTGCAACATCTCTGCCACCTCCATGGCTGGTCCCTCCGCTCCAAACCCCGCCGCGTGTTCGATGCCGTCCTCTTCAGCAACGAGCTTGACATCCTCGAGATCCGCTGGCATGAGCTCCTCCCTTATGTCCACAAATTCATCCTCCTGGAGTCAAACACAACCTTCACCGGCATTCCCAAACCACTCTTCTTCTCTGAGAACCGCCAGCAATTTGAATTTGCAGGCGACAAGATCGTCCATGGCACTACCCCAGTGCAGAGCACTGATGTGCTCCACAAGGGCCCATTCACCCATGAAGCACAGCACCGCAGGGCCGTTGATGCACTCATACGCCATGCAGGGGTTTCAGTAGGAGACGTGCTCATAATGTCGGACACTGATGAGGTGCCAAGCCCGCATACAGTGAGGCTTCTCCAATGGTGTGACGGTCCCCCGCCTGTGATGCACCTGGAGCTGAAGAACTACATGTATTCTTTCGAATTCCCAGTGGATTTCAGCAGTTGGCGGGCCACAGCCCACATTGTGGGGCCGAGGACACGGTACCAGCATTCCCGGCAGACAGATCTTCTGTTTGCTGATGCAGGGTGGCATTGCAGCTTTTGCTTCCGACGGATAAAAGATTTTGTGTTTAAGATGACAGCATACAGCCATGCGGACCGCGTGAGGAGTCCTGATTTTCTGAGCTACTGGAGGATACAGAGGATTATCTGTCGAGGCGACAATCTGTTCGGCATGCTGCCAGAGGAGTATACCTTTAAGGAGCTTATTCATAAGATGGGATCGATTCCAAAGTCGGCGTCGGCTGTTCATCTTCCGTCCTCTCTAATACAGAAAGCTGAGAAGTTTGGGTTCCTTCTGCCTGGCGGATGTTTACGGGAGCATGGCTGAAGCTTTTTGGGCTGAGTAATCGCCAAGAGAATTGACGGGAAATTCAAATTTTCAAATAACGATACACTTGGTTTTTCTTAATGAAAAAAAAAAGGGAAAAAAAGGAGCTGAAGATTACTTGGATTCTGTGAAATGTAAAATTAATTATTGTTGCTGTTTTGAAGATCTTAGAAAAGATAGTGAAAAAATCTTCTTTTCTTCTTCCTCTTCTTTTCTTTTCTTTGTTTTTGCAAAATGGAAGAATGCAAGTTATTAGCAAATGGCACTAAGTTGTTCCTTTTTTTTTGCATTTTTAATTTAGTATCAAATATAAATCACTTGAGAAATGTTTGAAGAAGAATTTGAAAATTCATGAAAAAGGAGGTATCTAAATCAAAAGGAAGACAGATCTCCCACAAGAACACCCCAAACTGACCCACTAGACATCCAGATAAATTACCCACGAGCCTCACTATGAGTGACCCAAGGTATAAATGCTGCACCTGATCAGATGTTGAATGGGCAATTAGGTGGTCTGCAACGAAAAAAAAAAAAAAAAACCACGATCAATTGAGCCAAATACAATTTTACCAAATGACCAGGCAATAAGACCAGCTGATCAGTGTGTTTTTCACACCTTGGTCCATCCATGGTAGGATCCACTAGGTTGATGGTCTGGAACAATGGACAGTGGCACTTGTACGGTGGTGAAGAATTAAAGGAATACTACACAGATTATAAGGCCTCCTTAACTGTTGAAATAATATTCTGCTTCATCACATCATTAGGGAAAAAAGGTAGAAGAGGGAAGAAGCTCGAAAGGTGATGATGGAAATAATCAAATGCAATTAGAGAGGCTTGCTTCAGTGCCTAAGGGTGACATTATAGTGTAACTAACAAGTGAGAATAATCAACCACACGCTGTTGTATCAAACCATAGGACCAAATCATGCCTAAACACACCCAATCCAAGATAGAAATTCTTCTAATAGAAACAAAAGAGGAAAAAAAAAATGAAAGAACCAAGCGAATAATCGGAAGTTCTCACCAATTTTGATGGCCTGGATCATATGCCCCTAAGGGTGACATTATAGTGTAACTAACAAGTGAGAATTGTCAACCACACGCTGTTGTATCAAACCATAGGACCAAATCATGCCTAAACACACCCACTCCAAGATAGAAATTCTTCTAATAGAAACAGAAGGTAAAAAAAAAAAAGAAAAAACGAAGCGAATAATCGGAGGTTCTCACTAATTTTGATGGCCTGGATCATACGCCCCATGTATGCAAACATGCGATTGCCCAAACCTAGCCCAAGGCTTGTAGAAAAGATAAGAAAATATCCCAAAAGTTGCTGGACAATTTTTGTTATTGAGTTTAATATTAAAGGGAACAAAAGAAACGCCTAGCCCAAGGCTCGTAGAAAAGATAAGAAAATGTTCCAAAAAGTTGCTAGACAATTTTTGTTATTGAGTTTTATAAAAAGAAAAGCCCTAGAACTAATTTGAGACTTACATTGAGCATAAATTATGAGTTGGGTATTAGATCTCAACCCTACAATCTTATTTAAACGGAAAAGACTAAAACACCTCTATGTTATGTACTAAAGTGAGACATAAGCAAAGTAAAATAAACTAAAATTCGTCCAAAAATAAAGAAAAAAATCATAAATTAAGGAAAATGCCACCAAAAGACACTTTTGTAGATTCAAAAGTGTACCATGGGTGATGCGTGGTCCATTGATGGCTCTACGGGTTTGGCCCATTATGGAAGGTATTTGTTTGAGCCGCTTTCCACAATATAATCCATGCCAAAAGTCGTCAGCTTATAAATCAGCCCGATCTATTAATATTAGGTCGTCCATGTCCTCATCACATTCCCAGCCTATCTCCAGCTTCTTCTTCTTCTTCTTCTTCTTCTTCTTCTTCTTCTTCTTCTCTCTCTCTCTCTCTCTCTCTCTCTCTCTCTCTCCCTTGCTTTTTGGTCAGAGACCACACTGTAATGTATGGGATCATTAAGAAAAAGAGAAGAAAGTGGCTAATTGCCAAAGAGAAGAAAGAAATATGAATGCTGCAGCTCCCATGTTCCTAGAAAACTCAAATTGAAATGTTAGGATTTCTTTCTATGCTGCCTGCCTAATTTGCAGCTCTGATCTAATAGCACCTGGGCTGTCAGAGTCCGATTGCATTTCCCATTTAAAGTTAGTGCTGGAATGGGGATTTTAAAGAATCTCATCTATATATTATCACCATTGCCACTAGGGGAAAAAAAAAGAAGACAAAGCTGTCTTTTACACCAATTACAACCCAAAAATATAAACAACATATAGGATTTCTTTCTATGCTGCCTGCCTAATCTGCAGCTCTGATCTAATATCACCTGGGCCTGTAAGAGTCCGATTGCATTTCACATTTAAAGTTAGTGCTGGAGTAGGGATTTTAAAGAATCTCATCTAGATATTATCACCATTGCCACTAGGGGAAAAAAAAAAAAAGCTGTCTTTTACACCAATTACAACTCAAAAATATAAACAACATATATAAAACAATTCATGGTTTTTGTCTTTGGAGAGAGAGAGAGAGAGAGAGAGAGTGCTCAAGCCCTGGGACTGTCCGGAAGAGTCATCTCCTGAAAAACCCGAAGCCTGTTTCCTCGCCGTTTGGACCCACTTCCAATTGCCTGCAAGTAACAGTGTTCATCAACATCAAATATCTTCGTCAAAGTCGAAGAGTAGTCCGGCTTAGGATCTTGTTTCTGCTGCGGCTCGAAAGATAGAGATCGCCGTGCGGATGGATTCCATTCAGGTCCCGCTGAAAACAGGCTCTTCCTCTGATGAGAAGAAGCATCATTATCTATATTGGGTGTTGAGTACGGAGGAGTTGTGAATCCTTCTTCCTTCGGATTGACAGTCACAAGCTTCTGCTGTGAGATGTTATTGTAATCTTGTGGCAGCTCTTGATTCTTTTGTGGAGATGGTAGTACCGACGGTGATCGGATGGACGGGCGCTGGGGAACACATCTCATGATGTTGGTATTCAGATTCTCATCTGGAAACATGTCCCTGTCATTCCACCTGTTGCCCCATTGAGAGGTGGGCCTCATCTGCTTTCCATCTGCCTTCAAATTCAACTTCAAAATTGCTAAAGCCTCCTCTTCTTCTTCGTCAACCATTTCTGCCCATGTTTTACCACAGCTGAAGGCCGATGGATGGTGGACCAGCTTCAGATTTCCAGTGATAGAAGTTGAGAGCTTATCTACTTCTTCCTCTTCTTCAACCATATCTGCCCATCTCCTACTGCCGATGACTGATACCTTAGATTTGTGACTCGAATTTCCATTAACAGAACCTGGAAAACCACCAATCGTGCTTTGGGGTTCTATTGTTCGTGAATTTCTGATGGCTAATGGTGATCCGGCAACTTCAAAGGCCTGTTTCTCGTCAGTGCAATCCGCCTGTCTCCTACCGCCTATGATTGAAATGACGGGCATGCAGTTTGAATTTCCACTTTTGGAAGAAGCTGGCAAACCACCACTTGGTTTTTGAAATGCTGCCCCTGCCTGTGGATTCGCAACAAGCATTGGTTCAGATGGCTCACAGGGATTCAAATTATTGACTACATTTGGCCATTTCTCTGCAGCACAATCTGCGAATCTTCTGCCATTGCTATTGCAGGAAACATTGGCTCTCCTTCTCCGATCTTCGTCAACAGAAGGTTGCAAATGAGCAGCCGTGGGTTGTTGAGGTGAGAGTTTAGAATTCCCCAGAACCAGAACTGGCGAACTGCCAGCTCTCCACTCTCCATTGATGGAAGATTGAGAATGGGTAATCGGCAGTTCTTGAGTTGTGTGATTCAAATTTCCTCGAACTGGAACAGGCAAATCATCAGCTCTCTGTCTCCAATCTCCATCAATGGAAGATTGTGTACTCAGCAGTTCTTGCGACAGGTATTTTGAGTTTCCTCGAGTCAGAACTGGCAAACCATCAGCTCCCCCCCAATTCCCAACCATGTCAGACTGCGAATGGGTCAACCTCGGTAGTGGAATTGGGGTTTTTGGATGCCCTCTAATCAGAACTGGAGAACTCTCTGTTATGCATTTCGTAGTAGGAAACACAGTTGGCAGGTTAGAGTTCAGATTCTCGTCTGCAAAACCTTCTTCCTCAACTCCATTATTCACAACCCATGAATAGGCTCCTGCATATAAACTTCCATTATTCGAATTCGGCAAATGATTCGGTGTATTGTAACTATTCATTTTCTCATCTGAAAACAACAGCTCTTCATCACTGTCATTTCCCCATCTACTCCCACCACTTCCAAGAATTCGATGATTCTGATTCTGATTAATGTAAGCAGATGAATCCAAATTTCCCATCATGGGAGGTGGCGAATGCAGCATTTCTTCATCACCGTCGTTTTCCCATCTCAGATTTCCAAAAACATAATCCGGAAATCTTATTTCTTCCGCATAATCGCCGTCTCTCCATCTACTCCTGTTTCCAGAAGCTGTTTTCCTGTGACTTTGACTTCCGTTAATGGACTCAGGGGAATTCAAAATCCCATTAAGGGCAGAACTGGAAGAAGATATTAGTATTTCTGTTTTTATCAGTTCTGTCTCTCTTCCAGTTCCATGATTCTGATTTCCGCTGATGGGTCCTGTGGAGTTCAGAATCCTGTTAGAACTGCAAGAAGACCTTCGTGTTTCTGTTTCCGTCGGCTCCTTCTCGACTTGCAGTCCGCAGTTCTTCTTTGCCCCAACAGAACCTGGGGAATTCAAGATTCCGGTAATAGAGGAAGCAGAAGAAGATCTCTGGATTGTTGTTCCTATTGCTCCATTCATCGACTGACACTCGAGACCTGCCAGCATTTCACATGCACGTTCAAAGGATTTCATGTACGAATCTGGGCCACACTTGTCCGAATCCAAAGATGAAGGTTGGATCCTTTCAAGGAGAGATTTCGCTTCTGAAATTCTTCCTGTCTGCATCAAGCAAATGGCCAGATTGCATTGCTTGTTTTTATCCGATTCTATGCGTAGAGCTTTCCTGTGTGCACAAGATACTTATCATTGTTAGCATTCTTACATCTATTATCTATTAATTCAATTAGATGATAGTGAAAGTTCAGTTTCTTGAATGGTAAATAATCTGGAATTGACAGAGCAATTTGCTTGGCCCACTCCCACCCATTTGATCACAAGAGACAGTGGACTGGGCTTGAAAAGTCTATCCCATGAACTTACACTTGCTAACCATGAATGGTCATGATCATCTGATAGGGGAGATGGTGGATCAAGGCCCATCCTATGGTGTGCTCAACAGATAAACAGTTTAGATTACTGAAATGTGGGTGCTCCTTTGTTGTTGCTGAGTCAAAAAGAAAAAAGAAAAAAGAAGAAGAAAAAGATGTGGGGCAGATGAACAGTTTACATTACTGAAATGTGGGTGTATCCTTTGTCATTGCAGAGTCAAACAGAAAAGAAAAAGAAAAAAAGATTTGGTTTCTTTTGTTTGAGCATCATAAAAGTGAGCAGGAAATGTTCAATGATCCACATTCCACAGGAAAAACTAATAATGATCGGATGGTCAAAATCATCCAATCGCTATGAATTTTAGCACATGTCAACACAATTTTTGGCTTATGATGCAGCTGCTTGGTCGCCAGATAGATCAACAGTCATCGCCACAACATCGGTCATTTGTATGGTTTCAACAGATATTGCTGTGCACATTGGCTATCTTTACAGCAGGGAATGGGGACCAAACGCACTCCATAGAACTTAAGGGAACTCCATCATAGAATTTCTCTTAATAGAGCACTTCTGCTACCTACTTGGAGATCTAACTTTCAGTATATAGGACCCCAGCTTTTTGGCTTCTGACCCAACCACATGGTGGCCCATGAGATCAATGGTCATCAGAAACATGCTAACCGTGTGTATGGTGGATCCCCTATCACTGATGTGCTCTAAGGTTGAGTTTGGAAATTGGTATATTTGAACTGAGCAGAATAGCCGGACTGTCCAGCGATTTTTTTTTCCCTGAATATCAGCAATACTGATATTACAAAAACTACCAAGGAGGAATTATAGGATTCTCGACCCAAGGCTTTACAAACACTACTATGTGATCTATCCAATGGCCATTCCACTCTGGTTTTCAGTTCTTGGCAAGTGAGATTCATGGTTCAGTTATCCAAGCCATTGGTCTGCTGGGCCTCGCTGTCCATGGACCGTGCCCCAAAATTATCCTGGACAATGCAATCTTAGCTTTCAATTTGTGGCCCACAAATAAGCAGATGAAGAGAGAAACACAGCAGCAGTCCACATTCAACTGCAAAACAGCCCAAGATTGCTGGCTAGGATCTTCCAACTTGGGGAGAGTTTTGGGTGGGACCCACCCACAGTGGAATGCAACATACCAGTGGTCTGGATTACTGACCCATGGGCTCCTCTTGTTACAACTGAAGAACCAGGTAATGTACAAAGCCTCAGGTACTGCAGTTGTGCCATGAGTAGTATCATTCTGCTATAACCACAACCACAATGGGTAACGAATATAGCACTAGTGCTACCACATCTATCCCTACAACAAAAACAATCCTGAAGTCATTTTTGGCATTACCATGATTTTGTGTGTGTGTGTGTGTGTGTGTGTGTGTGTGTGAGAGAGAGAGAGAGAGAGAGAGAGTAGAAAAAGGTACCTGTAGAGTGCTTCTGCAGTGTGGTACTTCTCTTGTTGAATGTAAGCCCAGGCCAAATTCCCTAGCAACCTGTCCACCGAATAAATCATCATACATGAATCAAACTGAATTTAAGTGATTCTATTCATAGTATATATGGTGGTATCCAGTCAGAAATCTTAGTGAGAAGTCCTTTGTGGGACTTCATGTGGCCCAGCTGTGATTGAAGTGGATAGTGAGGAGGGGCCCACTTTAGATTTTACATTGATCCAAAATCACCCAATAAAGGAAGACCCTACTGTGGATTACATTGATCCAAAAGCACCCAATGGTGGTATCCAGTCAGAAATCTTAGTGAGAAGTCCTTTGTGGGACTACATGTGGCCCAGCTGTGATTGAAGTGGATAGTGAGGAGGGGCCCACTTTAGATTTTACATTGATCCAAAATCACCCAATAAAGGAAGACCCCACTGTGGATTACATTTATCCACCCAAAATCGACGAAGGGCAAGAAAAATATGTTTTTGTCTTACCATCCATTCTTAAGGTCCTCATGGGGATTGTCTATGATCAACCATAAAGGTGATTTTGGGGCCACATGTAACATATGGTGAAGTGCACGGTACTCTTACTTGACCACACATGCGTGCGCGCACGCACAGTGCAAATTTCCTACTTACCTCGCTCTCTCTTGATCAATCGAAACGTGGAACTTCTTCCCTTGAGATCGAGCGATCTTCGTCTTCTTCCCTCCAAATGCAAGACCGTCTTCTATGAGCTTCAATTTGTGTTCCAGAAGCACAATCTGTTCGTCGACCCTATTACATCTCTGCACATCCAGACCTACATACATAAATACTATGCATGCATATGTATGGACATACCTACACAGTAATCTATCCATCAAAAAGATGGTTTACGACCCTATGAATTTAATCCCCAATCAGTGACCTCTCATCACTCCCTCTTTTATAAGGGAAATGGTCGTTTGATCCAATGGTTGGATGTGTCCACTTCCATCGGATAGGTTGGATCAACTGATAGGGGAGATATTAGGGCATGGCCCACCAGACAATGGCTTAGGTTACCGGAAGGTAGGCCCCACTAGTACCATTGATGAGTTAGAAAAAAAAACAGAACTCTGCACATCCAGACCTACATACATAAATACCATGCATGCATATGAATGGACATACCTACATAGTAATCTATCCATCAAAAAGATGGTTTACGACCCTATTAATTTAATCCCCAATCAGTGAGCTCTCATCACTCCCTCTTTTATAAGGGAAATGGTCGTTTGATCCATTGGTTGGATGTGTCCGCTTCCATTGGATAGGTTGGATCAACTGATAGGGGAGATATTAGGGCATGGCCCCTCTTTTATAAGGGAAATGGTCGTTTGATCCATTGGTTGGTTGTGTCCACTTCCATTGGATAGGTTGGATCAACTGATAGGGGAGATATTAGGGCATGGCCCACCAGACAATGGCTTAGGTTACCGGAAGGTAGGCCCCACTAATACCATTGATGAGTTCCAAAAAAAAAAAAATCAGAGACACTTCTGCGTAATATTTTGACATGCATGTACAAATACAAGTGTGCATCTTGTGTAAGAACTCGAGATATCCATTGGACGGTTCTTACTAACAAAACAAATGGCATTCGAGCAACTGTGAAAATTATCAAACTAAGATAAGCCTACTGGTGTTAGAAAGTTAGGGGTTACCTTGTAGAGGTCAAGAAGGACATTGTCAAGAGACTCTTGAGCATCAGCAGAGCACAGATGACGGAAAGATTTGACAGCCTCAATCGCCTCTTCAGCTCGATCCACCTGCTTCATTACGATCGCCATGTCTTTTAAGGCACTGTTGACTCGATCACCAGTGTTTATTGCAGCCCAGAATAGCGAAATGGCCTTGTTCGGATCCTTGTCTACCAACTGTAACAAAGAGAAACAACTGCTGCGTAAATATCAAATAAAGAAAAAAAGAACACAAAAAAATCCAAAACAATGAATTAATATGAATGAAAATAAAAAGAACCGAGATTAATAAATGAGGAAGTTGATTACTAAATTATAGCAACTTATCCACCATTCTCTCTCTCACACACACGTAAGCCAGTATGAATGCTGAACCCCATTGTAGATGGAGCATTAATTGGAAATCAAATTGATCGAGCAATCCCGACCATCCAATTTAGCATGTCAAATGTAGACATAAAAAATTTGTGATTCATGGTTAGGATTGTCACGCCATTTGTAAATTTTGCAATGCGGTCCACCTAGATTAGGGCCCATGATTCAGGCAGTTAGGCTGACATACATCTATTCGATGCGCATGGCCCACAAGTAGCAATAATTTAGTAAATGGGTACTCTGTCCAAAAGAGCAAAAGAGTATCGCCATTGAGTGTTACAGCTCAAAAATGGGTACCATACAAAAAGCTAAAAGTAATGTGAAATCAATGAAGTGCTTGAAATGAAAGGATTTTGAATTTAGTGTGATACTGAACTAGAGCTATTCAATTTTCTGATATATGAAAATTGATGATGCCAACAAGTGATGAAGTGGGGATGAAGAGCTCAAAACACTGTGTAAAATGAAATGCAACTAATCGGTGAAGAAGCTGAATAAACCGACAAAAAGATATAATGTGAATATTTTAGTGGGTGAAAATTATGAAAATTTTCATCAATCACAGAAACTCCCAGGTCATTACTGGGAAGATAAAACGGGTTGCATGGAGATTCCACTAAATGCAAAGCATGCTTGGGATCTTCCAATGTTATTAATGAAAAACGAAATCGCATACAAATTCAATTGGGGAAATGGCTAAAACAATACAATCACGACATTACTATAGTTAACCTTCGCAGTATTCATTATTGAGCAGCCTTGACTAAAGAATGCAATTGCTTTACTTTCAAGCCAAGCTTGAAAGGAACTAAACTCCATTGTTGAGGGCTGCTTCTTCGTTATGAATACTGAATCTTTGCAAATTTGATTCCCTCATGTGTCTAAACACACCGGATAAAGAAAATAAATTTGAATTCATGAAAACAAACCATAACATGGAGCAGCAAGGTGGCACTCATCATCAATTCAAAAGAAGTAAAGGAAAAGGAAGAACGAACAGAATTCGCCATCACCACTGGGAGGAGTTATATTCAAAATACATGAACAGAGAGAAATATTCTAACTACATCATGTGGATGAGAATGAAAAACGAAAATGGCACCGACCCATCAATTCAAACAAAGAATTAGAAGAAGAAAAGAGAAATGGTAATGTAATAGCAGCATAAATTGATAAAACCCATGAAGAAATCAAAACAAAAATAACAAGATTCATAAATGATATTTTAAGCCAGAAGTAATTGTCTACAATAAATAAATAAATAAACCATGAACACTCCTGCTCATCCAATTGCTAGAACCATTAAGTGTCCATTTCCACACCAACAATCAGATGGCTGGGGTTGTTTTATGGGGAAAATAATGGGCCGATCGCCCACCCATGTGGGCCCACCAGATGAAAAGTCCAGATTGCTGAGAGATGGGATCTGCATGCACTCAGGTGGGCAGGATAGCTCCATGGCGCAAGCTTTGAACCCATCTCCCATCTGCAGTGGAGTCCACCGGAATGATCTTGGCCACAGAAAAGTGGAACCGAACATCTAAATGGCTACCCTGGTAAAGGAGAAAACCTCTCTCAAAATCAACCACAAGAATCACTGAAACTATGAAATTAAAACAAAAGAACCCAAGATTTCCCAAGAGAAAGGTAAGTTACAAAACAAAACAAAAAAACCAAGAAGAAGACTCAATCACTGAACATGGGACCCACTGTGACTGGGATTGTTTGATGGGGCAAATGATGGGTCCATTGCTCATCCATAGGGTGACCCTGCAGGGTGGGGCCCACTTCCAACCACATGCACAGATCATCGGTCAGTGGAGTTGGGCCTCTTTACCAAATGCCGGCCTCAGTAAAGGAGAAATCTCTCTCAAAATCAGTCATGATGAAAATATGAAACCAAACAATAGAAACCAAGATGGCAATCACCCATCCACAGTAACTCCTCCTGCATACGAACAATTTGGATCACCGAGAAGCAGGGCCCACCGGCAATCAGATGGATGGCACCATTTGACAGAGGCCACTCTCAGCACATCGCCCTTCTGCAGTGGGGCTCGATTCAGATGGATGGTATTGGTCACTAAAAGGTGGGCCCCACCTCTACCAAAAGCTGACCCCAGTAAAGGAGAAAGATCAATCACAAGAACCATCGAAAGAGGCACAAAATTGAACAAAAGAATCTACAATTCACCATGAAAAGGGGAAAGATAGCTAAAAACAGAATGCATGTTTTCCAAGAAGAGGGGATCGATCGTTCACCTGAACATGTTTTGCCCTCACATATGGCGAATCTCCAGTGGGAAGCTTATGAATGGCGTGGAACGAATCCATCCGTGTCGGCGCCTGCTTCTCCATATCCTTCGACGGTGTATATGGTGCCAATTTCCTCGTCCTGGCCTGCGGGAGCTCTTTACCCGCCAGTATCTTCCGCTCCCCGCTGCGCCACATTCTCAAGGGGGCGCCGGAAATCCGCCTTCTGGTGAGGAATCCGGTAGACCCTTTTTGCACCTCGCGTAAAACTGCCTTTTCTTGCCAGAGAAATCGAGAGAGAGAGAGAGAGAGAGAGAGAGAGAGAGAGAGAGAGAGAGAGAAGTGTGGAATGATAATCAGAGAAGAGAAGGGTCTCTTGCTTGGAGAGAAAGGGAAAGAGAGATGGGTGTTGAATGAGAACTGGAGAAGGAAAGGGTTTCTTGCTTTTTTCTTGGAAGAGAGAGGGAAAGGAGGGAACGAGAGAGCCGTTATAAACTAGCCGTTGGGACGGTCGTCAAGACACTTCAGATTCTATCACGTGACTCTCACGTGCCAGTTTGAGGAATGATAGGGCCACCATTGGGTACGTGTGAGGACTGAGTCACCACAGAAGTTGTGGAAGAAACGGCAAGTGCACTCGAGCTCGCACGTGGTAGATGGGGCCCACTCATCAGGCGATCACCGGAGATGCAGCGGATGGAATTAATCAGACCCATCCAATCACCAGGGATCACATACGTACATAGAATTGGGAGAGGTGGTCGGTTCATCCTCACCGTTCATGTCAGCATGATTTTTCAGACATGAAATTTACTTCTTGGCAATCAGCTGATGAGCCATGTGGACCATCATCAGCCATAGCCAGCCTTGTGGACCGGTCCCGAGTTGCCTTCGGCAAATGAGCCAGATGCAAAACTCAAGTGGACCACACCGTAGGATACGATCAGGTTGGATATAAACACCATTGAAACCGTCCTAGAGCCCACTATGATTTTTATATGCCATCCAAGCCGTTCATTAAGGTCATTCTAATTGGGATGAACTGAAACCACAAATATTAGTCCGATCCAAAACTGTCCCATGAACGTTTTGAAAGTGGACGTACCATCCCAACTGTATCCAGTAGTTTGGTCCACTTGAATTTTGGACCCAAGACCTTGAAACTCTGGTGAGTCTACCACTGAGCCATAGGTTCGCAGGCTCAAGTTGGCTGGGGTTTAAACCCCTGCAAGTGGAAACTCTTTAGGGCCACAGAAGTTTTGGATCAAGCTGATATTTGTGTTTCCCTTTCATCCAGGACTATGTGACCTTATTAACAGGTTTTATTAACAGGTTTGGATGGTAAATGAAGAGTTCGGGTTAGGTATTACCCCCTACTGATGGTTACGTGGCATGACTGTAGTGGAGAGCAAGGGGTCATACCTCAATTTACTGATATGGTGGGTTTGTCAACTACTCCACCAGTACCAATGTGTCACTGGACCCATCCTGTCTAATGCTGCGACCTAGTGGCGTAGTGCCTAATTGATCATGAATTGGTTCAAGCTCAGTATGGATGCAAAGCATCCAAACCAAGCTGTGGAGGGGCTCACCAAGATGTATCTATTTATCTTCTCCACTCATTCATTTTCTAATATCATTTTAAGGCATGAAACCAAGAATGAGGCACACCAGATGACTCTTGCATTTAATGCAGCTCGAGCTCAGTATTTTGGTGTGGCTGATCTCAGCGTTGAATTTGCCTCATTCTTGGTCTCATGTGGTCAGCCTGATCTTAAACGAGAATGAATGGAGTGGATAAACAGATACATCACGGTGGGCCCCTCCACAGCTTGGTTTGAACGCTTTGCGTCAATGCACATCCGATATACACACCATTGAAACAGTCCTGGAGCCCACTATAATTTTTAGATGCCATCCAAGCCGTCCATAAGGTCATTCTAACTAATGAACTGAAACCACAAATATCAGTCCGATCCAAAACTGTCCCATGAAAGTTTCGACAGTGGACGTACCATCCCCACTGTATCCCGTAGTGTGGTCCACTTGAATTTTGGACCCTCAATTTTGGCATCATGTTCTAACATGAGCCAGAGAAGATGACGAATGAGGTGGATTTCTCGTAGACATCTCGAGGAGCCTCAAGTAACTTCTCACTCCCTGCGCTAGGAACTTAGGTGGGCCCACTGTGATATTGTGATAAATCCACCCCGTCCATCCGTTTTTTAAATGAGACAAAAAATGAGCCGGATCCAAGACACAACTGGGCCGCACAAAAGATAAAGGTGGGTAGGGAAATTCCTACCGTTGAAACCCCCCGGGGTCCATAGTGATGTTTATATGACATCCATACCGTCATTCCTGCTGGTATAAACTGAAAACACAAATATTAGCTAGTTTCAAAACTTCAATTGCCCCCACAAATATTTCAATTGTGGACGTTCAATCCTCAAGTTTTCAGCCCACTTGAGTCTTGCATCCGGCTCCTTTTTGTTCTCAAGTCGTGGAATGATCTCACCAAATGGATGGACTGAGTGGATTTCTCACAAACATCACGGTGGGCCCCACCTAAGTTCCCAGAGCAGACTTTGGCAGGAAATCGGTACTGTGTGCTAGTCCAGAGTGAGTCCGAAAACCCTGACCCAAACGCAACCAGACCCAATCCCGATTAGAACGAGTCTTGAAAATCTAAGGACCATCCCAAACCTGACCTGTTGAAGCCCTAGCGCTGTTAAGGGTTGGAACTGGGCTGTCCAAGCCCGGTCCACAAAGTATAGCCAATGCCTTAACCCAGCCGGGCCCTATATGGGTCACAGCAAGCAGGCCCGAGCGATGATTATGCATGGCCAAAGTTCAAGGCCATCCCAAGCTTGAGCCCATCCACCCACTTTCTACACAAGATATGAGCCGTTCATTAGGCGTGCCCCATCTTGCATGATATATGACAAAAATGTCCTTCAAAATCCTAAGTGGGCTTTGCTGACAAGCTCTTAGACAAGTCTGAGTATGGCCCAATTGGTAAATTGGCTCAAAATTTTATGCCCGGCTCCTCCCTCGGGCCTAGTATTCTAGCCCAAGCACAGCCCCAAGTGGGCCAGCCGTAAAAGTCTGACAGCCATCTTGGTCCATTGACAGTTCTAACAGAGCCCCTTTTGGAAATCAACAAGGAAACATACTGGGAAAAGACCAAGCCTGACCATCGGCTTGCCCTTTGGTTCAAAGTGGGCCAATTCAGCAAGCCCATAACCATTTAGGGCCCACGTCCCCTAAGCTTCGGGCCCCATTATGTAATCCAGACCCGTCGGCTGGGCTCACGCCTTGTTTGAAGCCTGAAAGAATGGTGCATATTTTATTTTTATTTTTAATTTAAGCCCTTCAAACTAATGTCCTTTAGTGGGTTAGTTTGCATGGGCCCAGTTAGTAAACGGGCCATATCTGGGCTTATTTTAAGCCCAATTAAAATTGGACCATGGAAAGCCTGGCCCAAATCTAATCTAGCTGAACCGATTCCCATCCCTCCTTCAAGATTAACTTACGAAAAACTCAGACCGCTCATCAGTTTGGCCACATATGTTCATTAAATGTGGACCACTGTCTAATATTCTTAAACTGTCCTTTCTTTCCACGTAGGGGTGGCTCCATTGATTGACAAGTCGGTGGAGTTGGATGTCACTTGTCCAAGTTAACTCAGACTTGGTTGAATCATGATTTCAGATGGTATGACCCACCTGAGTTCTGGATGTGGCTGATTTTTGGACTTAGAGAGGGTGTTGGGAACAGGGAGGCCGGGCGGAAGCGAAAGCCAAACAACACACAGTAAAAATATAAGATCAAACGAGAAACATAGTGCAATCACACCACACAAGCATTCAACCACAAGAGACAATCCGAATTTACGTGGAAAAACCCCTCAATGGGTAAAAAAAAACCACGGCACAAAGCGCTCCACTATGATTCCAGAAGATTATAGAGATTGACAGCCCACAAGCAAGGAAAAACATAGAAAACTCAAGCTCTCTCCCTCTCAAAACTACTCTCCCCTCTTCCTAACCCACTTAGGAAACCTTGGACACCTTAGGATTACTCTTAATCTCGGATTCATGCCATATATATATAGCAAGTAACTCGGAATTAGAAACATGTTACGCAAAACTGCATAACCATCCACAACACCGCCATTGCGCACGATCGATCGGCAGACCGGTCGCACATGGCGCAAAACAATCCAGAGGAAAAAACACCAAGATTTTCATATCTGCCTCACCTCACACCTATCGCCCGACTGGTCTGAGCCCCCTATAGACCGATCAGCCGACCGGTCTAGGGTGAGTGAAAACAGTCCAATAGCCTTTGCTGTGCATCGGGCCAAAGGGCAGACCAGGTCACCTGACCGGTCTGAGCACCCAAGCCTTGTACAGTTTGAAGGCTCTCCAACAATCTCCACCAAAGCTTCAAACGTCCAATCCAATGATCAACGCTTTGTCATCTCATCCCCATCATATCTTCACCACTTCTCGTGCCTCCATCAACCCTAACCTTGCACTTTAACGCCCTTTTCCGCTCTTCTCATGTGGCCCTTGGGCACTTGCCACATACGAGCAACCGTGGATCTCACTGCAGTTCCCGCAGCTCCACTGTGAATTGTGCTCCCGATCAACTTGTAAAGATGGCCGCACCTACGTGCCTTCATACACACGAGTGCCCCCTTCAACACTTTATAACAACTATCGCGGCCAATGAATACGCACCCTTTCGCCTCGAGTGCACCAAGAGAGATCACATTCATCTTCATCTTGGGGACATGCTTCACATCTTCCAGAACTCGTTCGATCACATCCAACATCCTGATGCACACCATACCAATACCCATCACCTTATAAGCGTAGCCATCGCCCACAAACACCGATTCACCACCATACTCCCTGTATGTCGTGAATGCGTTCCGGTCAGAACAAACGTAACATGAAACCCCTGAATCTAGGATCAACTCTCTGCCATGAGATCCCTTTTCAGATACAGTCAAAACTTCACAAAGTTTGCCACCGTCCTTTACGGTATTAACTCCCTCTACAAAAGAATTTACATACCTCTCTTGCTTCAACTTGAGATTCTGACAATCCCCTCTCATGTGGTCTTCCTGACCACAACTCCAGCACTTCACCTTAGTTTTTCCTTTGCCCTTGGCCTTAGATCTCAATTTCGAATATCCTCCACCATACTTAGAATTTCTTCCCCTCATAATCAGTGCCTCTGAGGAAGAACGAGAACCCACGTCACCGCTTTTCTTTTTCATCGCCTTCGACTGGAGGTCTGAGATAACGGTCTCGACATTGATGGTCTCCCTCACTGCACACATAGAGTCTCTGAATGACTCATATGAATCTAGAAGAGAATTCAACAAGATGCATGCTTGATATTCATCCTTCATCAGCTCATCTATCTCCACCAACTTGCAAACTAGCCAATTGAATGTGCTTAAGTGGTCCTCCACATCCGTCCCCTTCGTCATCCTCAAGGTGAACAACTGCATCAACAGATACATCCGGTTCTCTATAAATTTCCTTGCATAGACCTTCTCTAACTTCATCATTGCAGCAACCGTTGTTTTCTCCTTTGTAACGTGATAGAGGACATCATCCGTAAGGCATAATAGGATCGAGGTTCTAGGCTTCTTATCGAGCTTCGTCCACTCATTTTCTTTCATAGCCTCAGGTCACTTTCCAAGAGCTTCATCAAGCCCTTGCTGAATTAGGACGGATTCAACATTCATCTTCCATAGTTCGAAGTTATTTTTGCCGAAGAAATTCTCTACATCAAACCTTGTGCTTGATCCCATCTTTCGTCTTAGATTCGAATTCTAATCCAACCCAACTTTAGCTTTGATACCACTTGTTGGGAATAAGGACGCCGGCAAGCAGAAGTGAAAGTCGAACAACACCACAGCAAAATATACGATCAAACGAGAAACACAATGCAATCACACCACACAAGCATTCAACCACAAGAGACAATCCGATTTTACGTTGAAAAACCCCTCAACAGGTAAAAAACCAAGGCACAAAGCGATCCATTATGATTCCAGAAGATTACAAAGATTAACAGCCCACAAGCAAGGAAAAATAGAGAAAACCCAAGCTCTCTCTCTCAAAATACTCTCCCATCTTCCTAACCCACTTAGGAAACCTTGGACACCTTAGGATTACTCCCAATCCTGGATTCATGCCATATATATAGCAAGCAACCCAGAATTAGAAACATGTTATGCAAAACTGCGTAACCATACATAACACTGCCATTACGCACGACCGGTTTACAGATTGGTCGCACATGGTGCAAAATAGTTCAGAGAAGAAAAAAAACACCCAAATTCTGCACATCTGCCTCACCTCAGACCTATCGCCCTACCGGTCTGAGCCCCCTGCAGACCGGTCAACCGACCAATATAGGGTGAGTGAAAACAGTCCAGCAACCTTTATTGTGCATCGGGCCAAAGGGCAGACCGGTCGTCCCGACCAGTCTTAGCACCCAAGCCTTGCAGAGTTTGAAGGCTCTCCAACAGAGGGGACCTTCCAAATGCATGATGTGGATGTCCATCTCACATCATGGTAAGACCCACAAAGCTCGACCTCATGGGAAGCTCCAATGAGAATCCTTGTATGAATAGTGGTGCTATGGTAATTACTATCGAGTAATCTTTACACTTCTTCTTTCAATTCTTTTCTTTGGCTAATCCAATCATGCCCTTATAAAGATTCTCTTTTCAAGTGTCTCGGTTTGAGTTGGGATGAGTCGCGTTGAGTTCACTGACTAATCCAGTCAATTCAACTAGTTTTATCAAGTCAAGATTGAGTACTCTCATTACCGTGATTCATGGTGACTCGGTTCAAGATCTCATCGAGTTGAGTCGACGCAGCTAAGTTTCGAGTTGAGTCACCAGTCTTAGAGCTATGAATTAGTGACCTAGCTAGGCATGCAATACGCCTAACTTGCTTGGGATGTTCTGTTTGCAAGTGACTTCTCACATGTGGGCTTATTAATCCATGTGGAATGTCAGAATTGTTCATCCAATGTGGCCTACTGTCTAAGTACACTGGCCTAAAAATCATTTTAATAAATTGACCAAGGTTCACAATTAACAAATTCTGCCCGCTTGATGGCTGGAAAACCTTCTTTTCTTATTGTGGCCATGGCAAATACAAGCCGCCGTGACTCAGATTCGGCAGTGACCCCTCCAGTACCGAGCTCTATCTTGTAAAAGGCTATGTGAGACCCACCATGACTTATGCATGCTATTCATCCATCTTTCCATATCATTTTATGTCATGAGCCCAAAAATACGGAATACCCATTTCTCAGGTGGACCACACCACACAAAAAGTGGTGATTGAACATGGGGTACGAAAGTTTTGGATCAAACTGATCTAGATATTACAGTGGGGCTTAGGAAGTTTTTAATGGTGGGCATTCCTGTGGTGTGGTCCACCCGAGAATTAGATCTACCACATTTTTCGAATTATGCCTTAAAATGAGCTCGCAAAATGAATAGACAGCATGGATAAGACACATAATCATGGTGGGCCCCACAAAGCTTTCAACTAATGCCGAGCTCAGTACCGTAGGGGTCACTACTGAGCCGCCCTGATCTTGCTCACTATGTTCACACCAGCACGCCAACAGAGCAGCTCTCTATCCTTTTTTGAATCTTGATGATGTGTTGGAGAATCTAGTGAGCATATGGTGCGGTTGATGACTGTAGCGCCACTTCTCTATGGAAAGCAAGCTTAGATGGGTGGGCCGTTGGTCCCCCGTTTGGGTGGTGGTTGATGATTGTAGTGCCACAAAATAGTGATATGCCTTATAATTGTGGATGAGGCACGTCCCCAAAATCTCAATGATCACATGATCCTGACCATTTGATATTGCACCTTGATATGGACCGTTGATGATTCTTGTTTCCCACCATCCATTTATTGGCCACCAAATGAACTTTTTATAAATTAGCTTACAAGATTATAATAAGCATTGTGATTAATAAGATGAAGGTTGTCATGACAAAGATCATTAGTCAAAAATCTTTCATTAGGCTGCAGGTTATGTAGTGTTATTCTTTGAGATTCTAGGATGGGGCTTTTGTGCTTCTCCCCTTCTGGAGAGGCCCTCCTGAGGAGTTATGTCTATGGATGATTGAGAAAACCCAAAAGATCATTGTCTTAGAATTCTCCTTTTTTTGTTTCTCTAGGTTGTTCTCTATCATTTCTCTAGGTGCTAGCATTGAGGTTCATAATTTGGAGTCCTCGGCTTCTATTCAATCCCCTGAGTTGTTACTCTTCGCCTATGCGGCTCTATGCTCACCGGTTGTGTTCCAAAGTTGGATCGCTTTGAGATCTGTTTAAAAATTATCACTTCGAGGAGGAAAGTTACTAAAAAAAGAAAAGAAAAGAAAGGAACAATTGTGTTTCACCCCTCTTCTATCCGTCTTCTTTCCTCAATTGAACTGGCAAGTATTCTCCATAAGCCATGATCCATAGCTCAAGTAGTAGACTGAGTGAAGATAGCCTCATTTCAACACTGAGGTCTTGGTATCAATTCCCAAAGTGGGGGTGGCTTACTTTGCGGTGTGACTAACAAGGGGGTGGGTGTACCGACAATGAGGTGTGTGTACTAACCCAAAAAAAAAAAAAAGGTTTAGCCTGAGTCTTGCTTTTGTAGGCCTATGGTGTTTATTTCTTCCTTGGCCTGGGGTGTCAATTCTTAATTTCCTTATCTATTCTTTCTTCTCGGTCCAAGATGTGGGTTTTATATTTTTTCTTTTTTCCAACCCGGGATTTGAGCGGCTGTCTTTTATCTCCTATTTTCCTTCTCTCTTGTAATCTTTTGGGCTTCACCCATTTTGGACAGTAATTAAAATATCTTGCTTACCTTCCAAAAAATGTTGATTAAAATCAATGTGAGGATAGAGCCTCAGAGGTTTTCATGCATGGGTTTGTCATCTTTGACCTTGGAGACCATGATTGTGACTGCGCGAAGAGTAGACCTCCACCTTCGATCCTACCTGAAAAGTCTTCTAGATAAGCAACTCTAACTTATTGAGATCAAAGATTTCTTTATTTTTAGTTATTTGGATAGAGTTTAAGTTTTCCTTGAAATTTTCATCACTTATAGTCTACTTTTATAATATCAAACAATGTTAGAACAATTTGAAGTTAGTCCCATTTAAAATCCTTTTGAGTTGGCTTTCCAATGAGCGTGATATCATATAATTTTGACTATGTTGAGTGACAGATGGTCAATTTACCATAGGCACATATAGATGTAATAAGATTAAATGATATTTTGATTATTTACGTTTTCTTAAAATGAATTGTAAGAATTAGAAATAACAGATAGGATTATTTAGGGTTCACCTACTTAAAAAATTAGTCTATAAATACAAACTAGCTCAAACTTTTCCCAAATAGTTGGTTGCTTTTTTATTTTTAAAAAAGAAATGTTGTACTTATTCCGGTTTCACCAGATCTACCATATCATCTCTCATTGTCTACTTGTCTTGAGGCACTCTAAGCTATAATGCTTCTAGTTGCATTATGATATTGCTTGGACAATTAAGTTTTACTAGGTGGGCCCACACACATTTCATACGCTTCCATGTACAAGTTACACAGTCATGACATTTCGAACCATCCAATGAATAGCCTGTGAAATGGTAAGTTGAGATCATTTACAGAAAAACATGCCGAAATTTATGCTAGTATGGGGCCTTCCTAAGTAAAATACGTAAATTAGAGAAGGAAAATACTTACAAGTGTTGCAAAATAGAGTAACTAATATAGTAATTTCTCATTAATTTATAGGGTATTAATAGGGAATGGTACTTCCCCCATACCACTTCACCTGTGATGGTTGATTTCTATCCTCAAATTGCATCCTTAGATGCTCTGAACTGTTCATGTTCGCATTGATACCAAGCTATAGTCCTATAACCATGCTTCTAAATGATCTTGACATTTGAATCTTGGATTTGAATACGAGCCATTAAATATTCATCTTCATCCACAATCAACTGTTCAACAAATGTTTCTTACAATGGCCCAGCGGTTACATAGAATCCAAACATGAACGATTCATATCACCATTTGAAATGCACTCGGGGGTGGAAACAAGCCCACTTACTGTACTGGGGTGAACTGAAAACCTATTTTTGATGCGTCACGGGCATGACCTACCACCTTCTAATGGCAGCTTGATTAGCTCAAATTAGCCTGTTCGAACCCACCCAGGCACCTGACCAGTCCCAATTCTAAATGGGTCTAAGTTGGAGGCCCTAAACTAGCCCTAGTTTTTATACATGCAAGAAAGCTGGACCCGTAACCATGTAAAGTGGATCAGGTCCATCAGGTACCCGGCCTAACCAAGTAACCATTTCTTTCTCTTAATTTATATCACAGTTCTCACATGAGCTAACCCACCCATATGGTTGAGAATGTGAAAAATCATTCTAACTCAGTTGTGACTAATAGGTGCTGTAGACTGTGTTAGTGCCTGTCTGAAAAGTTGATGGTAAGCTCTATTTATTATCATATTCTGGCCTACTTGAATAATGGATTGGCTTGAATTTTTAGCCATGGTACTATAGGGCATGGTCCATGGATGGTCTGATTCGACACGCAAGTCCACCTCACTAACTAATTTTTCTGTACAATAGGCAAGAGCTATTTTACCAAACCATGAGTGTGGGCAAGATGATACCCTTTAATTTAAATAAATCGTCCAAAAATGCTTTACCATTATGTGCTTGATCATACAATTAATAGAGTTATCCAAGCAGTGAGAGATTCATAGGGACAAATGGGAATTTCTAGGCTTGGGATTTTCTCGGGGATTTTTTTAATTATTATTTTGATGTTTACCCAAGGATATTATCAGAACAATCTGGCTAACAATAAAAATTAAAAATATTTATTAATAACTCTATAAATAAGTTACTCAAAATTTTAATTTTTACATTAATTTCAGATAAATTTGCAAAAAATCATAACTTATGATATTTTGAAAATATCATGTAGTACCTATGTCATCATCTGCTTGCGCCAGGGTGTGAAGTACCTCTATCCACTGTCCAAGAATAATAGGCACAATGGCTTGAGATCAGCTGCCCACTCAACTTAACTCCCTACTCCCACATACAGGCCTATAGCAGCATCCATGCCAAGCACAGAGGGTCTTGTCGCTAAATGGCATTAGGTGCCAGTATCTAATTCTCTTCATCATCTCTGGCATGTGAGATCCATTACATTGATGGATTGATTGTACTTGTGTATATTAAGGCTATCATGAGTCTCCTTAGCCCAATCGATGACCTAGACACTCTAAAGATAAAGGACCATACTGTGGACACTTTCCTAAAAACAAGGCGATTGCCCGCATGAGATTTGGATCTGAACCAAAACTAGTAACCAAAACCTCAACCTAAACCCAAGACTGGAGTTGAAACCTTAGCCCAAGACTTTCCCTGAAATTGAAATAGGAAATCTCAAAACCTAAACCGGAAACCGTATGTAAGATTGTAAAGGTCCCTAAAAGTCCATAAGGAACTCCTCTGACCCAATACAAACCCACCCAGGGGTCTCATCAGGTCCATCTAAAAGCTAGAACATGGCTAAATTGATCTCTTTACATAAGTAAAAATTGAAATTTTGTGGGAACAATTTTCTCCAATTAGAAGCTGCCACGTAGCCTTCCATGATGCAGAATGTCAATAGTGCCTTGGTGCTCGAGTTGAGTATGGTTGCAGAAATTGGATTTTCAGCACCTTGTGCTAAAACTAAATCTTGACATCTGTGGCACAACAGTAATAGAGGGAAGCCTCAAAGCTTGAATTAGCCACCAAGGCACCCAGTGGCATTCACATCTATAAAAAGAAGCCCCCTCCCCTTTAAAAAATGGGATGCTGGAAAAGTTGAGTGGCAAGAGAGGGAGGGAGGGAGAGAGAAAGAGAAAGGGAGAAAGAGAAAGGGAGAAAGAGAACCACCTATCTTAACTAGCCAACCTAATAAAAGCCACATATATTTGATCCATCCAAATCATCCTAGCAGTCCAAGTCTCGCGAAGTAGGGTTAGGATCGAAGGCCCCTAATCAGGTTTTCATCATAAGAGTGTTGGGATTTTTCTTTCCCTTATCATATATCTGCTAATGTGCATAGTCATACCATGTGGTTCTCCTATAATTACATTACTTCATCTACGTTAACCTAAAACATCCATCCTTCTTATACACTCCCTACTTCTTTTTCTCTTTTATCGATTTTCTAATGTATGCTTTGTCTCATACCAAGAAATCAAATCCTAAAAGCATAAAATATAAAATAAAAATCATTTATCCATATAATTTGTATATGCTACCACCTCCTCGATTATGATCAATGCTAAGCACATCATCTCTGTGATCATGATCACAGTTGAGTGATAACCTCTAAAGTTTAATATTCCCCAAAGTTCCTAAATCCTACAAAGTAGAGACTGGCACTTTAATGGGGTGAAGAAGGGTGCCTAATCCCTTTTTTCCTCTATCACTTAAGCCCTTACTCAAAATCTCCAAACACGGACCAACCACACGAGTAATCTCAGATGGGGGAGTCTTCAATTCTTTGACTTATTGTGATTTTATGGTATCTAGTGGGCTGTAGACTCCAAGTTCATTCAGTTAGTGGCAACTCCAAGCTAACTCATTTTCAATTTATCTTACCTGCACCACTATACAGTCCAAGCGAAAGGGGAGTGGGGTGCCTCCGCTTAAGCATGCATCCACACGTAGCTTAGGATTCTTTGTTATTATGTGCATGAAGCAAGGTAGTCTACTTTGATTTTACCTTTTAATCAAGGATTTTTTCCAATGATGGAATTAATTAAGAGTCTGTATTAGGCACAAAATCAATTATTCCCAAACTACTGAAAAGCCACTCGGTATGATATATTTTGAATGCATATCCTAGAAATTGAGTCATTACTCATTGATATCAATCTAACATAAAACCCTTTAGGCTACTCAGTCTCAGCCTATGTCCAAAAGAAAATCCAAAGTTGTTACCCAAGCCCTACTGATCATTTGTAGTATCCTAAGTGGCGAGCACTTCTAGCTAGCTGTATGACTCCATCTCACACATTCATTTCCGTAAATGGTTCGTGGCCCATCATGAATATAATGAGAAGGTTTTAAGTCTAATCAGTTGGACCATAATTTACGATCCACCCCACTAAATAACTTCTAACCTAGAATGTCCAATTTATGATCCACTCTGGTGAATAACTGCTAACCTATCATGTCCATACGACGTCCAACCTTTCCAATAAGTTAGCCCCATCATGAGGATCACCTTACGCAAAATTCAGCCTCATCCACTCATTAGGTGGTCCGCACCATAGAAAAAAATATTTATCCATTAGTAAATAACAAATACAAATGTAGCTCACTCAGTTAGTGGATGTGGCTGATTTTTACATAAAGCAATCCCAAATATTGTTCCAACTTATTAGACAGATTGGATGTAGCACACACCTGAAAGAATATTGGAAGTTATTTTCTAGGTGAATTATAAATTATGGTCCAGCTGGTTGGACACAAAACCTATAATATAATATAATGTAATTCTAACATAAAAATATACTGGTCGATTCAGTCAAAATTGTTCAGATCCTTTATATCTTAGCCTGAGTCTATCCATTGAATTTGAAAGGCTAGGCAAGTCAAACCAGGACTCAACACCGGCCTAGCCTAAAAGCTCATAGGTTGGCCGGCCATTGACAGGTGTGGCCCACAAAAGCATACCTCGTACGAAAATTCAGGGAAAGGGAAAACAGACCCGTTGATTAGGTCCACTGTGATGTTTATTTGCCATCCAACCCGTTGATTAGGTCACACAGACCTGGGTGAAGGGAAAACACAGAAAATATCATTGATCCAAAACTTGTGTCTGTCAAGACGATTTTAATGGAAAGCATTCAATCACAACTGTTTCCTATGGTGTGGTCCCCCTGAGATTTTGATCTGCCTTATTTTCAGGCTCATCCTCTAATATGAGATCGCTAAATGGATGAACGGAATGGATAAAATGCATACATCATGGTGGGGCCCACATAGCTTTTTCCAGTACCGATAAGTATGGAGCTCGGTACTGGAGGGTTCACTACTGAAGCCGAGTTCCCGGAGAATGATGTTTGCTATGATACATTCCGACGAATTGCTAGTATTATTGCACGGCTGTAGTTGTTGGATTTCAAACCTATTATATGATTGCCTTACAATGGATGGGGAGTTAAAAAATAAATATATAAAAATAAAAATCTCCGATTGTTAAATTTCAGCCATTGGATCATCCAACCCCTTTCCATTGAATATAAAATCCCGGCCGATTGTTGTTTTGTGAGTCTTTCATAAGATGATCTGTCATTGAACATTTTTTTTTTCTTTTGATATCAACCATCCATGATAAGGCCCATCAAATAAATGGCTTTGATGATTGCAACACGGCCCAATATCCAACGTCTACGGTCCCATCATAGAAAATAGAAATACAATATTTCTAGCAAACCACGGTCTATTTTGGGTTGGTGCATGTCCCATCTGTGACCAAACGCAAGTCAAGAACCTCAAGTGTAACACCCTTTAGCAAGTACAACCAAGGAAGTTAGCTCCAATACATCCAAGGCATTATAATGCGATGTGTAATCTCGCTGTGTTTTGATCCAAGTCATTGATCTGAATTAAGGGAGCTGATTAGGTGAGACCCCGGCCTCACCCAAGAGGGTGTGGCCTTTACAGTGGGGCCCACGTTGATGTCTGTATTTTGTATCCACACCGTCCATCTGCTTATCTAGAAAATTTTAGTATATTATCCCAAAAATGAAGTAGATCCAATTATCAGGTCCGACCATGCCTTAGGAAACAATGGTGATTGAAAGCTCTGCCATTAAAAATTTCTTATGACACACCTTAATGTTTCCACAGTATTTATTGGCCATCGAACCTATTGATAAGTTCATATAAGCTTGTGTCTCGCCTGCTAGCCCAGATGGAAGACCCTATGCGTTTCAACAGCAGGTCTCATATTAGAGTGCTAATGAGACACACTAACTCCACTAGTGGGTGGGAGCTTCGTCTGACCTCCCAAGTGGGTGTGTTGCCCATGGGTGCTTTGCATGGCTGACTAAAAAAAAAAAAAAAAGTTCCCATGAGCTTGGATGAAGGGGAAAAAACAAATATCAACTTGATCCAAAATTTTTGTGGCCATTAATGATGAATAGCACTCTTTCCTATGGTATGGTCCACCTAATAGCTAGATCTGCTTATTTTTTAGATAATTTTAGATCTGAAAAAATGGATGGACGGCATGGATAAAGAATACATGCATGAAGGTGGGCCCCAAAGTAAGGGCCGTAGTGTCTTGGGTGAGCCCGGGGTCTCACCTAGCTAACTCAAAAATCTTTCAGATTAGGGAAATCTTAAGACTTTTGAATCAATGGCCCATAAAAGGAATGGTTAATGCAAAGGTTCGCATGCATCAGAAAAAAATTAATTAAATAATAGAATTTACCAACACAATGCCGAAATCCAATGGATATAGTGCGACATACTGTGTTGTAATATTTCGCTAAGTATTCTCGGCGGAGGGAGCTTGGAAAATGAAAAACCATTTCCTACTCAAGTGTTGCATGTGTAGAATATGTGATCCTTGCAAAAAGGGCCGGGAACACATCATGGTGATCACCTGTTATGAAAATCAGGCCAACCACTCATTGGGTTGGCCACTTTAGAACAATGAGTTATACCAATGGCTGTCCATTGATTTTGACGCCTGTGATTAATTGATGGAGTATCAGCTTGATCTGCATACTCACTGTACGTGATGCTTGTGTTTTCCCCACCGTCCATCCATTTTTCCGGCGTTATTTTAAGACATGATAAAAAATAAAAAAATAAAAAAAATGATACAGATCCAAAGTTCAAGTGGACCGCATCATACAGATCATCCAAAGTTAAAATGAGCTTTGGGTCCTTACTCATGGCTTAGTGGTAGACCCAATGGTTTCAACACTGAAGTCATCGAAAGAAAAAAAAGGACACACATACATATCGGTCTCATAAGGGCGTGGATTGGGTACTATCCTTCCATGACCTAGCTAGGGATGGATGGTCATGTCAAAGGGTGTTGTGGAGCCCACCAAGATCTATATGTTTTATTTATGCCTTCTAGATATTTTGATAAAAAAATTTTAAGGCATGAGAAAAAAATTTAGTTAAATTAAAGGCTCAAGTGAACCACACCACATGAAGCAGTGGTTATTAAACACTTACTATTGAAAACTTCCTCGGCCCACCATCCAACCTATGAATGTAAATTTCAACTTGATCCAAAGCTTCCTTGACCCTGTTTTTAACAGTAGGCTTTAAATCTTCATTGCTTCGTGTGGCGTAGCCCATTTGAGCATTTGATTTTTCTACTTTTTGGACCCATGCTGTCTACTTTTTCGACCCATGCCCTAAACTAATCTGTTAAAATAGATGGACGGAGTATATAAATCCTATAGATCCCGTCCATCCATTTTGATTAATCATTTTAGGACATTGGCTATACAAATTTCATGTGAGCCGTACCTAAGGAAATAGTCTGATTGACAATTGTAAACTTATTTTTGGCCCCAGAAGTTTTGAATCCGGTTGATATTTGTTTTTCCACTTCATCCGTGTTTGTGTGACCTCATCAACAGGCTAGATGGCCAATAAACATTACGGTGGGCCCATAGAAGTTTTTAACAATGGATCATTCAATCACCACTAATTCCTATAGTATGGCTCCACCTGAATTTTGGATCTGCTCTTTTTGGGCTCATGTCATACCCTGAAATGATCTGGCAGAACGGATGGACGGCGTGGATATAGAATACATATATCAAGGTGGGCCCCACTTAATGGCCGCACCGTCTTGGGTGTGGTTAGGGCGGCACCTGATCCGAAGGTTTTCCAACGTGCTAGGCCAATCGATTCTCGCCCGAGGCGTCGCCGAACTGGACGCAGACTGCATACCAAACCCCAGCTAGGAACGGAGGTAGGCTCTGAGTGGCCATCGTGACTTATGGGTTTTATCCACACCGTTGATACATTTTTCTATATCATTTTAGGGAGCCAGCCCAAAAATAAGTCAGTTTCAAGGATCAAGTGGACCACACAGCGGGGATCAAACACCTACCGTTGAAAACATTTTGGGGGCCACAAAAATTTTAGATTAAACTGATATTTATTTTTTACTTTATACAGTTCTATGTGACCTTATGAACAGTTTGGATGAAAATTAATCATCACGGTGGGCCCTAGAAAGGTTTCAACGGTGGGTGTCATTGTCACCGCTGATTCATATGGTGTGGTGGACTTGACCGTTGGATTTTCCTCATGTTTGGATCTTCATCCTACAATGATATAAAAAAAATGGATGGACGGTGTAGATGATATCCTTTCATCACGGTGGCCCCTCAGAGCCCCTGACCGGCAGGGTAATACCCAATCCGCGTCCCGCCAACCAAGTGTCTCCTCGGCCTCACCGAATCCGGTTCTTCCAGATAAACCTTTCATTCTCACCACGTGAGTGGTGGCATGTGTGTTAGGCAGGCAGATGCCAGCCATCGGCACTTGTGGACAAGTCCTGCTAAAGCTACTCGCGTATGCACGTTGGATTAGAGTTCTAACTGTGACGCACATGTACATTCCAGTGGCACGTACGTGTGAGAGATCCAGATCGTTCATCAGAAATGACCTCACTTTATATGTGTCCTGGTCCAAAATCAGGTCCTTCAACTCATCAAGCTGTTCACCAGTGTAAGAACAAAATAGACGGCTAAAAATTGACAGTGGCCCACATTCAACTTGAACTTGGATCCGTCCGATTCTGGGAAAAGCAGATCTGCATCATGAGCTAACCATTTCTCCATCCACGTGTTCCGTGCTGGCACGTGTTAGCGAGTAGATTAAAGTCCTAATCGCGCGTGTAGCTTCTGTGATTTCAACCGTTTCCATGGATCTGAACCACCTGAAGAGATTTGCTTGAATACATCCCGCCGTACTGTAATACGATACGTCGGTACTTAATCCTAAGAATTAGATATTTTTAAATGAATAAAACCGTTTATGTGATGACTCTCCCATTAGATGGACAATATCCGAAATATTTATCGGATTGATTATTTCAACCTTTCCATTTCACAAAGTTTATATTGATCGTCCATTTTCAAAGCAAAAAGAGTAAATTTCAAATGGTTAAAATAATCCAATTAAAGATATTTTATTTTCTATTTATGTTGTAAAATAGTTGAGACCCATCGTATAAACGGCTTGGATCATTGAAAGATGGTACGGATTAGAAAGCTGAAGTCTTGACGCATCACATTGCAATCCCTCGGGATGTATTCGAGAAAACGTAAGCATATATTCGCGTGTTTGACGTGATGATTATAACGAAATAAACATTCCTTGATCGAGATTAATAATGTAAAAAGAAATGCTCCAGTGGTCATTGTTGCATCGGTTCACTTGGACAGCACAATCAATCAATCTGAACCGTCTATCTAGTCCAATCCACCTTCCATGGACTACTATATCAAAATTACAGTGATGGAATGATCTAATCCATTCTTGCTTTGTCTTTATGTTCTACAGACATCCATTTTCCAAGCAATGGATAGAATTGTTTACAGTTGCCTAACAAAAATAACTCTTTATAATCATAAGAAATCCATGATGGACCCTAAGTAATAGATGGATCAGATTGTCGATTTGGCACTGTTATGTGTAAATACTCTTGACCTGTTATATTAAGAGCCATTGATCAAATAGTTAATGTTCCTCAGATTGACAAAATATTATAATGGTTTCCTATGAAATGTATTTTGGACCTAATGAACAGTCTGGATCAATACATTTGACCATCCAAGTGTCCCAATGCAACTAGGAGCACTATAACTTACACTGCTCTGAGAGCACTGGACCATTTCTCTTACGGTGGTAAGAATAACCCAACTCCTCTGTTAGTTTTACACCATTGTAAAAATAGTGGTTACACTTCAATAAAATTATTACCTTTCAAAAAATAATAGTGGTCACATATACTGTCAAATTGTGAGCGATTTTTTTATTTTTTATTTTCGTTTTTTGTTAGTCATGCAACACACCCACCTTGTTAGGCCAACTCACCCACCCGATTATTCACATGATGCACCCACCCATCGGTGGGGTTAGTGTGTCTCCGTAGCACTCAAACCTGAGACCTGCCCTTGAAACACCAAGGGGTCTTCCAGCTGGTGAGACACGCTAACCAATTCTAATCGTCCAATTAATGGTTATGAAATGGATGGTTCTAAGAAAAATAGTGAGTGAGGTAAAATTGAAGAGATAAATATATGATTAGTGTTATCCCAACTCCATCCTCAGTTGGTTCAGTGATTTGGACGGTCCTGATTCCCGTACAAGTATGCAATGGTATGGTTGAAGAGTCACCACCATTTTTTTTAAACGGCTGCAAAACTAATATAGTAATCTATCGCTAGCAATAACAGGAACATTTCGTGGATCGCACTGAAAGTGATCGAAATCATGCCAAAACGGAACCAACCCTTTTGTGAAAATGACGAAAGTGCCCATACGTTTGAAATTTGTTTGACTCAATGATGTTTTCTACAGTACATCTGCACGTATTGCCTTTTTTGCATCGGGACTTCAGCCATACGATCTGAGGTCAATTTTAAAATCATCCAAACCGTTTATATGAACTGCGTTAATGTGGATGGACAATAATCAGGAGAACGCTCGTATTGGAAGATAGACTGAAGAACGTTCGTTTTTTTCGTCCATCTACGGTATCTTTCAATATTGAATGGTTTTGAATGGTGGGCCAGATACAACTGCTGAAGTCCAGGCATAACCCGGTACGCTATAGCTCATGGAGTAAACGCTGTGAGCACAGCCGTCCATCCATTTTATCAATGGGTATAAGCTCAAAAATGAAGCATATCCAATTCTCAAGTGTACCCCACTACAAAAGATAGGGGGATAATGATATCCACCGTTGAAACCTTACCAGGCCCCCACAGTGATGCATATTTGTTATCCAATCGGTTCATAAGGTCAGATGAACTTCGATGAAGGGAAAATATAAGGGAATTTTACAAATCACTGCTTCATTAATCTAGTATTTATATCTTGGACCTTTTTCAAAAAGATACCTCAAGAAATATCATCATTCCACTACCTTCGTTTAGCTGCAGTAACTGCCCCGTTGGGTCCCTGCGCGAGACAGTGGTAGGTCACTCAATGAGCTCCACCATAATGCTTATGTGAAATCCACCCCAACCACCAGATGCCTCACCTCATGTTAGGCCTTGGGCTAAAAACAAAGCCTCGTATTTGATTCAAGTGGATGGCATGATTAGAAACAATGTACAAGGCAATGCTCACACTCCAAAAGTGTTTCTCTTTATGTGGTCCACTTGAATTACAAACGGGCACGAGTTTAGGCATCGGGCATAAATTATGGTGGGTTTATATAGTCATCATGGTGTTCTTATAAAAATTAAGGGTGGATGTCTCTCTCTAAATTGTTTTCTTTGGCCTAACCCACCTAAAGTACAAGTCATCTTAATATTTTGAACTTTGAACCTGTGCCTAAAGTGGGGTTATACATCTAATGTTGGAGTGGATGAGTGGATTTTATACATACATCACTATGGACCCGTCAAAATCAAGTGGTTGCTTCCCTGTTGTAACTTTTAAGACAACCACTTCACTAATGTATAAAAAGAGAAGAAAGTAAGTCCAATCGGTTGGAATAAAGGTTTGGTCGACTTAGTGGATTTTTTTCCAACTAATTAAGTGAAGGGGGGGACATCACACATACAATGAAGTTGACTTATCATGGTGAAAACTTTGTACAATAACTACATAGGTCTAATATTTGTAGTAGGTGAATCATCATGGTTGGGCTAGCCTATTAGGGGTATTAGATGCCACAAGGACTTAACATGCTGGAAGTTATCCACTAGGTGGACCCTAAACTATGGTCCAATCAATTAAACCTTACAGCTTAAAAAAGAGCTGTCCACTCTCAATTGATGGGGCCATTGTGATGTGTATGCAAGATCCACATTGGCCATTAAATATGTAACCACACGTTAATTTGAAAAGTGAAAAATCAGGCTGACTTTTGATTTAGGAGGGAGAAATTGACCCTTGAATTTTATAGGGACAACCGTGATGGTTATATGAAATTCACTCCAACTATTAGTTGCCATACCATAATTTAGACCTAGGGCTATAAAGTCAACCCCATGTGTGCTTTAAATGGGCCACACCAAAAGGAAATAATTTGGAGGGCGAGCATTGCCTTGTAGACTTTCCAATTTCCAGTCATGTTGTTCACTTGAACAATGGATGGGGCTGATTTTTGGGCCCCGAGCCTAACTTAGCTTGATGCACTCGGTGGTTAGAGTGAATTTCACATAAGCATCATGGTAGGGCCCACTCAACCGTCGGAGCATTTGCCCCCCCAAGGGGTGTTAAGGAATGTTTGGGAAACTAGGCTGATAAAAATTTGATTAATGAGGTAAGCTTTTAAAATCTTTTCTAAAAAAAGATATTAGAATGTAGTATCGATCTTAATTAAGTAGTTGTTTGTAAAAAATTTAAAATATAAATATCAGCTTCATCCAAAACTTCTATGGACCTAGGAAGTTTTCAACCATAGGTGTTTAATTCCTACTATTTCTTATGGTGTGGTCCACTTGAGCTTTAGATATGCTTCAATTCTAAGTTCATGCCCTAAAATAAGCTAGTGAAATGGATGGACAGCATGGATAAAACACATACACCACAGTAGGCCCCAAAAAAGTTTACTCAATATGCAATCGCATCCCGCCATGTATCTCAGGGAATCGGATTGCCTCTGCTCGCTCTTATCATGCAGAGTAAACTCAGTTGGGCCCACCTAGAATGTATGTGCTTTAATGTTCTGTCCATATGTTTTTTCAGCTCATTTTAGTGGTCAAGCTCAAAATTTAAGCATATCCAAATCTCAAGTGGACCATGCCACGGAAACAGTGGGAATAATGATTTCCACCGTTGAAACCTTCCCAGGCCCTACAGCGATGTTTATTTGTCATCCAACCTGTTCATAAGATCACATGGATATAGATGAAGATAAAACACAAATATCAGCTTGATCCAAAACTTCTGTATCCTTGGGAGAATTTTTCAATGGTGTACATTCAGTTCACACTTTTCTTATGGTGTGGTCCACTTTAGATTTTGATATGCTTTATTTTTTGGCACCATACCTAAAATTTTCTGTTAAGATGGATGGACGGAGTAGAGAAAATACGTAAAGCGTGCGGAGTTACTCAGAACGCAATCCGCTTCCATATCTCAGCAGCTTCTGACTCACAAGTCGCAGGTAAGTGAACACTGGTTTCACTCGATCGAGTGCACTCGCCTCAGGGAACAAGGGATACTTGTGCATGTCTACAGCTTCTCACTAGGTGATTCCAACGGTGTGGATTATACGTCTAAAAAGACAGGTTGCATTGCGGGGTGTGGGCCACACCCGCGAACAGCCAACGGTTAAGATTCCGTGAGCATGTGTGGCCCTTCCGACGACCGTGTAGTTTGGTTTTCAATCACGTACAAGTGAGAATTACAAAAGATGCCATTCCTTCAGTGCTAAGCAGCGTGTGGGCTTTATGTCACTGTAGCTATCAACACCAATCCAGACCGCTCAAATTGTGGGCCCCATTGCATTGGACTCATAATGAGAATATAAACACGATTGGACTGTCTCAACTATCCTTTTGATGTTCATCAATCCAACGGCTTGGAATTCTGTGATGCTCTCTTAAAGTTATGTGAGTCGTGCTCACGCACACATTTTGTGGGGCCCCATTGTGATGTATGTGACTAAATCCACACCGTCCATACGAACTGAAAAGCTCATTTTAGGGTATGATCCAAAAAATGAAGCAGTTCCAAATCTCAGGTGGACCTAATACAGGAAACAGTGATAATCGACTATTATAAATTTATATTGAGCCACAAAGGTTTTGGATCAAGCTGATATTTCTGTGATTCCTTCATCTAGATCTTTGTGACCTTATCAACAGGTTGGATGGAAAATAAACATTCTGGTGGACCCCATGAAGTCCAAGCATAACCCGGTATGCTATAGCTCATGGAGTAAACGCTGTGAGCACAGCCGTCCATCCATTTTATCAGCGGGCATGAGCTCAAAAATGAAGCATATCCAATTCTAAAGTGGACCACCCTACAAAAAGATAGGGGAAAATGACATCCACCATTGAAACCTTACCAGGGCCCACAGTGATGCATATTTGTCATCCAATCGGTTCATAAGGTCGGATGGACATGAATGAAGGGAAAATACAAGGGAATCTTATAAATCACTCCTTCGTTAATCTAGTATTTACATCTCGGACCTTTTTCAAAAAGATACCTCAGGAACTATCATCATTCCACTACCTTCCTTTAGCTGTAGTAACTGCCTCATTGGGACAGTGATAGGTGACTCCATGAGCTCCGCCATGATGCTTGTGTGAAATCCACCCCAACCACCATATGTCTCACCTCATGTTAGGCCTTGGGCTAAAAAAATAAGCCTCGCCTTTAATTCAAGTGGATGGCATGATTAAAAACAATGTACAAAGCAATGCTCACACTCCTAAAGTGTTTCTCTTTATGTTGTCCACTTAAATTACAAACGGGCACGAGTTTAGCCATCGGGCATAAATTATGATGGGGAATCTAATGGTTGAAGTGGGTTTATATAATTATCATGGTGGCTCCTATAAAAATTAAGGGTGAATGGCTCTCTCTAAATTGTTTTCTTTGGTATAGCCCACCTAAACCACACGTCATCTTAATATTTTGAACTTGTACTTAAAGTGGGGTTATACATCTAAAGTTGGAATGGATTTTACACAAACATCACAACGGACCCGTCAAAATCAAGTGGTTGCTTCCCTCTTGTAACTTTTAAGACAACCACTCCACTAACATATAAAAAGAGAAGAAAGTCAGGTCCAATCAGTTGGAACAAAGGTTTGGTCCACTCAGTGGATTTTTCCCACTTATTAAGTGAGCGGGGACATCCAACACATGCAATGGAGTTGACTTATCACGGTGAAAACTTTGTACAATAACTACATGGGGCTAATATTTGCAGCAGGTGGATCATCATGGTTGGGCTTAGCCTATTTGGGGGATTAGATGCCACAAGGACTTCACAAGTTGGAAGTTACCCACTAGGTGGACCCTAAACTATGGTCCAATCAATTAAACCTTACACCTTAAAAAAGAGCCGTCCACTCTCAATTGATGGGGCCATTGTGATGTGTATGCAAGATTCACCTTGACCATTAAATATGTAACCACAGGGTTAATTTGAATAGCGAAAAATCAGGTTGCCTTTTGATTTAGGGGGGGGGAATCCACCCTTGATTTTTATAGGGACAACCGTGATGGTTATATGAAATCCACTCCAACTAGTAGTTGCCATACCATGATTTAGACCTAAAGCTATAAAATCAGCCCCATGTGTACTTTAAGTGGGCCATACCAAAGGAAATAATTTGGAGGGCAGAAATAATTTGGAGGCCAAGCCTTGCCCCCCCCCCCCCCCCCCCCCCCCCCCAAAGGGGGTGTTAGGGAATGTTTCTAATAATAATTTGATTAATGAGGTAAGCTTTTAAAAACCTTTCTAAAAAAAGATATTAGAATGTGATTTCAATATTAATAAAGTAGTTGTTTGTAAAAATTTTAAAATATAAGTATCCGCTTCATCCAAAACTTCTATGGATCTAAGAAGTTTTCAACCATAGGTGTTCAATTCCTACTATTTCGTATGGTGTGGTCCACTGGAGCTTTAGATATGCTTTAATTCTGGGTTCATGCCCTAAAATAAGCTGGTGAAACGGATGGACGGCGTGGATAAGACACATACATCACAGTAGACCCCACAAAGTTTACTCAGTACGTAATTGCATCCCGCCATGTATTTCAATAGCTACTGACTCACAAGTCACAGGGAAGTGAACGCTGATTTCACTCGCTCGAGTGCACTCGCCTCGGGGAACAAGGGATACTTGTGCATGTCCACAGCTTCTCACTAGGTGATTCCAACAGTGTGGATTACACGTATGAAAAGACAGGTTGCATTGTGGGGTGTGGGCCATGTTAGTGCACTTTTCTGTGGCATACTAGTGCACCTTGTTTGTCAATCACTTACGTCAGTGAGTCTAGTGTCGGTTGAGCCTAATGAAGACAAAAACCGAAGACTCAAGTGGCCCTCCTGCATCAAGGAAGAAGATACAGGTAAAAGTGATGCCTTGATGTGCCTTAACCTTGACCAAAACCCAACCCCTTTGCTTCTTTGATGACCTTGACCATGTTAGGATACCCCTTGTCATCATAGATGGGCCCTAGGTGTCCCAAAGGAGCACCCAAACCTTGGCCATTCGTGGAGGGTTGTGATTTAATGGGTCAGCTTGCAAATATGTTGAACCCAGGCCTGTCCGACCGGTCACGACCGGTCGGCTGGACTGGACCGACCGGTCAAGATCGGTCGGACGTATGTCCAGTTGATACAGCAAGCACGCTGTCTTGAGCAGGCTTAGGGCCGACCGGTCATGACCGGTCGGCTGGGCTGGTCCGACCGGTCGGACAGACCTCCTTATGTACACATCAGCCCCTGTCCTCCTGTTTTGCTGTGGCCGACCGGTCCTGACCGATCGTGGACCCCTGGCCGACCGGTCGGGCGACCGGTCGGCACTAGCCGTTTTCTGCCCATTTTGTATCCATTGCACCTTCTTTTATAAATGGACTTGGCTTGTTTTGAGGGGCAAGAAGAGGGATTTCGAGAGGAGTGAAGCCACCATTGTTGGAGACCATTTGAGGCTCATTCCTAACCTATGCAAGGCATCTTCCTTGTGCTTTAACACAAGATTAGAGCGTTACAAGCTCATGAAGAAGATGACCTTCATCCCCTCTTGATCTCTAGAGTTTGGAACCTTCTTGATTGACAAATCCTTGTCCAAAACTCTAAGATGAGATCGTTGTAGGAGAGAACCTCTAGGCAACCCATTCCCATTAGTTGTAGAGTTCTCAAACCTACCCTCCTAGCACCTTAGGCATCTCAAAGGCATCACATGCAAAGTGTTTGATCAACTGTGGCTGAGGCATTGGCGATGCAACGGCAACACGATCGTGGGAGCAAGGGAAGCTGATTGAAGCACGAGAGAGCGGAGATCAAGCAACCCAAACCAGCGCTAAACAAGGCACTCATCTGACAAGTAAGGTTCTCCTTTTTGAGAGTCCATTTAGAGTTTGTTTGTCAAACTCAATCTAGGGACGTTAGCCGTTCCTTGGCCCGTTTGCCGGGCCCAAACTAAGTCTCCAAGGGGGAGCCTCCGTCACGGGAGTGAACGTGAGCCGGGTTGAGAGTTAGCCCTTTGTCCAAAACTCCGGTCATTGTTGAGAGGTGAACCAGTAAAACCTCCGTGTAAAGGTTGAGAGGTGAACCTCATTTAAAACCTCCGATAGTGAATGCCGGTGTGCTCAAAGGAGTTGAGTACTTCAACCGGGAGTGGAGTAGACCCAAAGTCGAACCACTATACATGCTTGTGTTTGTGATTGGATTGAGCACATTGATATCTTAGCATTGTTAGTTTAATTGTCTAATTATGAATGCTTGATAGGAATGTATGCTAGGCACTAATTAGGTACATCCACACACAAGATGTACTTTCACTAGTTGTGTAGACTTGAGCTCATTGATCCATTCTCATAAGTCTACATAGGTTGCATAGGTTAGGAGCTTGTTTAATTAAATCTTTTGATTACCTATGCATGCTTTAGACTAGGTTGTTTATTGCTTAATCATATGCTAGTTTTGTGATTGGACCCACTGAGGCTTAGAAGCCAAAGTGTTCTTGCTTACTTAGTTTGATTTGTTAATTATATAAGTAGGCGAAAAGAATTTCAAAAAAGGTCCTAATCACCCCCTCCTATAGGTTTAGCCATAATTCTAGTTGCTCTTTAAGCTTCCGCACATATGTGGGTGTCATGTTAGACTACCCGACGTACTTTCAATTGGTATCAGATAGGGTTGCTCTTCAAGGACATAACCGTCTAGAGTAAGATCCGGTACCAGAGCACTAGCATGATGTCTAACCGAGATGGGAGTACCACCAACTGTCCACCATTCTTTGACGGGTCCAATTATGCTTATTGGAAGGCTAGAATGAGAATTTTTTTTCAATCCATGGACCGTCCGGTGTGGCTAAGCACACAAAATGGATACACCTTGCCCACCGTGCAAGTGGAGGTTGATGGGAAAAACATTGTCATTCCCAAAGATGATTCCAAATGGGATGACACAGAGAGAGCACAATACATGGCGAATGCTAAAGCTCTTAATGCGATTTGCTGTGCGCTTTTTCCGGACGAATTTCAGCGCATTCTCACATGCGCAACTGCAAAAGAAGCGTGGGATATACTTGAGGTTACCCACGAGGGAACTAGCACAGTAAGACGCTCGAAGCTTCAGCTCTTAACCACTAAATTTGAAAACATTAAGATGGAAGAGTCTGAAACTTTCATGGAGTTTTATACTAAATTGTCAGATATTTGCAACTCCATGTTTGTCTTGGGTGATCGAGTCCCGGATGGTAGGATTTGTAGAAAAATTCTTAGGTCTCTCCCAGATAGATTTGACTCCAAGGTAATTGCCTTAGAGGAGTGTAGAGACATAGATAACATGAAAGTAGAAGAACTCATAGGTTCCCTACAAACTCATGAACTACACTTTACGGCCCCCTCTAGGAAGAAAAGCATCGCTCTTAAGTCCTCTCACAAACATAAGAAAATCAAGAGTGAGTCGGAGGAAGATAGTGATGATGAGGATGATAAGGAAGAGAAATTGAACAAAAAATTCAAGAGATTCCTCAAATTTGATAGAGGGAATAGTCGTGACAAGAAGGACAAGAAGGGTGATAAACACAAAGGAAAATCATTAATGCCTTCATCCGTCCGTTGTTACGGTTGCGGTCGTCGTGGCCATATTGCCCCGAATTGTCCAGAAGGGCCTAAACCGAAAGGTAAAAAGGTGATGGCTGCCACTTGGGATGATACGGAGGAGTTCGAATCTGGTGACTCCGCTTGTGATGAGAGCCATCATAAAGATCTTGCTCTCTCGGCCTCCACCACATCCGCTCTTCTAGCTTATCTAAGAGGGGATCCCAACCGCTATCCCTTCTAGGAGAAGAAGGAGTTCCCAACCCCTCACCTTATGCTACATTTTATGAGGGTGTTGAGGAAATTAGTTACCCCTAGGCTAATCAAACTAAACATAGTTAGTGAGGGTTACTAGAAATGCTTTAATAGGAAAATCCGAGGATTTCAGCCTCATTTTTGTGTGTATGGGCAAATCAAAGGATTCAAGCCTCATTAGCCCAAATTTTGATAATTTAGCCTTGCTTTTATTTGATACAATTGCTTACTAGATTATCATCATGCTTAGATTAGCTAATCATCTTGAGTTTTATGCTTCATTGTATGCTAATATTTGCTTTGTATTGGTCTTGATATACCAATAGGGGAGGTTGGTTGATTGGGCTATAAGCCCTTTGTGCTTTTATTGCAAATGTATATCTTTGACAAATTATGCATGATTAACTATGTTTAGATAGTTACATTTTCTTGTTAATCATGTTCCTTAACATGCTTTATGTATTTATGTATCATGCACCCTATACTCTCCTTGTTAGCATGTGCTTATGGTTATAACTGCGACACACTATCTACTCTTACCTTAACCCTATTGGTATATCATTAAGGGGGAGAGAATAGTTTGTCAATTGCTAACAAAAAGGGGGAGAAAGATTAAATCCAACCAAAACTAGTTTTCTATGTTTTGTGATGCAGGGATTGACAGGTTATGGGGGAGCAAATTGAAGAGGAGCAGCTTAGTTTAGGCATGTCAAGAGTCCTGTAATTAATTCATTATCAATGTAATATCTTGAACATGTATTTTGTTTTGGTAGGTTAGGTTTTTGTAAGTAATTGACAAAGGGGGAGATTGTTAGTGCACTTTTCTGTGGCATACTAGTGCACCTTGTGTGTCAATCACTTACGTCAGTGAGTCTAGTGTCGGTTGAGCTAATGAAGACAAAGACCAAAGACTCAAGTGGCCCTCCTGCATCAAGGAAGAAGATACAGGTAAAAGTGATGCCTTGATGTGCCTTAACCTTGACCAAAACCCAACCACTTTGCTTCTTTAATGACCTTGACCATGTTAGGATACCCCTTGTCATCATAAATTGGCCCTAGGTGTCCCAAAGGAGCACCCAAACCTTGGCTATTCGAGGAGGGTTGTGATTTAGTAGGTCAGCTTGCAAATATGATGAACCTAGGCTTGTCCGACAGGTCACGACCGGTCGGCTAGACTGGACCGACCGGTCAAGACCGGTCGGACGTATGTCTAGTTGATACAGCAAGCACGCTGTTTTAAGCAGGCTTAGGGCCGACCGGTCGTGACCGGTCGGCTGGGCTGGTCCGACCGGTCGCGACCGGTCGGACAGACGTCCTTATGTACACAGCAGCCCCTGTCCTCCTGTTTTGTTGTGGCCGACCGGTGCTGACCGGTCGTGGACCCCTGGCCGACCGGTCGGCACTAGCCGTTTTCTACCCGTTCTGTATCCGTTGCACATTCTTTTATAAATGGACATGGCTTGTTTTGAGGGGCAAGAAGAGGAATTTCAAGAGGAGTAAAGCCACCATTGTTGGAGACCATTTGAGGCTCATTCCCAACTTATGCAAGGCATCTTCCTTGTGCTTTAACATAAGATTAGAGCATTCCAAGCTCATGAAGAAGATGACATTCATCCCCTCTTGATCTCTAGAGTTTGGAACCTTCTTGATTGGCAAATCCTTGTCCAAAACTCTAAGATGAGATCGTTGTAGGAGAGAACCTCTAGGCAACCCATTCCCATTAGTTGTACAGTTCTCAAACCTACCCTCCTAGCACCTTAGGCATCTCAAAGGCATCACATGCAAGGTGTTTGATCAAGTGTGGCTGAGGCATTGGCGATGCAACGGCAACACGATCGTGGGAGCAAGGGAAGCTGATTGAAGCACAGGAGAGCGGAGATCAAGCAACCCAAACCGGCGCTAAACAAGGCGCTCATCTGACAAGTAAGGTTGTCCTTTTTTAGAGTCCATTTAGAGTTTGTTTGTCAAACTCAATCTAGGGACGTTAGCCGTTCCTTGGCCCGTTTGCCGGGCCCAAACTAAGTCTCCAAGGGGGAGCCTCCGTCACGGGAGTGAACGTGAGCCAGGTTGAGAGTTAGCCTATGTCCAAAAGTCCGTTGGGTTTGAGAGTTAGCCCTTTGTCCAAAACTCTGGTCATGATTGAGAGGTGAACCGGTAAAACCTCCGTGTAAAGGTTGAGAGGTGAACCTCATTTAAAACCTCCGATAGTGAATGCCGGTGTGCTCAAAGGAGTTGAGTACTTGAACCAGGAGTGCAGTAAACCCAAAGTCGAACCACTATACATGCTTGTGTTTGTGATTGGATTGAGCACATTGATATCTTAGCATTGTTAGTTTAATTGTCTAATTATGAATGCTTGATAGGAATGTATGCTAGGCACTAATTAGGCACATCCACACACAAGATGTACTTTCACTAGTTGTGTAGACTTGAGCTCATTGATCCATTCTCATAAGTCTACATAGGTTGCATAGGTTAGGAGCTTGTTTAATTAAATCTTTTGATTACCTATGCATGCTTTAGACTAGGTTGTTTATTGCTTAATCATATGCTAGTCTTGTGATTGGACCCACTGAGGCTTGGAAGCCAAAGTGTTCTTGCTTACTTAGTTTGATTTGTTAATTATATAAGTAGGCGAAAAGAATTTCAAAAAAGGTCCTAATCACCCCCTCCTATAGGTTTAGCCAGAATTCTAGTTGCTCTTTAAGCTTCCGCACATATGTGAGTGTCGTGTTAGACTACCCGACGTACTTTCAGGCCACACCCGCGAACAGCCAACTATTGGAGAGCCTTCAAACGTGTTGCACGTTTTTGGGTGCTTAGACCGATCAGATGACTGGTCTGATGAATGTAGCCTAGATGCACAGTTTTGGTAGCAACAATTTTTTTTGGTGCCCTCGACTGGTTGACAGGGGGCTTTGACCGGTCGGTGATGCAGCAGCGTGTTGAATTTGTTTCTTTGTTGGAGATGAATTTCTTGCATGGCTTTGCACAAGAGGTTTCCAATTTGGGTTTTTTCCCTATTTAAGGAATGTAATGCGGGATTAGAGCTGCCGCCATTGTGGCCGTGTTTCCTAGATGAATTTTAGGGTAAGAGAAAGAGCTTGGGGAAAGCTTAGGGGTTCTCTAGGATGAAGAAAATGATTATTCTTATCCGTTTCATGTGAGAATAAGCTTTCGGTAGCTCGAGATTTCTCTGTGGACGTTTTTATTTCTTCAATCTTTGTAATTTTCTGTTTATTCATAGTGGATCGCTTTGTGCCGTGGTTTTTTACCCGTTGAGGGGTTTTTCACGTAAATTCAGAGTCTCTTATGATGAATGCTTGTGTGTGACTTGATTGCATCTTGTTTACTCGTTTGATCTCGGATTGCTCCATGCGTTTCGGCTTCGGCTTCCGCTGCCGGTTTTTCCAACAAGTGGTATTAGAGCTAAAGTTGGGGTGTGGTAAAATTCGGATGTGAGATAAGAAGATGGATCAAGTACGAGATTCGACGTGAAGAAGAATTCTGTGAAAGAAAAACATGGAAAACGATTAGAATCTATGGAGGAAGTAGAGTGAAAGAGTTTCATCGGGAGCATGATTCACGATGGAGCTGTGGGATCAACAGCGAGATCCACGATTGTTCGTATGTGGCAAGTACCCAAGGGTTACATGAGAAGAGTGACAAAAGTGCAAAGATGAAGTCGATGTAGCATGAGAAGCAGTTGAGCTATAATTGAAGATGAGATGACGAAGTGAGGATGGTGTTGATTCGATGTTTGAAGCCTTGGTGGAGATTGTTGGAGAGCCTTCAAATGTGGTGCACATTTTTGGGTGGTGACCGGTTTGACGGACGTGGCCCAGATGCACAGTTTTGATAGCAACAGTTTCCGTGGTGCCTTCAACCGGTCGATAGGGGGCTCCTGTCACGCCCCGAAATCTGGACACAGAGTGTGCACCCTCAGGCCCAGTTTATGGGGTATGACTTGTGCACAAACGCACTTAATTCAAAAATCAAACTATTATAGAGGCATGGGATCATATGTGTACTAGGTTCAAATTATCATTTGACCAAAAATTAAATAAAAATACAATCCATACACAATGGTCCACCCATTTGGGACTTATTAATAATGTCATCAAATGAAAATAAAACGAAAAAATAATAGAAATAATCTAAATGTCTTGATTCATAGCAGCAACTTTTTTCTTCATTAAAATACTTGGTGGTTCCTCCACTTGTTCAGGTTCCCGCTCATGTATATCATATGTACCATCTGTATATATTTACTTCCGTCAGCGGGGAAATCCAGTGAGTAAACCCATCATGGCTCACACCCGTCCAAATAAGTAATACATCCAAATACAGCCTTACAATTAAATTTACACTATGGATGCAATAATGTTATGCAAGATGCTATGATGCATCAAGTGGGCATTACTCAGTCTTCCACTTGCTTCGATTGGATCCATCAATCGGCTCCCCCTTCCTTGCAGGGCGGACTTCCACATATTAGTGGGCTTCCAGGATGGTCCCTGGGTAACCGGGTACTTAAGTACCTACCGGTCTTCCAGAGCGATGCTCCAGGATAACAATGTATGAATGTATGAAGCGTATGACATGTCGTATTCAATAATCATCTCCCTGATTGAGAGGCAACAGATAATTCATTCATCTCTCCTTTTGAGAGGCACATATATATTAGTCAATCATCTCTCCTTCTGAAAGGCACATATCATCCGTGTCATCTCTCATATTGAAAGGAACATACATATTATTTGTCATTCCTTTCATTCAACATGTATAAGTAATAAAATGCATTGACATATATGCATAACATCATCATAATCAACACAAGTCACTCCAAACATAGCATTACACAACAACAACCTACTTTATTCAAATGAATAGGAAACATGTTGGGATTTACTCACCTGAAGTAATGATTTGATAGGCTCTATAATTTGACGTAATCTTTAACGTGGCTTAACTCAGTTGGATACAATGCGAATTGGTGCGACTTAAACAAGTTCCATCAAGACTTATTGATATTTTAATATGAGAAATACATACTGACCTATCAACCCTTGATCTAGGGTTATTATGTTCCTGGATCAAAAGACAACTAGTTGATTAACTATACTTAGTGAGTCAACTCACTGAGTCATATAAGGGAAATGATACCAATGTTCTATTTAAGAATCGAAAGGTTTAAAAGGATAACTTATCTGATAAATGGGAACTGCAGAACTTGGGAATTCTTTGGATTAGCGTGTTGAGTTGTCGAGTCAACTTGGTGCATCTTACTTCCCTTCCTTCTCTTCTTCTTCTCTTTATTGATTTTTATCTTTCCATACAATTCAACAACCAAACATTGAAGGCCAACTGCACAGTGCATCATCGGCCTTCTCTCTCTCTCTCTCTCTCTCTCTCTCTCTCTATCTAAAATTTATAACCACTTTCTCTGTTTCTTAACTCTCTAAAAGCCTGCTCGAACACTCCTATGATCTCATACATATACTTTTAAAATGCCTCATACCGATGCTTTTAGAATGGTTCCAGCATAATATACATAACAGGAAAGAAGTGTCGTGTGGTGGTGCGTATTGCTGATTTCTACACGCTAGTTAGTGTCTGGTTTGATACTTTAGTGTAAGCTTGGACGGAGAAGATGAGGACCCATCAATGATGATCTTGGAACTAAGGTGCTTCCTTTTGATCCGAGGCCATTGGGCGGTCTAGATAATATACACGGCCAGCATGTTTTGAAGATCAGATTAGTGATTTTGAATCTATCGAAAGTTGCACACTTACAGAGGAGTGTAAACGGAATGGAGACGATGTGATTGGCCGACAAATGATCTTAACGTTGGGAGGAGGAATACCATTGTATGAAGAGGATATATAATGGTTTGAATGAATGAGATACGCTGAAGGTGGCCCCACGTGGATGGCCTATTGCGACGAGATACAAAGACGAGGAGGTTTTCGGCCTTGGAAGATGACGAGTTTATATAAACTGAAATTGGTACAGGAAAATCTTGAATTTTGATTGGATTTTGGTTTTAAAATGATGTGTGCTATTGGATGTGGCGAAGAGTTTATAGATTGTAGAATTAGATTAGATCCTAGGTGGTTTGGTGCGGTTACAGTGCTCGCAAAGAACGGAAAGGAAAACTCCATTCCACATCGAACTTTCGAATGTTGGGGGATTATGTGGGGTCCACTACAGGAGGCTGAGATGAAATCTAATCCGTCTAAAAGATTTGTTATGTCCGATAAGGTCATGGGCTGAAAAACGGGTGGGTCCAAAACTTGTGTGGGTCGTATAACAAGAAATAATGGTGGGGAGATGCCTACCGTTGAATTCTCTCTGGGAAGTTTGTTATGATTTGGATAGATTGAGATCAGATGAATAACTGAGGAGCAGTTAGGATAAGGATAAGAGGTGGTTGAAATTTTGGAATGAGACGATATGATTTGGATATCAAGGTTTGAACAATTCTTGTTGATGGATTGCATAAAGTTTTTAGGTGGCCTGACGGTTAGGATTTAAACTTCCCAAAGTTTGTAAATTGAAGTGAAATGGATGGACATCATGTGGACAGATTGCTGGACTGGTTTGCTCATGTACGGTCTGGATGGATGAAAGGTTGGACTAGAGGACTTTGTAAGAGAGGCTAGATGTTTTGACGTCTGATGGATTTTGCACACCTGGATTCAATTGAATGAGTGGTTGGACGGTCCAGATTAAGGGTTTATATGGTCTTGATGTGTTGAGAAAATAATTGACAAGTTAGATTAAGGACGGTTCAGATGGCTATAGTCTATTGTTAGGTATGGAGGGCAAGAGATGGATGTTTGGTTCTGATTGAGTGGTGGCTGTTAGACGTCACCGCCAAAACTAAGCACCTATATGCCTTCATGGGAACGTGGGTTGTTAGATGTCTAACATGATTTGTGTTATATTATTATTATTATATATTTTTTTTCTTAAGTGGCGTGAGTTTAGGCAAGTGTGAACACACACGTGCTACACCAATGCTTGTGTGGCATGCATGTGTGTCACATGTGCATAGGGTCAACATATGTACATTGTGTGTGTGTGATGTGTTATGAATGGGTGTTGTAATGCATGCATGTACGTATACATGGTTGTATGATGAATGAGTGGTTTGAGTGGGTTGATTGGTTACATGATGGATTTGATGGTTTGGTTTAATGCAAGGGCACATTCATTAGTTGATGATGGTAAACAAGGTTTGAATGGTCTAGATTTAGTGAATGGGTTGGCTAGTGGGCCCCATAGTACTATGCATGGTACATTGAGATAATTGAACTCCCTCACCCTTTTTTTTTTTTTTTTTTTTTTTAAAAGCAATAAAACTAAACAAGGTAAAATGGGTTTTGTTGGACTTTCACACCCACTTATAAAGGAAGCTAATTGGGTTTTACATGCGGCTCCACATGGGTTAAGTTGGGCCCAGTGGACCGGTAGGATTATAAGAAATCAGAAAAGTTACTAAATGGACCGTTGAATAGGAGATCGGATGTGAGGATAGGTGAGTACATGTATGTTGTATGATGAACAGTTGGATTAGTTCGAAAATGGAATTTAAGTGTCCTAACGATTACTTTAATAGTTAGAGAGGTCCTTGTACGGTTGGAATTGCGAATGAAATAACTAGTTATGAGATATGGGGTGACGTACGTAACATTGAATGTACATATGCATGTAGGTTCTCTCCTCTTTCACAATTACAAGTTTGCCATCAAAATACGAATTTAGCTTGTAGCCCTTAAAACTTGTTCAATTGTGATTTAATGTAATAGGAAATCCCATAATTTTGTCAGGAAGGATGTGAGAATCATTCGATAATTTGGATCGATTTTAGGGTGGTCCAGTTGGCTGATCTAAGTACGATGTACGACTAGATGATAATCGAATGGAACTACTAACGTATATAATGGTTCATTTTTATTTTTTTTTAGAATGAACGGTTGAATTACTTTATCTGTGGGTGAAAAACACTCCATATGGTTTAGATTCATACTAGACTAGAAATGGACGATTAAAATCGATCAATCTACATATGTAGAGTTGAATAAATTCTATTGTACGTGTAATCATGCACTCAAAATTTCGGATTGTTACAGCTCCAATCGGTCGGGCGATCGGTCGGCGATGCGGCAGCGTGTCAAATTTATTTCCTTGTTGGAGACGAATTTCTTACGCAGCTTTGCGCAAGAGGTTTTCAATTTGGGTCTTTTCCCTGTTTAAGGAATGTAATGCGGGATTAGAGCTGTCGCCATTGTTGCTGTGTTTCCTAGATGGATTCTAGGATAAGAGAAAGAGCTTGGGGAAAACTTGGGAGTTCTCTAGAATGAAGAAAATGATTGTTTCTGTCCGTTTCATGTGAGAATAAGCTTTGGATCGCTCGAGATTTCTCTTGTGGGCGTTTTTGTTTCTTCAATCTCTAAAATCTCCTGTTTATTCATAATGGATCGCTTTGTGCTGTGGTTTTTTATCCGTAGAGGGATTTTTCCACGTAAATTCAGAGCCTCTTGTGGTGAATGCTTGTGTGTGGCTTGATTTTACTCGTTTGATCTCAAATTGCTCCACGCGTTTTGGCTTTCGCTTCCGCTGCCGGTTTTCCCAACACCAACGGTTAAGATTCCATGAGCACGTGAGAATTACAAAAGATACCATTCCTTCAGTGCTAAGCAGCGCGTGGGCTTTATGTCACTGTAGCTCACGGACTCGTTTGCCCCAGTCGAACTCAAGTTGGCATATATCAACACCAATCCAGACGGCTCAAATGGTGGGCCCCATTGCATTGGACTCATAATGAGAATATAAACACGATTGGACTGTCTCAACTATCCTTTTGATGGTCATCGATCCAACGGATGGGAATTCTGTGATGCTCTCTTAAGGTTCTGCGAATCGTGCTTACGCACACATTTTGAACCTTACTGTGGATCTGTACTCGAGTATATCCATTTTGTGAGGCCCCACTGTGATGTATGAGACTACATCCACGCCGTCCATCCATACTGAAAGCTCATTTTAGGGCATGATCCAAAAAATGAAGCAGATCCAAATCTCAGGTGGACCTGAAACAGTGGTAATCAACTATTATAAACTTATAGTGAGCCACAAAAGTTTTGGATCAAGCTGATATTTGTGTGATTTCTTCGTCTAGATCTTTGTGACCTTATCAACAGGTTGGATGGAAAATAAACATTCCGGTAGATTCATGACGTTTTTAATGGTGGGGATTCAATTACTACTGTTTCCTGTGATATGGTCCACTTAAGATTTTAATCTGCTTCAGTTTTGGCACCATACCCTAAAATGAGCTTTCAAAACGGTTGGACGGTGTGGATTTAAAACACATTCATCACAGTGGGCCCCACAGTCAGGTGTCCCACCCACCTCGGTGGATTCGCGGTCTCACCTAATCCGCTCCCTGAAATGAGGACGCGAGCATGCTACTGCGAGAAATGCGGGCGCGGATTTCCTGCGAAAGCCTTGCGCAGTAAGTTCCTGCTATGGGAACCAAGGTGGGGCCCACAGTGATGTTTTTTGATAAATCTATCCCGTCCATCCGTTTTGGGAGCTCATTGCAGGACATGAGAACAAATCTGAACCGGATCCAAGACTAAAGTGGGCCGAAAACGTGATGATTGAACGTCCACAGTTGAAATATTTGTGGAGCCACAGGAGTTTCGAATCAAGATAATATATGTTTTTCCAGTTCATCCTAGTAGTAGAGATGTTATGAACGGTATGGATGTCATATAAACATCACTGTGGACCCAGGGAGGTTTCAACGGTAGTAATTTACCTACCCACCTTTTCCTTTAGTTCGGCCCACTTGAGTCTTATATCCGGTTCGTTTTTGTTCTCATGTCCTAAAAGGAGCTCCCAAAACGAAGGGACGGAATGGATTTATCAAAAAAATCACTGTGGGCCCCACCTTGGTTCCCAGTGCAGGAACTTCCTGCACAAGGCTTTCGCAGGAAATCCGCGCCCGAGAAATGCTCTACTCTTTAAGTTATACGGACGGTCAAGATTAGTGACTTTTAATACGGACGGTCAAGATTATTTACAGGAATATAGGTCCAATCAACAATTTGATCCATCCATATGCTGGGCCCACGTGGATTGCTTATGATTATAAAGAATTACTTTTGTTAGGAAATCATAACCATTCTATTCATGGCTAGGAAAAAGGATGTCTACAGAAAATAAAGCCAATCATGGATGGATTGGATCATCTGATCAGTGAGATTTTTCCATAGAAGTCCATAGTGTGTACTGGACTTGATAGACGGCTCAGATTGATTTATTGGACTGTCCAAGTGAACGGACGCACATATCTTCGAACTATATGGTCTACTGCCCTCTTTTTTCATAAGTGGGGTCCATGGTTTAGTTATCTACACCATTGGTCAGTTGGGTCCCATAGTAGTTGGGCCAATCCTACCCAATCTCCTGGATTGGAAGATCGTATCCATTGATCTTGGGCATCTTAGCTGAATGTCAATTGCTGATGTATTTCTATTCTTACCATCTAAGCAAAAAATCGAACGGCTAGGATTTAACCAACTAAGGAAATATACGGTCATGGTCTATCCACAGAGGTGTCCAACGGACCATATCGACTGGATCAGTCGATCCATGAGGCCCAGTTGCAGTGGATATATCCACGCGGAGGATGATATTATTCTCCATGACTTTGACGTTCTAACACTCGGTGGACGAATTATGAATAGGGTCCTGATGCGTTCACGTGCCTTCGTTTGACTATGCTATTCCTAATTAGAAGATCCTAGCCATCCAATTGGACCATTGATCAAAGAGTTAGAACCTTTCAAAAATGGGAAAATTTTGGAGGATCTCCACCGTCTGACCCGTCAAATCAACGGTTTAGATAACCTATCCACAGGCTCTACGTCTACTAACAGGCGCATGAGACACAGTTCACAAAGAGCGGATTAGGTGTCAACCGGGTAACACTGTAGTGGGTGTTTTTCCTGACTGTGGGACCCACCTTGATGAAATTTATGTATATCCACGCCGTCCATCAGTTTTTCCATATCATTTTAGATCAAGGTCCAAAAAATGAAGCAGATCCAAATCTCAATTAGAGAACACCACGAGAAACGGTGGTCATTGAATGCCCACCATTAAAAACTTCCTAAGGCCCACCGTAATGTTTATTTTCCACCGAACCTATTGATTAGGTTGCAAAGACATAGATGAAGGAAAAAAAAAACGAATATCAACTTGATCCAAGACTTTCGAGGCCCCAAGAAGTTTTTAATGGTGGAAATTCAATCCCTACCGTATAGTTCACATGATATTTGAATCTACTTATTTTTTTGGAAAATGCCCTAAAATAAGATTAAAAAACTGATGGACGGCGTGGATATGTAACACATAGATCAAGGTGGGCCCCAAGGTTAGGAAAACATATACTTCGGTGTAATAAAGCTAAGGGTAAAATGGTCATTTCAAATTGCAGGACATGTTAGTACTTTTAGTAAAACAAAAATATAAGTATGTAATTTTGGTAATATTCGAAATTCCACGTACTCTTCTCTCCCGACCACTGGAAGCAAATTGGCGGGTGGCAGAAAGAGAGGCTGATACATGAAGGTATACAGAAAATTGTACTCCGCATAATCTCCACCGTCCGTTTGGCCCATATTTTTGTGATTGGAAAAATCTAATAATTTGGGGCCACGTTCTTCGGCCTAAAAGTACATAAATACAAGAGCTAGACCGTCATATGGGTCCCATGGTTTCTTGAAAATGGACGGTTAAAACTAACAAAACCAATGGTTCACGTTCAAATATTCTATCATAAATGATCCATTCACTCATCTTGATTATCCATTGGTGGGATCCATCTTAGATATCCCAACCCCTTCTTCTTTCACCAAAATAGAGCGATTCGACTAACAAATCTTCAGCCTACAGAATGAAGATGCGATGTTTGCAATCCGGCTGTAAGATGGAAAAGCCAGTGAGTTTTCAGCACAATGCCCCATTAGTAGTTGGAAGAAACAGATGGACGGATCAGATCGACGATGGGCCTACCCCTCATGACACAACCTTACACATACAATTTCCATGATATTACGGTACACAGCAAGTACCTGATCATCCCTCTTAGCTGAGCTTAAAACAATTAAATCCGCTTTAATCCATTTTGAAGTCCGAACGCCGGTAACTATACTCTTTTATAAAAATTCCGTGCACCGTTCTCATTCCTGTCTGCTCTCTCTCAGGAAAACACCCCAAAATCTAGGGTTTTTGTCTGGAAAAATCGATTTTTTCTTTATTATTTTAATCGATGGAGAATTCTGGTGCTGAAGACGAAGGATTGACGCTAGATTTGGCCGATGGGGAGGTATTTTTCGTTCAATTCATCGAGTTCTTGAGCTATAGTTTTGAAAATTTGGCCTTTTTGGGGTTTGATTGATAAAGTTTCAAAATTTCATGATAAATATTTTTTTTTTCCTGAATTTCTGACTACCTTTTTGCTCCGGATTTTGGATTTTTATTGTTTTTGCAAGTTCTTGCACCCAAAGTAGAAAATTTTTGGTTTCTATAATGGTTACAATTTGAATTTTGTGATAGATATATGATTTCTGATTCATTTGTGCTTTTTTTTTTTTTGCTCTGAAATTTGAAATTTCTGGTTTTTGTTTCACGAGCTTCGTGTCAAAATTGAAATTTCTGCGGGTTTCCCTGATCGAGATAGATTTTTCTCTTTATTGAGTATTTTGAGTTTTGAAGTTTGATTTTTTTTTTTTTTTAATTTCCATTTTTATGATCAGATTGGGAAATGCACCCCCCCCCCCCCCCCCCCCCCCCCCCCCCCCCCCCCAGTCCTTAGTAAAATTGTTCAAATTGAAGTCTCTAATTGTTAATTTGAAATGATTGAAATGGATTCTTTCGTTTATGCTGTCAGTATCTTCAAAAGGGGAAAAACAAATCTAAAGGGGTCGTTTGGATGCCTGTAAAATGGGCTAGTGTCAAATGAAATACAGGTAAATGGGTTGCAGGGAATGTTTGGATGCTCGAAAATGCCTGTAAATGGTTAACTGTCTATATTTAGTAGTTTCTTATCATAAAAGGGCATTTGAATTAGTGGGCCCACTTCTCCGGCTCTCAGCCCCAGGCTTTATGGAGATGGGCTCAACCCAATGATCGATTATATGTCATTTGAAGATTTTATAGGGATTTACCTTTCCAACTTTGCCGGTGTGAATACCCAAGTACAGGCTGTAAACAATTTACAGGTTATCCAAACACAAACCACTATTTACCTGTAAACGGATTACAGCTTAAAGCCAAACAGAACGGGCTATAAACAATTTGCACCTGTAATTCATTTACCACTTACTTCCAAACGACCCCTAAAATAGATTGTGTCGATCTCTTGTTTTCTATCTCGTCTTTTTTGTTCTAATCTTTTAACTTTTGGTTTCTTGTTATGTTAGTTCAAGAAAACGAAGGAAAATTTGAAAATTTTGGTTTACACTATGCCGAGTTGAGTAAAAAATGACTTTATTATTATTATTTTTTGGCTCACCGGCAACCATTGGTGATCTGCCCATTCATTTGTGGCCCATTCGTTGATGGGCCATGCTAAAAGAATCCTCAATTTGATGACCTTAAATGTATGATTGGACTGGCCTCATTTCAAAAAAATACGCCATCTGGAGGCTTTACTGGGAGTAACTAGCAAAAGACCTAGACCCGGAAGTGATCTTAGAAATCAATCGCGTTCCAGGAAAAGATCTCAATATTGTATTAGTCTAGAAGAAAAACAAAAATTGTGTTTTCATAGAAGAACAGATACAGGTTGAAACTGCAGATTTCCTGTTCTTAGAAGATTATGTAACCGTATAGTTACTATTCCCAACATCTGTAGTTACCTATGCTGCCATGGGTTGCTGTTTTGGTTTTTGCCAAGCTGTAACTCTTTTGCTAGTTTTGGACTCTGTTTCAGTACTAAGTTCAGCATAATCCAGACATTTCAGAATTTTTTATTTTATAGATTACCACCCTTTGGGCTTGGTCATTTTTTAGGATTTCACGTTCCAATCATGTGAGCTTATGTGCATAAACTGCATGTTTACGTATGTTTGTGATTTCCTTTGTATGTTTTAGTATTCCGTAATCACATGATCAAATATTAGTAGTGTTTCTTCCAGCCGCCTCATCTCAGTTTTGCTTAATGCATGTCTTCACGAGTGATTGTCTTGGCAAATGTGGCAATGCACAATTTCAAAGCAATTTGTTTGATGTGTATGTGAATGGTGTTCTAGGAGCATAAAAAAATTGAGAAAAATGGAGAAACATCATCAGTTCAGCATCCGAGACGGCCAAACCTCTCCTCATTACAGATACCTGAAAGGTCTATGGAAACTCCATGCCCGAGTTCAACAAGGATAAACATTCCTTCCATAACCAGTCCTAGTTCCACAAGAGCAGGCTTGCCTCCACGACCAAGTTCAGTTAAAGGCAAACCATCTATGAGACATCTGCTTTCTCAGCGGAGCTTTAAGACTAAAGCTTCAGTTCCAGAATGTGAAAAAACTGTTCTCCTCATCCCAGGGATGCCCACTTCAGAAGAACCACGGGATAAACCTTCTACTTCAAGATCATTTTCTCTGACCAGGGTCTTTTCTGCTGCAACTACAAAAAGAACCCACTCTTTACCAGTTACACCAGTTGCAAATTCAGGTCCTGAGTCTGTACAGGAAAGAGATGTGGTCGATCATTTTGATTCAATTGTAAGTGTGCTTCCTTTACTCGTTATGTGCTATTGCTTGTAGGTTCTCTATGACTGCCACAATAGGAGATCTTTTATGAAGCACTTCTGCTAATAACTTAACATGAGTAGTGTACATTTGGTTCTTATAAAATGGTTCAGTTGGCTCAGGGTCCGTTTGGGCGCTCTCTCTGAAGGGGTGTTTGAGGACCAAATGCTGTTTTTATCCAAATGGGAATTGATTGTAATCAACCTATGTAATAGATCATTAGATAGAGCTTGGTTGTTATCAACCCATGTGATAGTCTATTACGTAGAGCCTGTGGTAGTTTTGTGCTCTCATTGTGGGTCCCAAGCTCGGATAAAGGAGGGGGTTACATCAGGTTGGCAGCTGGCGCCAACTCTTACCATAATTTCCATCATGAATCTGGACAATATGACATTCCTAACTCATGCTAGAGTGGCCTTTGATAGAGTGGAATGGTGGAACATGATTCATGTAGCAGATCCCAATTGTTTGGGAGAAGGCTTACATGATGATGTTGTGCATTTGGATGCACTGTGCAAACCCTCATCTCATCTCCCGTTCTATAAAACAGGAGCTGAAATGCCAACTCCAGCAAAAACTAGGTGATCCAACTGGTTTTTGCCGAGTTGACCAAAAAGCAGGTATGGACACCGCACGCGGGGAAACCCCTTTTCAGGAAGTGCGTCAAAACGGGCCCTTATTTAATTACTTTCATCATCATCTTAGTCTTATCCCAACTAATTAGTGTTTACTTCATAAATTCAAAATATATAGACATGGAAACGATGTGAGGGCCTGTTTGGATAGTTAGAAGAGAAAAGAAAAGAAAAGAAAATGGAATAATTACACAATGCTGATTTCCATGGGCACTATTTGAACACGGATTTCCTTGAATTCCGTTTTTAAAGGTCTTGTTTGGATATCAAGTGGAAATCTCATTATTGTGAGATAATGCTCACCTCGTATCTTATGCTAAGAAATTGACTTAGACAAGTGTAATGATTACTATATGAAATTCACTACTATTTTTTATATCCAAACATAGTGAAATATCCATCATGTGAAATTTACTTCATTTTCCCTTCTTTTCCTTTCCTTTGGTGTTATCCGAGCTGGCCCTAAAGTTCATATTGGAACACAATTGATTAAGTTAAGAGGCAGTTTTGATTAGATGATTGTGGCAGTATCTGTTGCTAGGATTTGGAGGTTTGTAAGTGGGAGCTAGAGCAAGACCAAGGGCGAGAAAGCCATATTTGCCCAAGTAAATAAGCATTTGACTCCATATTCTCAATATCCATGCCTGCTTGCTTATGCAACCCGTCATTTTGGTTCAAAAAGAAATGTAGCCCAATGTGCGTGGGATCTCGGAAGTCGGAAGTCCTTGACCTTGGTAACCACTAACCTGTCACATCACTGCAATACACTTGAGGAACCCATTCCATTCTTCATCAAACTGCATCTTTAGCTTCCTCGAACCAATGCTTGCATCTACAGACTAATAGTCAAGACTGACAATGTCCGCTGACTACAGAAAAAAAAGAGAGTCAAACTGATGCCTTCAATATGACTATTGGGTTTATCATCTTCATCTCTCTATGATGTCTCCAACATGGTCATCAAGGCAAGTTTCAACCAAAGCAACACTGCAATAGCTTCCCACAACTCCATGGTCTGTCTCAACATTATCTTGCCAGGGGTTTGCATAATTCCTGTCAATTAGTTGCCATAACTCCAGCTCCTCCAGATTAGATTCAAGTGGCACTTCCACCAATCATGGTTTTGTGTCATTGATTCCATCCCAGAACTCAAAACCAGTACAGCCTACCATTAATGTTGTCTTCAATCGCCCACATCAAAGTCATCAGCACATTATTTGCCTCCTACCACTATTGGGTTTGACTTAGCGAAAACCCACGAGCACAATGATGCGAGAAAACAAAGCTGCATGAAAATATGCTTACTGCAAATCCACTAAAAGAACGTAAAAGAACACCCCCCCAACCAAAAAAAAAGAAAAGAAAAAAAAAGAGTATATTCACTTTACTGTTATTATTAGACAGTTCAAAATAAAATGCTTCCAAATCTTGAGAAAGCAAAGCATGTCTCTATGCCAATTTAGCACAAGTGTGGTTCTTCAAATTATGTAGTGAGTGAACACATATTTGTGGCCTGTATTTCTCATCTGACTGGTTGTTTCCATACCTGAGAAAGGAAAGCATGTCTCCAAGCCAATTTATATACAAATGTAGTTCTTCAAATCATATGTAGTTAGTGACCACATTTCCGTGACCTGTATTTCTTATCTGTCTGGTCTGATGTGACATCACTTTAAGATTCATTCTAGCGTTCAAGGATGTGCATAACCTGTTTTATAACAACTATTTTGAGTCCCAACTAAATAAAATAATGCTCTCTAAGTCTATTCAAACTGGATTCTTTTCTCTTTCAGAAACCAGAAGTTCAGCATCATATAACACGTTCACTGTCAGTTCCAGTGAATGTCAAAAATAGAAGTTTAAGGAGGATGGATTCTTTAGGAGGTTTAATGCGAGTAATCCCAGCAACCCCTCGTCCTCCAATGGTTGATGGTACTATCCCAAATGATGCCCCAACGACAGATATCGGTATGTTCATCCTGTTTGGTTTCATGGAACTGTGAATTTTGGGTTAGTTATTACCGGTATGGAAATTCAAATTCACGAGTTTTATACATGCACATTTGGTTTAGCAGTATTTTTTTTTTGGGGGGGAGTATTTGGTGCCCACTATTGGCAGCATGGTTTTAAGACTCAGATTCGGTAGGATCCAATCTGTTTCAATACCATGAGTCACCCCTGACTTGGGCAGGTTGGGCTGATTCAGCCCTGACTCAGGTGAGTCCCAACTCGACTCTCAGCATTGAGCGAGTCGATCTGGGTCAGCAAGTCTTTTAACCATGATTGGCAGGAACCTGTTCCTTGATTCCAGCTTACATGATTACTTCTCGAAATTTTTGTTACCTTATTTGAATTCTGATAATTGGCGTTTGACAGAGATGCTTGCTAGCTTCTTTGCAGATGGAGGTTCCCTAGTCCCAGGCATCTCCACCATAAAAATGGCAGTCGTGCAAGACAATCGAAGCCAATGATCTGGTTGGTTCATACACCCAAAAAATCTCGGTGATTTGACTGGCAATGAGAGCTGTCTGATTGGTGCAATTTCAGTCATTGAATGTGCAACAGTGTTCATTTTCACAGTCAAACCATTTCATTGGTGGGCAAGTAATTTGACGGCCATGATTAGGGCTGTCAATGGCACGGATCATGATCCGTATCCGATCCAGATCCGCTCCAATTTAATCGGATTCGGATCAATAATCAGATCATCGGGTTGGATACGGATACCCAAAGATGATCCGTTTAATATTCGGGTCGGATTCGGATCAACCTTGATCCGGTCCGTTAACGACCCGATTAAAAAAAAAAAAACAGCCGTCTCCTTCGTCTCTACTCTCCACGCACGAGCATCTCTCTCTTCTCTCTCTCGGATATCGGGTCGGATCATAATCGGATCGGAAACGGATTTCAAAATATTTAAACGGGTCGGGTTCGGATCATATACTTGTGATCCGAATCGGATTTGGGTCGGATATATCCTTAATCGGGTCAGATACGGATCATCACTGATCCGGCCCGTATCCAACCCGTTGACAGCCCTAGCCATGATCTGTTGATCTCTATGATTTATAAGCTATAGCCTCTTCATGCAGTGACCACCAGATCAATTCTTCCAATTGCCTTAGAACTGTGCCATGTGTATGGAGGAGACGCTGGAGACAAGCGAGCCTCCCATCTCAAAAGAACTCATGCGAGCTTCCCTTGCAAAACTTCCTAATTGCTATTGTTGTGCACGCCAGCTCAAATTTACAGAAATAACCACTTGTACGCTTCCTTCAGATTTCTGGTATACTCTTTGATTGCTTTGGTTATGTTCTTATTAAATTATTTCTCGGCAGCAACTGAAGATTCTGGTGAAGATATTCCTGAAGAAGATGCAGTTTGCAGAATCTGTTTAGTCGAGCTCGCGGAAGGCGGTGAGACTCTTAAAATGGAATGTAGCTGCAAAGGTGAACTTGCACTTGCACACCAAGAATGTGCAGTGAAATGGTTTAGCATTAAGGGTAACAAGACCTGTGATGTTTGCAAGCAAGACGTTCAAAACCTACCTGTAACCTTATTGAGAATACAGAATCCTCAGACAGTTAATAGACACTCAGCAAGTGTACCTCAGCAAAGGGAAATATCTCGATACAGGTGCTTAAAATTTAGAAAGTTTTGTTGTTCCATCCACCATGACAATGTCTGCAGTTTTTTCAGAAAGTCACACATGAGGTGCAGGATGATTCCCTGATCATAACATTCATGTTTTATGTTCTTGTAAGGGGACAGAAACTGAAGGACGTTCATGCATAGACAGATTGGCAGCATGTCCTGGCATGGCCTGTGAGTTCTGGGCCATGTGAGGTCCTTCATGAACATGCAGTGGCCTAAAAATCAGCCCAGTCCAGGGTACATTTCTATGAGAAAAATGAATCGTCAGAGAAACATGACCAACAGTCTGCATTCAACGTACAAGTGGGGTCCATCTGACGAGTCATCCAGCCTATTTTTTGGGACATGACATGTTCATGGTGGTGTCCACCTGATGAATGGCCTGAAACATTCAGACTTTTCCAGATGGGCACATGTACAATGAATCTCATTTTGATCTGTGCCGTCGCTCGAATGGTCTTAGCAAGAAACATATAAGAGGATGTACTCCTGATTTCTGGGCAGTTGATGCTTTCTCATTAAGCTCTTTCGCTTTTGACATCCTCTGGTACTATTCTATTTTGAAATGATATATATGAGGAATCCATTTTTACATGTGCACATCATTTCCTTTACAAACTGTCTCCAACTCTAGAACAAACTATAGCATCATCATTGTGAGTAACTCTTTATTTTTAATTGTTAATTCTAGTTGTATAATTCTATTTGAGCAATCAAAATATTGGTTTTCTTGTAGCTCAACGCTAATTCGTTTCACAGTGTCAAGAGTGTCCTAGCCTTGGTTGTGTGGAAGTATGTTACTTCGATACTTTGGGATGGGTTTGTGCCTGTATCTGATGCTTCAATATGGAGTGTGAAATCACATGGTGCAGCCTCTTGAAGTGAGCTCTTCTCCTTCTAGAAAACTCAAATCCATTCACTGGGTTTGGATTGTATGAGGCTGCATTCTTTGAGCCACTGTATTTTGTGGGCCATGGTTCTGCAGGCCCCAAATTGTACTCTTTCTTTCTTAGGGCCTGTTTGGATAGTGGAAAAAGAAAAGAAAATGGACGACTTTTCCATGATTGAATGTTTGCTATGTTTTGGATAACAAAGGAAATATTGGATTTCAGAAAGCAATTTCTCATGCCCAAGATACCAGGTAACCGTTGTGAGAGCTTGATTAGATTTCTACTTTCTATCCAGACAAGATCCCCCAAAATGGAATCCACTCATGGAAATCATCATTGGATAATCATTACAATTTTCTTTTCTTTCCCCACTATCCAAATGGGCACTTATAACATCACCAGTTGGTTATAGTCTGTCCACAGTTGGTTGTGCACTCTCACACACATCACGTGTGGCCAGGTATGAATACAGATATGGACACATACGTGAGAAGGGAATCCAGCCATGCACCTTATGAAGTTCAGGTCATGGGCATGGATATGTATGTCCCATCTGATGCAGTGTTGATGCCATGACAAAGTTATTAGTTCTGCAAATAACTAAGTTGATACAAAGATACAACTGAGTGATGTTAAACCATATTCTAAGATTATTCATGCAGTATTTATTACCTGAATCCGATTCTATTGTATCAATGGTAACTTGAGCATATGCAACTATGCAAGTATCTATGCGTCCTTCGTGCTTGTAGTTTTTCTTCCTCCATTCCTATTAGATAATTGATGCATCTATGACCATACACGATGAAGCAAAAGATGCATCCATGCTTTGCAAGCTAGTCAATCAAAGTTCTGGACCATCCAAATACCAAAAGATAAGGACAAAAAGGAATCCAAATACTAAGTCAATTGTTTTTTTGTTTCTACCCCCCATGTTTTGGAACAGCTGTTTTACTGTTTTCTTGGATTGTTGCTTGGCTTGTTGCCCCTTTGGTGAGCTTTTCTTTTGTAATACCCTATGCTTCTTTTTTTTGTTCTTTCTTGTGGGTTTTCCCCCTTTTCATCAAGTATTAATCTACTCATAACAAAATAAATCTAGGCAGTTGTATAGATAACTATATGAGGATTGTAGGCTTTGTACAATTGTACAAATGCCTTTTAACACTTGTTTGCTTTGTCTATCAAAGCTTCTAAGGGCATCCAGTTGAACTTGTATTCACCACTGTTTGGTTGGTCTATTAGATGGGCCATCTGATTTGTCGACTTGTGGGCCCTAGAGTCCACTCGGACCTTTGATTTGGACCAAATCTGTCACTAGACCCTTGATCTGATCCAAATCTTCAATCAGGTCAATCAATACCTTGGATGTGGTCGATCACACACTCAGCCATACGTGGGGTCCCCATCGGAGGATTGGGTGGCCTGTTTATGTTAATAGATCACATAACAGTGCTAGTAGAAAGCTGGGGATCAAAGAGTTCTCATGGGAAACCAGGGAATAAGTAATCACATTACTTCTCTGTGCTTGAATCTTTCTGATTTGGTATTGTTTCTTATAATCTGTGAAATTTTGAGGTGGAACACTTAGACCATTGAAGGAAGTGACTCTTTACAGTGACATGGATCTGTCCACCTTCTAGATTTAGCTAGGTTTCTTAATTGAAAGAGTAGCTTGATCTATTATGCTTCAAATAGAGGCACTAAAATGATTTTCTTCTAGTAGTTCATTTTTTTTAATTGACAGATTAGCTTGACCTATTATTGAGATATTCAATAACAGTAATGGTGGCTGTAACAGCCGGCCTTATAGCCCTCTAATGATATGGGCCGTAACCAAAGTCAATTTTTTTCTACAGGAAGAAAATGTATCGACCCCCTATTGTCCCCTTACGGGCCATTTTTTTTTTTTTTTTTTTCCAGAATGGCCCTTGCAGCCTCATATCGAGTGACAGTGCCCACCGCTACCGTTACGTAATTGTTTTTGAATACCATGTCTATCATGCTTCAACGTAGGAACTAAAATGATCTTTCTTCTAGAAGTAGCTAGTTAAAAAAAAAATAAAAAAAAAATAAAAATAAATCAAGAGAGTAGCTTTATCTATCATGCTTCAAATAGAGGCATTGAAATGATTTTGGTTAGATGCAGATCTAATATTATGTATGACCTTCTAGGGAGTTTCAAAGGATCTGTTTGGATGTACTGCTAATCATGGATTATGGGGCTACCGTGGCATACTCAATATTCATGCTGTTCGGGATTAATGCAGAAAATGGAACCTGCATTATGTGGGCTTACGTCTGCTCCAATTCACTAGTGAGATAAGAAAGTGGAGGGTCTGTTCTTATCCCACTGAGTGATTTGTACTACATCCTGCCTGCCTAGGAACCAGGATTGTCCGCTGTACCCTAAGTTTTTAGTTTGATTTTTTATTGCAGATTGCTATCCTCTTCCCAATTCATGGAGTTCAAATGGCTGTTGTTGTACTTTTGGCAGGGTCTGGCAGGATGTGCCAGTTCTCGTCATGGTCAGCATGCTTGCCTATTTCTGCTTTCTGGAGCAACTTTTGGTAAATTATCATCTTCTCATGCAAGCTCTACCTTGAGATTGGTGTTTTGTCTCAAAGTCACTGAAACTGATGTTATAACCTTTTCTATCTGCTTTTGTACAAAAGTTTACTTTTCCCTTTTTACTTGATTTGTGATTGCTGTTGATGCTTTTGATGAAAGCAGGTTGGTAATCTGCGGTCCCGTGCTCTGGCTATTTCTTTGCCCTTCTCATGTGTTTTGGGTCTCCTCTCATCCATGATCGCTTCCACAATGGGTTAGATATTACTAAACTTGTTTATTTCCTCAATTCGCTTGCATTGTGTGCTTTGGTTTCTGGATTGGGCAAAACATGCGAGGAGTACGATATTATGTGTTTTTAACAAAAAATGTTGCATCGTTTCATTCATAAATTAACATAGTACTCCTTGAGAAATAAAATTGTTCTAATGCCAAAAAAGTATCTTAGGGTCCATTTGTATGTTTTTTTCTTTTAAGGCAGAGGGGATGTGCTTGTCAAATGAACACTGGTTTCTTTTCAAGGGTTGCCAACAAGGAAATGGGTAGTGCTTTGTGTTGGAAAGATCTTTGTTAAGCACACATGCGCGTACAATAAAGCTCGTGTACACGCCACACGTGCTAGCATGGCATATACGTTAGATCTAATCCATCCATCAGGTTTGTCTGATCTTGTGCATGTTTTCCCAAAAATAAAATATGGTCCTGTGGTCACCAATATTGGAAACAGGTGGATGGGTTAGAAAACTTTAGCCAAGTTCTCCCGGGCCGTACACTTGTTTTGCAAACTGTGGTTCACCTAACCAGTGGTTCAACCTTTTTTTTTTTCTTCAGTAAAGTACACACTCCCCACTGTTAGTACACCCACCCACACTGTTAGTCACAGCGCAATGTTAGCCACCCCCACTTGGGATCAACCTGATTCTTGGCTTACGGCATCAATACAGTGGTTCAGATGGATGGATTGGATCTCGGACCTATTTTGCCATTCTAGCACGTGTGCTGTGTACATGAGCTTTATTGCGCACGTGTGGGCTTAGTAAAGCTAGTTTCTGAAAATCTAGGAAATGGGTTAACATGGTTCCAAAAAAAAAAAGAGGGAACTCCAAGTGAAAAGGTATTTTACCACTGTTTACATTGAGATTTCCATGCTTTATCTTGCCACAGACTGTTATCACATGTCACTGCCACCAACACTTCAATATGGGTCTCATACCTGTGTCATACTGTGCCGTACATGCGGTACCACACTTTTTTGATACTGTTGTAGCTACTAGAAAAATTTGTCCACCTTTATTATCCCCTTAGCCTCATGTACGCTGATTTCACTCTTTGCCAACTTCAAGAATGTCAACTACCAAAGCTGACATGCTAAGCCATGGTGCTTTTCGACAGAGTGACTTCAACATTATCTAACCATCATTATCTGAGGCAAGCTGTCGGGAGGATTTCAAATGGCTCGTGGCAGATGGGAAGATCCATCCCAAGAGTTTCCAAGGATATTACCAATACCCTTTTTTTTTTCAAGCTTGCCCTAGATTGCTAGAAGGCCCTCCTAGCAGCTCATGTCTTTTTTTCTCTGTCAATAATCTTTACTGAAAGTTGGAATTAGGCTTAGGAGAAAAAAATAATCTTTTTGAGAAGGAAGAGCAGGTCACATACAAGCCTAAAGAAGTTAAGGTCCAGCAATGAAGATGGGGACAGATCAAGAGAGCTGCCAAAGCATTGGCCCCAACTATACATCCATGCTGCTGAAAACCCCGGGAGTAAAGTAACCTCATGCCTTCGAACTTTGAGGTTATATGTGTGACCTTGCTGGCCAAAGACACCAGCTGAGTCCAAATTCTGACCCTTTCTTGTCACAGTTCAGTGACCTTTCACTAATTCACCAGTACTTAATGTGGAAACCTTGTGTGATTTGATAAATCTCAAATGTTTTTTCCTTAAAAGAGGAATTTACTGTAAATAAATGAATAATGGGAAACTCTCCAATGGATAGTTTGCATTTACTTTTCTTTTTGTGAGTCTTTCTCATAATTCCTTGGCCTAAAATAGTCTGTCCTGATTATGGCTCCTGAATTCCTGTATTTTATGATTTCAGTGAGCAAGAGTTATATCTGGGCCTACGCATCATTCCAGTTTGCAATTGTTATTATGTTTGCACATATCTTTTACACAATAGTAAGTACTATCTGCTTCTTTCCTGACTGAGGAATGCAAGTTGCAATTGCCTGTCTGCATACGCCAAATGCAAGCACCCCAGATCTACCAAAGCGGGACTTGTTCTTGATACCCAGGCCTTTCACCCGGTGAGCCTTTTGGATGAACATGTCCTAGCCCAAAGACATGACTGGTCCATTCTGAAGGTGTGCCACAGGTAGTGTTCCTGATATCAGCGATAATATCGATATTATTGCTGATATTATCAGTATCGCCGGCCGGGAGATGCTGAAAACTCTGCAAAATGGATTTTTCCAGATATTGCTGAAATATTGTTGATATATTGATACCTGTATATATCCCTATAGTGTCGCCTGATTTCCTATATAACCCCTGCTTGTATTTAGTTGTATTGATGATATCATCACCGATACCACTCGATACAGGAAAGGGGCAGACCTCAAGTGTATAAGTAGTCAAAAAATAGAAACCCCCCCCCCCCCCCTTCTCCCAAAATAAAAAATCAGAATTTCTTGTGAATCAAATTGGTAATGTTGGGGGAAAAATCTAGAAGGGGGAAATGTGTGTAAATACTGCGAAAATCATAAAAAATAGGAAATTCAAAATTTTTTCGGTCATATTGTTGGGAGTGGATTTTGATGACTCTTCTTTTTTTAAAGAATTTTTTTAATTATTTAAAATTTTGAAAATGTGAAAAAAAACTGTTATATTTTTAAAAATATAATTACAGTTTGACACGGTGTCATGAAAAACATATTAATTTTTTCCTATTTATGGATGGATGGTGATTAGTGATGAGTTACATTTTTAATAAAAAAAATATTTTTCAGGGTTTAAATATTGTGGAAAAATAAAAAATTCTTTCTACTTTTAAATATAATTATTTTATTTGATAATTATGTATGCATGTATGGATGAATGTATGATATATGTATGTGTGGATGTGTGCATTGATGGATGGATGGATCATTTATGCGAGTGCGTATGCATGCATGGATGGATGGATAGACATGTATCTATGCATGTATGTATTCAGTATGCATAGATGGATTTTTAGTGTATGTATGTTTGTATACATGCATGGATGGATAGATGGATCAATGTATGTGTATATGTATGTATGCATGGATGGATGTATTAGTGTATGTATGCATTGATGGATTGATGGATGTATTAATGTATGTATTGTATGTATGTATGGATGGATAAACATGTATGGATGTATGGATGTATGTATGTATGCATGGATGGGTGGATGTTTTAGTGTATGTATGTATGCATGGATGGACGGGTGTATGTATGACTTTCTCTTTGATTTAGAAACAACGATAAGTGATTATTGTGTTCCTAATGATATTATTGGTATGAAAGAACTCATTTTGGTTTATTGCACTGATTTTTTACCACAACACATGCTTTAGGCCCCTATTAAATGAAAATTTATTATATATGGTTCTTTTTTGCAATTTTTTTATTCTTAAATATGTAAACATGTATATTTTAGTCTCTTGAAGTTTCGCTGAAAAATTCTACCTTTTCCCCCATGTTTCCCCAATGTTTCCCTCAGTCAGTGATGCATTTCCTGTCATCAATAATATTATCAGCAATATCCATACATGTTTCTGTATCCCCAGTCAGAGATACATGTAATGATATCGAGACTATGAACACTGGCCACAGGTACAAAAGAAAATGGAAGCTTGAAAAGGATAACTAGTGTCCAATTCAACACATGTGTGGCCCACATGATATGTGGTCTGGCCTGATGGAAGGAATGGATCTCACATGCATGAGCCATGTTGACATGTCTTGGGGCCTTTTATTTGGAATTGGCTGATGGGTGCTTGTCTTGTGAAACATTCTGCACCCTGAATTTCTCAATTTTGTTTGACAATCTCCATCTTCTGATAGAGGAATTTGTGTTTCCTATGTTCTTTATAAATTTTTTTAGCTCAACGTGAATGCCATTCTCTCAGTCCTTCTCTCCTCATTCACTGGGTTTGGGATCGCAATCAGCACAAACTCCTTGCTTGTGGAGTACTTGAGATGGCGGATGAGGCGGAATTTGTTGTCTGCATATCGCCAAAATGATATAGGCGTACAGAGGCAAGAACAAGCAAGAGAAAATCTTGGAGATGCAAGGCCTGGGGCTACTGCTGAGCAGCAAGAAACCAGGAGCGAGAATGTGAATCCTTGACATGGATAAAATAATTTTGTGATTCAGTTTTCAGGTATTTCTCAAGTTCCATCTTTTAGTCTAACGAAGTTATTCGTATGATGTTTTTTTTTTTGCGAGTTCATGTTTATGTTTTAACTGGTGCTGTTTCATGGTCTAAGTGCGCATTTGGATGCTTGATTAGAATGAATTACAATAACTGAATTGAATAAAGAGGCAATAACCATTGTGAAAGTAGCATTGCTCCACCTATAATTAGCGACTGGCCCCTTCATTGTCATTAAAACTATTTCAAAAGCATAAAATTGCAGAGCTTGTTCATCATAATGAATTAAAATGGTGCAAGCTTGTTCATGCCCCTTTATTCATCTTTTCTTTATTTAACTGATTTGTTGCAATTAAATTCAATTTGAGCCTCCAAATGTACCCTAAATATATGGAGAGAAATAAAAGCTTGTTGGTAGCAAAGTTCATTGATTCAGCGATGAATTTGGAACTCGGCCAAGTCTTTCGGTTTTGTTGGGCTCTGAATACTAATTCTAAGCTCCATTTCTTATGGAATCAATCAAATGAAGAGTCACTCAACTAGTTCTCTATAGTGAAGAATTATAGGATGTGCTGCTTGTGGCTATGTCCATGGTAAATACATGACCCACTTCTATCACACTATACTGTAGATGGATCATGCTCCAAAAATATCCTAAATTGCTAGCTACCTATGTTGCATGGACATGGATATGAGTCTCAAAGTCTCATATCAGTACAAAGTGCCAGATTCGTCAAACCCCAAGAACAGGATCCATCCATGATACACATCTTCTCTCTATATTCCTATTTTAGAATGTGTTTATATCTTTCCGTTTAGATTTTCTTCATTTTTAGCAAGTAATAGATGAGGGGATTCGGGTGAGTTGTTGATGTAGGGACATGTGATGACCTAACTCTAGATGCATGTATATTCAGACGGAAGATATTCAAATAATAACATCAAACAACTGACTGTTTTAATTAGAGGAAATTAACAAATCTCAACACGGAGATGAGATCCGTTCGTCCGGATCATGCCCCTTAGCATAAAAATCACGTAAAACCGTAAAACATAGAGGATCTAGGGATATGAGGATATCCCAGATCTAGCATAGACCAGTCCATAGTCAAGTTTGGATCCGGTTCTCATGGCTAGTCAACCCTCTTTCCGATCGTACCAAAAAGGGAAAGGTTCAGAAAAGGACGAAGGAGATAGAGAAGCAACGGGTTGGAAGGAAGCACGGAATATGAAAACGGAAAAATCTTACCTTTCCTGCACTTTGAAGAACTAGAAACGAGGAAAAAATTGAAACCGGGGTGGGATCCTCAACACCCGAGGGCCAATCCTGAAACCCTAATCTCTTGAAATAAGAGGAAGAAAAACAGTCAAATTTTCTATTCATTCAATTATTTTGAAATAGGGTTTCTCACAGTATATATAAGCCATGAAAATAAATAGTGCCTGAAAACTAAAGAAAATAATATAAAAACACTTAGAACTAAACAATGACACTGAAAACGCCTAAAAACAAGAAAATAAATAGAAAAGCACGTAAAACTAAATCCGCTCCACGGTCTTGCGGTCATGATGCTCCTGCATGATCCTGCAGCTCGCGTACTCGTAACGCGTCAAAAAATGTGTCCAATGGGCTTAGCGTCCATCCACATCAGCTCATTTGCCCCAATACTCGATCTGCGACGTCGCCTCCTATGGTACACTCTAAAAGGTGCACCATTGATGTCCGCATCAGTTGTCTAGCATTAGTCTGCATGTGGGTCAAGTCTCCTCCTATTTATGTAGATGTCATATGACAATTTGGCATTAGGAATGGATAATTGAATTTGGAGGTGTGATTTCCATCAAAGGAATTGAATCAAGCCATCGATATGTGCGAAAGCACATCAATCCATAGTGGGACACAACAAATCAATGGTCTACATGATTGAACCATGGGCCCTCCTTGTTAGAATTGAAAACCCAAGTTATACTTTGTGAAGCCTTGGGTGAAGGATTCTATAGTTCTCTTAATAGAATGAATGTTCATTGAAACTTGGTTATTGCGCACATCTATTTTGGATTGGCTTTAGGAATCTTGTTTTGCCAATCACTCGCATCTACAACCATATCTTCAGTTTAGTCAACGAGCCTTCATATCCCTCCTCACCACCAAGATCCAATACCTTCACGCCTTTCTAAGGTATTCCATAATGGTAACGGTGGCAGCAACAACCACCACCATTACCTTTACGATACGGGCTCTAACTGCCGTTACGGCCTCTTAGGGATGTTAAAAAACCCAATAAAACCGACTGAACCGGTCGGTTTTTCATTTTATTTCGGGTCGGTTCTGTTTTTTATGTTAAAAACCTAGAATGTCGATTCGGTTGTCGGTTTGTGAAAATTATAAACCGCTTTCAACTGAACGGAATCGACTATATATATATATATATGAATTATATTTATTATGTATATGTTACCCCTATTGTATGGCCCACCTTAATAATATCTTATATATCCACTCTGTCCATTCGTTTTCTCAACCCATTTTAGGATGTGTTCCCCAAAATTAATCAGATCCAAATCTCAGGTGGACCACACTACAAGAAAAAGTGTTGATTGTAACGCTCGCCATTGAAAATGTCCTAGGGCTCACTTGAAGAAGATCTGCAATGTGTATTTGCCATTCAACCTGTTGATAATGTCAAGCAGACTTGGATGAAGGGAAAAGTTAAATTTCACTTTTAGCTTGATCCAAAACTTTTATAGCATATAATTATAAAAAGTTTTAATGGTCATTCACTAATTTTTACATTGGCGTGGTCCACCAGAGATTTGGATCTTCTTAATTTTTTAAACGTTGTTATGAAACCGACAAAACCAAACCGTCCATAATTTATCTGGTTTGGTTCGGTAAGTGAGGCTTCATTGGTTCGGTTCGGTTCGGTTCGGCTGTTAAATATTCAAAACCAACTGAGTGGGTTCGGTTGGGTATCGTCCCTCAAAACCGAACCAACCGAACCGTGCATAGCCCCACGGCCTCTCTTTACACACGCGCGCGCACACACACACACACAGAGAGAGAGAGAGAGAGAGAGAGAGAGAGAGAGAGAGAGAGAGAGGAATGCTCACTTGCGCTCCAATTCTCACTAGAACTCGTGAGCACTTTTTCACAGCTCATCACACGTGATGTGAGCCCTGAATTTGAACCGTCCACGTGATGCAGCACCCCAAAAAACCCCTTGGGCCCAACTTTCAACTAGATTCAAAGCTCCGGTGGGCTGTGGCAAAGAGAGAGAGAGAGAGAGAGAGAGAGAGAGAGAGACGCAAATCAAGGGAGGAAACTGTTTCCTTTTTCCAGGGCCCAACTTTCAACTTGGTCTAGAACTTTGGGGGGCCATGGAAGGAGGAAATAGTTTCCTCCCTTGATTTGCCCCTCTCTCTCTCTCTCTCTCTCTCTCTCTCTCTGTGTGTGTGTGTGTGCTACGGCCAACAAAAGTTCTGGATTTGGTTGAAAGTTAGGCCTTGAGGGTTTCTTGAGGTGCTGCATCACGTGGACGACTTAGATTTTCGGCTCACATCACGTGTGATGAGCCCTGAAAAAGTGCTCATGAGTTCTCGTGAGAAGTAGTGCGCAGGTAGCATTCCTCTCTCTCTCTCTCTCTATATATATATATATATGTGTGTGTGTGTGTGTGTGTGTGTGTGTGTGTGTGTGTGCGCGCGCGTGTGCCATTACGATTTTTTTTTTTTTTTTTTGGGGGGGGGGGGGGGGATGGGCCTTTATGGATGCTGTAAAGGGCGTTACAGCATACCATGTGTATCAATGGTGCAGGATATGTGATGTCCTATTACTATATGTGATGTAGGATGCCCTAATTATGATGCATGCTCATGAACATATATAATTCAGCGGAAATAAACAACAAAAATAGTCTAAAATTCAGATCTACCATCACAAACTTAGAGAATCATAAAAGAGACATGCAACAGTGTGGGCCAACATCACAACCACGAAGTACGAAATTCAAGTATTGTATGAATTGGATCCGGCGAGGGATGGAACCTCCCGATCTTGCATGGTTATGATCCAACGTTCAATAAGGTTCACTAGTTCGGGGAATCAAGGGATTTCTCGGATTAGGGAATGAAAATCTGAGAGAAATAGGTTTAGGGATCAATTATCAGATTTTAGGGTTACGGATAATGGGAGAAAATAAGTTTAGAAGAAAGAGGGAAGAAAATGAATTACCTTAGAAGAAAGTTGGAAGAAGGAAGAAGAAGAAGAAGAAGATTGGGGAAGAAGATGAAGTTCCACAGAGAGAGAGAGAGAGGCAACCAAAGAGGCTTTTATTCAATAATAATCAACTAATCTCGTTTTTAGGGCTTAAGCCTCTTAAATAAGCACTAAGAAAGAAAGAAAAAGATTAAAATACTCCTAAACTTAAGTAAAAACAAAATTAAAAAAAAAAAGTTCTCGTGGTGGTCGGGCGCGACTTCGGGTGCCCAATTGGTCGCCCGAAGACGTCTAAAAATGTCCAGCAACTAAAACACATAAGCGGCTGAATTTTCGGGGGCCCGATCGGCTGAATTTCGGGCGCTCGGTCGGGCGCCCGAAGACAGTGAAAACTGTGCAGCAAGCCATTCCAGTTTTTCAGTCGGGTCTTCTTCATCCTACACACGTCTTCCCAATGTGGGGTCTTCTATGTACCAAACCACATGTGTAGGGTCTTTAATGTTCAATGATCGCCTAGCCACAAGGAAGATGCTTGTAGTGTGCGCTTTCTTTGCTCATAGACTTTGAAGGGCTAGATGTCCGCATCATTCTCCTCGGCTGAGAACAACTCAACTCCGACAAGCTAAAACTCTTGTGGCGCTCTAGTAAATCTGGGTCAACGCTCTGCAACTCCGCTTCTGTCAACCATGTAGATTCTGACGATGTTTTATCTTTCATTTGACAAGATATCTCTGGAAACCTCCATCTCTCGTGGAAACTATCTCTTCATCCACGATCCCTTCAATTTCTTCCTTTCGAATAATAGGTGGGGAAGGGGTGGAGTGGGTTGTGAAGCAAACTCAGAGTGTGGCCATGAAAGAGAAGAAAGATCAATGGTAGGATTAGGGGAAAGGACTATATCTTCCACATTAAACATTGGATTAATGCCCATTTTAGGTGGAAGGTCTATCCTATACACGTTGGACCCAATTCTTTGTAATAATTTGAATGGTCCAGCACTACGCGCTTGTAATCTCTTAGCGGTACCCTGTGAGAACCGCTCTGGCCTTATCCTCACCATTACATAGGCTCCTTCCTGAAACTCTTGCAATCTACGATGCGAGTTAGCTGAAAGCATATAACTATCATTGCTTCTATTAATCCGCTGTCTCATATATATATATATATATATATATATATATGCAATTAATGAATGTGTCATGCAAATGCATTGGCTGACTCTGAAGACCTTTGGGTGACAGACATGGGTGAAACTAAAGGATGCTCTGAAAAAGCAACAGACTGGAAATAAACAAACCTATGATCTAGAACTTGAAAAACTGAATCAAAAGGACACTTCTCATGAGTGACACATAATTTCTCATTATAAGTATTATACACAAGGATGATGTTCAGGTACCCCAACACTTGAGAACACACACTATTAATACCAAGTCTTGAGCAGATCTTGGCATCAGCCATTATGTCCAAAATGTCATCAAGATGCGGAATAGGGATTCTGGCCATCATATCCACCATGAAGTGAATACGTCACAAGGTGGCGTAACACTTGACTGAGGCTTTGCGGACGGCCAGTATATGCCCACATGTGCACTATATGCCATTGTTTTTTTAAAGTGAAAAGGGCAGGCTTGGCACACAAAACAAAACTCCAACTTAAACTTTCATTATTGAATTCTTCCCCGAGAAGTTTATTAAATTGACGCTGCATTTTTGTATTTTCTGCGGGGTTCTCTTTGTATGGAGGAAAGCTTGACAGAATTGATCCAGGGACGATCGATTGTGTGTTGAATGTCCCATTTGGGTGAAAATTTATCCCATAAATCATCTGGTGGGATATCACAAGTCATGTGGGTGTCTACCATCATATCCTCACTAGTCTCTTTTTCAATTTCATTTGTGTTCACCATGGTAAGAGAAGTAGACTGGGAGACTGCATCAATCAAATCACACATGACACCTGAAAGTGGCGCGATCTCAAACTCTTCGACCTTTTCATCACTAGCGCACACTTCGGCATCATAAAAAATTATGAGTGATGCCTCAATTTCTTCCATTTCCTCACTACTGATGTTAGGCACGTACTCTTCCACTTCATAAACAACTTGATTGGATTCTTTCAACTGGCCATTCACCAAGGTATTATCTCGCTTCCAAGGAAATATAATTGGTGTTAAACACTTAAATTGTTCATAAGCCGAGATTTCCTTAATGACGAGTTAGACCACTTTACAAGGAGGGGACCATATTGGTTCTGTGTTTGGACGGGAAGGTGGGGCAACTCTCTTCTGAGCCAAGGGCTTTTGACGATAAGAGATGGGAAGATATTTTTCTTTTTAATGCTCTTTCATCTCGTCCCATTGTAAGATCGGGGCTCCCAACTCTATCAATTCGTCACTCCAAATCTGTCCAAAACGACTTGGCTTGCCCTCCAATTTTTACTTGGCAAACCTCATTCGACCGTAATTCAACATATCATACCAACCAAAAAAATTGTCCAAGTCTTCAAGCTAATCAAAGAATGTTTGTGGTTCCATGTGACCATTAAAGTAGGCCAACTCATCGGAGTTTGGCTTTCCATTGGGTCTCGATAGCCACACGACAATACTTAATGGCCCTGAAGATCTCAAACGCCTGTACTCCATTCACTATGAGGAGACTCTACGGACTGGGTGACTCACAATATGAATGCGATGAATTTAAACTGCGATGAATTTAAACTACAATGATGCGACTCAAATGATGCGACTCAATTAATTCTAGATGATGCGACTCAAATCTGAAAATTTTCAAATTAGGAAAGTTTCTAAAATTGGAAACTTTCTAAATCTAGAAATTTCCTCAAAGAGACCTAAAAATCAAACCCTAATTTGGTAACTCGATCTAAATATAACCATGCAAACCTTAATCTCTGATACCAAATTTGATGCAGGATGCCCTAATTATGATGCATGCTCATGAACATATATAATCCGACAGAAATAAACAACAAAAATAGTCTAAAATTCAGATCTACCATCACAAACTAATCTACCATCACAAACTAAGAGAATCATAAAAGAGACATACAACATTGCGGGCCAACATCACAACCACGAAGTATGAAATTCAAGTATTGTATGAATTGGATCCGGCGAGGATGGAACCTCCCGATTTTGCATGGTTATGATCCAACACGTGCACGTGCGACTGGCCTATACGGTCATACGGATTGGCCGTATGGTCTGTACGGCTGGTGGTGCTAGCCACACATGCGGGATGGGCCTTGGGAGTGGTGTGGTGTTGGTTTTGAATAGGTAAAGGAGAAGAAAGAAGAAGATGAAAGAAGGGAAAAAGAAAAAGGAGGGTTTTAGAAGAGAAAAAAAAAGAAATTAAGAGGGATGGCTCTTTTCTTCGGTGTGCACCTTGAAGATCAAAGAAGAGAGAAAAAAATCGAACTCCAAGCGGAATCATCGACGCTCCTTGGGGCAAATCCTGAAACCCTAGCACTCTCACATAGAAGAGGAGATATTTTCATAAAACTTACGCATGGGGAAAACCAGCCCCCTCCCCACCATCTTTGTATTTATATTGTCTTCTCAAAAAAATTACAAAAATGCCATCTATGTGTCCAACTTTAAAATAATAAAACCCTAATACAATAAATGAAATCTGAACCGTCTAATAATCAATAAATAATGTATAAAACAAATGAAAATTGAAAAAAAAGGGAACGGGCCACCCGGGGTGGGCCCGGATCGATCCAACGACTAGATGGCTTGATTGGAAGAAATTAATGGTCCGATTGTCATCCAGTCAAGGATCTACGGTCGAAAATGCCTCTGATCGTCAACCCGCACACACACATCGCTAATGGGCCTCCAGATAAAGGTGCACTTGTGTGGGGTCTCGTGATCTGTCAGAAAATGGGACCGGTGGGCCCAGCGTCTACACACATTAGGTCCTTTGCTCCAACACTCTGTCGATGACTTATCCTCCTCTGGTACACTCTAAATGGGGTACCACTGATGTCCTCATCACTCAATCAGTACCCCATCATTTTCTCCTATTGATACTGCAGGGCGGCTTCAAAATACCTCATTCTTGTATTTTTCCTTCCCAATCTTCGACACATCCATTTCAATGTCATCATCTCTATAACACTCATCCTATTTTCATGTTGCATCTTGATTGCCCAACATTCCGTCCTCCATATAGGCATGGCTATTCAATTAGGTTTTCTTTTTCCTAGGTAAAATTTTCCTTTTAAGTTTCATTAGTATGCTGTGCATGCACCGTAGAGGAATATCTCTACTTCATTCACTCAACTTGAAATCTATCAGGAGCATCCCCATTGATCTTTCCATCCCTTTGAATAACAAGAAGCTAATAAGAGATATCTGCACTCTTGAAAAATCTCCTGGAAAATTTGATGCCTTGGGTGCAAGTGGTAAGGAATAGGAACCAAAAGGATAGTATCAATCAAATCAGGAACTTTGGAATTTCTTCCTAAAATCTACATCAAGCATCCAAAACACGTTTAAAAAAAAAAAAAAAAAAATCCCAACTTCAGCCTCAAAAGAGGCACCCCACCACAAATGCCCGCCTATTGGGTTCTAGAAAAGAAAAGCAAGAATAAAAGGAAAACCTTGCATCTTCCAAGGTTTGCTAGCTGGATACCCAACACAATACCACCCAGTAAGTGTGGGGAACATCTGAATGGTGTACAAGGCAGCCCCCACCATGAAGATGATAGTAAGCAAACTCCGGTGGGCTGGGCCCATTTGATGAGGTCCCATTCAAATCTTAATTAAATATCTTTAATTTGCAATTGAATCAGCCTTTAATTATTCCTTTTAAAGGGTCAGTTACTTTTATGTAATTATGGTGGTTTTATTGGAGTTTTATTGTAAGGATTATATAATGGGTTGTAATGCAAGCCATAGAGGGCATGGAAATAACAATTCTCCTTTATTCTTACTCTCTCTTTCCTCCTCCTATTCTCTTCACCTTCATTCTATCCTAATCTTCCTTTCTTACCCCTCAAATCCCATCTCTTCCATTACTCAAATCCACTTCCTCCACGCATCCGATTAAGGAACACATCATTTGGTATCAGAGCATACCAATCCATTATGACGAGAATACAAGAATTCATGAACCATCTTGAATTACAAGTGGCGGCCATGGTAGAACAAATCGAAAAACTATCTGAACAGACCTCTCAAAACATGGCTGATATTAAGGAACAACGAGCTACTTTCGTTGCGTTTCAAGAAAGGAGCGACTGTGATTTTGCGGAGCTGAAGGACACCTTGCAGACGCTTTTGAAGATTAAAACCAGCAAGACAACTGAGTCACCCCAAACGCACGCTCCATCCCCATTGCTACCCACACCTCCAATGGCCTATAATCCCATGATAGTTGGCTCTTCTTCCATGCTGTAGGCTAAATATACACGGGTGAATTTCTGATGACATTAAACCCTTCAAGGTGTATCAGCGAAGAAATCGTGTGTCTCAGGCATCCTTGTGGCTAGACGATGGTTCGTGAGATGGTGAAGAGCATTGAAGACCTTACACATGTGGTTTAGCACGTAGAAGACCCTACAATGGGAAGACACGTGTGTAGGTAGAACCTAAGAAGAGCATGGATCATGAGTAGAAGATGAGCAAAAAAGAAGACCCGACTGATTGTCGTCGGGCGCCCAAAATTCGCCCGATTTGAGGATGTACTCTCTAGACAGTTTTCACTGTCTTCCGGCACCCGACCGTTGGTCATTGGGCGCCCGACCACTAGTCATCGGGCGCCTGAAATTCATTTGATTTATTAGTTTTGTTGCTGGATTGTTTGGGCTACCATCGGGTGCCCAACGACCGCGTAAGTTTTTTTTTTTTTTTGTTTTAAGTTCGTTTTGTTAAGTATTAGGAGTAGTTTGGTCTTTTAACTTCTTACTTAATTATTATTTAAGGGGTTAAGCTCTAAAACGATTTTAGTTGATTGATTATTGAATAAACAGAACCTTTGGTTGCCTCCTCTCTTCTCTTCGTGGAGTCCTCTCTTCTTCCCTAACTCTCTTCTCTCTTCTTCCTTCTTCTTTCCTTCAAGTTTCTTCTTCTAAGGTAATTCTTTTCTTCCCTCTTTCTTCTAAACCTATTTTCTCACATTCTTTACAACCTAAAATTTGAGATTTGATCCCAAAATCCGTTTTCTCAGATTTTCAATTTCCTAATCCGAGAAATCCTTTGATCTCCCGGACTAGTGAATCTCATTGCACGATTGGATCATAACCATGCAAGATCGGGAGGTTTCATTCCTTGACGGATCCAATCCACGTGATATTTGAGATCCATACTACATGATTGTGATGATGGCCCACATTATTGCATGTTTCCTTTTTTTATTTTCTCTAGTATGATGATGAATGTTGAATGCTTTACTATTATTGCTTATGTTACTCCGCTGGATTATTCATGATCGTATGCATGCATTATAGATAGGCCGTCCTGCATCAAATTTTGGTATCAGAGCTTAGAGTTTTGCATGCTTATCTTAGATCGAGTTATCAAACTAGGGTTTCATTTTAGGTATGTTTTAGGGAATTTTCAAATTTAGGAACTTTCCAATTTTAGAAACTTTCTAAATTTGGAAGATTTTCAGATTTGATTCGTTTCATCTAGGATTAGTAAGTGTCAGTCCATTATGGGTCTAGATACATCGCATTCATTTTGTGAGTCCTATAACCCGTAGAGGCAAGTTGGGTAGAATTTTGGTCAAGTCTTTGTTTGCATGCCCACGAGAGCCGGAAGATGTTTCGGACTTCAACCGATCATGAACAACGAGCAGTTATCTGAGCAACTCGCTCAATTGATGCAAAAGATAACCACTATGGAAGCGAATCACAAAAATGAGTTCACCCGTTTAGGCAACCAAGTCACCACTACCATGAATAGATTAGAGCGATTAGAGACATCCCAGAAGGAAAACCCCACTATTGGAGAAGATGCACAATCTCAAGTGGGAGGAGTTGTTGAAGAACGTACTCCCACACGTGGAGGTAATGGTGGTCGAGGTCGTGGGGCAGGTTGTGGTGTTGTGCGGGAGGCGCAACCTACATATGATTATCAAGACTGCTACGATCCTGACGAGCGTGCGATGAAGAACGTGAAGGTGGAAGCCCCAAGTTTTGATGGGCGCCTGGATCCCAAGGCATTCTTTGATTGGTTAGCTGACATGGATCACTACTTTGAGTGGTATGACATGTCAGAAAACCGTCAAGTGCGGTTTGCTAAGATGAAACTTGTGGGCCAGGCCCAATTGTTTTGAACAAACACCGCATGTAGAATTGATAGAGCTGGAAGAGCCCTCATCGCACATTGGGATGAGATGGAGTTGTTGAAGGAGAAATATCTTCCTCTCTCTTAACCAGTGGCAGTCATTACGCCAAGGGTCAATGTTTGTCGCTGACTACATCGCTAAGTTTGAGGAATTTATGATGCGATGTGATATCCAAGAGGACCCTTTGGTGACGCTTTCGCGTTTCAAGATGGGTCTTCGATCAGATTTTCAGCGCAAACTTTTGACTCGACCCATAACAAACTTGGATGAAGCATACCAAGTTGTGTAGGAGTTGGAACATTATTTGAGAGCTCCTGTTCTTCGACGCTTCGAGTCCCGAGACTCTAATGCTAGATCTGGTTCCCAGTGAATTAAGTCTTAACATTGATAGTCAACCCAGGGCACATGCGATTGTTTCACCTAGGCTTAGGGATGATAAGGGCAAATGTGTCCTTGGTGCTGGTCCTAGTGGAGGGAGTCAAGTGCGATGTTATGAATGTGGGAATATCAGTCATATCTCAAATTAATGTCCCACGAAGAACTGTGGAAAAGCCTTAGTTATAGGTGAGTCCCACGAGGGTGCAAATGACCGGGATGATTGTGAAGTGGAAGAATATGATTGTTCGCTCGCCTCAAGTGTAAGGCTGCGATGTAGTAATAAATCTCGGTAAGACCGAGGTCGATCCACAGGGAAAGAGTAACAGCTTCCTAATTACTCCAGCAACTCAGTTTAATAGAGTAAATTCAAATTCAATGGGATGTTTAATTAAAACAGTAACTTAATGAAAAATCAGAGATATAATATACTAAGGCTTTCAAGGATCCACTTGTAGCAATCCTATGTCAATTCAGTCAATCCAAGTAGAGAACACAACTAGATTTGAAGTCCTATCTCTCATCTAGTTGGAAAGTAAAGCATTCACACACATTCATCCAATTCAAGTTGAACTTCCAAGTTCAAGTCCATTCCATCAATGCAGAATTCAAATTCATAGCCTGCGGAGTAACAGCCATGCCTATGGACTATGGCCTGCTCAAGGATTACTATAATTTGAATCTAAATAAGCAACCTGTGATAATCTCAGAGAATTAAAAGGAATTCATGTCCGGAGCACATAAACTCAGATAAGACATCTCAAACTACCACCTATTGGACTGAAACATAAGAAAAATCAACTTTGAATTGAAAAATACTTAAATCAAATTGAAATTAACATAGAACTGGCTACAAGCTTCACCTCTCAGCCTTAGCTGAGAGGTTTTAGCCGAGCATAGTCATGCTACAACTAAAAACTCAAAAATAAAGCATAAAACTAGAAAAACCCGAAGATAGATGTTGCAGACGCTCCACAGTCGCCTTCAGCCTCCAAACTCACGTTCCTTCTCTTCTCTGATACCTTAGGGAGAGCCCCTAGGTACCCTTTTATAGCAACAAGCCCCCCCCCCCCTTGCGTCGGATTCTGCGAAAGCCTTCGCATTGCGCAGTGAAATTCGGAGTCCCAATTTAGAAAGGAGTCTTCTTACGCAGGGCCGACCGGTCGTGACCGGTCGGACTAGTTTTTCAAACCATCCAGGGAGTCCAGCGTGCCTACCCGACCGGTCATGACCGGTCGGGCATTGTTTCTGCTTTGGCCAGTGTACACAGCCGACCGGTCATGACCGGTCGGGCATTGTTGTCCAACTTCCAGCATTCATCCAGTGCACATGGCCGACCGGTCATGACCGGTCGGCCCCAATGCAATGTGGCCAGCCTTCATTCAGTGTTCATGGCCGACCGGTCATGACCGGTCGGCCTCTCTTCTACTTGATTCCTTTGATGTGGCTGACCGGTCGGACGACCGGTCAGCCTTGTATTTCTTCATCTTCTTTTCTCTCTCTTTCTTCTTCTTTCCTTGATCCATCTTAGGACTTCCTCCAATGTCTTCAAATATCCCTTGTTACACTCCAATTGGACGAAGTCCGCTCTCATCCCTAAAATCACAAAAACACGTGTTAGTTGGGCCTTTAACCCATGAAAATCATGCAAACTAAGTAGTGTAATGGGCAATGCAATGTATAAATTGGAGGTTCAACACACCCCCCAACCAGCTTTTTGCTAGTCCCGAGCAAAACATGCGTGAAACAGTTTCAAACCTCCAAATCCAACTCTCTTCCAGAAATCATGTTTCTATCCATTCCAAGATGTATAAGCGTAAAATTTGGAAAAATTAGGTGTTAGAAGCTGAACCTTGGACTCTCAAAACATAAGAAGTGTTTACATGAAATCCCCGCTGGCTGATTGATAAATAGAAAAATTCGAACAAATTCAACCTAGTATGCATACTGAAAGTTCATCTCATGAGTTCTTGGAACCATCTTCTTCATAGATTAAGTAGACCAGGGATTCCAAGGTGCACAGAGCAACAGCAAGCTTATGACAGGAATTTGCCTTACCGTCCTTTCGACGGCTTTCACACTACGGCCCATTTCCGGCTTTGGTTACGGTTCGACCATCCCCCGGTTGGTAATAGGTAGCCCTTTTCGGAATTTTTCACCATTTTTCTTTCCTTCCCGATTTCATCCTTTCTTTCCTTTTTCTTTTAACTTAGATAGGATTTGTAGAAATCCATATCTTTCATTATTTTCCCATGGACAAGGATGGACAAAATACCCCGGCTTGGCTGCTCAACACCTATAAACCAAAGTCTAGCTAATCCACAAATCACATAAACCTGTCACTCATGAAAATCGTGTAATGTGAACTTGGTGTAAAGGTGTTCAAATTTTCTATCAATCACAACAATAGGGGAATTAACATATAAAGCCATTATGTTGGAAGAAATTCAAGACTACAACATCACACACTTCGTTTCTCCTCCTCTTCTACTCATAGCCTCTTAAATGTATAGAAACAAAATTTTCTAAAAGAGTTTTGAGATGTTAGAAAATTCGAAAAATTTTTGTGCATATGAAGCTCGAAATGTTGCAATATGCTAGATGAGGGATCTCATCTCACCCCCCAACCAAATCTTGCATTGTCCTCAATGTAAAAAGATAGTTAGTTAGCATGAACATGAGAACAATGGTAAAATATGAGAGAGTGAGAATCAATAGTACCTGAGAGAGCGATCATGGAGGTCTGCAATTCCAACAACTAAATCCTACTAAAACAGTAAAACAAAACTAAACCTACCTATGCTATACCTCCATCAGACTAGGAGATCAATCATCCTGATAGACAGGATCATTCAGGGAGATGGACATGTCCTCTGAATCAAATTTCTCAACAAATGGTTTAAGGCGTTGTCCATTAACTTTGAAACAGTCACCATTCGCTGCATTCTCAATCTCAACAGCCCCATGAGGAAAAACTTTTTTAACAATATATGGGCCGGTCCATCGAGATCGTAATTTTCCCGGAAAAAGATGAAGTCGGGCATTATACAAGAGCACTTTCTGTCCTTCATGGAAAGATTTCCTTAAAATGTGCTTGTCATGAAAGGCCTTCATCTTGCTCTTGTAAATTCTCGAATTCTCATATGCATCGTTCCGGATCTCATCAAGCTCATTTAATTGAAGTTTGCGAAGCGAGCTAGCTTTGTCTATGTCAAAATTTAGGGCCGAATTGCCCAATAGGCTTTGTGTTCTATCTCCACAGGCAAGTGGCAAGCTTTCCCATAGACAAGTCTATAAGGGGACATTCCAATGGGTGTCTTGTAGGCAGTACGGTGAGCCCAAAGTGCATCATCTAATCGTAGGGACCAATCCTTGCGATCCGGTCTCACCGTCTTTTCTAAAATCTGCTTGATTTCCCTATTGGAGATTTCAGCTTGTCCACATGTTTGTGGGTGGTATGGGGTACTCACTTTGTGCCTAATACCATATTTCTTCATCAAAGTTTCAAAAGGTCTATTGCAAAAGTGAGAACCACCATCACTAATAATGGCTCGAGGTGTCCCAAATCTAGAAAGTATATTTTCTTTGAGAAACTTGAGAACCGTACGATGATCGTTGGTTCTACATGGGATAGCCTCTATCCATTTAGACACATAGTCTACGGCAAGCAGAATATAGACATGTCCAAAAGATGAGGGGAATGGTCCCATGAAATCGATGCCCCAACAGTCAAAGACTTCAAGATGTTGAATTGGGGTGAGGGGCATCATATTTCGACGGGATAATCCTCCTAACTTCTGGCAGCGCTCGCAAGCTTTGCAAAATTCGTGGGTGTCCTTAAATAACGTGGGCCAATAAAAACCACACTGCAGAATTTTTGCAGTTGTTTTCTTGGCTGAAAAATGACCCCCACATGCTTGATCATGACAAAAGGAGATGACTGAATTATATTCATCATCGGGGACGCATCTCCTTATAATTTGGTCTGGGCAATATTTAAACAATAGAGGTTCATCCCAGAAAAATCTGCGCACTTCCCTTAGAAATTTACGTTTGTCTTGCGCAGTCCAATTAGTCGGCATCGCACCTGTAGAAAGATAATTGGCTATATCAGCGTACCATGGTGGATGCATAGCAACAAAGAGTTGCTCGTCAGGGAATGAGTCCTCAATAGGTGACTCATCAATGGAATTTGGTAGGACTAGGCGAGATAGATGATCCGCCACCACATTTTCTACCCCCTTCTTATCTTTGATCTCTAGGTCGAATTCTTGAAGGAGTAGGATCCATCTTAGCAAACGGGGCTTAGTATCCTTCTTAGAAAGAAGGTATTTCAGCGCCGCATGATCCGTATAAATAATAACTTTGGATCCTATTAAGTATGGCCTGAATTTGTCCAAGGCAAAGATGACAGCTAGGAGCTCTTTCTCCGTAGTTGAATAATTAACTTGGGCAGGATTCAAGGTCCTACTTGCGTAGTAGATGACATGGGGCTTTTTATCTTTCTTTTGGCCTAACACCGCCCCAATAGCAAAATCACTCGCATCGCACATCAACTCAAAAGGCATGGACCAATCTGGTGGTTGCATGATAGGAGCGGTTGTCAACATGTCTTTTAGCTATGAAAAAGCTAATTGACATTCGGCACTCCACTCAAATTGGTTCTCCTTTTGTAGAAGGTTGCATAAAGGCCTTGAGATGTGACTAAAGTCCTTTATAAACCGTCGATAGAAGCCGGCGTGTCCAAGGAAGGACCGCACATCACGTATGCTTTTGGGTGGTGGTAGATTGGAAATTATGTCAATTTTCGCCCGGTCTACCTCTATTCCATTGGACGAGATGATGTGTCCAAGGACTATTCCTCTTTGTACCATGAAATGGCATTTTTCCCAGTTTAATACAAGTTGTTTTTCCTCACACCTCCTCAAGACCAACTTCAAGTGCTCGAGACACTCATCAAAAGTACAACCAAAAATAGAAAAGTCATCCATGAACACCTCAAGAAACTCACCCACCATGTCCGAGAAAATACTCAACATGCATCGTTGGAATGTGGCGGGTGCATTGCATAACCCGAATGGCATCCTTCGGTAAGCGAAGGGTACCAAACGGGCATGTAAATGTGGTTTTCTCTTGGTCTTCCGGAGCTATCTCAATTTGGTTGTATCCGGAATAGCCATCTAGGAAGCAATAATAGGGATGGCCTGCCAACCTCTCCAAGATTTGATCCATAAATGGGAGAGGGAAGTGGTCTTTCCTAGTAACCGTGTTGAGCTTCCTATAATCAATGCACATACGCCAACCGGTAGTCACCCTAGTCGGTATAAGCTCGTTGTTGGTGTTTTCGATGATGGTAATACCGGATTTCTTGGGGACAACTTGGGTGGGGCTCACCCATTGGCTATCTGAGATGGGGTAGATGATACCCACATCCAATAGCTTTAACACCTCGGCTTTGACAACCTCCATCATGTTTGGATTTAGCCTTCTTTGAGGTTGTCTAGATGTTTTTGCATTTGCCTCAAGGTGTATACGGTGAGTGCAAACCGAAGGATCTATCCCTTTGAGATCCGCTATTGTCCAACCTATGGCTTCCCGATGTTCTTTGAGTAGCTCAATCAACTTGAGCTCTTGGTCTTTCTCTAGGTGGGAGGCAATGACAACTGGGAACGTTTCCTCTTGACCCAAATATACGTATTTAAGCTCTGATGGCAGCGGTTTGAGGTCAAGCTTTGGTGGTTTGATGTTAGATGGTAGAGGCCTTGATATGGGTGGTGGCAATTTTTCAAAATGGTGCCTCCACCGGCTAGTATCAACTACCGGTCTTTCTGTATTTAATGCCTGCACAATCTCACTACTGATGGGATCTTCGGAATCCATGATATGTGCTAAGCATGTCTCCAAGCTTTCTAGTGGTTCAAGTTGGAGGAGTTCTTCTTCTTCAAAAGTTTCGAGCATGTTCACATCGAAGAACTCATCATCATCGACATCCCTATGTCTTTTGCCCAAATGAAACACATTTACCTCTAGTGTCATGTTTCCAAAAGATATTTGCATCACCCCATTCCGGCAATTGATGATTGCGTTTGATGTGGCAAGGAATGGGCGGCCTAATATCACCGGTATTTGGGTGCTAGCATCCAAAACCGGTTGTGTGTCCAAGACTATAAAATCTACCGGGTAGTAGAATTTGTCAACTTGGACTAGAACATCCTCAACTATCCCCCTTGGTACACGGATAGATCTATCAGCGAGTTGCAATGTGGTTTTGGTGGGTTTTAATTCACCAAGGCCCAATTGCTCATATACCGAGTATGGGATCAAGTTTACACTCGCCCCCAAGTCTAACAAGGCACGTTTAATCCGGTAGTCTCCAATGATACATGAGACTGTGGGACTACCGGGATCTTTGAATTTTGGGGGAGTCTTTTGAGTGAGGATGGCACTAACTTGCTCAGTTAAGAAGGCCTTTTGCTGCACATTATATTTGCGTTTTGTTGTGCATAGGTCTTTTAGAAACTTGGCATAAGAGGGAATTTGTTTGATGGCATCAAGCAAAGGGATATTGATCTTGACTTGTCTGAAAATCTCTAGAATATCTTGAGAATTTGGGAGAGATTTTGGGGCAACCAATCTCGATGGGAATGGTGCTATGGGCTGGTAAATGCGTTCCGGTTGTTGTGGGGCTAAGTTAGATCCATTTTCACCCTCAGAATTTACCGGATCATTAGGCTCATCGGCCTTTACCGGAATAGTTTTGTCAATTTGTTTACCACTTCTAAGGGTGGTAATGGATTTAGCTTACTCCATGTTTTGGTTGGACGGATTAGGGATGCTTACTTCATGTACTTGCTTTGGATTGGGCTGAGGTTGGGCCGGAAAGGTCCCTTCCCTAGCATTCAAGCGTCCCTTAATCTCATCAACCGAGACTTTCAGCTCTTGAAACAATTGCTGATTCGATTCATTTATTTGCGCTTGCCCTTGCATAAACGCTCTCAAGGTATCCTCCAATGAGAATTGAGGTGGGGCCATATTTTGCATGGGTGGCCCTCTTTGGGAGTTGGTAGGATTGCCCGTAGGAGCATTCTTCCAACTGAAATTCGGGTGGTTCTTCCAACTCTCATTGTATGTATTACCTACCGGTCCATTGAAGGGCCGTTGATAACCATATGTGGCATTGGCTGTCTCTTGCAGCACTTCCTTAAATGCAGGAATTGTGGGACAATCTTGCGTAGCGTGTAAGTCGGTGAGACAAATCCCACATGTGGTTTCAACAGCTTCCTTGGACTTGGAAACTCCATTTTTGCTAAGTTCCATGGCCTCAACCTTCCTTGTGAGGTTGGCTATCCTTGCATTTACGTCGTCTTCCTCTTTAAGGACATATATCCCTCCTTTCTCTTGAGTAGGCTTAGGGGTTCTTGGATTTATCCGAGGTATCCCAAGATTGGGCGTTTTCAGCCAACATGTCCAAGTAACTCCAAGCATCATCTGGATTTTTACTCATAAACTCGCCATTGCACATCATTTCCACAAATTGGCGCATATTAGAACTTAATCCATCATTGAAAAAATTTATAATTCGCCAACTCTCATAGCCATGATGTGGGCAAGCAAGCAGGAGTTCCTTAAATCTTTCCCAACATTGAAAGAATGATTCACCCTCTTTAGCTGAGAAATTCATTATGGCCCTTCGAAGAGTGTTTGTTTTATGAGCTGGGAAGAACTTTTTCAAGAATTCCCGGTTCATCTCAACCCATGACCCAATCGAATATGGTCTAAGAGAGTGAAGCCAATCTTTGGCTCTTTCTTTCAAGGTGAAGGGAAAAAGTTTAAGTCTGATTGTATCCCCAGAAACATTGGGATAATGCAAGGTGGCCAACACTTCTTCGAATTCTTGCAAGTGTAAGTATGGGCGGTCAGAGTCTAGCCCATGGAATTTAGGTAAAAGTTGGATTACTCCCAGGTTTTATGTCAAGGGTCCCACCGTTAGCTGGTAGAACTATGCAAGAAGGTGTAATTGTACGAGCAGGTTGTAGGTAATCCCGTAGTGATCTCATTGGAGGAACATTATGTACCTCATTCTCTCCTACTCCTTCCTGATTTGCGTTTGTGGTTGGAGTAGGGGGGGGGGGGGGGAGGATTCCTTAAGGGTGTTTGATCCATACTCCCCAAACTTTCACAATGCTCTTGATAATTCCGGACTCGTCTATGGACTGACAAAGGTCCAACTAAACCACCTTCAGATTGGAGACGATTTGAATGGTTACGTTCCCAACGGGACATAAACCACTCAACCAGAAACGGAAACTAATCCTATTCTAGAAAACTAAAATCTGAAACTGAAAGAAAATTCTGCAGAAGCTAAGTTAGAAAGGTATCACCTGATGCGCTTGAACTAGAGAAAAATTCCTATAAAAACAGAAAAACTTGTTAGTTCTAAGAAAATCAGAAAAACTATCCACTGCTACTTCTACAGCCACTGAAATTATTTGCAAATCGTTATCTATCTCCCCGGCAACGGCGCCAAAAACTTGTTCGCTCGCCTCAAGTGTAAGGCTGCGATGTAGTAATAAATCTCGGTAAGACCGAGGTCGATCCACAGGGAAAGAGTAACAGCTTCCTAATTACTCCAGCAACTCAGTTTAATAGAGTAAATTCAAATTCAATGGGATGTTTAATTAAAACAGTAACTTAATGAAAAATCAGAGATATAATATACTAAGGCTTTCAAGGATCCACTTGTAGCAATCCTATGTCAATTCAGTCAATCCAAGTAGAGAACACAACTAGATTTGAAGTCCTATCTCTCATCTAGTTGGAAAGTAAAGCATTCACACACATTCATCCAATTCAAGTTGAACTTCCAAGTTCAAGTCCATTCCATCAATGCAGAATTCAAATTCATAGCCTGCGGAGTAACAGCCATGCCTATGGACTATGGCCTGCTCAAGGATTACTATAATTTGAATCTAAATAAGCAACCTGTGATAATCTCAGAGAATTAAAAGAATTCATGTCCGGAGCACATAAACTCAGATAAGACATCTCAAACTACCACCTATTGGACTGAAACATAAGAAAAATCAACTTTGAATTGAAAAATACTTAAATCAAACTGAAATTAACATAGAACTGGCTACAAGCTTCACCTCTCAGCCTTAGCTGAGAGGTTTTAGCCGAGCATAGTCATGCTACAACTAAAAACTTAAAAATAAAGCATAAAACTAGAAAAACCCGAAGATAGATGTTGCAGACGCTCCACAGTCGCCTTCAGCCTCCAAACTCACGTTCCTTCTCTTCTCTGATACCTTAGGGAGAGCCCCTAGGTACCCTTTTATAGCAACAAGCCCCCCCCCCCCTTGCGTCGGATTCTGCGAAAGCCTTCGCATTGCGCAGTGAAATTCGGAGTCCCAATTTAGAAAGGAGTCTTCTTACGCAGGGCCGACCGGTCGTGACCGGTCGGACTAGTTTTTCAAACCATCCAGGGAGTCCAGCGTGCCTACCCGACCGGTCATGACCGGTCGGGCATTGTTTCTGCTTTGGCCAGTGTACACAGCCGACCGGTCATGACCGGTCGGGCATTGTTGTCCAACTTCCAGCATTCATCCAGTGCACATGGCCGACCGGTCATGACCGGTCGGCCCCAATGCAATGTGGCCAGCATTCATCCAGTGCACATGGCCGACCGGTCATGACCGGTCGGCCTCTCTTCTACTTGATTCCTTTGATGTGGCTGACCGGTCGGACGACCGGTCAGCCTTGTATTTCTTCATCTTCTTTTCTCTCTCTTTCTTCTTCTTTCCTTGATCCATCTTAGGACTTCCTCCAATGTCTTCAAATATCCCTTGTTACACTCCAATTGGACGAAGTCCGCTCTCATCCCTAAAATCACAAAAACACGTGTTAGTTGGGCCTTTAACCCATGAAAATCATGCAAACTAAGTAGTGTAATGGGCAATGCAATGTATAAATTGGAGGTTCAACAATGATCCTGCAGGGGTAATTAGTGACGAAGATGAAGTGGCTAATGAAGTGACGCTTGCAGTTGTCAGGTGTGTGCTGGCTCAATTTAGGAGTTGTGTTGACTGGCGTCGAAACACTATCTTCTATACTATCGCCAAGTTTGGAGGAAAGAACTGCAAGGTGATAGTGGACGGTGGAAGTTGTCAAAATGTGATTTCCGCTAACACCTTGGACCGTCTGAAGTTGAAGTCCACCCCTCATCCTGACCCGTACAAAGTCTCTTAGGTTGACAAGACCTCTCTTCCTGTCACCCATCAGTGCTTAGTTCTCATCGAGTTCGGGTCATACAGAGTCTTTGTGGTGTGATGTTATACCTATGGATGTGGGTCATATTATCCTAGGTAGGCTGTGGCTATTCGATAATGATGTTATGAGTTTTGGCCGTTCGAATGCGTGTACCTTCATGCATAATGGCAAAAAGATCAAACTTATTCCATTGCCACCAGAGAGCACTCCAGAGAAAAAGAAGGATGAGAAGGCGAGCGAGTCCAAAGAAGTGAGGGCATCCAAACCCAAGTCTCTTCACATAATCAATGCGTGAGAGTTTGAGAAAGAGACTGTGGAAGATGCGACGGTGTATGCCCTTGTGGCAAGAGAAATTACACCAGAGGTTCCATTAGAGTTACCCCATGAGGTAACATCGGTCTTAGAAGAGTACAAAGATTTATTCCCTGATGATTTACCGAATGAGTTGCTACCTATGTGGGACATTCAGCATGCCATTGATCTCGTCCGGAGGTGAACTTTACTGAACCTCCCTCACTACAGGATGACTCATGCAGAGTTGAAGAGGCATGTTGATGAGCTCCTACAAAAGGGTTTCATCCAGGAGAGTATGAGTCCGTGTGCTGTGCCTGTATTTTTGACGCCAAAGAAAGACGACACATGGCGCATGTGCGTAGACAACTGTGCCACAAAACAAAATTACAATCAAGTATAGGTTCCCGACACCTAGGCTTAATGACATGCTTGACATGATGGTAAGGTCCACGATTTTCTCCAAAATTGATCTCAAGAGTGGATATCACCAAATCTGCATACACCTAGGGGATGAATGAAAGACGACCTTCAAAACGAAGGATGGGCTGTACGAGTGGATGGTCATGCCCTTCGGCTTGACTAATATACCCTGGTACATTTATGCGGGTGATGACTAAGGTCTTGAGACCATTCATGGGTAAGTTCTTAGTGGTTTATTTTGATGATATTCTTATTTATAGTACCACTAAGGAATCACACCTTGAACATTTGAAGCAGGTTTGTAGCGTCCTTTAGGGCTAAAAAGTTGTATGCTAATCTTAAGAAGTGTGCTTTCATGTCTAGTCAAGTCGTGTTCTTAGGATTTATAGTGTCATCTGAAGGTATGCGTGCAGACCCTGGAAAGGTCAAAGTGATAGTCAAATGCCCAGAACTGAAGAACATTCATGAGGTGCGAAGCTTTCACGGCTTAACAACTTTTTACCGTTGGTTCATTAGAGGATTTAACACGATTATGGTGCCCATCACTGAATGCATGAAAAATGGAGAGTTCGTGTGGTCGAAAGCCACAGCCAAGGCTCTTAGGGAGATTAAGGGAAAAGTGGTAGAAGCTTCTGTCATGCGTCTACCAGACTTTTCTAAAGTCTTTGAGGTGGCGTGTGATGCATCAAGTGTTGGTATAGGTGGAGTGTTGAGCCAGGAAAGACACCCAGTAGCCTATTTCAGTGAGAAACCGAATGAGGCGAAGCAGAAGTACTCCACTTATGACAAAAAAAATTATGTGGTAGTGCAGTCTCTTAGACATTGGCGTCACTATCTCCTATCGCAAGAATTCGTCTTGTTTTCAGACCATGAGGCTTTAAGATACTTACATTCTCAAAAGAAACTTAATCCAATGCATGCGAAATGGGTTGCGTTTCTTCAGGAATATTCATTTGTCCTGAAACATAAGGCCGGGGTCAAAAACAAACTAGTAGATGCCCTTAGTAGAAGAGTGGCATTGCTCAATTCCTTGAGTGTAGATGTAGTCGGGTTTGAGCAACTAAAGGATGATGACTTCATATGTTCCTGATTTTGGGAGTACCTATACATCACTCTCTAGTGACCAGTATAGCATGGGCGATTATGTTCTTAAAGATGGTTTCCTTTTTAAAGGAGATCGCCTTTGTATTCCTCATATGTCCCTTCGTGAATTCCTCGTTTGGAAGCTTCATTCAAGAGGGATAGCTGGCCACTTTGGTCGAGACAAGACCATTGCCCTCGTTGAGGATCGTTTTTATTAGCCAAGTCTCAAGCGAGACGTAGCCAAAATTTTAAGGGCAGTGTCGTACATGTCAACTAGCAAAGCAACGAAAGCAAAACATTGGGCTATATACGCTATTGCTAGTGCCACACGCTCCGTGGCAAGACATTAGTATGGATTTCATGCTGGGGCTTTCTAAGACGATAAAAAAGCACGATTCCATTTTGGTTGTAGGTGAATCGTTTTTCTTAGATGACGCATTTCCTTTCCATGTTCAAAAATGCCAGATGCGTCTAATATCACTAAAGTCTTCTTTGATGGTGTGGTGCATCTCCATGGTTTGCCTAAGACCATAGTGTCTGACTGTGATGTCAGATTTACCAGTTACTTTTGGAAGACACTGGCACATGATGGGTACTCGTTTACACTTTTTTACTGCATATCGCACTCAACAGATGGCCAAACTAAGGTGGTGAATAGAAGTCTTGGTAATCTATTACGATGTCTAGTGGGTGAGCATGTAAAGACTTGGGACTTAGTATTACCTATAGCCGAGTTTGCCTATAATAGTTCTGTTAATGGGTCTATAGGTATGACTCCTTTCGAAATTGTTAGTGGGTACCAGTGTTCGTAGTATCGGTATCGCGTTACGTTTCGCACCCTTGGGATACAGATACATATTGCGTATCGGTGGGAAATATTGGTTGTATCGCAGAATGTATCGCACTTTTTGGGAAACATGGGGAAACATTGGGAAATTGATTGAATTTTTCAACGAAACTTCAGGGCTTGTTAAAATGGACCTCAACACACACATTTAAATCATAATATGTAAAAAAAAAAAAGTCCACAAAATGGAGTTCCTTTGTAAAAGGATCCTAAGCTATGCGCTATCTGACTGAACTGATGTAACTGTTGTTTAAATTGATTCCATAAGATATACAAATGTAACAAGACATTAATGTAAACACAACCAATGCATTGACAAAGTAAAACAAGCAAGAGAGTTGAGAAATATACCTATGGATGATGCAACTGAATGAGTATCCTCCAAATGCAGTTTTGACTATCCTAGTTCAACGCAATGTAAGCTACCCTATATGGCCTAGATCTATATGAGGGCTCAATAAAATCTAGAAAACAGTTAACTGGACTTAACAAACTATGACCCCTACGCAGAGTTAGAACTCGGGTCGAGCTGCGCGGTCAGCTCGCCGGGGGTGCAGGGGGCGGCGCGCCCCTGCCTGGGGTTCGGGGCAGAGTGCCCGAAAGCCCAACGGTTTTTTTTTTTTTTTTTTTTTTTAGGGAGGAGAAACTAGAAGAAAATCGAACAAAAAATCATTTTTTGTACAAAATGGGGGACTCTTGCGCGTCTAACCGATATAGTAAAATAGAAGAAAAAAGAGAAAAATAGGCCTCCCCAAGTTTTTTTATACAAAAAACAAGAAAAACCAAGTTTAAAAACATTCCGGTATCTCTGATCGATACTTGGACAATATTGTCCAGGTATCGATGATATCTAGAGTCGTCTTAAGAAAAAAGGCACGATATTTTGACGATATATTGTGCGATATTTTCGATATCGCACGATATATCGTGCGATACCAAGGAATCAGGGAATTTTTGTGTTATTACTGGGCCGATATTTATCGGTGCCTACTGATATCGATAATATCGGCCGATATTATCGATACTGCAAACAATGGTGGGTACAATCCAAGAATGTCTATAGATCTATTACCCATGTCTGTCACCCAAAGGTCTTCAAAGTCAGCCGATGCATTCGCACGACACATTCATAAGTTGCATACATATATTAGACAACAGATAAATATGAGCAATGATAGTTATAAACATTCAGTTGACTTACATCGTAAGTTATAAGAATTTCAGGAAGAAGATTATGTAATGGTGAGGATAAGGCCAGAGCGGTTTTTCCGGGGTACCGTTAAGAAATTATAAGCTAACAGTGCTAGACCATTAAAGATATTGCGAAGAGTTGAGTCCAATGCTTAGAGTCCAATGCGTATAGGATAGACCTTCTATCTGAACTGGGCATTAATCCAACGTTTAATGTTGAAGATCTAGTCCTTTCACACAATCCTACCGTTGACACTTCTTCTCTTTCATGGCCATATTCTGAGTTTGCTTCTCAACCCATTCCATCCTTTCCCCCACAGATTGAATGTAAGGAAGAAATTGAAGGAATTGTGGATGAAGAGATAGTTTTCACAAGAGATGGAGGTTTCCAAAGATACTTTGCAATGTGGAAGAACAAGCCACTGTTCGACTCTACACAGTTAACAGGGGTGGAATTGAAAAGAATTGACCCAGACTCGCTAGAGAGCCACAGGAGTTTTATCTCGTCGGAGTCGAGTTTTTCTCACCCGAAGGGAGTTGATGAGGACATCAGACCCTTCAAGGTGTATTAGCGAAGAAAGCGAGCGTCTCAGGTATCCTTGTGGCTAGACGATGGTTCGTGAGATGGTGAAGAACATTGAAGACCTTACACATTTGGTTTAGCACGTAGAAGACCCCAAAATGGGAAGACACATGTGTAGGAAGAACCTAAGAAGAGCGTGGAACATGAGTAGAAGAGGAGCAAAAAAGAAAACCCGACTGATTTGTCGTTGGACGCCTGAAATTCGCCTGATTTGAAGATATACTCTTTGGACAATTTTCACTGTCTTCGGGCGCTCAACCGTTGGTCATCGGGCGCCTGAAATTCATCTGATTTATTAGTTTTGTTGCCGGACTGTTTGGGCTACCATCAGGCGCCTGACGACCGCGCAAGTTGTTTTTTTTTTTTTAAGTATGTTTTCTTAAGTGTTAGGGGTAGTTTGGTCTTTTAACTTCTTAGTTAATTGTTATTTAAGGGGTGAAGCCCTAAAACAATTTTAGTTGATTGATTATTGAATAAACAAAACCTTTGGTTGCCTCCTCTCCTCTTGGTGGATTCCTCTCTTCTTCCCTAGCTCTCCTCTCTTCTTCTTTCCTCCAAAGTTTTTTCTTCTAAGGTAATATTTTCTTCCCTCTTTCTTCTAAAACCTATTTTCTCACATTCTTTACAACCCAAAATCTGAAATTTGATCCCAAAACCCATTTTCTCATATTTTCAATTCCCTAATCTGAGAAATCCTTTGATTTCTCGGACTAGTGAATCCCATTGCATGATTGGATCATAACCATGCAAGATCGGGAGGTTTCATTCCTCACCGGATCCAATCCACGCGATATTTGAGATCCATTCTACATGATTGTGATGATGGCCCACATTATTGCATGTTTCCTTTTTTATTTTCTTAACTATGATCAATGTTTGCATTATCTCCGATATTATCGAAATATCCCCGATATTATCTCTATTTCTAGCTCAGCGACACCGATAACAACGGTAGCGATACCGATAACACTGATAGTATAAAAAATTCTTGATATCGATGATGTATCACTAAATATTGTCAATGTATCGATATCGTCAATATTTTCAATTGTGTAAATTCTAGGCGTCGTTTGTATTGTCAATACATTGATCCCGTCGATGTATCGCCAATATTTTTTTACTGTGTAAATTCCAAGTGTCACTTGTATCGTCAATGTATCTGCAATATTTCGATAATATCGCTAATGTATCGATATGCCAAAAAATCTATATATTTAAAAAATTCCCATTTCAGATTTTTTATGGGTGTATGGTTGTATGCAGCGTTCAATTTGTTGACGATAACATTGATAATATCACAATATTATCATTATCGCAACATGGCAATAACAAGATCACAATCTTTAGTTTCTTTTTCAGTTGTTGACGATTTGTTTGGAAATTTCATGTGTTGCCGATGTTCTGAAATATCAATGGATGTTTGGATGGAAGTTCAGATTTTGGACGGATGAGATGATTGGACTAACTTTTTACAGCAACACATGCTTTTAGGCCCCCATTAAATAGAAACCTATTATGTATGCATTCCTTATGCAATTTTTTTATTCATAAATATGCAACTATGTGCATTTTACCAACTCCCGAGGTTTCACTGAAAAAATCCACTGTTTTTCCCATTTCCCCCTCATTTCCGGTTATCAGCGATATTATCGGCGATATCGATATTGTTTCCGTATCCCCGGCTAGCGAAACTTGTAGCGATACCGAAACTTCGAACACTGACTATGATGATGAATGTTTTATTGTTATTGCTTATGTTATTCCGCTGGATTATTCATAATCATATGCATGCATTATAGTTAGGCCGTCCTACAATTTCCCTCGCTTCAATGATGAGGATCCCCTTAGACCTACAGGCTCACTTTTCTTTAACTATAACCAAACCCCTGCACATGAGAAAATTGGATTAGCGGCTTTCCACCTTGAAGGCAAAGCCATTCAATGGTATCAATGGATGGAAGAGATCATATCAACATGGACGTGGGATGAATTCAAGTATGCTATCTGTATTCGCTTTGGCACCACTGAATATATGCGACCGGGTGAGATGTTATCACGACTGCAACAACATGGAACAGTGCAAGAATATGAAGATGAGTTTGAAAGTCTCTCGAACCTCACTACAAAACTACCTGAATCCTTTATGATTGATTGCTTTGTTGGAGGGTTGCGCGACAATATTCGAGGCCAGGTTAAACTTTTTCAACCAACGTCCTTGATCAAAGCAATTGGATTGGCACGATCGGTGGAAGAGAAGATTGCGCTAGCCAACAAATCCAACCATACCTGCACGGAGCATTTTCTTCTAGGCTTTAATTATTCCTTTTAAAGGGTTAGTTACTTTTATGTAATTATGGTGGTTTTATTGTAATGATTATATAATGGGTCGTAATGCAAGCCATTGACGGCATGGAAATAACAATTTTCCTTTACTCTTATGTTCTCTCTTTCTTCTTCCTGTTCTCTTCACCTTCATTCTATCCTAATCTTTCTTTGTTACCCCTCAACTCTACTTCCTCCACACATCCAATTAAGGAACACATCACCATTTAATAAAATTGCCAACTCACAGATTCAACTCATGTGGCCTGCATGATGAGTGGACTAGCCTTGTTTTTGTATGTGGGTCATCTTCATAGTGGGGGCCTCCTCATGCCCTTGCCTGGTCCCCCCCCCCCCCCCCCCCCCCCCTTTTTTTTTCTTTATGTGATTAAAATTGCCCTTCAGCCATCTTTATTCAATTCTAACGCCTTGTGATTTTTGCATCAGGTCCTAAATTTGTGGACCCAAAGAGAAACCATTGTTGCTGCCTCATTTGTGTTTGCGTTTGTTTTAATGGTGTGGAAGAAGGGAGAGCCCAATAAGGCAGAAGAAGAAAAAAATATTCAGAATAGCAATTCAGTTGGCAGATGGCACTGGTGTAGGATGAATCCAAGCTTTGTACTGTTCAGGGCCCACCATTTGGATGTTCTGATCTAAGGATCATGTTGATCAACTCAGGTAAGACATGCATGCAAGAAAAAAGTGGATGATTTGGAAGAACTTATAATAGTTTCTCCAAGCTTTCGTTCATTTGGACTACATAGTAGTTGAACCTCCTGATTTTTTTTGGACAGATCATCTACCTGATGTACCCTACCAAACACAGGTCTTGGATGACCCTTCATGTGACCTTGCTTTGAACACTCGTTTTGGTGCACAGAGGGGTGTGCGGCTAGCAAAACTGTAACACAAAAGGTTAGGTTTTTGAAAAGCCACTGCCAAATCATACATGTCTATTGTTATTTGTTTGATGAATCGATGAGTTCTTCTTTCAATAGGTTTTTGCAGATGAAATTAAGCTGCAATGTATATCTAAATGAAAGTGATTTTACGTGTATGTAATCGTATAATGTCCCTTCCTGCCTTGTTGTTTGAGTTGACCGAAGGTTGGCTATTCTTCTCAGATGGATTTTTTTTTTTTTTTTTCCTTTTCTTCGAAAGGCTTTAACTCTCCTTTTTTTCTTAGGGGCTGTTTGTTTGCAACTTGCAAGCAAAGTTGTGTTCTGCAATGGACCGTCTTAGTAGGGGTGTCAATGGGCCCGAGTATTTGGCCGTCGGGCTCGGGCTTAAATTTGAAGCCCGATGTAAAATCAGGCCGGGCTTAGACTGGCCAACAGGAGGCAAAAGTTATTTGTGGGGTGGGCCCCTTCATATTGTTCAAGTGAAATCCACCCTTCCACCAGGCACCGGGCCCAAAACTCAGCCATGTCTTTGTTTCAGGTGGACCACACTACTGGAAACTGTGTACAGGGCAACTCTCACCTTACAAACTGTTTTCCTCTGTGTGTGGCGCAACTGAATAATAGATTGTTCTGATGTTTGGACACCAGTCCTAAGTTAGTTTTGGTTTGGTATCTAATGGTTGGAGAAGATTTTATATGATAATCATGGTGGGCCCTTTAAATATCAAGGGTGGACGTCACTCTCTTTACTTTTTTCCTTTGTGTGGTCCACTTAAATCATGGATCATCCCGCTTTTATGCCAGCCATAGTAATAAAAGAGGATTACACATCTAATGGTTGGAGTGGATCTCACATTCACATCACATCAAGGTGGGTTTCCTATGAAATAAAATATGCACGCCCCGAGGCCAGTTATTTTGGTGCAGACGTGACAGAGGTATGCCTCTCGAGGATGTTTTCACCCATGGTTTGGGTAGGCTCTACCTTGGTGTTGATGTTAAATCCACACCGAAGATAATGTGTGCCACTATGTCTATGGCCCAAAAATCAGCCCTATAGCAATACCAGTGGGCGTACAGTTTCAAATAGTATATAGGACCATGTTCACCGTCTTTTGGGGGAGCGGATTAGGTGAGACCCCGGATCCACCGAGGTGGGTGGGACCCCTGGCTGTGGGGCCACTGTGATGTACGTTACTACATCCACGCTGTACATACGTATTGAAAGTTCATTTTAGGGCATGATAAAAAAAAATGAAGCAGTTCCAAATCCCAGATGGGCCATAGTACAAGAAACAGTGTTGATTGGCCATTTAAAGCTTCCTGTGGGCCACAAAAGCTTTGGATCAAGATGATATTTATGTGGTCCCTTCATCTAGGTGTTTGTGACCTTAGCAATAGGTTGGATGGCAAATAAACATTCTGGTGGAATCCATGAAGTTTTTAATGTTGAGGATTCAATCACGACTGTTTTTGTGGTGTGGTCCACCTAAGATTTTAGTCAGCTTCGTTCTTTGGATCATAACCTAACATGAGCATTCAAAATGGTTGGTCGGTGTGGATTTAAGACACATACATCATTGTGAGCCCCACAGTCAGATTCCCACCCAACTAATCCGCTCTCGGTTTTTGGGCCCTATGCCTAGATATTGTCTTGGCATCTAATGGTTAGAATTTATTTTAGATAATCATCACGGCCCGTAAGAATCAAGGGTCAACATCTCTCTTTGCAACTGTTTCCTTTAGTGTGGCCAACCTGAATCATATATTAGTCTGATTTTTCTGTTCTTATCTAAAGTCAAATTATACATCAAGTGATTAGATTAGATTAGATCTTACGCACACGGTGGCCCCATAGAAAATTAAGGGTTTGTGTTGGCTGTTTTTCTAAAGCTTTTAACAAGTGAGGATTAAGTACGTTTCGGCCTCCTCCAAGACTTCGTGTGCCTACCTTAATATATGTATTCTACATCCACACCATCCATCTATTTTTCCTGATCATTTGAAGTCATGATCTAAAAATTAAAGCAGATCAAAATCACAGGTGGACCATACTATAGGAAACAATGGTGAATGAACGCCCTACCATTAAAAACTTCCTAGGGCCCACTGTAGTGTTTATTTGCCATCCAACCTGTTGATAAATTAACACAAACCGGGATGAAGCATAAAAAACAAATATAGCTTGATTAAAAACTTTTGCGGCCCAAAATAAGTTTTTAATAGTCAATATCATTGTTTCCTATGATATGGTCCACCTGATATTTGAATCTGCTTCATTTTTGGATTCATGCCCTAAAATAATCTAGAAAAACGGATGGGCGGCGTGGATTTATTATACATACATCAAGGTGGGCCCTATGGTAAGGGCCGCACCTTCGTTGGTGAGACCAGCGCACACTTAATTTTTCATGGGCCCACCTTAATACGGTAGGTAGAATCCACTCCCATCATCAGATTTGTAATTCTACATTATGCTTATGTAGTTTAGATACTACAGCAAAACGTATACCTGGTGCCCAAACATCAGCCCCATCTATTATTCACGTGATGCACGTTAAGGGAAACAGTTTCGAGGGTGGATGTTGCCATTTACAGGATTTCCAATCATACGGTCCAGCTGAAAAACAGAAGGGGATGATGTTTGGGTCTTGGACCTACATGGAATGACACAGCTGGTCGACGGGATGAATTTCATATAAACACCATGGCAGGGCCCACCTGTGCCGGCAACTCCAACACTTAATGGAAGAAATACCAAGTCTGTACCTGTTGTCGCTGAAATCTGGACGACTCCGGTGATAAGACCTCCATAGTTAGACAGTAGCTTGCCTCTGATCTTCCGATATGAATGAATTGGATCTGGACAGTAGGTCTGATGGGTTGTGTCGTTAGGTATTTGGGAGAAGGTAGAGGCAAATCTTTAGGTGGAGTGGTGCGTGCCTCTGTAAGAGGGTGCCCTATTTATAGGGTACTCAGAGAGCTCTAGAGGGCTTGGGTTGTGGGCGTTACGCCCGTGATGGCCAGCGTGATTCCTGGCAATGAGGATCAAGACTGTAACTGCTGGAAATTTGTCTGATTTATCTAGGCTCATCCCTAGCATGTCGCGCGATTTTATGGCCGTTGTGGCCCACGTTGACCTGGCAGTCTCATAGTTTGAGACTGAGCTCTTGGCTCGTCGGCCATGTCAACAGAGCAACCTAGTTTATGTTGTTTTGATGTATCCAAAATGACCTTTGTAAAGGTCGAACTATCGGAACCTCAACTTTGGTCCTCGGCTCTTTTCGTTGTCATGGTCGGCTAACCAGTGTCCGATGTCAATGTACGAGCTTGAGGACTTGTACCTAGGCTCGTGGGCTTTACTCGTGATCTAAGGTCAGCTCGAATTTACCAATAACAATAACTCCCCCTACTCTTGAGATCGACCTATTCAGCTCGAGAGTGAAGAGAAAAGGATGAGCTGACCTTTACAAGCATGTGTCTTTTGAAAATTAAAAAATCCCTAAAGCCGTCATCAATAGCTAGGTGGGAAGCGTCGCGTCATTTCAAATTTTGAGGCATCGTCATGATTGTCGTATGACACGATAACCTTTTCGACTACCCGGTCAAATAGGCAGTGGACGCATGGCAGAGGCGTGCCAAGCAAGCCGTCAATTGGCAGCTTGACCACTCAGGTGACGACATATGGAGCGGGTAGTTCGAGTGCCATGTCACTTCATCTTTTGACATTGCTTCGTGGCGACACGTGGCGCCAGCACGGGCTTGGTGAAGTCACACGAAGCGGTATAAATCGCCCCCCTTAGCCATTTTTTCAGATTCCTCTGTTCCCATTCCCGTTCTCTTCTATCTTCTCCGTCGTTGTCTGTGCTAGAATCCTTTGCGGAAGTCTTGCCCGTTCATCATTGCCCTTCATTTTGGAAATCGACTGGTACGTTCTTCTTTCTTAGTCTGGCTATTTAGGGCCCCTATTCAATGTTTTTGTTCCCCCTTCCTTTTTATTCTCTCTTTTTTTTGTTCGCCATGTCGTCGCTGGAAGTTAAGGATTCCGGCGATATCTCCCTGATAGAATCAGTTCAATTTGAGTCAGTTGGGGAATTAGTCCCAAGGAGAGGTCAATCCGACCTAAGGGAGGCACCTGAGGACTTTGTAGATGATAAGGTTCCTTCTGGGGAAGGGCTGGAGGAGGTTCTTCCTTTTGTCATGGAATGTCGGGTTACAAACCCAACTTCTACTTCCAGAGTCAGTCGTTTTGTGGATGACTCTATTAAATCCAAGCTCACGAAGTCCAACTTGAGCCAGCTCAGAAAGGACTTTGGTATTCCTGGTGCAATTGGAATTTGCTTGCCTGATGGAGGTGAGGTCCCGAGCCAACCTTGTGAGGGCGAGGTCACGCTCTATTCTTCCTTCTTTGATTGTGGTCTTCGGCTCCCTCTCCATCCACTAATGAGGTTACCTCATTCTCTTTATTAAATCCAAGCTCATGAAGTCCGACCAAGCTCATGAAGTCCCACTTGGGTCGGCTTAGAAAGGACTTTGGTATTCCTGGTGCAATTGGAATTTGCCTGCCTGATGGAGGTGAGGTCTCGAGCCAACCTCATGAGGGAGAGGTCGCGCTCTATTCTTCCTTCTTTGATTGTGGTCTTCGGCTCCCTCTCCATCCTCTGATGAGGTAGTACCTCATTCTCTTTATTACATCCAAGCTCACGAAGTCCGACCTGAGCCAGCTTATAAAGGACTTTGGTATTCCTGGTGCAATTGGGTTTCTCTTGCCTGATGACGGTGAGGTCCCAAGCCGACCTCATGAGGGCGAGGTTGCGCTCTATTCTGCCTTCTTTGATTGTGGTCTTCGGCTCCCTCTTCATCCTCTGATGAGGGAGTACCTCATTCTGATGAACCTGGCCCCAGGTCAGCTCGTCCCCAATGCTTGGAGGATGATCCATGGCTACTACGTCCTGTGGTAGCAGGTTGGTAATGTTGAGCTCCTTATCCACCTACTCATGCATATGTACTAGCTAAAGAGCAGCCTAAAGGTGAGGGGACTAGTACTTACCTATCGTCCTGGTTGGGAAATGGTGAATCTTTGATCAGGCGACCTTCCTTCCTCGTTCAAGAATTGGAAGGATAGTTGGTTCTTCTCAACCAAGGGATGGGAGGCGCCTTCTGCCGAGCTGAGGACTTTGCGCTCCGGGGTCCCCAGAGCCTTTTCCACACTAGGTCGGAAAGTTATGCCTTAGCTTTTTCGTTTGTCTTTATTACAAAATTTGATTCATTCTGAGCTCTGACCTTGTGTCTTTTGTGCGCAGTACATTAAGAGAAGTAGCCCAACCTGAGCCCTCAGAAATCCGGGCAAATTCAGATCTACTGGTAGCATCTTGTTGTCCGTCGGAGTCAGAAGGAGCTTCGTTCCTTCGAATTTTTGCAACAAGTCGGCCTTATCTCAGAAGCTAATTGTCTTGTTCAGCTCTGCCCCTGGAAGTAGTGAGTTTTTTATTGTTTAACCCATTCTCCTTTCTCCTCTCAGACATGTCTGCCCCTCCTCCATCGAAGAGAGGTCGTCCTACGAAAGAAGAGAAGGTGCAGTTGTTGGTTGCGAAAAGGATGAGGGCAGTTCCCAAGCGCCCAACGAGCAGCTCGAAAGTTGCTCCTCAGCTCCTACATCGTTTCTTGCCTTGCCAACTGAGACCAAGGCGACCATAGTCGTCACATTTGCGCCTTCGCTCTCTGCGATGGGGGTTGTTGATTTGGAGGCCCAAGCGGAGCCGAGCCGAGCTGAGAAGAGGTTGGGGAAGCAGAGCGATCAACCTCCCAAGTCCCCTCTATAGCCCCTTGTTAACTCTTTTCTTAAGGCCCATAAAAGAGGGTCTTTGAGGCGATGGCAGGCTAACACCACCTTGGTATGCTCTTCATGATAACATGGCTCTTGTCTTTGAACTTTGTTTAAAAATCTAACTCTTGTCCTTTGCAACAGATCGCTTTCAGCTGCCTCGCCCTCAAGGAGTCAGCAACCCGAGCTAGGGGGATAATCACTGGCCTCGAGGCCATGCTGAGCGAGGCCTAAAAGGAGGCTGAGGTGAAGGGAAAAGAAGTTGAGGCGAAGGAGGGAAAGCTCGTGGTTGCTCATGCTGAGCTTCAAGCAGTCAAGGCAAAGCTCGTGCATGCTGCCAAGGAGTTGTTGAAGGCTCGTGATGAGGCGACAAGGGGTCACGCCGAGCTAGGAGGCGAAGCAGGTAGAGTTCGACTGCTCTGAAGGCAAAACTAAAGGAAAGGACGACCGAGCTCGACAAGATGTACGAGGTCGCCTACAAGAGGTGCTGGTCCAACATTCTGACCCAGCTCCCTGAGATCGAGCTCTCATTCCTCAATGGTGTGCTAGATGACGAGGAGATCCAAGCGAAGCTGGCCCAAGCTGATGCTTCAGCTATGGATGGGGTTGGTCTTGAGGCCATCGCTATTGCTGATGCCTCCGGGACTCCTCTGGCCGATACTCCTCAGGCTCCTTCAACTGATGCTCCTGAGGCTTAAGCCCTTTTCTTTTTCCAAAACTTTATTTTGAAGTTTGTTTGATTTTTGCCTTGGTAGGGCTTTAAAATTTTATTATTTTCTATGGATGATGATGGGACCCCTTTTGGGGTTTTATTTTTTGGATGATGGATGATGATGTCCCTTTTGGGGTTTTATATTTTAATGCTTTATGACGATCACATTGCGCATTTTTTATGCTTTGCTTTATGTGATAACATATGTAGCGTAGGTAGTCTCCCCCACTCTGATGAGGAGCAGTGCACTGCTCAGTCGTGGGAGTACCAATTTGTTGTGGTTGACCCGACCTGGGGTTGTTATTGCCTCGTGGCCTAATGTGTGACCTAATTAAGGTATACATTTTAGGTGACCCGACCTAGGGTCGTTGTTGCCCCGTGGGCTATTGTGCGACGTAATTAAGGAACACATTTTGGGGGACCCAACCCTGGGGTCGTCGATGCCTCATGGGCTATTGTGTGACCTGATTATGGCACACATTTTGGAGGGGTTGTTTATAACCATTCCTAGGCTCGATTTTGAACTTTTAGCTCGATCCCGAGCTTTAATTGTAAGACATCGTTCTTGGGACTTGGCCCTATCAGTCATCTATCAGGATTGTCGAATATGTAGAAACGTGACTTTTTATTGATCTCATGGAGTGTATTTACAAGTAGCTGATGCACACATAGTGCTCATTGTAGATTTGACATATAGCCCTTGTAAACATGTCGATCCAATCACGGGTAGTAGATTTTTAGGTGCTCGGCATTCCATGGATGAGGGAAAAGTTGTCATTCTATAACTTCTAGCCAATATGTGCTCGATCGAGATGTGCTGATGATTCTGTATGGTCCTTCCCTACTCGGACTTAAAGCTCAAGAGCTTTACTCTTTGGTTCCTTTGGAGACCTCTCGTAAGACGAGGTCTCCCACTCTAAAGCTTATCTTCTTTACCTTGGAATTGTAGTACTATGCAACTCTCTGCTTGGTAAACGACGACCCTGAGCCGTGACCTCTCTCTGACTTCTTCCAACAGATCAAGGTTAAGCTGCATCTAATCTTCATTTTCATTTGGATAGAACAACTTGATCCTGTAAGACAGCATTTCAACCTCGACAGGGACCATAGCCTAAACTCCAAAAGCTAAGGAGAAGGGTGTTTCGCCTGTTGTCGACCGAGCTGTCTGCAATAGTATCCTTGTTGAATTACTTTATGAGCTAATGCTCGATCCCGAAATGATTTTCACAAACACCCTGGTGAATCTCCTTGAGGACATAGTCCACTTCGTCTGGGCGCAGGCATCTAAAACAAGGGAGAGAAAATCCTTTCTTGTACAGTGTCACCTATCATTTTGTACTGAGTTGATCAATACCGGATCCTTTATGCTTCATGCTTGTTGTCGAGCAGCTCTTCGTGCTGTAAGTAACAGATTATCGAATCCATCCAGGTTGGCTCGGTGCCCATGGGGAGGGACTCTTTCACGTCTTCTCGTGCGATGCTCTGCTCCGGTAGGAACTCAATTGGAATCGTCTTCGCGAGCTTGTCATCAACTATTGACACGAGTTTCACCAATGAATTCACATTTGAATTTTTCGATCTAGAAACATGAACCATCTCATAGTGCTTGAATTGTTCGAGGAGTTCTCGAGCCTGATCCAAATAGGTGATCATCCTCTTTCCTTTTACTTGATATTCAACGGTCACTTGCCCGACTACCAATTGTGAATCACTGTGCACCCTCAGCTTCCGAGCTCCCATTGCTTTGGCCAGTCGGAGCCCGGCCAAAAGGGCCTTGTATTCAGCTTCATTATTTGAAGCCCGTAAACTGAATCTTAGGGCGTACTGGATCTTTATCTCATCTAGAGAGTTCAGAATTAGACCCGCACTTCTTCCTTGCGAGTTGAAGGATCCATCAATGTGGAGGGACCATGTCAGTCCTGATGAATTCTCGCCTTCTCCTAATTCTATAAGTTGTGTCTCTGGTGAGTCGGTGAACTTGGCGATGAGACGAAATTGAATATCGAACTCACTAAGCTCGATGGCCTGCTTAGTGAGCCGACTAGATGTCTTTGTCTTCTGGAGAACCCGCTGCAAGGGTTGATCCGTTAGGATGGCAATGGAATGTGCCTAAAAATATGACCTTAGGCGCCTACCTGAGATGATCAAAGCCAGGGCTAGCTTCTTGATGCTTGGATATCTAGTCTTTGCGTCGCGTAGGGCCTTGTTGACATAAATATACAGGCTAATGAGTGCCTCCATCATTTATTACAAGGGCCGAGTTGATCGCTAAAGGCGAGACAACCAGGTAAAGCATTAGCTCTTTCCTTACACCAGCTTGGATAGTAGAGGCGGCGACCTGAGATATGCCTTCAACTCTTGAAAGCCTTGATCGCATTCGTCGGTTTAGGTCGGCTTCTGACTTCCCCTTGGCTATTTGAAAAAGGGAAGGCACTTGTCCGTCACCTGGGAAATGAATCTGTTTAAGGTTATAATCCGGCCTGTAAGGTGCTGGATCTCCTTGGTTGTGCTAGGAGAGATCGTCTCGATTAGAGCTTGAATCTTTTTCAGATTTGATTCAATTCTGCACTGGTGCACCATGAAGCCAAGAAACTTCCCCGAGCTGACGCCAAAGGCGCGTTTGCTTCGATTCAGCTTCATCTGGTACCTCCTCAAAGTGTTAAACATCTCGTAGATGTCGTCTATGTGATTTGACGGTCTGATGCTTTTGACGAGCATGTCTTAACATAGACTTCCATTGTCCGACCTATCTGGTCGACAAACGTACGATTGACGAGCCTCTGATAGGTCGCCCCTGCATTGTTGTTAGGCAACCCCAAGTGTAGGGCTACACTGTAGTAATAATTCGGTTGTGAAACCGAGATCGTCCTCAGGTATTAAGAAAGGTAACTAATTCTGATAGCATTAACTAGATTAGTTTAAGTAACTTAGTTAAAGCACATTCATACAAAATAGATTCTGGGACTTTAGAAACTAGTTCTACTTCAGCATAGAGAACTTAAACTAATAGAACTACAAAAGAATCATGATAGATTTAGGGCTTTCATTATCTAATTCTCATAAAACCATTATGCTCAATCTCAGAAACTCATAAGCATCCTATGTACATGGCACAAGAGATCTTTAGAATTCTCTAAAACTATCAACTTTATTTGAACTAATAATCTGAAAAATCCAACTTTAAAACTCAAAGTACTTAAATGAAATGAATCAAAACATTAAGAACAACTACAAGTTTTACCTCTTAACCCTAGCTAAGAGGTCTAGCCAATCAAAGACATGATTGAACTAGAACTTCTTAAAAATATAAAGGAAACTAAACTAGAACTAGAAAAACCCGTAGGTCGAAGAAGAAAAAGCTCCACTTCGAATCTCTCCACCTCCAACATGTCTAAGACTCTTCTAAGATTGATTAGAAGCATAAAGAAGTCCTCTGTTTATAAGATAAATCACACAACGCCTCTCCAAGTGCGTAAGATTTCCGCACTTATGTTGGTCGTCGACCGGTTGCACATGGCTAGTGACCGATTGCAGCTCAAACAGCCAACAAACATAATGGAAATTTAAACTCTGACGGCATTGGGTGACTAGTCGCAGCTACCCATCGATCGGTCGTAAATGGTCTTTCTTTGTCTAGTAAGCACGACTCAAATCAATCTGTTTTCAGAAGAAATTTGGCTAGTCACTACCTTTCAGCGATCGGTTGTAAATACTCATCAATCGATCTCAAACTCCCAAAGACTGATCGCAAATCATTGTTTCTTCTGGATTTTTAATCTTTTCGTTTCTTCTTTGGTGGCTTCTTTCTTCCAATCTTTTTCTCCTTTTAGCTTAATCTTCTAAGCACTTCAAATCATCATTTTAATCATTGAAATCATGTGGTCTCTCTCCATTACCTGCAATCACATAAACATGCATAAGTTGGTAGCTTTAAGTCCATAAATCATGCAACTGAGTGATGAATTGGGGTTCAAATATGCACAATTTAGAGCTCAACAATTCTTCAGACCGAAAGGCATGACCTTGTAGCAGCAGAGACCTTGATCAGTAATAAAGGTTATCTTCTTCTTGTTTGGACGGTGCATCTGGATCTAATTATACTCGGAATAAGCATCCATAAAGTTGAGCAATGCATGGCCTGCTATTGCGTTCACGAGTTGGTCGATTTGAGGAAGGGGAAAGCTATCCTTCGGGCAAGACTTGTTGAGGTCAGGGTAATTTACACAAACCCTCTACTTTTCGTTTGCTTTTTTGACTAATACGACGTTGGCGAGCTAGTCAGGGTAGTAGACATCCTCGATGAATCCGGCTTGAAGTAGCTTGTCAACTTCTTCATTGATAGTGGCATATCGCTCTGCATTGAATGGTCATCATTTTTGCCACACAGGCTTGTGTTCCAAGTCCACATTCCATCGATGGACCATAACATCCGGGTCTATCCTAGGCATGTCCTGGTGACACCAAGCGAACACATCTGCATGTTCCTTTAAAAGATTGCCAAGCTCTTAACAAAGCTTGGGGTTGAGTTCGGATCCGACCTGCATAATCCTCGTCGGGTCATCGTCGACAACTAGAATGGCAAGGAGTCTTCAGTGGGCAAGCCTCTCTGCATGGATTCCTCTTTAGGGTCTAGAGAGGTGTTGTGCATGATGGTAGATATTTATTTCTTGCCTCGAAGGACCAGCATGTAGCACTGCCGAGCTTCCTCCTGGTCGCCCTTAACAACTCCGACCCCCCCACCAGCTGGGAATTTCATCATTAGATAGTAGATGGGGAAATCCACCATTAGGAGGACATGGGGTGGTGCCTCCCCTACTGTAACTGGAAGGGTGATCCTTCCCTTCGGCATGATACTCTCCCTAGTAAACCTGATCAATGAGGTCTTTACTAGTTAAAGCCTTGACCTGTCAATTTGCATTTTGTCGAAGGCTGACACGTAGAGAATGTTGGTCGAGCTTCTGGTGTCAACTAACATCTAGAACATGTTCTGGTTGGTGACCACCATGGTCACCACTAGTGAGTCGTTGTGGGGGTGGAGAACCCCTTTGGCATCCTCCTCGGTAAAGATAATCGGGCGTGAGTAAACCTTGGGCGTTTTATTTGGTTAGCTAGTAAGGTTAACCAAGTGCAGGTCCATGGTAGCTCGTGCCTCTCGAGCGTATGCCCTGATGGCATTGTTGGAGTCACCTCCAGTGGGTCCACTAAAAATTGTACGAATTTCCCCGACTGGTTCATTATTAATCCGTTCTTCTTGTGGCTCCTGTCGAGGTGCCGACTTGTGGTCGTCATGCCTTACGGCGATGAAATCTCGTAGAAAACCCTGTTGAATGAGGGTTTCAATCTGCTCTTTCAAGTCGATGTAGTCGGCAGTATTATGGCCGTGATCCTTGTGAAAGAGGCAGTATTTAGACTTACTCCTCTTGCTAGGATCGATCTTCATCTTTTTGGACCACGTAAGCACCTGCTTCTCTCGAACTACCATGAACACTTGCTCGACTGGGGTGTTTAATGGTGTGTAGTGCTCGAATCGACTGGATGAGGCCTTGTCTCCTCGGGGAACGCCTCCTTGGTTGGACCAGCTGTGGTTGGATTCTTCTTTAGGCTCTTTTCTCCTCTTCGACAAGTTGCTTTCGATCTTGTGAGAGTTGACCAGTTCCTCGGCATTCGTATACTTTTGAGCTCTGTCCAAGAGCTCGGCTACAGTGGCTGGTGGTTCGAGCTCGATCGACTAGAGGAATTTCTCCTGCTTCAGTTCTGCTATCATGGCGTGAAGTATCACTTGATCAGATTAACCTTCAATTTGGATAGCCTCCATGTTGAATTGGGCCAAGTATTCCTTGAGGGACTCGTCGTCCGTTTTCTTTACCGAGACGAGGTGCGTTGAATGCTTCCGCGGGTCCGTACTCCCAACGAACTGTGCGGCGAATGCTTTGCTGAGCTGTATGAACGAACTAATGGACTTCGATTTTAAATTGTGAAAACCATCTAATCTGAGCCAGCTAGCGTTAATAGGAAATCTTTGCACATGATGGGTTTGCTGGCACCGTGGAATTCCATACAGACACATAATGCCTCTAAATGCTCAGCGGGATCTCCCATCTTGTGTATTGCTTGATCTAGGGCACTTTAAATCTCTTCGGGAGCTGGTCGACCATAATGTCGTCGGTGAATGGGGACTCGGCCTGTTCGACGAGGGGCGTCGATGGAGATTATAGCCTTAGCTTTGTAGGCCTATTGTAGATCGCTGGGGCGCTCCCTGAGCTCGCGTAGCTTAGCCTCCCACGGGGCGTTACTCTTCGGAACGTGCCCAAGGGCCCTGTCTCTCCGACCTGTTGTCGTTCCTCCAACGTATGGCGTAGGTCAAATGCATCAAGCCCGACAGTGATTCATGCTCATGCTGGCGTAGCTCGGATGACACGGTCATCATCGTCCGATATTCGGACTTGGCTCTGCTGTTTGCAGGACAGCTAGCCATGTTGGTTGGTGTGGGATGGTTCTTTGGTCGCTTCTTGAAAGTGGGGAGGCTATTGAGGCGCCCGTCCTTCCAAGAGGGTTTTGATATAACCCAATTGCTTGATCAGCCCCACCACCTGCTCCTCAAGGGTGGATAGTCGGGCTTTGCGATTGTGGAACCTTTGACGTCCGGAGCCTTGTCCATAGGGCTAAGGTGATGCAAGGCGTGGGAGAGGCATTTGCATGGCCCCTCCTTCACGTAGATTGGGTTGGAAAGGCCCAGCCTTCATAGGAGCTTTGCCTTTATTTTTCCTTCCTCCTGCCATAATGATCGGACAAAAAGTATTGAAAAGGCTATATAGGATTTTGAAAAAGTGAGAATACGAATTCGTCGAATTCCCACAGATAGCTCCAATCTATTGTCGTTGAAATCTAGACAACAGTTATGGTGATAAGATCTCCATAGCTAGACGATAGCTTGCCTTTGATCTTCCGACATGAATGGATAGGATTTGGATTGTAGGTTTGATGGATCCTGTAGAACACAAGGAAAAGCTGGGGGGGGGGGGGGGGGGGGGGGGGGGGCTCTGATGCCTAAGTCAGTTAGGTATTTGGGAGAAGGTAGAGGCAAGTCTCGTAGGTGAAGTTGTGCATACCTAAGTTTGTGGGAGGGTACTCGGTGAGCTGTAGAGGGCTTGGATTGTGGACTTATGCCCGTAATGGCTGGCATGATTCTCGGTGATGTGGATCACACCTATAACTGTCGAAAACCTGTCCAATTTATCTGGGCTCGTCCCTGGCTTGTCGCGTGCTTTTATGGCGGTCATGGCCTTGATTGGCCTAGCGGTCTCATAGTCCTAGACCGAGCTCTTGACTTGTCGGCCATGTCAACAGAGCAACTTAGTTCAGGTTGTTTCGATATATCCAAAATGACCTTCATCGAGGCTAAACTGTTGTAACCTCGGCTCTAGTCCTCGGTTCTTTTCCCTATCATGGTTGGCCGTTTAGCACCCGAAGTCAATGTATGAGCTTGAGGACCTATACCTGGGCCCGTGGGCCTATGGACTTTCCGACCACACCTTGCCATCATTGCAACAACGGCGACCTTGATGCGACCTTGATCACTACGACAAGTTTTTCATTCTTTCTCTCTCTTCACAGCAGAGCCCACCAAATAAATGGATGAGATATCCTAAGCGAGAGAGTTAAGTGTGGGCCCACCAAATCATCCCTTTATTTTATAAATTTCTTTCGGTCTCGGGACAGGTAGAAGTATCTCGGGCTGGGCTTGGCCTGGGCTTGTTGCCCATCACAGGCCCAGGCTGGGTCTGGGCTAAGGTTAAATAATGTGGGCTAAGCTTATACACAACTTGACTCAGCCCTAACTTGGCCCATTGATGGGCTAAATTTTGGATGAAGCTGATATCTATGTTTTCCCTTCATCTAGATTTGTGTGGCCTAATCAACAGGTTGGATGGAAAATAAAAATTATAGCGGGCCTTAGGAAGTTCTCAATAGCGTGCGTTCAATCACCACCAGTCTTCTTGTGATGTGGTCCACTTGAGATTTTGATTTGCATCATTTTTGGGCTTATGCCTTAAAATGATCTAAAAAAATAAATGGACAGCGTGGATAAAAACACATACGTCATGGTAGGGCCCACAAAGCACCGTCCAATAGCCACTTCAATATTGGCAGTGTCAGTAGGAAATCGGCATCCCCTTGCACAAGGATAGACAAAAGACAAAGTCTGTCCCGAGTTTGAGTCCATGCCTGACGCAACTTTGCTTGCATCAAATGGCCCTAGTAACCTTATATCTACTCCATATTTATATTTAGAGGTATGCTCCAATTAGAGCTATACACGAACCGAACCAGTTCAAAAGCTCACTCGGCTTGGCTCGAAAAAGTTAAGTTCGGCTCGATTTATAGGGTGGATCAAGCCAAGCTGAGCTTATTTTTTAGGCTCGTTCAAAATTCAAGCCAAGATTGAGCTTGCCCGAACTTGATTCGGCTTGGTTTGAAACCAGGCTTGGTTCGGCTCGAACCAAGCTTGGATAGGATAAATTTTTATATTATTTATGAAATACACAGGGTAGAATGTAATCTATGCTCATGTCAACACTTGGATCCGTTGCTGCTGGAGAGTAGTGTTGGGCTTGGACGCCAAAAACCTTCAAGCATGAAGACCACCGACTGGCCGACCGGCCGGTCGGTCACGATGGAGATGAAGACAGCAAATTTCTGGAGCCTTTTTTGGGTCATCCGACCGGTCGGCCGACCGGCCGGTGGGGGGGTCCAACCGGTCTGGCAGTTTCCTTTTTGGACTTGGTTTCTTGCGCGGTTTTGAGCAAGGAGTTTCTAATTCCGATTTTCTCCTATTTAAGGAGATGTAATCCGAGATTAGGGTTGCCGCTAATGGGCCAAGGGATTGAGAGGGTTCTAGGGTGAGAGAAAGAGCTTGGGAGGAAGCTTGGAGTTCTCTGGGTTGAGGGAAAGGGATAGGTTTGTCCTCCTCATGTGAGAATTAGCTTCGGGTAGCTTGGGATTTCTCTTATGGGCTGTGATCCAAGGTTTTCTTCTGTAATCTCTTGTAACTTCTGATTCATAGTGGATTGGTGTCGCTTTGTGCAGTGAATTTTTACCCTTGGAGGGTTTTTCCACGTAAAAATCAGATTGCCTTCTTGTGTGTGATGATTTGCTTGTTGATTGCCATTGTGGTGTATTTCCCGCCTACTTTGATTGCCTCGGCTACGGGGCTCCTAACCCCAACAAGTAGGTATGCTTTCAATTTTAGAACGACCTGATATTTATGATGTGTCATTTACACTCATTCCAACAAACAATTGAAAAAGTCATCATGAGTTTTTTCCCTCCCTTTTAGAGAAAACAAATAATTGCTTTAAAAGTTAAAGTTTTCTGACACATCATGGTAACACACTTACCTTTAATTTTAGTACCCGCCTTGCAAACAAACAAGCACTTAGTCTTTCCCCCTCTCCTTGAATAGGCTCCCATTAGGCTTGAAAGCTCACTTGGCTCGAGGACCAAGCCGAGCCAAGCTCGAGCCTAGGCAGTCCGTTGGTCGAGCCGAGCCGAACTGGGCCAAGCTCGATTTGATTCGGCTCATGTACCGCTCTAGCTCCAATACATCCGAGCTATTACAATAAAATAAGCTGGCACGTTAGATGTGTAGGGCCCGTTTGGATACCACCCAATGAGGTATGTGGATTGCCTACGAAAGCCTTTTGCAGGCATCTCTTGTGCTCGAAATCTAGGTGGGGCCCACCATGATGTTTGTGAAAAATCTACATCGCCCAACCGTTTTGTGAGATCATTTTAGGCGTTGCGACAAAAAATGAATGGGATCCAAGACTCGAGTGGGCCGAAAACTTGACGATTGAACTTCCACAGTTGAAATATTCATAGGGCCACAGAAGCTTCATCTCATTAGGAATGACATTATGAACGGTATGGATGGCATATAAACATCACTGTGGACCCCATAGAGGTTTCAACGGTGGGAATTTCCCCACCCACCTTTTGCTTTAGTGCGGCCCACTTGAGTCTTGGATCCTGTTCATTTATGGTTGCAATGCCTAAAATGATCTCACAAAACATCTGGACGGCGTAGATTTCTCACAAACATCACGGTAGGCCCCACCCAAGTGCAGGAGATGGTGGGAAAGGCTTTTGCAGGCAATCCGCATCCCCTAATGAGTAACTTTTTAACTTAATTTGGTAAACACCGATACAAAAGTAACTTATATGATGAAAGTTACTTTATCACATGATGGATGGTCCACGTCATAGACCCCATATTATGGATGCCCCACATAAAGGTGAGACCACATAATTAGAGCTGTACACGAGTTGAACTTAATCGAGCTGGGCCCAGCTAGGCTCGGATCAACCAGTGGACTACCTGGGCCCAAGCTCAGCTCGGTTTGGTCCTTGAGCCAAGCTGGCCAGCTCAGCTTGGTTTTGTTAAACTTTTGAGCCTAGTTTGAGCCAAACCGAGCTCGAGCTTTCAAGCCTAAATTCGAGCTCGGACTTTCGAGCCTACTTTGAGTTCAGTCGGGTAGAGAGAGAGAGAGAGAGAGAGAGAGAGAGAGAGGTCTAAGAGAGTAGCAAGGCGAGCTGGACGGTTGTTGGGAGAGAGAGAGAGAGAGAGAGAGAGAGAGAGAGAGAGAGAGAGATTCGACAAGGGATGGCTGCCGGACGGTTAGTAGGCAACTAGGCGCTGGGTGAGCTGTGAGATGCGAGCAAAGCTCAATAAGGGGGAGCTTGAACGAAAATGAAATTAGGGTTGGGAGGGGTACTTGAACGAAAAATCTTATTACTATATATATATATATATATATATATATATATATATATATATATATATATATATATATATATATATATAATTTTAAATTAAATCAAGCCAAATTGAACTTTTTTTAGCCGAGCCGAGCGAACTTTTCAAGCCCACTCGGTTCGTGTACAAATCTACACATAATGGATTGTCCACATCAAAGGTAGCCCCTAAAAATGAATGGCTCACATCTAAAGCGGGCCCCACATAATGGACCACAGGCATTGAAGGTAGGAACTACATTGTGGATAGTCCACTTTAAAGGTGGGCTCCACATGATGGGCAATGGGCATTGAAGGTGTGCCTTACATGATGGACAATTTATTTTGAAGGTGGACCTCACATGATGGATGACCCACATCAAGATGGGCCTGACATGATGGACAATCCACTTCAAAGGTTGGCCCCTAATGATGAATGACCCACATCTAAGGCGGCCTCACATGATTGATGGCCCAGGTCGAAGGTGGGGCCCATATGATGGACAGTTCACATTAAAGGTAGGCTCCACATGATGGGCAATGGCAATGAAACTAGGCCCTACATGATGAACAATTTATTTTGATGGTGGGCTCCAGAATGGAAGCCCCACATAAAAAATGTTGACGATGAAAGGCCCACATCTAAGGTGGGTCCCGCATGATGGATGGTCCACATGAAAATCGGGCTCCACATGATGGATAATGGATATTAAAGGTGGGCCCCACATGATAGTGTTGGTGGAGCCTTCAATCTTGTCACCAGGGGGTTTTGAGCGTCTGATGGGATGTTGGGTCGATCGCCTAAAACTCCCCCATATAAGGTTGTTGATCTCTAGACACTCTAGATCTGAACGTCGGGGCTGTTGGGCCCCTGATGGGTTCAGATCGGGTGCTCCTCAGGTCAGGCACCCTATAGTGTGCATGACCGTTTTATACAATATCATATTTTGCGCGGATTTATTTCTAATTCCAATTTTTATGCTATTTAAACAGATGTAATCAGGATTAGGATACTGTAAGACATTCCTAACATGAAATTAGGGTTTGTGAAAGAGTTTTGAGAGAAAGGGAGCTTGGGTTTTCTCTCAGGGTCTTTGTTTCAGGTTTGATCATTTCTTATAACTTCTGATTCATAGTGCATATCACTTTGTGTCGTGGTTTTTTTCCTGTAAGGATTTTTCACATAAAAAGCGAATTATCTCTTCTATTAGATTTGGATTGTGTGATTGTGTTTACTTCGTTTGATTCTACTATGTGCTTCCACGAGTTCCCAATAGATAAATGACTCATATCAAGGTGGCCCACACATGAGGATAGTTCACATTAAAAGTTAGCCCCTAATGATGAATGACCCACATCCAAACGGGCCTGCTTGATGGACGACCCACTTTGAAGTTAGGCTTTGCATGATGGATGGTCCATATTAAAGGTGGGCCAGCATGATGAATGGCCCACATTCAAGGTGAGCTCAACATTGATGGACTGCTCACATCAAAGGTGGGCCTTGCAAATCGGATGGTCCACATTGAAGGTAGCCACCACAAGTTAGATAATTCACATTGAAGATAGGGTGAAGGTGGGCCCAACATAATGAAAGTTGGGCCCACACAACGGACAATGGATATTCATAGTGGATCAAACAAACTTGAGTGTGATGTTGGCAGCTAAATATAGGTCTTTACTTTTTGGCTGATAAATATGTTGTTTTACCAAACATACTTTTCTACTGAATAAGTAGGAACCTAGATAAGTTACTGTTGGGGATCAAATTTGCACCCATTGTAAAACAACATCCTGTGGTTTGACAATAATTTGGATAAGTTTTGAGGTCGGGAAAGCCCTGCAAACGCCAACACAACCCTGATCTCTTGGTGGCGACCAAAATTCGTAAACACCATTTTGGAACGGAACTGGACATGCGCTTCACCGCCAAATGATCAGAAATGTCCTAAAACCCTTAACCTGTAAGTTTTAAAGTCATCCGGTGCATATTTTTACCTGCGCACCTCGAAATGCGTTTCATCCCTGCCCGGAGCTGACCAAAAGGGTCCGTAAACCTACAGCTACCATTTCGGAGCGAAACTGGACATGCACTTCACCGCCAAATGATCCGAAATGTCCTAAAACCCCTAACCTGCAAGTTTTGAAGTCATCCAGTGCATATTTTTACCTACGCACCTCGAAATGCGTTCCGTCCCTGCTCGGAACTGACCAAAAAGGGTCCGTAAGCCTACAGCTACCATTTCAGAGTGGAACTGGACATGCGCTTCATCACCAAATGATACGGAGCGCCCCAAAACCTTTAAATAGCAAGTTTGAAGTCATTACGATGCGTATTTCCATGCGCGCGGTCTCCGGAACAACGCTCCTATACGACAAGCCGACCCGGAGGCTCCAAATTAGGAAGGAAGTACCAAAATTAGCAACATCTGGACTTCCACACCCCACCCCGTTCATTCAGGAGGTCAATCCTAGCCTATAAGTGGCTTGGCGACAGTGAGTGCATGTCCAGAAAAGGTAGCTGTCCTTTGGAAGTCCCTCGTCGGAGCTGAAATGCTGAATTTTTCTAAGTGCTGGAATCCTGAAAATCTGTCTAAGTAGTGGGAAAGCGCCGGCAAAGGACATGCGCCTGGCCTCCAACCACATGTGCTTGTACCCTATTAGTGAAATGGAGTGAATGAAACACTTTTCCGAAAAGCGCCGGGAAATGCGCCGGTAAAGGACATGCGCCCGGATCCTCCACATGCGCCTGGTGCATTTTTCTCACATGCGCTTGGCTTTGTTTCTGGCACATGCACCGGAAAATACCCACCGGACCGGACCCGAACCCGATTACCCCCTATAAATAGTGAAGTCGCTTCATTTCATCAGGACGAGATCATCTCCCGCCGACCTCAGAGTGATGTAAGCACCACATGCGCTTGCTTTCTCTCCCCTCGCCAGATGCCTTGGCCGGAGTGGATTCCCTCGCCGGAAACCCTTGCCGGAAAGGGATTTCCTAGCCGGAATCCCAAGTTCAGGAAGAAAATCCTGAAATTTCTAAGTGCTGGGCACATGCGCCGGCTTATCCCCCACATGCGCCGGCTTATTCCACCACATGTGCCGGCTTTTCCCACTGGAAAATCTGAATTTTCTCTAAGTCCGGGAGAGACATGCGCCCACTCTTTGGTTCCAGGCGCATGTGCATTGCCACATGCGCCCGGAACACCTCTCCTTCATCTATTTTTTTGTGCAAAATGGGCACATGCTCCCGGATGATGACCACATGCGCTTGACAGATGATGCAACACCACATGCACTTGCAAAATGGGCACATGCACCTGTACACCCCCCCCCCCCCCATGCACTCGGACGCTGATGGGAGGGGTGGACCTTCCGTTGTGCGGCCCGCCTTCGTCCGGGATCGGATTTTGATGAAACCGCCTCTCCTAGAAGCGTCTCGATGAGTTTTATCCATCCACCGGATCAGATTCTCCAAAGGTTAATGATAAGTGGCCCAAATCAGTGTTGTGGTCTAAAATGACCAACACTTAGCCAATTCGGCAGCTCCGAAAATCCTTCCGAAAGAGCCGAAAACGGCCGAAAACGAGAAGAATCGGGCGGAATTGGACCGAGCTCGAGAGGGAAACTTTTCTTCTACATAACATGATACACCATAATCATGCTCTGCGACGAGGTTATCCGATCTCAGGACCCTCGAATACCCTAATCGAGCGGTCGGCAGGCCTGCTACTTACTCATTTTCAGCCCTGGGAAGTGTCCTGTTGGCCCAAAAATTCACTTCTGCTAAGAAAATCGAAACACGATCGCACTGCGATCTTCGTGGACATAATCCACCCCTATTCCAAGTCGTTCATCAACAATATTCACCGATTTCCCTGATTAGACCACAAATAGGTCCACTACTTAGTCATTTCCAGCCTTGGGAAGTGCCCTGTTGGCCTGGAAATCGACTTCTGCTAAGCAAATCGAAACGCGATCGCACAGCGATCTTCGTGGACGTAATCCACCCCTGTTCAAAGATGGTTATCGATAATACTCACCGATTTCCCTAATCAGATCGTAAGTATGTCCACTACTTAGTCATTTTCAGCCTTGGGAAGTGCCCTGTTGGCTTGAGAATTGACTAGTGCCAGTTGAAATCAACCGCGATCTCAAAGACGCCGAGGCAAAGCTGAAGTACTCGGGCTATCCAACAGCCGAGTCAAGCATTCGCGGGGCACTGATCCCCATTATTCATAAGAAATTGGCATATGTGGGTACCCATCGGACCCTATACTTAGCCACTTACGGGCATCGGAGACAGCCGATCCAGCCCATTGAATTTGGATCCTCAAAAGATCTTGGCTCGACAAAGCCTATCTGATCCCAAACAGATCATTGGAAAATACTCAGAAGAAAGAGCGTTCTCGAAGACGAGTCGCCCGACTCCAGAAGAAATACATTTACTTTACAGTACAAAGCTTTATTCATCCCGGATAAAGGTCCGAGGCTAAACCTAAGGGGTTATGGTTACTACGAGAAACCACAAACAAAGAGTTCTAACTAAGCTTGAAACATCTTGCTATGGACTGCCACTATGAAAAAGACAGTCGATGCCCTACTCATCGACAACGGGTCCGTCGGTTGAGCTGATGAGGTAGTTGCGGATTGCTTTCCTAAGGTCACCTGTGCGCAGTAACAGGCGCGGGCTTTAGGTTATGTCGACTAACATTTCGATGTTCGTGTATTCCAGCGGTCACCTGTGCGCAGTAACAGGCGCGGGCCCAGAGTTGCACCACTCGATTAAAAACCTCGTTCGGAAACGTTGCGGAGTGCTCTCCTAAGGTCACCTGTGCGCAGTAACAGGCGCGGGCCTTGGGTCATGCCGACCAACATTCGAGGATCGCGTATTCCAGCGGTCACCTGTGCGCAGTAATAGGCCCGGGCCCCGAGTTGCACCACTTGAATCCTAACAGTCTCTCAACCCGGACAGTCCGAAAGAAAATGGAACATAGACACGTGTCTAACAAATGTGGCTCAGTCCATAACAAGAAAACAAAGGTCTACACGACCATGAACTCAAGACCATAATCCCCGCCGGATTAGTCTTTTGCCTTCCAATCAAGAGTGATCAACCGTTGATGTAATTAAAGGCACGTGACCAGTATCACAGCCTGGAATGTAAAAGATCTCAGAATCTCTGGAATAAAATTCGCCTTGCGATATCTCTCTCTTGTGTACACTTTGTGATTGCTTATGATTGTCTATGAATGTCTCTATACTCAGAATTTTCCCAGAATAAAAGAAACACGAAAAAAAGAAAGAAGGACTGCCGACGAGTAGTTCTGATCTTCCCTCTTTTTCTAAGTTCTAACAGTTACTTAAAGCATAAGTAGCTTAGCTAAATAAACTTAAGATCCAAATGTCCTGTAGGGCCCGTTTGGATTGTAACTTACTCAAGCTACTTATTAGATAAGTTACTTATCTTGGTTTTTACTTATTAAGCAGATAAGTATGTTTGGTAAACAACATACTAATTAGCCAATAAGTAAATAAGTATGTTTGGTAATAACACATTAATAAGTAACATTTGGAAAGAAAATTTCAAATCTACATATAATAAGCTACATATTGACATTCAAAGAAAAAGCTAAGCGTTGAGGCAGTTTTCCTAACAGAATGAGCTTTTCTAATCCTCATGTACATGCCATGCATGTACTAGCATAGCACGATTGGTCCAAGATACATTCCATCCATTAGAATGGGACCACTATATGGATGCCCTGGCACAAGAATCAGGTTGATCCACTGGTCAGGTGGGCCATAGTCTGCAAAACAAATGCTCAGCTCTGGAAGACTTGGCTGAAGTTTTCTAACACATTCACTTGTTTCCAATAGTCAGTCCACATGGTGAGTGGACTAGAACCATGTTTGGGAAAGATGTAGAAGATCAGATCAGCCTGATTGGTTGATTGGATCTTGCACCAATTAATGTAGGGCCCATCTTTGATGTGGGCTGTCCACTGTGTGAGCCCCACCTTTAATGGGACAGTCCATCATGTGGGGCCTCCTTTGATATGGATAGTACGAGAGAGCAGTAATTGAGTGAACCATGAGAGAGAACTTTGATATGTGGCGTGACCTGAGAGAGATAAGTAGAAAAGCCAAATTGGAGGGTGACAAACAATGTGGGTGTGTACTAACCCCAAAAAAAAGGGAGCAAACGCGTGACATGAGAGAGATAAGTAGAATAGTCAAAAGAACCAAAGAGAAAGACAGAGAAAGAACCAAACAAATGGCATCTACAATGATCTTGTTAGCATCCGGAGGATTTTACTTCCCCCATCTAGTAGCAACCTCTGAAGCCGGATGGCAGATTGTGCAGAAGCGCAAGACCGTCAAGAAGACTGAGAACAAGAATGTTATTCCAGCTGAGACAGAGATGATAGCAAGGGTACAGGGCAGAACAAAGAGACAGTGGAAGCCAGTCTACAGGGGCGACGCCCGCGACTTCGGCAGAACTACCGTGTGAGCCAAGCCAGAGTTCTCCTTCGCCGATATCGACTTCCCAGCGATACCGAAGACAACATCGTCAGCGAAGATACCGAACAGATCCGCTGTTCGACAATCGACTAAGACGACGATGAAGACAATCCCTACTGAAGCTGCCGTGATTAAGACGAGGCCGCAGTGAGCGCAAGTAATGATGGTGCAGGTCACCGAAGGAGAGGCAAGTGAGCGATACCCAGAGCTGCCTCCAATCCAAGAACAAATAGATGAGATTATCCAGGTCCAGAGGACACGGCCAGAGAGATGAGAGAGATGAAAGAAACATTGTTGGCTCTAGTTGCCCAGGGGGCAAACAGAAGCCTAGCCGTACCTACTCGACAGTCTGTGGAGGAATGCCAGGGGGGAGCAGGAGAACCAGCTACCGCCGAACCACAAGCTTGCCCGAGAAACGTTGTGTTCGGACGTGTACCGCCACTGCCGTCTCAAGCCACGAGAGAAGAACTGTCCCAAACAATTGCGGACCTGATGCGTCAGGAAAGAGAAAAGGAGAAGAGAGGAAAATATGTATACCGGGTGCCGTACTTACCTGAGGTCCACGATCTCCCATTTCCCAACAATTTCAAGCTTCCAGACTTCCCTAGATTCGATGGCAGAGGATCGCCAGAGGAACACATGGCTCAATTCATGACAATGATGGGCAACCTGTCGACAATTGCCCAGTACTGTATCAGATTGTTCGGCTCGACGCTCACGAGCAAGGCATTCCAATGGTACATGTCACTACCCGCAGGGTTAGTCAAGTCCTGGGAGCAGATGCAGGACTTGTTCATTTCCAAATTCTTCTCTACCGAGCGAGAAGTCTCACTGACAGATTTAGCCTTGGTTCGTCAAAGGCAGGGAGAGTCGGTCGAGAAGTTCATCGACAGGTGGGGGACTATAGCAGCACAGTGCCAGGAACTGCCCAGCGAATCTGAGCAGGTCAAGATGTGCATGCAGGCCATGGATGCGATGATCTCATTTGGCTTATCTGGACACAACTTCTCGACGTTTCGAGACCTTGCTACGAAAGCCCACCTGGTGGAAGGAGCCGCGTCCAAAGCGCAATTCAAGGCAGAGAAGCCCAGGAGAGAAGCCGGAAGGATGATAACCTCTAACTATGTTGATAAAGGAAAGGGTTCAAATGACAGGAAACGCCCAAACGCCGAACGTAGAGTTGAGGCCAGGCCAGTAACCACGACTCAAGACAAAGGCAAGAGTTTTCAGAGGCCGCGACAGCTCAAGATAGAAGAGCGTAATCGAGCAAACGGACCTTATACCTTCGACATGGAAGATCTGGTTCCGATCATGGAACAGCTGGTCGAAGAGAGGTTAATAAGACTGCCAGAATGCACACACCCGGAGGAAGCGAAGATGGTCGATCATCCCAACTACTGCAGGTATCATCATATGACCAGCCACAAGACTGAAGACTGCTTTGTCCTAAAAGGCAAGATTCAACGGATGATCAACGATGGCACCATCAATATGAAGGCGGAAGAGGCGAGCCGGAACACTGCGACAGTGGTGTCTGCCCTCCCTGTGCCAGTTCAAATTCCAAAGGCGAATCCATTCCCAGAACTGGAAGAGCCATGGACACTTGTGAGCAGCAAGAAGAGGCTAGAGAACAAAAGAAGACTCGTGGAGAAGGAGAGGAAGATGAAGGACAGAATGAGAAGAAGAAATGTCAGGCAAGAACAGCCGCGTGCACTGCCCGTTCAGTGCGCCATGGTCTCAGTGGTCGCTCAACCAGGGGCCAGTGACAAGGACCAAGTCCTAGAGAAAGGAGAAGTCAATGTAGTGGCTCTGCGGTCAGGAAAGCAGGTCGTATAGAGAGAATTTTTGAGGTGACCAGACCCTAGAAGGACGAATGCGGTCATAGGTGAGCCATCAGGGACACCTCGAGAAAAAGAACCGGCAGAAGCAGTCAATGAGCCAGCAGCTGACCAACGAGATCACACTCGAGATAAGGCACCGGTGATTTATGATGTGGTGTCTCATCTGAAGAAGGTTCCGGCCCGACTCAGCATCTACGATGCCCTGTGCCTTTCGAAGAAATATCGAGAAATGTTGCTCAATGCATTGCTCGATCAAGAAGCCCGTGAGGTCATGATAGCAGAGATCGAGTCAGAAATGGAAGGAATGAAGATAACGGGGACTGGGGATCGACCCGCAGAATAGGTCATGTAGATTGACCGATCGTCCATGATCACATTCTCTGAAGAAGACAGAACGATTAGCTTGACAGACCACAACCGTCCGTTGATGGTGACAGGTCTCATCCGAGACATAGAGGTCCGAAGATGCATGCTGGACGACGGATCTGCTGTCAATATTATGTCTCTGAAGACATTGCAGCAGTTGGGTTTCAGACAGACAGCACTTCGCCCAAGCGCCATGGTTATCCAAGGGTTCAATCAGGACGGCCAGCGTGTCCTAGGGTCCATTACTGTCATGCTGGAGATAGAAGACTTGAGCACCAAAGTCACCTGTCAGGTGATCGATGCGATGACGACATACAATATCTTGTTGGGACGATCGTGGCTTCATCAATACGGCATTATTCCCTTGACATACCATCAATGCTTCAAGTACAATAGGGATGTCGTCCAGTATAGAGTGGCGGCAGACCCGAGGCCATACTCCGTCACTAAATCTTTCCTAGCAGATGCACAATACTATCAGGAGAGCGATGGAGCCGAGACCGCCAGAAAAGCCAACAAACCGATAGAGGTGGCACAGGGGGCAGAACCCCAGGGCGAGAATCCAAGACAAGCGAATGAAGCTCCGCGAGTGGTCGCTGAAGCGACAAGGGCTCACAGAGGAAATTCGTTGCAAAGGAAGAAGTTTTATTTGATACCGAAGCACCTCCGGAAGGAAGGGCAGTCGGTGTTGAAACAGATGATAAGCCAACAGATGAGCGTGTTGCAGTCCAGCTTCAATATGCCTGTGCCAAAGGTTGAGAGGATTCGTCCCTTCCCTAAAGCTCCGAGCCAGTTCTGCGTGCTGCCGACAATGGGAGCCAGCCACGAGATAAGGTTTCAGGTTGGACTCTGCAACCCATTGCAGATCGAAGAGAACGCGAAGAGAATACTGGTAGAGACACCGCCCATTGAAGAAGAAAGATATAGCAAGGCCAGTAGAAACATTATGAGGAACATGGGGTTCATCTGTTCAGAACCACCAGCTCGGAAAGGCATGCTAGCACCCTTCGAAGTAAAGACGAAGGTATACAGAGGAAAAGAAGCCCTGGGGGCAGGATGTGAGATCAGACATATTAACATGGTGACAATTAGTCCCGTGGAAGAGGTGAGGCCCGCTGGACCTAATGAAGTCATACAACCGAGTGCCGCGCCAAAGCAGATCGAAGATGGGGGTTAGCCCACGATAGATGAGCTACAAGAAGTCAATCTGGGGACCACCGAAGAGCCGAGGAATACTTATATCAGTAAGAACATTCCAGAAGAAGAGAGGGAGAGTTACATTCAACTCCTGAAAGAGAACAGGGACGTGTTCGCATGGACCTATTCTGAAATGCCAGGACTGAACCCGGCAATCGCGATGCACAGGTTGAATATCGCGAAGGAGAAGAGGTCAATCAAACAGCCACAGAGGCGCTTCCATCCCGACATCATCCCAAAAATAGAAGAAGACGTGAAGAAGCTGCTTCAGGCCTGGTTTATCAGGAAAGTTTAGTATCCCAAATGGATCTCGAACATAGTACTTGTAAAGAAGAAGAGCGGCCAGATCCGGGTGTGCGTTGATTTCCGCAACCTGAATGAGGCTTGTCCCAAAGATGACTTTCCTCTACCCATCCCGGAGCTCCTGATCAATAGCACATCAGCATATATGATGATGTCCTTTATGGATGGCTACTCAGGGTATAATCAGATCCGAATGGCTCCAGAAGACGAAGAGTCCACTGCCTTCCGCACATCTCTCGGGATATTCTGTTATTGGGTGATGCCGTTTGGGCTGACAAATGCAGGCGCCACGTATCAGAGAGCGATGCAGGTAATCTTCCAAGACATGATGCACAAGCATGTGGAATGCTACGTCGATGACCTGGTAGTAAGGTCCGACGGACATCAACAGCATCGCGAACATTTGAAGCTAGTATTTCAGAGGTTGAGGAAGAAGAGCCTCCGCATGAACCCGTTGAAGTGCACCTTTGGGGTGTCCTCCAGAAAATTCCTTGGCTTTGTGATCAGGCATCGGGGAATCGAGATTGACCTCACAAAGATAAATGCCTCCTCCGAAGAATTTGAAAGAGCTGAAGAGCTTCCAAGGGAGAGTCGCTTACTTGCGGCGGTTCATCTCGAACCTGTCAGGTCGCTGCCAGCCTTTCTCTCGGCTGAATAAGAAAGACGTCCGCTTCGAGTGGGACGAAGCGTGCCAAAAAGCCTTCGATTCCCTCAAAGAGTTACTCGGAAAAGCTCCAGTTCTCGTAGCGCCAATCAAGGGAAAGCCTCTGATACTGTATGTAGCAGTGGGGGAGAACTCACTGGGGGCACTGCTCGCCCAGAAGAATGAAGAAGGGAAAGAGAATGCCCTGTATTATTTGAGCCGCACGCTCGTCGGCGCTGAGTTTAATTACTCACCGATTGAGAAGATATGCCTGGCCTTGATATTTGTTGTGAAGAAGTCGAAGCATTACTGTCTGTCATACCAGATTACATTGTTCTCCAGAGCAGATCCCATCAAGTTTCTGATAAACCGACCTATGTTCTCCGGGCGATTAGCCAAATGGGCCCTACTGCTATCCGAGTTCGACATCATGTATCTGCCGTCTCGAGCTGTTAAAGGGCAGGCGATAGCCGATTTTCTAGCAGCTCACCCAATACCGGATAACATGGAAATGGAATGTGATATGCCTGACGACCAGGCCATGATGGTAAGGGTCGCGAAGCAGTGGCGGATGTATTTCGACGGAGCCTCCAGAGCTGCAGGATCAGGGGCCGGTGTGATCTTCATCAGTCCTCAAGGCGACTTGTTGCCCTACTCATTCACAATAGTGTCGTCATGCACAAACAACGAGGCAGAGTATCAGGCCCTCATCATTGGGTTACAGTTGGCACGAGACATGCGCATTCGATCACTACAGGTATACGGTGATTCTCGGTTAGTTGTGGGATAGCTTATGACGGAATATGAAGTCCGCAAGCCGGAGCTGTCATCTCTTTGTCATCAGGCCTGAGCCCTATTCGATCAATTTCGGGACAGTACAGTGTCGCACGTCCCAAGAGCTGAAAATTCTCAAGCAGACGCATTGGCTAACCTGGCCGCGGCTCTCGCGCACCCAGGGGGCAGCCCACTTCAAGTCACCATAGAAGAAAGGAGAATATTGCCATCCCTCACAGCAGCCGAGAATGTCACGAGTGCAAGCCCTGTACATTGCTTTGAGATCACAGAAGAGGAAGATTGGAGAAGACCATTCTCTGATTACTTGAAGTATGGGTTCTTACCCGAGGATCCGCAGATGCGCACTCAAGTCAGAAGGCGTGCCAGCTCATTCGTCCTCTTAGAAGAAGTACTGTATCGACGCTCTAGCGATGGAACGCTGTCAAGATGCCTGGCCCGAGAAGAAATTCATGATATGCTGAGAGAGGCACACGGAGGAGAATGTGGTGCCCATCAAGGCGGACGGAACCTACATCATCGAGTGCGGCACATGGGCTATTATTGGACCACCGTGGTGAAAGATGCGATGGACTACATCAGAAAATGCCATCAGTGTCAGATACATGCTGACATCATACATATACCTCCAGAAGAACTGCATCAGTCAGTGATGTCTTGGCCTTTTGCGGCATGGGGAATGGATGTGATAGGCCCCATTAGCCCCTCTTCCTCTCAAGGGCACCAGTACATACTGGCGGCAACAGATTATTTCTCTAAGTGGGCTGAGGCTGTGGCCCTGAAGAACGTGAAAGCTAAACAAGTAGAGGGTTTCATCCAGAACGCCATCATCTATAGACATGGTATTCCCGATCGGATCGTCACGGATAATGGCACGCCCTTCCGAAATGCTGTGATCGACAAGCTGTGTGCCAAGTTCAAGATCAAGCATTGCTACTCAACACCCTATTATCCTCCTGCAAACGGGCTTGCTGAGGCATTCAACAAAACCATCGTGAAGATTCTGAAGAAAACGGTGGCAGAGAATAAGAAAGATTGGGACAAACGGTTGCCCGAAGCGCTCTGGGCATATCGTACTACGCACCGCACAGCAACGCGGGCTACTCCCTATTCACTAGTATACGGCACGGAGGCCATCATCCCTATAGAAGTTCAGGTCGAGTCCCTGCGAGTAGCACTTCAGAACTCCCTGACCGATGAACGTAATGCTGAGCTCAGGATGGTCAAGCTCGATGCCTTGGACGAGAAGAGGCTCGCGGCACAACAACGGCTAGAGATGTACCAGAAGCATATCTATGACAAGCGAGTCAGGGGTAGATCCTTCAAGAAGGGTGACTTGGTACTCGTAATGAAGCGACCGACAGCCGCACACACTACAAAGAGCAAGTTCGACCCTAAGTGGGACTCGATATGCATCATAGAAGAAGTTTACTCCAACGGGGCCTACCGTTTAGTGAATTTCGATGGTGGCGGAGCCGGTTTTGCAATTAATGGCCGGTTTCTGAAGAAATATTACCCCTAACAGTCCACCTGTTACTTTCCTTTACATAAATAGGAGAAATGTAAACTCCCCAAGAGAGGGAATGTAATAAGTAAGGATAGAAACGGAGAATGAAATGGAGTAGAATACAGTAGATAAGCCTGTAATTACAAAAGCTAATCAGTTACTTCGTGTTCTTGCAGGTCTTCCTTGCCCTTGCTATGGAGAAATAACCAAGAAGGACCATTCGTCTGCGACACGAGCATATCTCGAGTTCAGAAACCCTGGACACTCCCGAAATCGACGACAAAGGGAAGTATTACTCTTTTCATTTCATTTTACATTCATCACTTACTAGAACTGTGATTATTATTGTTATTATTGTAGACCATTCTAACACACATCACACAAACATAACACGATAGAAAAAAAAATTGCTATTGTCATTTCATTTAACAAAGTTTGGTTGACATCTTTTCGACGCCATATACATGAATGGTCAAAAGGTAAGTATCTCTTACACCAACTACAAAATTTTCTAAAGGTAAGACCCTATGATCATTTCTATACATTTGAAGTCAAGAAGGAGAGCATCGGGAGCGAAAGATCAAAGCTTCTCCAAACATCCCGATATCAGCCTGATCACGGCCACCTTGGCAGTTTCCATCGCTGACTTTGCTGCAGATAACACCTCCACAGGATCAGGAACATGTCGAAGTTCAGCAGTCAAATCTTCCAACTGCTTGCGCGCTACTTCGCCCTCACTCTCGAGCCGCGTGACCGTTATCTGACCCTGAGCAACTACTGACTCGAGACGGGCAGCTTCGAAGCTCACGACGATCTTCTCCGCTTGCAGACGCGAAATCTCAGCGTCGATTTCAGCTATACGGCCCAAGCACCCTTCATATTGTATCTTATTATTTTGTAAGGATTCTCGTGCGTTCGCCGTAGAATGCGCGTGACGTTCCACTGCAGGTCCCAAAGACTCTACAATTCTTCGCTTCTCCTCGGTAGCAGGATCGGGCTCGACGCGCTAAGCAGCCGCTACGTTTGCGAGGGAGCTTTCGAACGCAGAGATGTGATTGACAACCACGAGCGCATCAGACCCAACTACTCCGACACAAGCTTCCAGCGCTTTCATGCCAGTGCCTAGCATATGCCATTCTTGTGGATCGGCCAATGCCTTCGCAAGGCTAGACAGCAGGCCCTTCAGCACGCTCTGACCAAAACAATCTAAATGTTCAAATGCAGGAATGTCCGGCATCATAGCAATGGCGACGCCAGAATGGACGACAGCTGCAAGAAAGAACGCAAGACGAACAAATAGTGCATTAGCAAAAATGAAAGCAGAAACTACAAGTCATAATCTAATGTAAAGTGCGAAGGAGTCGTACCAGGAATGGCAGGAAGATCAATAGCAGGCTCTAAAGGTCCCGCAATGCACGTCCCGGAATCAACAACTGTTTCCAAAGCTTCGCCTGGCAGTTCAATAGTCACAACCGGAGACGATGCGACGGAAGTGGCAGAGGCAGGTATTGACTCAATAAGATCTGTAGAAATAAAATAATAATAACAAAATGTGGTTAGTATGATTATGCAGGAATCGAAGAAGAAAAGTACAAAGCAGAACCACAATCGCATTTCTTACCTTGTGCTCGCGGAATGTCGGGTCTGACTTCGACCGTAGCAGAGCGTGACGTGTCCACGACCTCCAACTCAACAGGATAGTGTACTCGCGATGAACAGCCTGATGGAAGGACCGAAGAAGGATCGACGTTCCCTTCACGCATCTCAAGCCCAGGAACGGATTCCTCAGCGTTATCAGCACGAACGGGCAAACAAGGATGAACATCCATCGACAACCTCGTAGTCGGTACCACAACAGCTTGAGAAACGAAGACTAAAGGCTCGGAAGAAGGTTGGACCCTGACGTTGTCGTAGAGTTGTGCTTCGATCGCTGCCATGGCAACATCGTCAAGATCATCTACACCCCCGACTCCGGCATCGTTATCATAATAGTTTGCGAGGGAATCATCGTTGCTGTGATCATTGGCATGATCCACTCCCCAATCATCGCTAGAATAATCTACAGGCTCATCTTCGAGCTGTGACCCCGAACCATCGAGGCACGTCGCTCCCTGACCATCACCGGCTTCAGAACCATCTTCGGCATTGTCCCCCTCGACATCTGCAGGCTCGGACTCACCTCCGTCACGATTATCGATAATCATATCTTCTTTCTCTACAATCTCCTCTGTAGCACCAGACCGAAGCTCACCTTCTTCGCGGCTATTGGCAACGGCCGCACCTGCCATTATTTCTGGAGGATTGATCTGCAACGACGGATCCAAACTCCCCCACTTCTTGATATGTAACATTTCTGCCTTTCTTAAGTTTTTCTCAGGTGCTGACGGGCGAACTCTTGGTGTGAGTCTTATCTTGACCCTCAACTGATCTCTCGTGCGGCCCAGTGGAAGATCGTTAACGAAATCGTCAGAAGGTCTAACTCCTGTCGTGCCTTCCGTAGGCTCATCCTCTTCGACAGACGGAGGAGCAGTCTCTGCCGGAGGACGTGAAGATCCGAGCTCCTGTTGACACCTCTGTATAGGGACCCCGAAGCAATACCATCCGTCTAACGCTCCATCTTCTTTCCTACGAGTGATCGGCACGTTCAAGGAAGTCAGATGACTGGTACCAGGAACTCCGACGGCCTCACGCTGCTCACGAAGATAACCAAGACCGTCCTCAGGAATGTCATTCAACCTTGGAGGAGAGAGATAGAGAGGGAAATCGACAGGTTTGGCATCCCGGATGCGCACGTACTGATGCACCCACCATCTCATCCAACCATAAGAAGTCGCGGGACGTCGACTACCGCCAGGCAACACGAACCTCGCACCAGTTCGCGTCAGCAAAAGTTGGTCCCACATCCACTCCCAATGGACAGGACCCGTGCCATATGCTCGTTCTATCCTCGTCACGCTCGGAAGAGTCGACGGAACACCCTGATCATAGTCGAACTGTCTGGCGAACCTGCTCGGGTAGTAAGGCTCGTGCCAGAACTCCATGCCTTCGCGGAACGGGAGAGAGGCGGTCCGGATCGATATCAGGAATTCTCTATCAGAAGAGTCAACCGAATCCTCATCATCGACGACTTCGATATCTTCATCAGCAATGGAAGCGGGAAAATGGTAGAAGTCAACTTCATTCTCATTGCAGATCCTTGAAGACACCCATTCTGGCGTCTTAAGCACCATCTTGGCCTTCATGAATCTGATAAGCAGTGCTAGGTCCGGGAAGAAATAGGCGTGAGGCTTCATACCATATACCCACGGGAAATAAACGTCTAACCAGCCGCAGAAATAATGCCACGGGCAATGGGCAGCATCCATTCCATCAGCGGGTTTGTCCGGATTACTGGCAACATAACCAAACGCTCTATATATGCTGCAGAGTACTGGTGGCGCTATAGCAAGACGTTGACCACTGGCAAGGACACCTGCCATAACGAAGCAAGAAACCCTGACGCCATCAGCACTCTTCGAGCTGGGAAGCGCGACTGCGGACAACCAGTAAGCGAGGAAGCCTGCTAGCTCGCAAGTGGGAGACGATACATTCGGGCAAGGAAACTTGCATTCGAACCTTTGTCGTAAAGCCCTTATTCTTTTAACATCAACTTTATATTTTTCGTAGTCGATCCTGAAAGAGAGAAAGGAGAGAGAATTTCACATAAGAAGCTATGCAGGAGAAAAGAGTATGCGTCATGAAAAGAAAGAAAGGGATGTCCCGTGAAGACTTACTTCAAGCCGTGGCTGAAGTAAACTGACCAATCTTCATAGTGTATCTTTGTAATGCAGTCAAATTGTTGCAATTCATTGAACAACTCCGAACATGCCTTGGAATGATAGGCCTTCCGATCGCCTTCACACCTGAAGTTAGACAATTCTTCATCAGAAGGGATATATTCGTGATAATACCCGCCGCGTATGGGTAAGCCCGCCATCATCTTAAGATCCCAGAGGGTTATGCTCATCTCTCCTTGAGGAAGATGGAAAGAGTTGGTAACGGAGCTCCAGTAATTTAAGAAGCCCCTGAGAATCGTCGGATCTCGCGGAAAGAAGCCGGCAGTCGCCTCGATGGCATAGTAGAGCCCGACCTCCCTCAGTACAGCCTCGTGCCGGATCAGAATCTCCTTCGCCCAGGGGATGTAGCTGTCACGACGATTCAGATGCCCTCGGATACGGAAGCTCGAAGTCTCCCACATTGCGGACGTGCTCATAGGAAGGAACCTTTGACGCACCGTCTCAAAGAAATGAGTCGAATAAGGTGCATGCGGATCACACGTAGGCATGAGGAAAGTCATCTCCTTAATCTCACCAACCTTTTGTTGCTTCCCATTGTTTCCCAGGGTGGCAGTGAATAATCTCTCAGGAACTGAAGACCATCTCTCCACTCCATAGAACTGGCTAGGTCCACGAACATCAGATGGCTCGATGCTCGGAAAAGGTTTACACCTCATAAGAGACTTCTGGTGCAAGATGACTTCGCCATTGTAGGGGTTCGTGATGCAGATGCCACGCTCAGCAGTGATCTTGTTGCTCTCCCATCCAATCTTCATCCCTTCATATTTCAAGTCGAGGAGCTGTGTCAATCGCTCCGCTTGACTGAGCGCCTTGATCGGTTGTTTTCCTCGTCCTCTTTTCTTCTTACCTTTCTGACCTGTCAGATTTTCTTCTACATTTTGAACAGGTGTATCTTGAGGACCTGCCTCGATGGCACTCGCCACACCAGCAAGTTGGGCATACCAATAGACCCACTCTTATTCTGTTCCCCGCTTTGGAGGTTCAGGCACTGTCTTGTTGACGAAGATGCGCACCAACACTTCATGAGGGAGTTGCCCAATACGCTCCGAGAAATCCTTTATCTCGGGTTCGACCGTAGGAAAGAAGCGAGAGTTACGTCTTGGAGGAGGAGGGTTAGAAGGACCTTCAGCTGTTCTTTTCCGACCGCGCTTCATCGGCGTCGGACTAGAAGCATGCGACCCAGAAGTTTCACCAGAAGATCCCATTATCGCTACTGCAATTCACTGCAACGCGTAAACAAAACAACATTAGAAAACAACTCGATACACACGGGCAAATAGCCTAACGAAACCGTATCGAAAACACAAGCACAGCATATAGAGCACAAGCAACAAAGCATGAAAGCAACAAAATCAAGAGCATAGCATATCAATCATCATACGCATTTCATAACAAAGCAACTGCCATCATACATGCACGCATATATGTGATTGATGCACACACAAAATCACAGACTGAACTCACAATACATCCGTGCATTTAGTCTAAAAGTAGCCTTGACAAGTCCAGGTGCTTATAAGTAGGTACTAGACAGAGTCAGGAAACAGTTTCAGCATCATACATACGCAACTGTTCGCACATAGCAACTTTACAAGCAATCGGTACGCTATAGGCGCACTCTGGCAGACATACTCTGAACTTGCCTAAAATAGACAGTTGTAAGCTATGACAGGCCAAAGTAGGCAGCCAACTACAGGCCCAAGGCACTAAGCTCCAATCGTGCTTGAATTTTAAGTGATCTAGCCTCAAACAGCACTGAATTTGACTGAGAAACTGAGCTAGAAATGCCATTTCTTCACCAAGTACAAAGTAGGGGCTAAAAAATGAAAATTTTGGCTAAGTGTTGGGCTCACATGCGCCCAAGGTGGAGCCCCAGGCGCATGTGGCCCCTCACATGTGCCCAATCCACAAAATTCATTAATGCAACTTCACCTCATAAAGCATCAGGCGCATGTGCAATCCGACATGCGCCCGGCTCAGAAGAAAGGGAAGGAAACGAGTTTGAAGTTCAAGCCCCAGGCGCATGTGTCAGCCCCACATGCGCCCATCTCTAATGTTTTGGGAAAACACAAGTTCCGGACAGTGCCCTGGGCGCATGCCCAGAACCACATGCGCTTGGGACATGCGCCCATTCCCATATGGCATCTCACATGCGCCTGAAGGGAAATTCCTCCGTCGAAAAATGGATGGCAGGTCACATGCGCCCACAAGGGGACCACATGCGCCTGTAGCTCGAGGGTGCACTGCACTGGCATGACGTAAGCATCCAGCGCAGCACACCGGGGGGGGGGGGGGGGGGGGGGGGGGGGGGGGGGGGGGGGGGGGGGGGGGGGGGGGGGGGGGGGGGGGGGGGCACTTGTTGGGGCTCAAATTTGCACCCATTGTAAAACAACATCCCGTGGTCTATTGACAATAATTTGGATAAGTTTTGAGGTCGGAAAAGCCCTGCAAACGCCAGCACAACCCTGATCGCTTGGTGGCGACCAAAATCCGTAAACACCATTTTGGAATGGAACTGGACATGCGCTTCACCACCAAATGATCTGAAATGTCCTAAAACCCATAACCTGCAAGTTTCGAAGTCATCCGGTGCATATTTTTACCTGCGCACCTCGAAATGCGTTTTGTCCCTGCCCGGAGCTGACCAAAAGTGTCCGTAAGCCTACAGCTACCATTTCGGAGCGGATTTTGGACATGCGCTTCACCGCCAAATGATCTGAAATGTCCTAAAACCCCTAACCTATAAGTTTTGAAGTCATCCAGTGCATATTTTTACCTGCGCACCTCGAAATGCGTTCCGCCCTGCTCGAAACTGACCGAAAAGGGTCCAAAAGTCTACAGCTACCATTTCAGAGTGGAACTGGACATGCGCTTCATCGCCAAATGATACGGAGCGCCCTAAAACCTTTAAATAGCAAGTTTGAAGTTATTACGATGCGTATTTCCATGCGCGCGCTCCCCGGAACAACGCTCCTATACGACAAGCCGACCCGGAGGCTCCAAATTAGGAAGGAAGTACCAAAATTAGTAACATCTGGACTTCCACACCCCACCCCGTTCATTCAGGAGGTCAATCCTAGCCTAGAAGTGGCTTGGCGACAGTGAGTGCATGTCAAGAAAAGGTAGCTGTCCTTTGGAAGTTCCTCATCGGAGTTGAAATGCTGAATTTTTCTAAGTGCTGGAATCCTGAAAATCTGGCTAAGTAGTGGGAAAGCGCTGGCAAAGGACATGCGCCTGGCCTCCAACCACATGCGCTTGCACCCTGTTAGTGAAATGGAGTGAATGAACACTTTTTTCGACTAGGATTGGGAAATGCGCCGGTAAAGGACATGCGCCCGGATCCTCCACATGCGCCTGGTGCATTTTTCTCACATGCGCTTGGCTTTGTTTCTGGCACATGCGCCGGAAAATACCCACCGGACCGGATCCGAACCCGATTACCCCCTATAAATAGTGAAGTCGCTTCATTTCATCAGGACGAGATCATCCCCCGCCGACCTCAGAGTGATGTAAGCACCACATGTGCTTGCTTTCTCTCCTCTCGCCGGAGTGGATTCCCTCGCCGAAAACCCTCACCGGAAACCCTCACCGGGCACATGCGCCGGCTTATCCCCCACATGCGCCGGCTTATTCCACCACATGCGCCGGCTTATTCCACCACATGCGCCGGCTTTTCCCACCGAAAAATCCAAATTTTCTCTAAGTCCGGGAGAGACATGCACCCACTCTTTGGTTCCAGGCGCATGTGCACTGCCACATGCGCCCGGAACACCTCTCGTTCATCTATTTTTTTGTGCAAAATGGGCACATGCGCCCGGATGATGACCACATGCGCTTGACAGATGATGCAACACCACATGCGCTTGCAAAATGGGCACATGCGCCTGTACACACCCCCCTATGCGCCTGGACGCTGATGGGAGGGGTGGACCTTCCGTTGTGCGGCCCGCCTTCGTCCGGGATCGAATTTTGATGAAACCGCCTCTCCTAGAAGCGTCTCGATGAGTTCTATCCATCTACCGGATCAGATTCTCCAAAGGTTAATGATAAGTGGCCCAAATCAATGTTTTGGTCTAAAATGACCAACACTTAGCCAATTCGGCAGCTCCGAAAATCCTTCCGAAAGATCCGAAAACGGCCGAAAACGAGAAGAATCGGGCGAAATTGGACCGAGCCCAAGAGGGAAACTTTTCTTCTACATGACATGATACACCATAATCATGCACCGCGATGAGGTTATCCGATCTCAGGACCCTCGAATACCCTAATCGAGCGGTCGGCAGGCCCGCTACTTAGTCATTTTCAGCCCTGGAAAGTGCCCTGTTGGCCCAAAAATTGACTTCTGCTAAGCAAATCGAAACACGATCGCACCACGATCTTCGTGGACATAATCCACCCCTGTTCCAAGTCGGTCATCAACAATATTCACCGATTTCCCTAATTAGACCGCAAATAGGTCCACTACTTAGTCATTTCCAGCCCTGGGAAGTGCCCTGTTGGCCTGGAAATCGACTTCTGCTAAGCAAATCGAAACGCGATCGCACAGCGATCTTCGTGGATGTAATTCACCCCTGTTCAAAGATGGTTATCGATAATACTCACCGATTTCCCTAATCAGATCGTAAGCAGGTCCACTACTTAGTCGTTTTCAGCCCTGGGAAGTGCCCTGTTGGCTTGAGAATTGACTAGTGCCAGTTGAAATCAACCGCGATCTCAAAAACGCCGAGGCAAAGCTGAAGTACTCGGGCTATCCAACAGCCGAGTCAAGCATTCGCGGGGCACCGATCCCCATTATTCATAAGAAATTGGCATATGTGGGTACCCATCGGACCCTATACTTAGCCACTTACGGGCATCGGAGACAGCCGATCCAGCCCATTGAATTTGGATCCTCAAAAGATCTTGGCTCGACAAAGCCTATCTGATCCCAAACAGATCATTGGAAAATACTCAGAAGAAAGAGCGTTCTCGAAGACGAGTCGTCCGACTCCAGAAGAAATACATTTACTTTACTGTACAAAGCTTTATTCATCCCGGATAAAGGTCCAAGGCTAAACCTAAGGGGTTATGGTTACCACGAGAAATCACAAACAAAGAGTTCTAACTAAGCTTGAAACATCTTGCTATGGACTGCCACTATGAAAAAGACAGTCGATGCCCTACCCATCGACAACGGGTCCGTCGGTTGAGCTGATGAGGTAGTTGCGGATTGCTTTCCTAAGGTCACCTGTGCGCAGTAACGGGGCGGGCTTTAGGTTATGCCGACCAACATTTCGATGTTCGTGTATTCCAGCGATCACCTGTGCGTAGTAACAGGCGCGGGCCTAGAGTTGCACCACTCGATTAAAAACCTCGTTCGGGAACGTTGCGGAGTGCTCTCCTAAGGTCACCTGTGGGCAGTAACAGGCGCGGGCCTTGGGTCATGCCAACCAACATTCGAGGATCATGTATTCCAGCGGTCACCTGTGCGCAGTAACAGGCGCGGGCCCCGAGTTGCACCACTCGAATCCTGACAGTCTCTCAACCCGGACAGTTCGAAAGAAAATGGGCAATAGACATCCGGTGTGTCTGACAAATGTGGCTCAGTCCATAACAAGAAAACAAAGGTCTACACGACCATGAACTCAAGACCATAATCCCCGGCGGATTAGTCTTTTGCCTTCCAATCAAGGGTGATCAACCGTTGATGTAATTAAAGGCTCGTGACCAGTATCACAGCCTGGAATGTAAAAGATCTCAGAATCTCTGGAATAAAATTCGCCTTGCGATATCTCTCTCTTGTGTACACTTTGTGATTGCTTATGATTGTCTATGAATGTCTCTATACTCAGAATTCCCCCAGAATAAAAGAAACACGAAAAAAAGAAAGAAGGACTGCTGACGAGTAGTTCTGATCTTCCCTCTTTTTCTAAGTTCTAACAATTACTTAAAGCATAAGTAGCTTATCTAAATAAACTTAAGATCCAAATGTCCTGTAGGGCCTGTTTGGATTGTAACTTACTCAAGCTACTTATTAGATAAGTTAATTATCTTGGTTTTTACTTATTAAGCAGATAAGTATGTTTGGTAAACAACATACTAATCAGCCAATAAGTAAATAAGTATGTTTGGTAATAACACATTGATAAGTAACATTTGGAAAGAAAATTTTAAATCTACATATAATAAGCTACATATTGACATTCAAAGAAAAAGCTAAGCGTTGAGGCAGTTTTCCTAATAGAATGAGCTTTTCTAATCCTCATGTACATGCCATGCATGTACTAGCATAGCACGATTGGTCCAAGATACATTCCATCCATTAGAATGGGACCACTATATGGATGCCCTGGCACAAGAATCAGGTTGATCCACTGGTCAGGTGGGCCATAGTCTGCAAAACAAATGCTCAGCTCTGGAAGTCTTGGCTGAAGTTTTCTAACACATTCACTTGTTTCCAATAGTCAGTCCACATGGTGAGTGGACTAGAACCATGTTTGGGAAAGATGTAGAAGATCAGATCAGCCTGATTGGTGGATTGGATCTTGCACCAATTAATGTAGGGCCCATCTTTGATGTGGGCTGTCCACTGTGTGAGCCCCACCTTCGATGGGACAGTCCATCATGTGGGGCCTCCTTTGATATGGATAGTATGAGAGAGCAGTAATTGAGTGAACCATGAGAGAGAACTTTGATATGTGGCGTGACCTGAGAGAGATAAGTAGAAAAGCCAAATTGGAGGGTGACAAACAATGTGGGTGTGTACTAACCCCCAAAAAAAAGGGAGCAAACGCGTGACATGAGAGAGATAGGTAGAATAGTCAAAAGTAGAAAAGTTTTAAAAAAAAATACTTATTAAGATAAGTAATTTTTAAGAGATGAGTTTGAAATTACGGTTTTACCGCTTGTAGAGATACTTGGAGATATGCCTAATGTCCTAGAGGGGGTGAATAGGACTTTTTAAATTTCCAATTACAATTTAAAGCTAAATCAAATTGATTACATCAACCATGATTATCACAATAACATTCAAGGTAAATATATGTTCAACTTGCAAGAAAGACTATCATAGGCATTTCATCAAACAGTTAGCATTCATGATTGACTAAACTATTTCACAAGTTCAATTCATAGCAATCATTCAATCTCACAATGCACAAGAATTTATAGTGGTTCGGTTTCCCTACTCTACTCCTGGTTCACGATCTCAACCTATGAGAACACCAGATTTCACTATAGTCATGGTTTTAAATCAGGTTAACCATCAACCTCAACATCCTATGTTCTAGGACTGCATTTACCATCCGCCGATGACCCAATCTAAGGACTTGACGAGTTTGGATCTCAAACTCTCACCAATCCTAATCCAAGGACGGCCACGTACACTCCCGTCGGAGTTTTCCAATCTAGGGAATAATAACTCAATAAATGGACTATCAAATACTAGACATACCTAGACGATTGAGCCCCGATTCGATGCCTTTGATGAGTAGCTTCAGCTCCACGTGCTTCAGCTTCTCTTTGTGCTCCCAAGATCAGCAACCGATGCAAATGATGTGTGTATGATTATGTCGGATAGTTGGAAGAGAGATGATCAAGTTCATCTTTCCTATTCAATGCAAATGTTATGATGGAACTACCAAACTTCAGCATTCAATGGCTATAAAAGACCTCATGATGATATTTCGAAGGTAGGTTAGCCATGAATGCATATCTTGAGTTCATACTTCAAACCGAGCTTTGAATACTCAATGATAAGCCATTAATGGCTAGGTTTGAATGATGAACTCAAGGGAGTTAAGAGCAATGAGGGTAGGAAGACGTGAGTAAAGGCCCTCTCACTTGGCTCTTGATGGGTGTTGAATGCATAGCAAGAAAGACCCTGAAATATGGCTTTATAGAGCCCCAAATGATGGCCCCAACGGATCTAAAAAGGTCATGTCCGACCTGTCAGAGAGAAGCCCCAACCGGTCGGACAGGTCGGAAGAATACACAGCACGCTGGACCTATTTTGGGTCTGACCGACCGGTCGGATATGGTTGCTGGATATATTGTGTTAAGCTGTCCGACTGGTCAAGATCGGTCGGCTGTCCTTCCAGATCAATTACATATTGTGTTAAGCTGTCTGAACGGTCAAGACCGGTCGGCTGTCCTACCAGATCAATTGCAGCATAGCTGCTGGACATATCTTGCCATGCTGCCTGACCGGTCAAGACCGGTCGGATGTGTTGCCACCTTCTCTACAGCAAGCTTGCTGTACTTAATTTGCAGTACTGGACCGACCGGTCAAGACCGGTCGGCTGCCTGTTCAGCAAGGTTGTATTTAATTGAAGAGGCTGCTGGACATAGAGGAAGGGTCAGTCCGACCGGTCATGACCGGTCGGCTGCCTTGGAAGTTCTTCAACTCAGCAGCTGTACACTTCAATGGATTGTCTGACTAGTCCAGATTGGTCGGCAACCCTATAACTTTGGCATTTCAGCTGAATATTCAGCATGAAGTGATGGTGCACAAAGTCCGATGATTGGACAATGTTTTCAATTACGATATTAGCACCTAGCCATGGAAAAACAAGTCTGATCAACTTGAGCTATAGGGTTGAGAAGGAATGGGTTGAGTTAGGTCGGTAATTACGCTATTCATTGATGTTTTGGGATTCCTAAGGTTGATCTATATGCAACTTACCTGAGATCTTGTTTCTGCTTGAGCTTAAGCAAGGGAAGTAGTATAATCTTCAAGTCTTGAGCTTCAAATCTTCGACTTAAGTTCCGTTGAAAAGTAACCTCTTTGGTAGTATCCAAACGGGCCCGTAATGACCCCAATTGTGACAACTGCATGATATTCAATACTAATGCTACATTGAATTATATTAGATGTCAGCCCCAAAAAAGAGGCAGATTGAAGACCCAAGTGGGCATAGAATGTGAAAGAGTGAGGATGAGCAAGCTCAATCATACTCACCAATTTTTCTCTCCCTTCCTCTCTCCAAGTGTCATCCTATAACAATTTTATAAAATAAAAAAGAGATGCTCCAGAAATCCAATTCATCCTAAAATTTGGCCTTTCTTTTCCATAGACATCCTTTTTTTCCAAAGGCATGGATGGGATGGCTACGATTTTGTAACTGAAGTGATTCTTCAGAATCATACCCAATCCATGATGGTCTCTAGCAAATAGATGGATCAAATTGTTGATTGGACTTGTTTTTGTGTAAATGATCTTGACCGTGCATTGTAAAGATCATTGGATCATGGTATCAAAAGATCGGCATACAGGAAGTGTAGAAAGATACGACGGTGGGAGAGTATAACAACTGAAGAGGAGCTTGCGAGTCATTTATCATTAATGCCTGCCGCTCCAGCGGCAAAAACCACTTCCCTAAAACCTACATCTGCCTATTCTCTTCTTCCTCTTCCGGGGGCGACCACTATTAATGATGGAACCCACCTCCGGCAGCGGCAGTAGCCGTGTTTCACCCATTGAAACCGGCTGAAACACACCTCCAGAAGGATCATAGCCGAAATCTGGATCCACCATTGTTGCCGCCCAAAGCCTTTTCTAACGGACTCTGGAGTGCTGCGACGCCCATATCCTCGTCGATTGTTTGGATAGAGAGAAGAAGGTGGTGAAGCTTGAGCTGCCATTAATGGCCGCCCCCAATTCGAAATCCATTCCCTCCAATCGAGGGCCCCACCGTCCTCTCTATCAGCGGCTGATGATCAGTAGCCAGATTTTGCGATGATGGGTTTGGGACAGGTCGCTGGTGATGGCAGTGGCGACTAGGTTTTCAGATTCGCTGGAGGAGGTGAGTTGCGGCTAGGGTTTCCGGTTGTTTGGGTATTCAATTTGTGCGAGAATGGAAGTTCCATTTCCGTAGCTAGGGTTTTCACAGGGTGCGGAAGGAGAGAGGGAGCGAGAATAACGAAAAAATAAAATTATTTTCTGCCGGCGAAGGTTAGCCCTAAACATCTTACTAAATGTGGGGGTGGTCTTCTCTTTCAATCGCTTGCAGCCACACAATCGGCCAGGGATTCTAATATTTGGATTTTTGCTGGACCAAAAATGTCCCTCTGTCATACTTGCTGCCATACGGCAATATCTTTTTGCAAAAGTTGAAATGGCCTTTTGAGAATTGGGTGTGGGCCTTACAAACTCGACTGTTGGGGCCACCCCTCAGCCGATTTGATCCATTCACTTTCATCGAACATACGTAAATCCACGATAGGTTCATTTCAAAAAAAAATGGAGCTTTCTATGGCCCACGCCTACATTAATGTTTTGAGTTAATTCTAAATTGTTTCCTCTGGTGTGGTCCATTCGTAATTAGTTTTTCTCTCAAACTCGGACAGATGACAAGAAATTAAAACTCCTTTCATTTGGACGGCTTGGATATGCTCCAAGACTATCTAGTGAACCCCACATAAGACGTGTGATGAGTTCAATAGATGAGTCCCTTGCGCAGGAAAGGCCATTTGATCGTTTTCTTCTTTTATTCTAGGAGGAGACCGTTGCACCTCTGTGGGACCCACTCCGGCTAGCTTCCGACTTGTAACTAATGTTATTCCCTCCATTCCAATGAGCTTCTTAGTTTTTTTTTTTTTTTTTATTTAACTGTCATAACTCCATGTAGATTGTAGATCCCACGAAAATAGGGCTCACTTTTGGGCAATCAAATGGTGTCCAAATGAGGTGATTCCAAAGACATCTAAAATTTCATCAAATTATATTTCCAACAAGTACAAGATCACCCAAATCGGACATGTAACGAGGGATTTATGATCGTTTTCATCGGATCTGTGAACGACAGAGTATCGACGAATGATAGTGACTTTGAGCCCACTTTTAGATAATCAAGTAGTGTCCAAATGAGGTGATTCTAAAGCCATATGAAAGTTCATCAAATTACCTTTCCAACAAGTACAAGATCACCTAAATCGGGCATGTAACGAGGGAGTTATGACAGTTTTCGTCGGATATGCAAACGACGGAGTATCGACGAATGACAATGATTTTGGGCCCACTTTTGGGCAATCAAGTGGTGTCCAAATGAGGTGATTTCAAATCCACCTAAAATTTCATCAAATTACCTTTCTAACAAGTACAAGATCACCCAAATTGAACATGTAACGAGGGAGTTATGACCGTTTTTGTCTGATTTGTGAACGATAGAGTATTGACGAATGACAGTGAATTTGGGCCCACTTTTGGGCAATCAAGTGGTGTCTGAATATTATGATTCTAAAGCCATCTAAAATTTTATCAAATTACCTTTCCAACAAATATAAGATCACCCAAATCAAACATGTAACGAGAAATTTATGGCTGTTTTCGCCGATAAATATTGACTCGAGTATCGGCGACAATCAGCGAGTATTGGCGATTGGCGATAGTCACTGAGTGTTGCGATCGGCAACAGTCAGTGAGTATCGATAACGGTCAGTGAGTATTGGCAATTGGCGATGGTCAGTGAGTATCAGTGATTGTTGATACTCATTGAGTACCGGCGATTGGCTATGGTCAGTGAGTGTCGGAGATCGTCGAAACTCATTGAGTATCGATGACAGTCGATGAGTATCGATGACGATCAACATTTGTCGGTGATGGTCAGTGTCATTAGCGAAAATGGTCATAACTCCCTCGCTACATGTTCAATTTGGGTGATCTTGTATTTGTTGGAAAGGTAATTTGATTAAATTTCATATGGATTTAGAATCACATCATTTAGACAGCACTTGATTGCCCAAAAGGGGCCCAAAGTCACTTTCATTTGTCGATACTTGGTCGTTCGCAGATCTGACAAAAATGGTCATAACTTCCTCGTTATATGTCCAATTTAAGTGATCTTGTACTTGTTGGAAAGATAATTTGATGAACTTTCATGTCTTTAGAATCACCTCATTTAGACACCATTTGATTGCCCAAAAGTGAGCTCCATTTTTGTGGGATTTGAAACCTATATGGAGTTATGACAGTTAACCCTAAAAAAAAACACTAAGAAGTTCGCTGGAATAGAGGGAATGACACCAGATATAAGTCGAAATCTCGTCAAAGTGGGTCTTACGAAGGTGGCAATGGTCCTAACAGCTAAATGGCCCCCTCCCAGGAAAATAAGAAGAAACGAAGAAAACAGTCAAATGACCTTTCCCGTGCAAGGAACTCGTCTTCACGTCTTATATGGGGTCCACTGGATAGTCTTGGAGCAGATCCAAGTCATCCACATGAAAGAAGTTTTAATTTAATGCAATCTGTCCAAGTTTGAGGGCAAAACTCATCACGGATGGATCACACCGGAGGAAATGCTTTGGAATTAAATTACAATGTTAATATAGATGTGGGCCACTGAAAGCTTAAATTTTTAATTTATTTTTTCTGAAAAACCATCGCGTGGGTTCACAGATGTCTAATTAAAGTGAACGGATCAGATCGACCGAGAATTGGCCCCAACAATCGATTTTGTGGGTGTACACCCAATTCTGAAAAAGGTCCTCCGACTTATGCAAAAAAGATGATGCAATAGAATAAAAATCTAAACAATAGAATAAAAATCTAAACACTGCCCAAGAGGCTAGATAAAATAAGGGATCTGAGAATGGGGTCAACGTCAAATGACATCGTAAATCAAGTTTTTTCAATTATTATCCCGAATTCATGCCGATCAATTGGAGGGAGCGGATTGCCGGTGACCCAGGCACAGACATACATCTGGGGCTGTGTGGGGTCCACAGAGATGTATGTGACAAATCCACTCCATCTGTTTTGCAAGACCAACAGGAGTTTAAAAATTAGGCAGATTCAAAACACAGGTGAGCCACACAACAAAACAGGTGGAACAGAAATGTACTCCACCATTGAAACCTTCCTGGAGCTGACCATGATGTTTACATATCATCCAAACCGTTGATAGGGTTATTACCAATCAGATAAACTGCAGGCACAAATATCATCCTGATAAATAAATAAAAAAAACTTCTGTCATCCCAAGCGTTCAATCCCTACTGTTTCGTGTGGTATGGCCCCCGTGAGTTTTGGATCTGCCTGAATTTGTGGTTTCAGTTCATCGTAGTTAGAATGACCTTATAAATGGTTTGGATGGCATATAAACATCATGGTGAGGGCGTGGGATGGTTTCAATAGTGGGTATTTCCGTCCCCCCTATTTCCTTTAGTGTGGTCCTCATAAGTTTTGGATCTAACTCATTTTTAGGATCAGGTCCTAACATGAGCGGGGAGAACTAATGGACGGCGTGGATTTCTCACCAACATTTCGGTGGGCCCCACGTAGCTTTGGACTGGGGCGGGAGCACAGCAACTCGCATCCACCACCAACGTGTGTGTGTGTGTATACACACACACACACGTTGATGGGTCCCCTTTAGGTGATGGGATATCCCAAAAATGAGCTGTATACGAAAATCAGGTGGGCCATACCATCTAAAACCATGTGAAGATATGCCTAAAACATCTAAAAACACTTGGTGGGGCCCACCTGAGTTTTGGATGTGGCTGAAAATTGGTCTAACCCCTCATCCAATTGGACACACACAATGGATGGGCTGGATTTGTCAACCACATCTCAGTGGGCCCAATAATCTATCATGAATGTTTTAATGGGTGAATAACCCCTCTCAACTGTTGTATATGGTGTAGCTCACCTAATTCATGGATTGACCTGATTTTTAAGTCCTTGGTCCACCATGCAATGGTGCATCTAACTGGTGGGGCAGATGTCCTATCCACATCACAGTAGTACCATTTCCCATATATATATATATATATATATATATATATATATATATATATATATATATATATATATATATATATATATAGGGAAATGGTACTTCCCCACCGTGATGTTTGTCGGACATCAACACCGTGCATTTGATGGGTCCCCTTTAGGTTATGGGATATCCCAAAAACCAGCCATATAGGGAACTCAGGTGGGCCACACCATCTAAAACCATGTGAAGACATGCTTAAAATATCTAAAATCACTTGGTGGGGCCCACCTGAGTTTTGGATGTGCCTGGAACTTGGTATGAACCCTCGTAGAAGTGGAACACACATAATTGATGGGCTGGATTTGTGAACCACATCTCGGTGGGCCCAATCAACAATCATGAAGGTTTTAATGGGTGGATAACCCCTCCCAACTGTTGTTTGTGGTGTGGCCCGTCTAAGTCATGGATTGATCTGAGTTTTTATCTTGTGACCCACCATTGAATGGTGCATCTATCTGATGGAGTAGATGTTTAAAACACATCACGGTGGGGGCCACACAGCTTGACCTCATGGGAAGTTCCCATGAGGTGGAGCTGTGGGGCCTCCCATGAGGTCGAGCTGTGTGGCCCCACTGTGATGTGTGATCGACTTCCCATGAGGTCGAGCTGTGTGGGCCCCACTGTGATGTGTGATCGGCATCCACACCATGCATTTGGTGGGTTCCCTGTTGGGTATGGGATATCCCAAAAATCAGCTGTATCCATAACCTAAGTGGGCTATACCGATTGAAACAGTGTAAAGTCATGCCTACAATATCTAAAAGCACTTGTTGGGGCCCACTTGAGTTTTGGATGTGGTTGAAAATTAGTGTGAGCTCTTTTTTAAGTGGGACACTCACAATGGATGGGCTGGATTTTTCAACCACATTTCAGTCGTTCCTATAAACGATCATAAAAGTTTCAATAGGTGGATATCACTCTTAACTGTTTTCTATGGTGTGGCCCACCAAAGTCATGGATTGGACTGATTTTTAGGTCCATGGCCAATCACGGAATGGTGCATCTGACTGATGGTGCGGATGCCCATCACACATCACAGTGGGGCCCACTTGAGTGGTTGAGTATACCCATGGGTGTGTGTGTGTATTAAAGGACAGGGGGCAACGTTCACGTATTCATGGACCTATATTTGGCATGCATGTGGGGCCCTCGAGCAACCTACACGTGCCCTTTTCCACTGCCCATCTGGCTTGTGTGTCAGACAGCAGAGTGGTGCGTACCATGCAGATTGCATCATGCGTGAATAAGGCTGGTCCAGTCATCAGGGGGCCATAGTTGAAAAATGGGAACGATTGGCAAGTTTTTATACTGGTAAGTGGACCATCCTGATTTTCATGCCAAGTCATCGCCATGGTGGGACCCACCTTATAATGACTCAGATGTGAGCAATTATATATGTTGCATGTAAATAGGATATCTACACCCAAAAATGAGTACATCTCATTTTAATTAATCCTAATTATAGGATTAAAAATAATATTGAAAACCAACAATCTTAGGGCCTGCTTGAATACAACCAAATAAGATGTGTTAATTTATTAGGTCACTCTTTTCACTTGGGTCCTTACTCATGCCTCAGTGGTTGACTCACAAGAGTTTCAACACCAGGTCATGGGTTAAAGCACCCATTCTGGTATGTAGAGGCCATTGGAATGTTACTGTGAAAAAAAAAAAGAAAAAAAGTAGTAGTTACTCTTTTCACTTCGGCCCACATCCAAGTTGAAGGCTCTTAAAAGGACATGAGAAAGGCAAAAAAGGATGTGAATGGAGGGATAGTAAGAAAAGACTTGAAGAATTATCATCTAACTTATGGTATGATCCTTGATAGAGTGCAATTGCAAAACAAGATTTATGTAGTCGACCCCAATTAATTGGTACAAAGGCTCAGATGATGATAATAATGATGACCCAATACCAGTCAATGGTTTCTCTCACACTGCAGTTTCAAATCCATTTTCCAAATTAGAGGGCTTCTTACCAGCTTTCTAAGTCCACCTCTAGTGTACCCTTTAATCTATCTGGTTTAGCTAGGCTTTTCTTGTTTAGCATTCTGTCAAGCAACTGACCCCAGCTCCCTCCATAAACGAGATACACAGAGGCGTAGAACCCACTTTTCAGTTGTTTAGATTGCTAATCCGGTGTGCCACAGCTTGCATTGGCGAATGGCCAGAAACCCCCTCACACATGGACCAGCAATCAAAAAGGTCCACTTCCCCATCGCATAAGGTAGGGTCCACCACTACAGATTGATGGTCCACCCTAAATAATACTAGACGACTGAGGATAGCATCAAGGGCTTTTAGGGAGAACATTTGGAAGTTTATCATATTGAGCATTATAGCCATAGGCTGGTATGGCCGTTGTTTTCAATTGCAATTTCAAGCTGGTTGGACAGACTTTCTCCAATCGGTTCCAGACAGAATCAAGCTTCAGCAGTTCTTTAACACACACACACACACACACACACACACACCAACTGGGCTTAATCCATCAACAATTCTCCATACTAGAAATTAGATTCAAGGTGCCTTTGTTTGTACCAAATATCTTGAAATTTCATGCATAGTTCAAAAACTCAACCAGATGTCTAGGCAGGTCGGATCAACTCAAAGACTCGACTGAGGTGCCGTTTGTTAAACTGAAAAATAAGGTCTGAAATTTAATGTAAGTGCTGGAAACTTAAAGTATTGAATTTAAGTACTTACAAGTAATGAAAAATCTGTTTGGTAATTTGTCTTAAAAAAGTCCTGATATCTGAAAATAAGTACTTTTTCATGAAAACTTGTTTGGTAAAAACAAATCATAAATGTCTGAAAATTGACAGTTTGTCATATTTGCCCCTATCATCTTAATTTCTATCATTTATAAAATATGAAATAAAACATACTATTGCTTTGCCACGAGTTTGGCACACCTATGCCCAATCTACATATTTTTCAAACATGACCCCTCAATTGATGGACCATGTGCTATGCTTTTCTTGATAGAATAATTATAACCCTTTGATTGATAGACCATAATGTCTCACACAAGGATGATATTAGACCATTCATCTCTAAAGTCCCACCTAATATACTTTAACTCATAACCCTGAATAAGAAATGCTTTGCCTAAAAAAAAAAAATCTCATCCCATTGAATTAGTGGGCCACACATGTACAATCTCTTGACCCACTTGTACAAATGGCATTGTACAATCTCTTGGCTCACTTGATGTACGGGTACTTAAAAATTGTAAATGTAGCATTCATAAAATCAAATTAAAAGAAAGATTAAATTGCGTAATAGTGGAGATGGAACGTAGGAAATAGTGATGATTGAACGTCCACTATTGAAACATTCATGGTGTCATGGAAGTTTTGGATCAGGCTAATATTATTGTGTTTTCCGTTCATCCCAACAGGAATGACCATATGAGCGGCATAGATGACATATGAACATCATGGTGCAACTTAGGGAGGTTTTAATTGTAGGAATTTTCCTACCCACTGTTTCATGTCATGCAACCTACTTCACTTTTGGAACTACCTCATTTTTTATTCTATGATCCAACGTGGTCTAAAAAACAAATGGATGAGGTGCACTTCACACAAATGTTATGGTGGGCCCATATAGTTTCGGTCAATGAAGTTCATGCAGAAGGCTTGAAACCCGATGTGACCCAGATCTGGTGATGTGGGGCCCACCTCGATGTATGCGTCTTATATCCATGCCATCCATCCATTTTTACAACTTATCTTAGAGCATGGTCCCAAAGATGAAGCAGATACAAATCTCAGATGAACCACACCATAGGAAATAGCGGTCATTGACCACTAAAACTTTGTGGGCCACAAAAGTTTTGGATCACATTGATACAAATCTCACACATCCAACTGTTTTGCAAACTCATTTTAGGGTATGATCCCAAAAAATCAAGCTGATCCAAATTTCAGGTGGACCACGCTACAGGAAAGCCACGGTAGGTAGGACCTTTTAGGGGAGAGGATTAGGTGAGACCCCATATCCATCGAGGTGGGTGGGGCCCCTGACGGTATACGTGTCTTAAATCCACACCATCCAACCATTTTGAAAGATCATTTTAGGTGTGATACCAAAAATGAATCTGACTCAAATCTTAGGTGGACCACACCATAGAAACAGTCGTGATTGAATCTCTACCATTGAAAACTTCATGGATTTCACTGGAATGTTTATTTGCCATTATTTTTCCATCCAACCTGTTGATAAGGTTACAAACATCTAGATGAAGAGACCACATAAATATCATCTTGATCCAAAGCTTTTGTGGCCCATGGAAAGTTTTTAATGGTCAATTAGCACTATTTCTTGTATTATGGCTCATCTGGGATTTGGAACCGATTCATTTTTTTTATCATACCCTAAAATGAACTTTCAATACAGATGGACAGCATGGATGTCGTCACATAGATCGCGGTGGCCCCACAGTCAGGGGTCTCACCCGCCTCAGTGGATCCGGGGTCTCACCTAATCCGCTTGGATGCGGATTGCCTGGGAAAGCCTTTCGCACGCATCTCCTGTGCTCGGAATATAGGTAGGGCCCACCGTGATGTTTGTGAGAAATCTACACCGTCCAACCGTTTTGTGAGATCATTTTAGGCATTGATAACAAAAATAAACTGGATCAAAGACTCAAGTGGGCCGAAAACGTGACGATTGAACTTCCACAGTTGAAATATTCGTGAGGCCACAGAAGTTTTGAATCAGGATAATATTTATGTTTTCAGTTCATCTCAGTAGGAATGACATTATGAACGGTATGGATGGCATATAAACATCACTGTGGAACCCATAGAGGTTCAACGGTAGGAATTTCCCTACCTACCTTTTGCTTTAGTACGGCCCACTTGAGTCTTGGATCAAGTTCATTTTTGGTCTTAATGCCTAAAATGATCTCACAAAATGGTTGAATGGCGTAGATTTCTCACAAACATCACGGTGGGCCCTACCTATATTCCAAGTGCGGGAGATGCCTGCGAAAGGCTTTGGCAGGCAATCCGCTCCAGGATCCTGTTACCTACGTATATGGTACCTTCTACTTGTTCACGAGGCAAAGTTCTATGGACCCACCATGTTGTATGTGTTACATCCGCCCCGTTAATACCTTTCTTCAGGTCATTTTAGGCCATGGACAAAAAATGAGGCATACCCGAAGCTCAGTGGACCACACCATAGAAAACAGTGGAGATTGAACATCTACCATTGAAAACTTTTTGGGGCACGGAAGGTTTGTAACAAGCTGATATTTATTTTTTCACTTCATCCAGGCATGTGTGACCTCATGCAAAGATTTGATGGCAAATAAACAGCGTAGGAAGGCTTCAACAGTGGGTGTTATTATCCTCACCCTATATCTGGCGTGGTCTACTTAAGCTTTGGGTCAGCCTCATTTTTTGGCTCATCTCCTAATATGATCTTTTAAAATGGATGAACGGTGGGGATATAACACATATATCATAACAGGACAAAGAACTTTGTCACGTCAATTGTGCTGGTAATTTGTCCATAAAAACCTCCAGCAGGTTATAAAAGGAGGGCAGACTTGTCATTTTAAAAAATATTTAACTTTAGAATCACTTACGGCTTTCAGCGTTAAGCATTAAGCCAGCGCAAGGTAGCTTAAAAATTATTCAAAATTTTCAGTGGAAATATATATTAAGCACTTAACATTTTGGATTTACCAAACAATCTGAAATAGGAGAATCACTGAAAACGGCCTCTTTCAGTGATAAGTCCAGAAAATAAGTTTTACCAAACAGCCCCTGAATCTTTAATTGACTCGATATTTAAATAAATAATTTTTCAGTACTTACACCTCCTTGCTTGAAATCGGATGGCGTCCTGAGTAAACTCAGTTGGGCCTACCATGAATGTTTGTGGTTTATCCACGCAGTCCATCTGTTTTTACAGATTATTTTAGGGGTTGAGCCCAAAATTGAAGCATATCCAAAGCTTAAGTGGATCATACCACAGGAAACAGTGGGAATAATGATTTCCACCATTGAAACCTTCATAGGGCCCACGGTGATGTATATTTGTCATCCAACCTGTTCATAAGTTGACACACATGGATGAGGGGAAAAAACAAATATCAGCTTGATCCAAAACTTCTGTGGTTCAAAAGAATTTTTCAATGGTAGATATTCAATTCGCACTGTTTCCTATGGTGTGATCCACTTGAGCTTTGGATATTCATCATTTTTGGGATCAAGCCCTAAAATTATCTGGTAAAATGGACAGATGGAATGGATAAAATACATATATCGCAGTGGGACCCATGGAGTTCACTCAGCACGCAATCCGCTTCCCCTTGCTTTGGTTGATGTGGCTGTCTGATTCTTGTCCCATGCAATTTTACCTTTGAAACAAAAAGTTGCTTGGTTAGGCCTTTGCTCCGTCAAGTCATGCCGAGTTTTCGAGCCAACTCGATGAATCTTGTGAGTCCTGGCCAATTGATGCCAACCCACCAAGTTGCCATGAGACTTGGCTCGAATTCCAGGCGAGTCGACTCAGCTGAGCTTCGAGCCAACCCACTGAGTTTTACAACTATGGTTTCATGATATTTTGCACCAAGTTAAGACTGATTAATCATGAAATTTCTTGATATTTGGCGCAACCAGTGTTTTAAATAGTGATAGTGAATAGCATGTAGCGTAGCCTTCACTCCTCTGAAGCGTGAGGCATAAGCTACATAGCATGCAGCGTAAGCTACACAGTACTTAGATTTTTAATCAAGGTTGCATTTGGTTGGACCAAATTAGATGATTAATAACAAAATTTAACAAAATTTCATGATATTTGGTGCAACCAAATGCAACCTATAGTAATAGCAAGGGGTAATGATTAAATATAAAAGTGAAGAAAGAGAAACAAAACTTATTTAAAATTTTTTCTTATATTATTTTACTAAAAGCATTGAAAAGACTAACGAATTTTCATTGAAATAGAAAAATCTAACAAATCATTAAAAGCATTATTGATTTTAATTTTATAGTGAAAAATGACTTGTAATGTGATCTATGTAGCGTGTAGCGTATCCAAATTAATCATTTAGCATAGGCTACATGTAACTTAAGCTATTTTCATGAGCTACATAGCGTAAGCTACATGCTATATAGCATAGCTATTTAAAACACTGGGTGCAACTAACCCTTTAGATAGCAAAAACCATACCACAGATCACAAAGTGTTTTAAGTCACATCTATTCCCTTCTGGCAATTTGGGATTTGCATGTCTACAGACTACTACCTGCCATTTACAACCGAAAGCTGAGGACGGTGTAGTCTCAATTAGTTTGTCATTTACAACTGAAAGCTGAGGACTGCATAATTTCAATTTCTCAGAGGGCAGATCTGGACGTGTTGCTAGTCCATTCCCATATGACTTCATAATGGCCGGCCGCTTCTCCATCCCTCAAACAGTCAGCTTGGATCGTGTTCTTCCTGAATACGGCGATCTGGGAGGCAAAACCTGGTTCCACCCCGGGGGACCCGCCGACCCCATCAAACTCAACACTGTAATTGTACCTTGAGGCAAGGTTGGAGGCCCAGCTGTTGAACTGCTCCCTGGTCCACTCAAACTTGTGGTCATGGTTGCGGAATTTGAATGGCAGGGACTGTGTTGTCTCTTCAGGTTCTTCTTCTTTGTTGGGCGAAGCGCCCCGCTGGAGAATTGGGTTGTATTCGTAGTTGGGTGTCGAGACAATGAGTATACGTGGGCAGAAGTAGCTCAGGACAATGTCACCGAATAAAGATGCTTGATCCTCTTCCATATGCTCAATTACCTGTGAATCAAAACCTCGGGAACTCTTATCTCCAATGGAAAAGTCATACAAATTCGTCAATTTGAAGAGCCCAAGTAATTAAGAAGCTACTCGTGGGGTTTGATAGCAAATGCACAACGTCACCCTAAGAAGGGGCATTTTGGTGAATCTTTGCTGGCAGAATTCTAAGCTACTCTTTTCTCAGTGTCATGAGCATAGCCAGTTGAGAACTCGCTGATTGTAATTAACACATCTAATAGACTATTAGCTAGCGTTTGATTGTAATCGACGTATGTAATAGTCTATTACCTTGCGCCTATGGGAGTTTTATGCTCTCGTTGATGGTCCTCAATACAGATAAAGGAGGGTTATGTCATGTCGGCAGCCAAGGTCAACCTTATGCCATAGCTTTCATCATGAATCCAAACAATATGACATTCCAAATTCATGCTAGGGCATTTCTTGTAAGCAATGTGCTGCATTGGAGCGCTAGTGGAGTGAGAAATGGGCAAGGGTAGGCTACCCCCGAGAGCAATGCACCAAAATAATACCTAGTTGTTGTGAGAAGTAGGCAAGGTGATGAGGACACAAGACCATTTCAAGTGTACCAACGAAGAAAGCGCCATCCACAAGTATCATCCTTGTGGATAGGCGACTATTGAGGAGCTGAAGACCCTCCACACGTGATCACACACATAGAAGACCCCATCCAGGGAGGACACGTGTATAGGAAGAGTGCAGAAAAGGACTGAAGAGCTGAAGACTTCGGGCGCCCGTCGGGCGCCCGACCACTGTCTTCGAGCGCCCGATCGGGCGCCCGAACTTGGCCTCTCGAGCGCCCGAAACTCTCTGGACGTTTTTAGACGTCTTCGGGCGCCCGACCGAGCGCCCGAACTTTTGCGCAATTTTGTTTATTTCCGCGTTTTTGCTTAGTTTAAGGGTAGTTTAGTACTTTTACTTGTTTTATTTGGTTATTTAAGTGGGCTAGGCCCTAAACACGAAATTAACTTTCATATTGATTAATGAAAGCTTCTTTGAGCTTCCTCCTGCCTCCTCTCTCTCTCATGGTGATGTTTCTTCCTCTTCTCTGAATCCCTTTTCTTCTAATTGCTTCTGGTGCCCCTCCAAATTCTTCCAGGTATTTTATCTCCTATTATTATCCTTCTAAACTTCTGTTTTGCTATTCCCCACGGTCTAAACCTTGAGAATCGATCCAAACCCTAAACCCCCAAATTCTCAAATCCCTAATCCGAGAAACCTCCTGGTTCTTCGGATTAGTGATCATCATTGATCGATTGGGTAACGCCATGCAAGATCGGGAGGTTCCATCCCTCGCCGGATCCAACCTATGCATTATTTGAAGCCCATACTCCATGGTTGTGATGATGGCCCATTCCATTGCATGTTTTCCTTTTGTTTTTCTTAGTTTATGATGATTTATGTTAGATTTCATTATTATTATTGCTTTTACTCCCGCTGAATAATTGTGTTCATGAGCATGCATCATATTTAGGGCTGTCCTGCATCAAATTTGGTATCAGAGAATAGGATTGCATGGTTTGTGTCTAGATCGAATTATCAAATTAGGGTTTTGATTTTTAGGTTTGTTTTAGGAAAGTTCCATATTTAGAAAGTTTTCAATTTTAGAAAGTTTCCTAATTTGGAAAATTTCCAGATTTGAGTCATTTTCTGTTTTAGTTTAATTGTGTCAGTTCATATTAGTTTTGCATTCATCGCATTCATCTTGTTAGTCAAAACACCTAGTGTCTAGTTGGGTAGAGTTTTGGTTCAAGTCTTATTTGTATGCCCACAAGAAGAGGTAGAGGTTTCGGACTTCAGCCTACCATAAGTAACGAGCAGTTATCTGAACAACTTGCTCAATTGATACAAAAAATAACCACCATAGAGGCAAGTCACAAGCGTGACTTTGCCCGCCTTGAGAACCAGATCACCACTACCAGGACCAAAGTCGAGCAACTAGAAGCGTCCCAAAGGGAAAACCCCGCTGTTGGAGATGAGGCGCACTCCCAAGTGGGAGGAATCCTAGAAGAACGCGCTGCCACACGTGGAGGTAGTGAAGATGGAGATCGTGGTAACGGTCGTGGTATTGTGCGAGAGGCACGAGCCACATATGATCATCAAGACCGCTATGATCTAGATGAGCGTGCGATGAAGAGTGTTAGAGTCGAGGCCCCAAGTTTTGATGGGCGCTTGGACCCCAAGGCATTCCTTGACTGGGTTGCTGACATGGACCACTACTTTGAGTGGTATGGCATGTCAGAAAACCGTCAAATGCGGTTTGCTAAGATGAAGCTTGTGGGTCAAGCCAAGCTCTTTTGGACCAACACCGAGCGTAGGATAGAAAGAGTTGGTGGAGCCCCTATCACACATTGGTATGAGATGAAAGAGAAGTTGAAGGAGAAGTACCTTCCTCTCTCATACCGTCAGAAGCTCCTTGACCAATGGCAATCTTTACGCCAAGGGTCAATGTCTGCCGCTGACTACATCGCTAAATTTGAAGAATATGTGATGCGATGTGATATCCAGGAAGACCCTCTAGTAACGCTCTCGCATTTCAAGACGGGCCTTCGTGCGGATCTTCAGCGCGAGCTTATGACTCGGCCCTTGACGAACTTGGATGAAGCATATCAAGTCGTGCAGGAGTTAGAGCAATATCTAAGGACTCCTGTAGTCCGTCGTTTTGAGTCCCGAGACTCCAGTGCTAGATCTAGTTCCCAGGGGACTAGACCTAATGTTGGTAGTCAACCTAGGGCACAGGCGACCTTTCCGCCTAGGCCTAGGGAGGACAAGGGCAAAGGGGTTCTTGGTGCCGATCCTAGCAATATGAGCCAAGTGAGGTGTTATGAGTGTGGCAATCTGGGCCACATGTCTAATCAGTGTCCTACGAAGAACCGTGGGAAAGCCTTAGTTATAGGCGAGTCCCATGAGGATGGAGATGACCAGGGTGATTATGAAGTTGAAGAGTATCACCCTGAAGGAGGATTTACTGATGATGAATAGTTAGATGGAGAAGCAACGCTTGCAGTAGTCAGGGGTGTGCTAGCTCAGTCTAGGAGTAGTGCTGACTGGCGTCGAAGCACTATCTTCTACACTATTGCCAAGTGTGGTGAAAAGAATTGCAAGGTGATAGTGGACAGTGGAAGTTGTCAGAATGTGATTTCCACTAACACCTTAGAGCGATTGAAACTGAAACCCATACCTCATCCAGACCCATATAAAGTCTCTTGGGTTGACAAGACATCCCTACCTGTCACCCATCAATGTCTAGTCCCCATCGAGTTTGGATCATACAAGAGTCCCTGTGGTGTGATGTTTTACCTATGGATGTGGGACATGTTATCCTAGGTAGACCGTGGCTCTTCGATAATGATGTCACGATCTTTGGCCGTTCCAATGCGTGTACCTTCATGCATAACGGTAAAAAGATCAAACTTAACCCTATGCCACCCGAGAGCACACTAGGGAAGAAAAAGGATGAGAAGGCAAGTGAGCCTAAAGGAGTGGGGAAATCCAAGCCTAAGTCTTTACATATAATAAATGCAAGAGAGTTTGAAAAAGAGACTAAAGAGGATTCTATGGTGTATGCCCTTGTGGCTAGAGAGATTACACTTGAGGTTCCATTAGAGTTGCCCCGTGAGGTGACTTCGGTCCTGAAGGAATACAGTGATGTGTTTCCTGAAGATTTACCGAATGAGTTGCCACCTATGAGGGACATACAACATGCCATTGATCTTGTCCCAGGGTCTACTCTACCAAACCTTCCTCACTACTGAATGAACCCTGCAGAACATTCAGAATTAAAAAGGCAAGTTGATGAGCTTCTGCAAAAGGGTTTCATCCAAGAGAGTATGAGCCCGTGTGCCGTGCCTGCATTGTTGACGCCAAAGAAAGATGACACGTGGCGCATGTGTGTGGACAGCCGTGCCATAAACAAAATTACCGTCAAGTATAGGTTTCCCATACCTAAACTTGATGATATGCTTGACATGATGGCGAGGTCCACTATATTCTCTAAGATAGACCTCAAGAGTGGATATCACCAAATCCGTATACGCCCAGGGGATGAATGAAAAATTGCGTTTAAAACAAAAGATGGGTTGTATGAGTGGTTGGTCATGCCCTTCGGCTTGACTAATGCACCCAGTACGTTTATGCGGGTGATGACACAAGCTTTGAGGCCGTTCATGGAAAAGTTCCTAGTGGTGTACTTTGACGACATCCTTATTTACAGTACCACTAAGGAATCACACCTTGAACATTTAAAGAAGGTTTGTAGCGTCCTTAGGAAGGAAATGTTGTACGCTAATCTTAAGAAATGCGCATTCATGTCTAGCTAAGTTGTGTTCTTAGGATTCATAGTGTCATCTGAAGAGATGCGTGCAGACCCTGAAAAGGTCAGGGTCATAGTTGAGTGGCCAGAACCGAGGAACATTCATGAGGTGCGAAACTTTCACGGCCTAGCAACTTTTTATCGTCGGTTCATTAGGAGTTTTAGCACGATCATTGCTCCCATTACAGAATGCATGAAAAAGGGAGAGTTCGTGTGGTCTAAAGCCGCAGTCAAGGCTTTTAAGGAGATTAATGGCAAGATGGATAGAAGCTCCTGTCATGCGGTTACCTGACTTTTCTAAAGTCTTTGAGGTGGCGTGTGATGCGTCTGGTGTCGGTATAGGTGGAGTGTTGAGTCAAGAAGGACACCCAGTGGCCTATTTCAGCGAGAAGCTGAATGAGGCAAAACAAAAATACTCCACATACGACAAAGAATTTTATGCGGTAGTGCAATCCCTGAGACATTGGCGACACTATCTCCTACCGCAAGAATTCGTCTTGTTTTCTGACCACGAGGCTTTGAGATATTTGCATTCTCATAAGAAACTCAACCCAAGGCATGCCAAGTGGGTAGCATTTCTTCAGGAATATTCGTTTGTCTTGAAACATAAGGCCGGGGTTGAAAACAAACCAGCGGATGCCCTTAGTAGAAGAGTGGCGTTGCTCAACTCCTTGAGTGTAGAGGTAGTCGGGTTTAAGCAACTGAAAGATGAATACCCCACATGTCCTGATTTTGGGGGTACTTACGCGTCGCTCTCTAGTGACCAGCGTATTATGGGCGAATATGTTCTTAAAGAAGGCTTCCTTTTCAAGGGAGACAGACTTTGCATTCCCCGTATGTCCCTTCGTGAATTCCTCATCTGAGAGCTTCATTCAGGGGGGATAGTTGGCCATTTTGGTCGTGATAAAACCATTGCCCTTGTGGAAGATCGTTTCTATTGGCCAAGTCTCAAGCGAGACGTAGCCAAAGTTTTAGGGCAGTGTCGTACATGTCAACTGGCAAAGCAGAGAAAACAAAATACCGGGCTGTATACACCATTGCCAGTGCCACATGCTCCGTGGCAGGACATTAGTATAGACTTCGTGCTTGGGCTTCCTAAGACAGTCAAAAAGCACGATTCCATTTTTATCGTGGTGGACCGTTTCTCTAAAATGGCACATTTCCTCCCATGTTCGAAAACGTTAGATGCGTCTCATGTTGCTCTTATCTTTTTTGATGGTGCGGTGCGTCTCCATGGGTTACCTAAAACCATAGTGTCTAATCGTGATGTTCGATTTACTAGCTATTTTTGGAAGACACTGTGGCACATTATGGGAACTCGTTTGCAATTCTCTACTGCTTACCACCCATAAACAGACGGTCAAACTGAAGTGGTAAACCGTAGTCTTAGAAATCTTCTACGTTGTTTAGTGGGTGATCATGTTAAGACTTGGGACCTAATTTTACCAACTGCTGAATTTGTTTATAATAGGTCAATAAATCGATCTACAGGGATGAGTCCATTTGAAGTTGTTAGTGGGTATAAACCTAGAATGCCAATAGATCTCTTACCCATGTCTGTCACCCAAAGGTCTTCTGAATCAGCCAATGCATTTGCACGACATATCCATGAATTGCATACACATTAGACAGCGGATAAGTAAGAGTAATGATAATTATAAAATTTCAGCTGATTCTCATCGTAGACTGCAAGATTTTCGAGAAGGAGACTACATAATGGTGAGGGTAAGGCCAGAGCGGTTCTCATAGGGTTCTGCTAAGAAATTTACAAGCACGTAGTGCTGGACCATTCAAGATAGTGCAGAAAATTGGGTCCAATGCGTATCGGATTGACCTTCCACCTGAAATGGACATTAACCCGACTTTCAATGTAGAAGATCTAGTCCAGTTCCCCTGACCCTACCATTGATCCATCATTTCATTCATAGCCCTACTCTGATTTTGCTTCACAACCCCTTCCACCCCTTCCTCCACCTATTGTCCATAAAGAAGAAATTGAAGAGATCTTGGATGATGAGATAGTATCCACGAGAGATGGAGGATTCCAGAGGTATCTTGCTAAATGGAAGAACAAACCACCTTCTGAAGCTACATGGTTAACTGAAGCGGAAGTGCAGCGTGTTGATCCAGATTTACTAGAGCGCCACAAGAGTTTTAACTCGTCGGGGTCGAGTTTTTCTCACCCGAGGGGAGTTGATGAGGACACAAGACCATTTCAAGTGTACCAACGAAGAAAGCGTCATCCACAAGTATCATCCTTGTGGATAGGCGACTATTGAGGAGCTGAAGACCCTCCACACGTGATCACACACATAGAAGACCCCATCCAGGGAGGACACGTGTGTAGGAAGAGTGCAGAAAAGTACTAAAGAGCTGAAGACTTTGGGCGCCCGACCACTGCCTTCGGGCGCTCGAACTTGGCCTCTCGAGCGCCCAAAACTCTCTGGACGTTTTTGGACGTCTTCGGGCGCCTGATCGGGCGCTCGACCGAGCGCCCGAACTTTTGCGCAGTTTTGTTTATTTCCGCGTTTTTGCTTAGTTTAAGGGTAGTTTAGTACTTTTACTTGTTTTATTTGGTTATTTAAGTGGGCTAGGCCCTAAACACGAAATTAACTTTCATATTGATTAATGAAAGCTTCTTTGAGCTTCCTCCTGCCTCCTCTCTCTCTCATGGTGATGTTTCTTCCTCTTCTCTGAATCCCTTTTCTTCTAATTGCTTCTGGTGCCCCTCCAAATTCTTCCAGGTATTTTATCTCCTATTATTATCCTTCTAAACTTCTGTTTTGCTATTCCCCACGGTCTAAACCTTGAGAATCGATCCAAACCCTAAACCCCCAAATTCTCAAATCCCTAATCCGAGAAACCTCCTGGTTCTTCGGACTTAGTGATCATCATTGATCGATTGGGTAACGCCATGCAAGATCGGGAGGTTCCATCCCTCGCCGGATCCAACCTATGCATTATTTGAAGCCCATACTCCATGGTTGTGATGATGGCCCATTCCATTGCATGTTTTCCTTCTGTTTTTCTTAGTTTATGATGATTTATGCTAGATTTCACTATTATTATTGCTTTTACTCCCGCTGAATAATTGTGTTCATGAGCATGCATCATATTTAGGGTTATCCTGCATCACAAGGGTTCTTGTGCCATTTTAGACATGCGTGCATAGAGATGCTAGTCCAGGAGAATAGGATTCATTTTGTCACATGGAATGTATTAACATTGACGGTTAAGAGTATGGAGTTAATTGATACGATGAAACAAGGGACAGTTAACATAGCTTGCATTCAGAAGACTATGTGGAAAAGGAGCAAAAAGTAGAGATACTAACGGATATAAACCTTGGTATACAGGAAAGGGCAATAATAGAAATGGGATAGGGATCGTGGTAGATAAAGATTTGCAAAATAAAGTGGTAAGATGTTAGGAGAGTAAGTGATATGATTTTATTAATAAAACTTATATTAGGAGAGAAGATAATCAATGTTATTGGTGCATATGTGGCACATGTAGGGTTGGAGGATAGAATCAAGAGAAATTTTAGAAGGATATGTATGGACTCATGCAAGAAATTCTAAATGGAGAGAGAACATTTTGTAGGAGACTTAAATGGTCATGTAGGAAAAGAAAGTAGAGGATATGAGAGCGTACATGGAAGATGTTTTTTTTAGAGAAAATGAGAGGGGAGAATATCATTGATTTCTCTATGACATACACAATCTAGCTCTAGCAAACACTAGTTTAAAAAGAGAGATGAACATATGTTAAGTTTCGAAAGTAGACTATATACAAGCCAAATGGATTTCTTTCTACTAAGGAAACAAAATGATCAATATGCAAGGATTGCGAGGTTATATGTCAATGGTTATGAATGTTTACACTAAGAGATGGAAGAAAGGGAGTGAAATTAATAGGTGTCCAAAAACGTGGTGGTGCAATTTGAAAGGATAAAACAATATTATTAAAAAATAATTTGATGGAAGAAGGAAAGTGGAATGTTGATAAAGAAATGAATGCTATGTGGAATGAAATGGTTGAGTGAATTATGAAAGTGGTAAAAGATGTTTTAGGTGTATCTAGAGGGAAAAGGCAATCATATTAAAAAAAAAAAAAAAAAAAAAAAAAAAAAAAAAAAAAAAAAAATTGGTGATGGAAATGAATAACGATGTACAAAAAGCTATTCATAAAAAACATTCATGTTTCAGAGCCTCACAAGGGACTAGAAATGATGAAAATAAATGCTAAGAAGTAGCAAGGCTAAACTTAAGGCTTATAATGATCTTTACAATAGAATGGGGATGAGAAGGTGAGAAGATGTCTTCAAACTTGCAAAAATGAGAAAGTAAAGGGACCTAGATCATGTTAGATGTATGAAGAGCATGAAGAGCGATAACCAAAGGGTACTAGTAAAAGGACAATGAGATCAATAAAATGTGGAGAAGCAACTTAACTTGTTAAATGACATCCAATCTAAGAACATAGGGAATAGAAGGAACGACAAATCCAATGATGTTGGAGACTGTAAATACTTTAGTATGATTGGGATATCTAAAGCGAAAGAAGCTTTGAGAAAGATGAAAATAGGAAAGGCCCTCAAACCAGATGGTATACTAGTTGAGGTTTGGAAATGTATGTGAGATGCTTGATTATTTTGGTTGGTAAAGTTGTTTAATAAGATTGTACGATCAAAGAAAATGCCAGATGAATGTAAGAAAAGCACTATTGATGGGGACATCACAGCACATCCACCCCTATGCATATATCAGAGGAGGAGGCGGGCCCCACTCTCTTTATGGCTTGGCAAGTACCCATTCTGAAGACCCCACATTACATACACACATCTGGAAGGCCTACACTGGAAAGATGCATGTGGAACTGCTAGAGGAGCACATTAGAGGACATTTGGATAGATAGATTTGATGGACACGCACATCGGACCATCAGATCACATGGGGGACATCATAAGACTGTGAGTCGTGGGCCATCGTCATCATTAGAGCTGCACATGAGCCAAGCTCAAGCCGAGCTCTGCTCGAGCTTGGCTTGATCAGTGAACACCCTAGCTTGAGCTTGGCTTGATGTCCAAGCTGAGCGAGCTTTATTCAAGCCGAGCTTCTTCTTTCCTTTTTTTTTCTTTTTTTTCTAGAAGTGTATACGTAAAAAAGTATAACTACAAACCCACTGACCTGACCTGACCCAACCCACTTACCCAACTCGACCCCGACCTAACCTGACCCGTCCCATCCCACCCCACTGACCCCACCCCACCCCACCCCACCCCACCCCACCCCACCTGCTGACCCAACCCAATCCTAATCCAACTCAATTCTACCCCAAAAAGATCCCCAAATCAGCCACATTTTAGGGTTTTCCCTATTTTAAACAAATAAGAAAAAAAAAAAAAATCAGAAAACCTACCTGAGGTTGAGAAGAATGAAGGTTGGGAGGCCGGGTGGGTGCATGTCGTGCGGGGCTGAGTCGGGCATGCCGTGCGGTTGAGTCGTCCGTCCGACCGGGGAGGAAGCCGAAAGGGAGGGAGCGAGAGAGAGAGAGAGAGAGAGAGAGAGAGAGAGAGAGGGTCCAGTTTGAGTTGAGAGATAGGAGGGAATGAGAGGGAGAGACTTGAAATGAGGGGGGAAAGGAGAGAGGGCAAGGCAAGGCGGGCTGGGTTGGGAAATGAAAATGAAAGGAGGTAGGGTCGGGTAGAGTTTTTGTTTTGAAATATATATATATATATATATATATATATATATATATATATATATATATATATATATATATATATATATATATAACTCTCAAGTCCAACCGGTTGGACCCCAAGTTATAGTCCACCCAGCTAATAACTTTCAACTAGTTAAGAGCACGTGACATCAAACCCCTTGAATAGGTTGGTCCAACCATGAGGATTGCCTAGTTTAAAAATCAGCCCCATCTACTTATTGGGTGGACCACAACATAGGAAACAATTTGTAGCCATTGATAAATAGCAAATTACAAGTGCGGGCCACTTGAAAAGTGGATATGGCTGATTTTCGCTGAAGGTGATCCTCCTGATAGGACCAACCTATTAGACTGGTTGGATGTTGCACACACATCAAAAGTTGGAAGTTATTTGATGGGTGGACTGCAAGTTATAGTCCAACTGGTTGGACTTGAGAGCTCATATTATATATATATCTATATATATATATATATATATATATATATATATATATATATATATATATATATATGAAAGTTCGAGTTCGACTCGGTTCGAAAATAGCTCGAATTTCGGTTCGGTTCGAGTGAGTACGACTTGAACCGAACAAAGCTTGTTCGAATGATTAAGTTCGAGCCCGAACTAGCTTAACGGTATGTTCGATTCGACTCGCTCGAAAAGTTCGATCGAACCGAACAACACGATGAAACCAGTTAGTATATATATATATATATATATATATATATATATATATATATATATGTGTGTGAAAGTTCGAGTTCGACTCGGTTCGAAAATAGCTCGAAGTTCGGTTCGGTTCGGTTCGAGTGAGTACGAACTTGAACCGAACAAAAGCTTGTTCGAATGATTAAGTTCGAGCCCGAACTAGCTTAACGGTATGTTCGATTCGACTCGCTCGAAAAGTTCGATCGAACCGAACAACACGATGAAACCAGTTAGTACCCCCATCATAGATTTAGGATTTTGCTTCATTTATTTTATTGTTTTAGTGGTTTGGATTTCATTTAGCGTTTATATAGGACATGGTTGGGAGAAAAAAAGAATTGAGAGGGTATTTTGGTCATTATAGCCCAAAAAGGCTATAAAGCACCCCCCCTTTGGGTTTTTTATTTTTTTCTTTTTCTTATGAAGCTTTTAATAAAAATTCAGATTTTCTACTCCTTGGCTTGGTGCATGAAAAAAATCCCAAGGTATGAAGCCTTACCTTAGATTTCTCCAAGGGTTTGCTATGTGATGTGAATCCACAAGTTCTCCTCTCTTTCTTCCCCTCTTTACAAAGGTACTTCTCTGTTTTTTTCTTCATCATTCTCATCTTATCTTCTCTTTTCCCTTTCCTCTTCTACGCCCATCTCCCATATCCTTTCTTCTCCTTCTACCTTACCCTCGCATGGACGCACACACATGCGCATGTGCGCCGGTTAGGGCAGCCACGTGCAACCATTCCCCGTTGTTTCCCCTTCAATTTCATCTCTAAAACCCTATCCCTAAACCCTATTTCGTCCCCCTTTTGAAAATCCCTAACCCCAGACTTAGGATTTCCCCAAATTCCCCATTTTTTTTCACAACCCTAGAATCCCCCAAAACCCAACCTAACCCTAATCCCTCATAGAGAACAAGTCCAAGGGTTTGCTACGTGGTGTGAATCCACAAGTTCTCCTCTCTTTCTTCTCCTCTTTACAAAGGTACTTCTCTTTTTTTTTCTTCATCATTCTCATCTTATCTTCTCTTTTCCCTTTCCTCTTCTACGCCCATCTTCCATATCCGTTCTTCTCCTTCTACCTTACCCTCGCACGGACACACGCACATGCGCATGTGCGCCGGTTAGGGAAGCCATGTGCAACCCTTCCCTGTTGTTTCCCCTTCGATTCCATCTCTAAAACCCTATCCCTAAACCCTATTTCATCCCCCTTTTGAAAACCCTAACCCTAGACTTAGGATTTCCCTAAATTCCCCCTTTTTTTTCTCAACACTAGAATCCCAAAACCCAACCTAACCCTAATCCCTCGTAGAGAACAAGTACTTTCATTGATTGGAGGCTAAGCCCTGTGTTCATTTGGGATTTCTTAATTCCACCGGGACCTAATCCTTTAATCTCTCATTGTTTCTCATGCTGAGCATGTTTAGCCTGGGATATTACATGATTTCTATTTCTATTAATTGGACTTAAGTGTAATCGCTGAAATCTTAAATTCTTCTTATTTGTATTACTTGAAATCTGATGTAATCATCATCCTAGGGTAGTTAGCATTGTCCTGCATCAACTATGGTACTTATTTTTAAGAATAAAGAAGACATACAGAGTTGCACTAATTATTGTGGGAATGTGGATTAAACTTATAAGCCATACTATGAAGCTTTGGGAGAGAGTGATTGAGTAAAGACTAAGGCATGAGACATATGTATCAGAAAATTAGTTATGTTTTGTGTGTGGGAGGTCTACCAATGAAGTTATTTTCCTACTGAGACAATGCATAGGGAGAGAAGGAAGGATCTCCACATGGTCTTTATAGACTGAGAGAAATCATAGATAGGATCCCTAGAAGTTAATCTAGTGGATGTTGGGAAAGAAAGGAGTTTCAACAGTATATATTGACATGATAAAGGATATGTATGAGGGGGCAATAACAAATGAGAGGACCACTAGTGGAGAGACAAGTGAATTCCCAATTACTGTTGGCTTGCACAAGGGGTCGGCATTGAGTCTACACCCTTTTTGCATTGGTTATGGACGAGTTAATGAGGCATTTGCAGGAAGAGATCCCATAGTGGATGTTCTTTGTAGATGACAAAGTTTTGATTGACAAGATGAGGGAGGGGGTAAGCACAAAGCTAAGGATCTAAAATTAGTCAAGACTAAAACAAAGTAAATCGAGTGAGTGATTTGGCAGGAAAGGAATAATCGTTGTTCCAACAATTCGTCAGGGAGCATTTTAGGGGTCCTTCAGCGAGGCCAAAAGTTCTGTAATTGAGTGAGTGTTGGTATATCTTCAAACGAGAGAATGCTCGTTATCTTGTCAATGTTTGGGATGCATTGTAAATTGCTATACATTACTAGCCTTTGGCCTTTATTTAATAAAATTGTCATCTTTAAAAAAAGTATATGGAGTGCAATTTTAGTAACAATAGGAGTGAAAAATGAGGAATTAATTAAGATTGCTGACTAAGAAGTTTATGAAGAACAAGTATAAGGAGGTTGGAGATGGTGAACCTTGCCATTTTAGGTAAATGGTCATGGAGGTTTGATACGGAGGAAGGAAGCTTCTGGAGGAATGTGATTGCTGCTAAGTACGAAGTCAAGGAGGTTGTTGGGTTAAGGATTCATCTTTATGCAAGACTTTTAGGCTTTGGAAGGAGATTGCTAGTACAATGTGCAAGGTGAAGGAGGAGTTAGCTTCACAATTGGGGATGGGGAGAGGATTTATTTTTGGGAAGATGTGTGGTTAGGAGACAATCCGCCCCAAGTACGAGTTCCCAAAGTTAACAAAGATAGCTATAGACACGAACATTCCCATTGCTTGTTGTTTCTCCTTATTAGGTGAGGAAGGGGTGTGGTCTCTTCCTTGCAAGAGGAATTTGTTGGATGAGGAAGCAGACGAATTCATCCCCCTCTGCAGGTGAGAAGGACGTTATGGTGTAGAGAAAGGAAAAATCAAGTTGGCTTTTTGTTTGGTCTTTTTACGGGTTGCTTTCCAGCCATCAACGGGCGAGTGTTCGAGTCATACTGCTTTCATGTGGCATTATAACACCCCTCCTAAGGTTGTGGCCTTTGCTTGGTTGGTGGATAGGAATGAGGTGCTTACTATTAACAATCTTCAAAAGAGGTTGATGGTCATTCCTAATGTGTCCCATGTTCATACAAGACACGAGGTTGGTAAATCACTTATTTATCCATTGCCCGTTTGCTAGACTGGTGTGGGAGAGGTTTTTCAACCTCTTTAATGTGTCATGGGTGATGTTGGGGACCATTGAGGGCTTGTTCTGAGCATGGCAAGAGGTTGGAATTGGAAGAAAAAAAAAGGATAGGGAACTGTGGAGGTTAGCTATGTTGGCCTAGCTTGTGGGCTATTTGGGAGGAAAGAAACAACCGGTGTTTTTGAAACTAGATTGGGGCAGCATTGGAGGTCTTTAGAAGGGTGAAGTCAAAGGTTTTGGGATGGCATCTAGTTTAAAAGCCCTTGATCAGTTTATCTTTCTTTCTTGAGTTGGGTTGTGTTGCCATTGCTGTATTTTTGCTGCCTTTTTGGCGTTCTTTAATAAAATGACATTACTTCTAAACAAAGAGTTTCCCAAAATGATCACTTTTGATACCTTACATCAATAATTCATGAGTGGAGAAATTGAGAAGAATGTTGCCCATAGAATTCAAGTTGGTTGGAAGAAATGAAGATGTCCCACGGAAAGTTTTATGTGATCGTCATGTACCATTCAAACTAAAAGCAAAAATTTATAGGATAACTATAAGATCAGCCATGCTTTATGGGACAATGTTGGGCAGTAAAGGAAAAACATGTTCATAGATTGAGTGTAGCTGAAATGAAGATGTTGAGATGGATGAGTGGCAAGATGAAGGATAGAATTAGAAATGAATGCATTCACATAGGAGTAGCACCAATAGGTAATAAGATGAAGGAAAGTTTAAGGCTCTAAAAGGGCAAGGGGAAGGCCCAAGAGGACGTGAATGGAGGTAGTAAGAAAAGACTTGACGACCTATGGGCTAACTAAAGGTATAGCATGTGGAATGGCAGAACAGGATTGATGTAGCCAACCACCAGTTAATTGCGATAATGCTTAGATGATGATGATGATGATGATGATGATGATGATAGGCATAGCCCCTTGATAGCACAAAGGGAGAGCTAGATTGGGCTTTCTTGAAGATGGCTTGAAAATGGACGCTACTACCGTGTGTATGTATAAAATGAGAAAGTCTCCTAGGAATCAGTTCTCATGAGAACTCGTGAGAATGCATCCCACATGATGTGTGCAAGACATCCAATGCATCCATCGGACGCATCACTTGATGAAACCCTTGGGCCCAAAAATGAACCCAATCAAAAACTTAGGTGGGCCACAACAAAGGGAACAAAGTGGGAGGGGAGGCCTGCTGTTGATTTTCACCAAGGCCCACCTGAGTTGCAAAATAGCCTATTTTTTGCCTCACCCTTCATCCAAGTCAAATGAAGGGTATGTATGGCCTGGATGGCATATACGCAGGGATGGGTTCTCCAAGGGTTCTCATGAGAACCAGTTCCTAGGAAAAAAAATCTATATAGAAAATAATAAATAGAAGGTTTAAAATCTGTTTATATTTGATACTTGGGTTATTCCTATGGCTCAATTCACTCCAAATTGAAAAGAAGGGCTCGATGGGACCAATTTTCTTTTCACGAAACTCTACTGAATAGCACATGTGATGCACATGAGAAAGAATGAAATGTGATCACCAGACCCATGAGTGAGAAGAGAGGGTGCCTCCCAACACAATCCGCCATTTATGAAAAGCACTTCTAGAAAACCAAGAAAATTCTATATAGATAGTGCAGATGTGTCCATTATCATGGTGCCTAGTCAAGAAATTACGAGTCCCTTGGAGAGAGAATAGCATAAAACAGTATCTTTTTAGGCTGAACCAAGGGGGTATGGATTCAATGAGGTTACTTGGTGGGGTGCTTATTTCTAGAAATGGGAGAATAAAAAAAGGGAAATCAACGCCTTGCTTTCATGATGTCTTCTTGTGGGGACAAGGCTTCTCTTGTGCCTTGGTGTTGGGAAATGTGGATCAACCTAGGGTTGAGGTTTTTTGTTGGGCCAAATTCTGCTTCTTTTTTCTGTAATTTTAGTGAGGGGTATTTTTACTCATCAAAGAACAAGTTGCCACAAATTATTTTGTTGCCATTAAAAAATAGTAATAATAGCTTGCCACAAATATAGTGATCTTTTATCCAGAAAACAATCTAGTACAGGTTTGGTATCAAGAGCCAAGAAGGAGAACAATACCTCTAAACAAGTCCCAATGTCAAATCCAAAGAGCCGGGCATCAAAATCTGTAATCGACCCATCATACAGTATGGCAGACCTGATTCTCTTACTTTGCACTTTAGGATCAGAATCCATGCTCAGTTTTGAATGAAGTATCTGCAGAATATATATTTTTTAAATGGCATTCATGAGAGCTAGGAGATGAAAATGTAGGCTATTATGGTGTTCATTTGACACTACTTACTAATATATAGTGGCAAGTCAGCCACCATGTGTGCAATGTAGCATATACATATGACAATCTAATCTGTCCAACTCAGGGGGTTCGTTGTGGATGTCACATAGCCCAAAAATTTTGCTTGATGGGACACACACAACCATTTGATTCGCCCGTTGAATTTCTACAGCTGGCCACTTCCTCTTTAACTGTCCATTTGATGGATAGCTATTGGACAGGATTGCCACATGAGTACAATTTACAGACAATACCTTATATACAATGGGGACCATGACCTGGACGGTATTGGCATATATGTAAGTCGTGTGTACTGTTGATATCTTGCAAAATGGTGGAAAAAACACTAAATTCTAAACCTCTACTAAAAGTAACAGTGTCTGGATATTCATAGTGCAGACCTTTGCTGCACGGCAAAGACTCTTCCTTGAAATATCAACACCAACAATCATTTCCAAAGCGGTTGGATGCTCCAACAAGGAATCCAACAAGCTACCAGACCCACACCCGAAGTCAACCTGTAAGTCCAAAGTAGAAGGTCAAACTAAATATATATACTGTATGAAACAAAGTAAACAGAAAGCAACATGAGACAATACCAAGGTAGTAGCATGAGACTCATTGATGTGCCTCACTGCATATTCCACCCGCTGTTTCGATAGAGGAGGGCTGAAGAGAGCCTGCTCCATTCTGTCTTCCAAGGGCTCTGTTACCCGCAACACCTTCACAGAGTACTCCAAGAAGCAGCCTTCTGCAAGAGAAATGAGTTCCAATAGGTACAGTAAGGATCTGAAATCAATGTGTGTGTTTGTGTGTGTGTGTGTGTGTGGCAGAGCTGAAATAAATACTACATGAAAGAAGAAAAGGGTTAAGGGGGAAAAAACAGGTAGATAAATTGCAGCTATGAAAATGCACTTGCAGTCCTAATATTGCCAACTTGGCAAGTGGAAGATCCAAGATGCTCATCAGGCAGGTCCACCATGTAGATGCACAGCCAAAAACCAAGGCAATCCACTCATAGATGGGCCACGGAGTATGCAAAAGGAATCATGTCCTAGTGTGTCCCAACCAATTGGGTTCGGCACATTCTGCATAAAGGACTGTAGGTGAAAGGTTTCCAATGGTAAACATTCATCATACATGGACAGCCTAATTTTTTCCAGGCATCTGCATGGTGTGGCTACCTAATCATCAACTTGGAGTTGCAAATGTGCGCCATGTCTGCATGCCACCCCATGCATGAATCCCATTTGCACTTCTCCGTATGGTAACATCAAAGCAAGAGAAGCTCACGTAAAGTTTGAAGCGAAAGAGCCTCTGCAGATTCACCAGATGCAGCCAGAATCAAGTCTTTAGAAGGTAGTTCTGTAGTGAAACGGGCAGATTGGTCCAAAGACATCTGAGTTACACATGTTTCAAGCTGTTGATTTATAGCACCAGCCCCTATCTCAAACTCAAACTCATCATTGCTTTCAAGAGGTTCTCCAATATAGTCCATTCCCCTCATCAAAGAAATTGAATAGCTTATGCATGTTAATGATCCTGAAGACGGAGACATGCCAGTATCTGGACCTTCAATGTTAAAAAGAGGAACTACACTTTCCTTCAGAGTTGGGTCACCCGCAGAGACTGAAGCTACTACTGAACTGCATTTCCTAAAAACACCGGTCTGCTGAACATTATGGACAGATGAACACAATGCAAACAACCCAGAAAGAAATTGGGGGTTAACACGGATACCATTATCAACTCCAAAACAAGAGAGCTTCTCTATAGGCATATCTAATTCCTTAAAATATTTGTTCAACCATGTGAGAACTTTTAAAGCCACACTCTGATAGGCATCACTCTGTCTCCTATAAGAATCTTCGCTAGAACATTCAATAATAACATCCTGTTCCTTTGATAATATTCTTACTTCACATTTGAAAGTGTCTTGTCCCCTCAATTCCACTTCGTTGGCATCACCTGATCCTCTGTTTGGATGTTCGGTTTCACTAGTTGAATCCGGAGGTTCTGAAGGATTTATCTTTTCTGTTGAGAAAACGGGTTCTGATAATCGATGCTGACGGCAGAACATGGAGAGGAGTTCCCTCGGGAAGGAGCCCCTCCAATTTGACCGTGTAGTGAATGCAGTAGGTAACTCTGCAGCAAGTATTGCTTCTCTAGATAACTTGTAGTTCCCATCAGGCACTCTACTAATAAGCATCCTGAAGAAGCAGTACTGATTATGAAGAAAAGCCAATAATCCAGGAAAGATTTTAAAGGTAAGCATGAAGTGCAACGCAAATGTAAACAAAATCAATGAAAATGCTACAAACTGCATGAGAAAAAAGTGTACAATAACTTATGAGAGAATGCAGAGGCCTCTGCTAAATACAAACTAATTGCTTTGCAAACTTCTGTTACTTAAGCTCCTAAAGGTGTTCAAAAAGATTAATACACACTTGCTGTCAAATATAGCATACAAAGCAGACATGACATGACTATGCTGATGCATTACAAAAACATTACCTCTACATACACAAAGAACATGCAGGGGATTGAATCCAGACAGTGGATGCAAAAACAAACATGATTGCTTCTTTGTCCATGAACTAGCACACTGCATAGGAATGCTTTCAGTTTCTTTACAACTTCGATACAATGTGGTCATTTCCTAGATGAGGGAGGTATCAACAAAAGAATTTAATATTATTTGACAATGAAGTGTGCTCCAAAGGAATAAAAGGTTTCATTTTCTTCTTTCTTGAGAGACTTCGAATCTAGAATATTTGCATTAGAGCAAACAAAATCTGGAGAAAAACATTGCGTAGCGTGGAATGGTGATAGCAGAAGAGGTTTGCCAGTAGTTCACAGTTCAAGGAGCTCCTTGAGGAGGAACATGAGATACTAAGCAGCTAAATCAAGTAATGCAAGTTGGGAAAAATTACCGGTAATAGGTAGCTAGAGATACGTCTTCATGAAACAGATCAGTAGACTTCCATGTGTATCCAACAGCTGCCAAGAGTGCATCTCCATAAATGTTTTGACCGGAGAAATAATGAGCCCTTGCATTGAATAAGGATTGGGAATTGACAGTTTCTTTCACATTGGAAAGCAACTCCAAAGATGAATCAGAAGTCAAATGTAAATCCTTTGGAGCAGAAAAATATAATCTCATCTCAGAAGAAGCTTTGCTGACAGTCCTGTAAAGCAGAAGCATGTAGAAGTCAACAAATACAACATGTAAATTTAGGTCCGACGAGCCAGTAGAAAATGCTTCGACTTCTACAGTTATACAAACCTCGAAATGATAACCTGAGAACAATCCCCAACACCAAGCTTTTGTGCAATGACATCCAAGTAATATTCTTTGGAGGAAACATTAAGAGTCAAGGTTTCAACAGGCGTCTTCATTGAGCAAGGAATACGTATAGCTTTAATCTGGATGCTATCCTTTGAATCTGAATGTATGATCTCTGGAGAGCGTGGATTCTGCTTCCAAATCCAAAGTTTTCCTTCGGAAGTGCAGATAGAACTAGAAAGTCTTGCAGCCTTCAAAATAAGCGCTATACTCAAGGGAGGATTTGTTTCTGCCTTTTGGTTGATAGATTTACATAAATTACTAAGCTTAACATCATATGCAGCAATAACGGAAACAGGAACCAAACCACAAAGATCACCCTCTCTCTGAACCGCAACTCTGAAGTGACCAATCAATGGATGAGATGTCGAAAGGAACTTTGCCAATGTAACAACAAGAAGTAAAAAATGAGTCAGATTCATCCACAGATAGTGAAATAAAGATAGCCAGCCTCATATTTGCATGTCAATCTATGGAATAACTATATTAACTGTTTGATTATGTTTAGCCATGGGGAAAAAAAAAAACTCATTAGAATGATCATGATAAGTAATTTTTTAACAACTCCCTCAACTGAAGTGGTGCAGAGGTGTGAAAATTATTTCACTAAAATAAACATTTACCAATTTTTAGTGAAAATTAGCAAAATGTAACAAATTATTGAAATCATTAATTGATTTTATTGTTTTAGTGAAAATGGCATGCAATGTTTTAAATAGCTCAGTCTGTAGCATAGTGCTCACCCATTTGAGGTGTGAAAAATAGGGAAGATGGTAAATATAAATATAAATATAGCAATGGAAACCATTTAATACTGTTGCTCAAATTATTTCACTAAAATCATTGAAATCATTAACTAATTTTTAATGAATTTTAGCAAAACGAAACAACTCATTGAACACATTAAGTGATTTTATTGTTTTAGTGAAAATAAAATGTAGTGTAGGCTGTGTAGTGTGTAGCGTACACCGTATGGTGTAGTGTGAACTGCAGCATACATTAAATAGTGTGTAGCATACGCCACATATCGACTTTTCGCTATTTTCATGTGTTGCATACAGTATTGTTGCATGAAGTGTGAAGCGAAGCGGCAACAAATTCAGGTCGGGAGCAGGAAAGTGTCTCTTTCAAAATGTAAACAAGTATAAATAGGTAGGAAGTGGGAGCGAGAGTGAGTTTGAAGCAGGGATTCGAAGTGAAAGAGGCACCTAGTTAGAAGAATCGTGCAATATGCTATTTAAAACGTTGATAGCATGTAGTGTATGCTACCTAGTGTAGCGTAGGCTAACAGAGTGTGTTGTGTGTAGCATAGACTGTAAAATGCACTACGTAGCCTGTCGTGTATGCTACTAGTGTATAGCATACACTACATAGTTACTTGCAGTATTTTCATGCACTACGTCGTGAAAGGCTACACTATTCTGTGTAATGTACACTATTAACTAATACCCACATTGATGCAACAATACCTACCCTTATATCTAATGAGGTTATTTAGTGACAGGCAATTCAGTAACTTCTACTGTTCTTACGGTTTTAGTTCTTTGCATGAAATTATCAAAGCCCGTGTTGGGCATGTGATAGCTATGAGGGATTGAAAGGAAGTCATTTTTCACTTTGGAGAATCATTTTCTAGTGTGAGATTGGGTTGCTTCGTGGTATGTGTTGCCGTGGATCTAGCATGTCTTGCTATGTTTCTTTTTTCATTTTATCGCACTTCCGGTGCTTTCAACAGCATAAAAAAAATGCTCCCATAACAGGAGAAACATTAAAATTGTAAGGAAGAAAGACCATGTCTTGAAGTAATTGGTCCATAGAGGTTATAATATCATTGACTAGGGCCTAAGATAATGGAGACAATTGTCTGTATGCATAATCCCTTGCCAATCCAAACAAGGAATATATCAGGATAAAATCACCAACCTCATTCGTAAATAGATAAGAGAGACGGGCAACCAATTCATCCCATGTTTCCTGCATGGTAAGTTTATTTGTTGTAGGCTGGATACCTAGCTGCATGAGAAGTCAATGAACAAAGGGGCAATTACATAAGAAAATGGTAATTGGTAAAGATTAGACTCTTTTTAAAACATGCAAAAAGTTATTACCGGGTATAGATGCCCACAGAGAAACAAGAGAAGAAAGAGTCCGGATCCTCTGTTAGCTCCAAACAGAAAAACTCTGTTTGGAGCCTTTTCATTGGTCCACATCACACTGCATGATGTCAGTGTGATGAGGTTGCACTGAGGTGTGATGAGGTTGCACTGATGATGTGACCTGGTTGCAGACCTATGTGATGACGTGGACCAATAAAAAAGCTCCAAACAATTTTTTCCTGTTTGGCAGCCAACAGAGGATCCGGATTCGAGAAGAAAAGCACACAAAGTTCTTAACATATAATTGCTCATGATCTTATTAGTGCAGCATTGCCTAAAATTGCTAGAAACACAAGGCTTCCCTTTTTAATAGTATCAGTTCTTTTATTTAAAGAAAAAAATTTATATAAACATGTATACAAGGATCAAAGGGAATGGCAACAAAGAGCTAACTAAGAGAGGCCATCTTATTCCTATGCTTTGCCTAGAGAGGCTGCTATGGAAGTTAGCCTCACCAACATGGGAAAAAAAATCCTAGGTTGAAAAGGAATTTGGAAGATTAGCATGTCCCCCGTGCATGGATGACAAGCACAAACCGAGAAATGGTCCCAACAAAAAGGAATATGAAAGTTCAAAATAAAATAATGAGATGTGTTGGCAACACATGGCAAATGATATTTTACTCAAATCTCCCAAATAGTGTAGCATATGACATAGTCAACTTAATAATGTTAGGAATTAATTTCAAGAACAGAAAATATATGTTAGGAATTAATTTCAAAAACATAAAATAGCTATAAATACAATGAATTTAATGCAAGGGCATTTTCACACCGAGCTCGAGTGGTGTAGCCTATGTGAAGCGGGGACGCACTCAGGGTGGGTGTAAAGCAGGTGACTAGTGTGATGAGAACCCATGTGAAGTGGGACGCACGAAGGAGGGTTCGGCCAAGGACCTGGCCTATATGAAGTAGGAGCCTAGGCTATGAGATAAGGGGATCGATTCGCCACGCTCTATCAATTCAAGCTTTTAGAGCAAGCGGTTAGTCGTCCTACATCAAAGTACCACTTTTGACACAGGACAACTAACCACTTGCTCTAAAAGCTCAAACGGATAGAGCATGGCAAATTAATCCCTTTATCTCATAACCCAGGTTGGCCCCAGTTCACATGGGTCCCGCCTCGTGTCGCCCCTCCTTCGTGGGCCCCACTTCACATGGGTCTCGTCTCACATGAGTCACCCGCCTCACACGGGCCGCCCACCCCGAGTGTGCCTTCACATCACACAAGCCACCCCACTCAAGCCCGTTGCGAAAATACCCCTTGCATTAATCACCCTCAATGAGGAGTCTTGAGCACGAGATCTCCCGCTCTGATACCACTTTTGACGCAGGACAACTAACCACTTGCTCTAAAAGCTTGAACTTCTAGAGCAAGTGGTTAGTAGTCCTACGTCAAAAGCAATATCAAAGCAGGAGGTCTCGTGTTCGAGCCACCTCACCGAAGGTGATTAATGCAAGGGCATTTTCACACCAGGCTCGAGTGGGTAGCCTGTGTGACGCGTGCCCCACCTGTGTGAAGCGGGTGGCTAGTGTGATGCGAGCCCATGTGAAGTAGGGCCCACGAAGGAGGGTTCGGCAGAGGGCCTAGCCTGTGTGAAGCAGGAGCCTGGGCTATGAGATAAAGGGATTGATTCAAAGTGCTCTATCAGTTCGAGCTTTTAAAGCAAGTGGTTAGTTGTCCTGCGTCAAGATTGTTGAAGAGATCTCAACACCCTACCAGTGCACCACACCACTAAAAAGTAGGATAGGACTAAGGGATCACACCTCTTTCCTAAATCATAAAATCAGTTGTTTGGCCTCTCTGCCTCTTCTCTCTCCCTTCCTACGAAACCACACCTTTTTCCTAACATCATTTGTTGTTGGCCTCTCCCCCTCCCTCCCCACCTAGGGAATCACACCACTTTCATATTTCAATCTTAACATCAATTATTGGCCCCTAACATTGTTGCTCTCGGCACAACTCCACTTGACTTAGAAAAAACCAAGACAGGGTTCTTTGAGTTGGGGTTATTTGTCGTCATGTTGGTGCAGCCCAGTTCAATTCTAATTGAAACCAAGATGACTCAACCAAAACTAAGTCATTTAAACCACGATATCAGATCACTTGTGAGGTACATTAATGTGGTTGAATAGACTGTATATGCATCCAGCCACCACTCTTGTCATCTATACAAATCATGAGTCCCGTCTCCTGAACTGAGAGGTGATGGTGGGGTCTAGTTTCATCAATTCACCTTGTTTTGGAAAAGAACTTGCTTTGGCTCCACTTGATGATGTTGTCATACACGTTGGCTAATATAACTTTTGCTAGAGTCTGCCGCATAACACATCCCTCCTACTTGAATTTGCATGCAACCCAAAAATTCCATTGTTTTCAATGTCCTCTCTAGCCCTTGAATTGTTCACTCTGATCTTCATGTCATGATTGATATGCCCACATTTACCCTGATGCACACCTTAGTTGGTTCTGCCGATCCACCATCGTTCTTCTTTCATTGTTTTTGTAGATCAATGTCATTAATTCATCTTTTGATTATTCTTCAAATTTGTCTGTTGATCCTTTGTTTGCTCTGCTCATCGTCTCCAAGGAATCATTCTCCAAAGCATGAGAATCTCCCCTTAAGTGTGCCCCATCGTGATGAATTTGACCACTTTTTATTGCCTCCTTGGAGATGGATTTCCTCTTAAAATTTCTATCAATCACCATCCTAACAATCCTTCCATGTCTCACTCTCTAGTTTTAAATAGATCATCCAATGAATCCAAATTGCTTGATAAAATTTATCCCAAGGAATTAAACTTACACTAATATCAAAAGTGTTTTAGGGAAAGAATGCAGCTAATAAAACAAACACTATTTAACATATAAAAAAAATGCACATTATCATTCACACCTTGAGATGGTTAGCATCACACCTACCAATTTTATGCATCACGCCCAAAGAGTTGATTAATATTCAACAATTCATCAATTAATTCTTCTAAAGAGAGATCCATCCGAAAGTCCATTCCTATTGTGAAGCGCACACTAGTAAGTTTCATTGATCTACTTCTCAATCGATCCATTACGACCCATTTTCTATCCTTCAGGAATGAAAAAGTATTCTTCTCCCCATTGTAGAAAGCATTTCCATCCTGCACGATTCTCCAAGAAAATTATCACACTGACTAACGAAAATAATCACGAACCACACATCTTCAGAGTGAAATTCTCCAAAATAATACATAATACAGTAACAACAAGTTGGATATCCTTCACACTTCAGAAAATAACCCAAATTTGACCATTTTGTTATTGTCTACTCAGGGATGAATTTTTCATAACCATTTCCATCAATTACCATCTTAATGATCCTTCCACGTACCATTTATCTAGTTTATAATACATCACTCAATGAAACCATATAGTTTGCCAAAATTTATCTCAAGGAATTGGACTTGCTCTAATATCATTACTGTTGTAAGGAAAGAATGCAACTAATAAAACAAACATCATTTAATGTCAGAAACACACATTTATCATTCATACCTTGACCTGGTTAGCATCAAATCAACCTACTTTGAGCATCACAGCCAAAGAGTTAGACTAATCCTCACCAATCCACCCATTAACTCTTTTATGGACAGATCCATCAGTAGGTCCATACCTATTGAGACACAAGCACTAGCAAGTTCCACTCATCTACTTGTCAGTCCATCCATTAATTTTTTTAATAAATCAGGTTGTCAATCCGCCATAAGATCCATCAGCAAATACATCCATAACCATAGATCTGTTTACAAATTTATCCATTCTTCCTTCAATTCTAAAATTGATTTCTCTCACACATCTTCTTTTAGGGGATTCTTAGCATTGAGATCTTATCAAACATTGGCTTCATTGTGACCCTTTTTCTATCCTAGAAGAATGAGAAAGTATTCTTCTCCACATTGTGGGAAGCATTTCGATCCTGCACGATCACCCAAGAAAATATTGTAATAATTTATGAGAATGATCACACACCATACATCTTGGAGTAGAATTTCTCCAGGAGAATACATCAAACACTACACTAACAACAAGTCTGATGTTCTTCACACTTTGGAAAGTAACCCACAATGACAATTTTGTTATTGCCAGCCTCAAGAATGAAGTTTATAACTATTTCCATCAATTACCATTCTAACAATGCTTCCATGAACCAATCTTCTAGCTTAAATAGACAAGCCCATTTTTTATGGATAACCAAAATTTATTAAGGAAAAAAAAAAAGAGAATATAGGAGAAGAGGGCACCTGAGAGCCTCAGACAGAAGACAAAAACTAGGGGAAAAAATACAGAAGTAAAATGGAACCAATAAAACCAGGAAAAAAAAGAGGCCTAGTTCTTATCACTGGCTCTTCTATCGATTGATTGGAAATTGGCACTAACAGCTCTGATCTTTGCTAAATTAACCGACTTGGCATTTGCCTCCCTGGGAACTTCCTAAACATTAGCCACCTCTTTCAAACATGAGCCAAAGCCAATTCCTCGATGTGAAAAGATTCCATGGATAGGAACCAGAGTTCACCCATGCAATTGAATTGGAGTCCCCTTCGAAAATAGCCAGGAAAAAGCTGAATATAACTGTGATCTTGACAACATGAAGAGAAGTTTAAGTTTTGGCAAAATCAGAAAGTGTAAGAAAAATTGGCCCAGAAAATTAATACAGAATCGATCCACTAGAATCCCGCACCTGACCACCCACCCAAACAGGCCTAGGATTCCCCAACAAACACCCATCAAAATTAATCTTGAAAAATTCCCCAGGGGGAACTTCTAGCTACCGATGTGATGCGGACATCAGTGGTGCACCCTTTAGAGTGTACCAGAGGAGGCGACGTCGCAGATCGAGTGTTGGAGCAGACGAGTTGATGTGGATGGACGTCGGGCGCATTGGGCCCATTTTCTGACGCGTTACGAGTACGCGAGATGCAGGATCGCGCAGGAGCATCATGACCACTGGACCATGGAGCGGATTTACATTTAGGCGCTTTTCTATTTATTTCCTTGTTTCTAGGCGCTTTAGTGTCGTTATTTACTTTAGGCGTTTTTATGTTATTTCTTTAGTTTTTAGGCACTATAGTGCATTTTTTTTTATTTTCGTAGCTTATATATACTGTGAGAACCCTATTTCGAAATTATTGAATGAATAGAAAATGCGTGAGTTCCTTCCTCTTTGTTTGAGAGATTAGGGTTTCAGGATTGACCCTCGGGTGTTGAGGATTTCACCCCGGATTTTCCGTTTTCTCTTCTCTCTTTCTTCAAGGTGCGAGGAAAGGTAAGCTTCTTTGATTCCTAATTCATACTTCATGAGAACCTATCGTTTTTCGACATCCTTCGTCCTTTTCTGAACCCCCCCCCCCCCCTTGGGTACGATCGAAAAGAGGGATGCCTAGCCACGATAACCGGATCCAAACTTGACTGTGGACTGGTCTATGCTAGATCTGGGATATCCCCATATCCCTAGATCCTCCCTGTTTTAGGATTTTACATGGTTTGATGCAAAGGGGCATGATCCGGATAGACAGACCTCATCTTCGTGTTGAGATTTGTTAGTTTCCTCTGATTGAAAGTAGTTAGTTTCGTAATTTTATTATTTAAATATCTTCCAACTGAATATCATGCATTTAGGGTTAGGTCATCGCATGCCCCTGCATCAATTAGGTCATAGTTTGTTGAGTCTAGTTAGCCTTTTTTCTAGATTTTGTTGAGTCCTCATATAGATCTAGGCCATATAGGATAGTTTGCATTGCATTGAACTAGGATAGTCAAAACTGCATTTAGATTTTTACCTTTTTTTCACCTTTACGCACCTAGATCTAGGGCCTTTCACACATCACTCCTGGTGTATGCCCACGCGCACTGGTCGTGGGTTTAGTCTTCATAATACTATGGACTCTAATCAAATTACCAAAGCTCTGGAGGGCCTAATTAAGAGAATGGATCAACAATTTCAGACATTGAGAGGTGAGATCACGCAGCAGTTTGCGCATCAGGATGATAGGTTCACACGTTTAGAGGAGAAGGTCACACTCTTAGAGGATGGCATCCAGACCACCACTTTAGATGGTCCCTAGGCAACCCCCGACACTGGGGCAGTTGATCAGTCCCAAGTTGTGGGCCCTGATCCGCCTAGGAATGATTCGGGCGCAGGTCAGGCCCGTGGGCTTGGCAATGGACACGATGGGGCTCATCATCAGCCACCCCCACAGATTCGTGATCCTGTTTTCCCCGCCCAGCGGGAGGGCCATGGTGGGGTGCGATATCCGCAACCCCAGAGATACCATGAGCAGGACCCTGTTATTAGGGTCATGAAGGGCATCAAGGTTGACGCTCCTAGTTTTGATGGGAGACTGGACCCCAAAGCTTTTTCCGATTGGCTAGCAGACATGGATCACTTCTTTCAGTGGCATGGTCTGCCAGATCCACAGCAGGTTGGATTCGCCAAGATGAAGTTGGTGGGCCAGGCAAAACTACATTGGGGAAATGTGGAGCGTCGCCGCGAGCAATCTAGAGAGGGGCCAATTCTCTTTTGGATTGAAATGAAAGAACTGTTGCGAGAGAAATATGTTCCCCTTTCTTATAAGCAGAGGCTGTTGGATCAATGGCACACTTTGCGCCAAGGATCCATGACGGTAACGGAATACATTGCCAAGTTCGATGAATACATGATGAGGTGCGATGTAGATGAGGACCCTGCTGTGGTTCTCTCCCGTTTCCGTATGGGCCTCAGGTTTGACCTCCAGCGTGAGCTCAGGCCTCATATGGTCACCAGCTTAGAGCACGCTTACCAGATGGTACAGGAACTGGAGCGCTATGTGCAGCCAATCTCCTGCTAGAGGGTTTGAGATTCGATCTACTGTGCCTAGAGTGGCTCCACAAGGAGCGAGACCTCAGGTCGGAAATCAACCCAGAGCTCAACCTAGTACCCAACCAGTCAATAGAAATCGAGGTAACAATGGGGTTGGACCAAGTATTAGGACTGCGATGCCAGGGCAGTGCTACCGCTGTGGTGGCATGGGTCACATTGCCACAGAGTGTTCAAATAGGGGTGGGCGTATTGTCTTTGTTTCTGAACACTCTACAGAAGAATAAGTGGCATATGAAGTTGAAGGTGACCAGAATGATGAGGAAATCATCGTCCAATCCCTTGAGCCGGCCAGTGATGCCGAGGATGATACCTGTGGAGACTACCCCACTTGCTGTGGTGAGATGCGCTTTGGCCCAGGTGAAGCAAAGTGAGGATTGGCGCAGAACTACTATCTTCCACACTTACGCCAAGTGTGGAGATAAGAGTTGTAAAGTGATCATCGACAGCGGGAGCTGTGAGAATGTAGTTTCTCCAAGTACTTTGAGTCGCTTGGGGTTGAAGCCAGTCCCTCACCCCAACTCATACCGAGTTTCTTGGGTTGATGCGACATCCCTTCCTGTGACTCAGCGATGCCTTGTTCCAATTGAATTCGGACCATACAAGGACAAGTTGTGGTATGATGTGGTCACGATGGACGTTGGCCATATCATCTTGGGAAGGCCATGGCTATTTGACAAAGATGTCACAATATTCAGGCGTACGAATAATTGTGTGTTTAAGCACGAAGGAAAGAAGCTTGTCTTGAGCCCGCTCCCTCCCAAATCGTCCACAGGAGAGAAAGATGTTGCGTCTCCAGGCAGTTCTAAGAGTCAAAGGGCACCTCAGTCGAAGTCTCTCCACATCATAAATGCTAAGGAGTTTGAGAGAGAGGCCAAAGCTGGGACTATGGTGTATGTTTTACTGGCTAGAGAGAGTACACCCGAGGTTGCTATAGGGTTACCCCAGAAGGTTCGTTCAGTCCTAGAGGAGTTTCGGGATGTCTTCCCTGAGGACCTTCTCGACGAGCTCCCACCGATGCGGGACATTCAGCATGTGATAGATCTTGTCCTAGGAGCGACCCTACCAAACCTCCCTCACTACAGAATGAATCCCACCGAACATGCCGAGTTGAAGAGGCAAGTGAATGAATTGCTTAAAAAGGGATTTATTCGTGAGAGTATGAGCCCGTGCGCCGTGCCTGCGCTTCTTACGCCAAAGAAAGATGGCATGTGGCGCATGTGTGTTGATAGTAGAGCCATAAACAAGATTACTGTCAAGTATCGGTTTCCCATCCCAAGGCTTGATGACATACTTGACATGATGGCCACCTCTACTATCTTTTCGAAAATTGACCTCAAGAGTGGTTATCACCAAATTCGTGTTCGCCCAGGAGATGAGTGGAAGACTGCCTTCAAGACGAAGGATGGGCTGTACGAGTGGTTGGTTATGCCCTTCGGGTTAACCAATGCTCCAAGTACATTTATGAGGATGATGACCCAGGTGCTGCGACCCTTTATGGGTAAGTTCTTAGTTGTGTACTTCGATGATATCCTCATCTATAGTACGTCTCCTACCCAGCACCTTGAACACTTAAGGCAGGTCTGCAACGCCCTGCGAGCAGAAAAGCTTTATGCGAACCTCAAGAAGTGTTCATTCTTGACTTCCAGAGTTATCTTCCTGGGGTTCATTGTGTCGTCAGAGGGTATGTCTGCAGACCCTGAGAAAGTCAAGGCCATTGTCAATTGGCCTGAGCCGCGTAATATACACGACGTGCGAAGCTTTCATGGCCTAGCTACGTTCCATCGACGGTTCATCCGTGGATTTAGCTCTATTATGGCTCCCATCACAGATTGCATAAGAAAAGGGGAGTTCCAATGGACTAAAGCCGCGACATGGGCTTTTTTTGAAATTAAGAAGAAGATGACGGAAGCGCCCATCATGCGTCTACCTGACTTCTCTAAAGTCTTTGAGGTGGCGTGTGACGCGTCAGGACTTGCCATAGGGAGAGTGTTAAGCCAAGAGGGACATCCTTTGGCCTTTTTCAATGAGAAACTGAATGAGGCTAAACAACGCTACTCCACCTACGATAAAGAGTTCTATGCGATTGTGCAATCATTGCGCCATTGGCGGCATTATTTATTACCGCAAGAATTTGTCCTGTTCTCTGATCATGAGGCCTTGAAATATTTGAGCTCTCAAAAAAAGTTAAGCCCTAGGCATGCCAAGTGGGCTCAATTTCTTCAAGAGTATACGTTTCTACTTAAACACAAGGCCAGTAAAGAGAATAAGGTTGCTGACGCGCTTAGCCGTCGTGTCATGACGCTGCAGTCCATGAGCATTGAAGTTACAGGCTTTGAGCAACTCAAGGGTGAGTACTCAACTTGTCCTGACTTTGAGACCATCTATGCGTCGTTGTCTAGTGACCCACCCTCGAGGAGTGCTAAGTTTGTCCTTACAGACGGATACCTTTTTAGAGGGGATAAGCTCTGCATCCCACGCACATCCCTCCGTGATTTTCTAGTATGGGAGCTTCATGCTGGAGGGATGGCAGGTCACTTTGGTAGAGATAAAACAGTTGCCCTGGTTTCTGATCGTTTCCATTGGCCTAATCTCCAGCGAGATGTGACCAAGATTGTAGGACAGTGTCGGACATGTCAACTGGCAAGCAGAGGAAACAAAATACAGGCTTATACACTCCTTTGCCAGTTCCACATGCCCCGTGGCAAGATGTCAGTATGGATTTCGTGCCTGGGCTTCCCAAGACTATTCGTAAGCACGATTCCATACTCATGGTCGTTGATCGGTTTTCTAAGATGGCCCATTTCCTACCCTGTTATAAGACCTCAGATGCCTCCCACATTGCTAAGATATTCTTTCAGGAGGTTGTGCGACTTCATGGGGTACCTAGATCCATCGTGTCTGACAGAGATACTAGGTTCACTAGTTATTTTTGGAAGACTCTCTGGCATCTTTTGGGTACGAAGCTTCAATTTTCTTCAGCATATCATCCTCAGTCGGATAGTCAAACAGAGGTAGTGAACCGTAGCCTAGGGAATTTGTTGAGATGTCTAGTTGGAGACCACCACAGGACCTAGGACACTGTTATTCCCACAGCAGGGTTCGCTTATAACTCTTCAGTGAACAGGTCCACAGGAATGAGCCCATTTGAAATTGTTTCAGGTCTTAGACCCCAAGCCCCCATAGATTTGATCCCCATGGCTACCCCACAGCGTCCTTCAAAGCTAGGAGAGTCATTTGCCCATCATATACATGCATTGCATAGCGAGATCAGAAGGAAGATTAATTCAAGTAATGAACATTATAAACTTTCTGCCGACACTCACAGGAGATTTAGGGAATTTCAACCTGGAGATGACGCTATGGTTCGTATTAGGTCTAATCGGTTTCCACCTGGATCCGTGAAGAAGCTTCATGCCCGTAGCATAGGCCCACATAAAATTGTGAAAAGGTTGGGGTCTAACGCTTATGTTGTCGATATCCCTCTTACCATGGGCATCAGTTCCACATTTAATGTGGAAGATCTAGTTCCCTATCACGAGCCATTACCTCTATCCAGTGATTCCCCTGTTTCTTCCCAGACCTCCCCTATATATGGACCTTGGCCACAGCCTGACCTCCCTATACCCATCTTACCTTCTCTTCCTTCTGCACCGAGAAGAGACGAGATAGAGGGAATTTTGGACTCCGAGTTGGTTTCTACTCGCTCAGGGGGTTACCAGAAATTCCTAGTCAAGTGGAGGAACAGGCCTATTGCAGATAACTCCTGGATTACCGAGACACAGTTACAACATATCGATCCAGACATGCTTGAAAGGTACAAGAGTTCACTTTCGCCAGTGGCGAATTCTTCCCACCCGGGGAGAATTGATGCGGACATCAGTGGTGCACCCTTTAGAGTGTACCAGAGGAGGCGACGTCGCAGATCGAGTGTTGGAGCAGACGAGTTGATGTGGATGGACGTCGGGCCCATTAGGCCCATTTTCTGACGCGTTACGAGTACGCGAGATGCAGGATCACGCAGGAGCATCATGACCGCTGGACCATGGAGCGGATTTACATTTAAGCGTTTTTCTATTTATTTTCTTATTTCTAGGCGCTTTAGTGTCGTTATTTACTTTAGGCGTTTTTATGTTATTTCTTTGGATTTCAGGCACTATAGTGCATTTTTTTTATTTTCGTAGCTTATATATACTGTGAGAACCCTATTTCGAAATTATTGAATGAATAGAAACTTCGTGAGTTTCTTCCTCTTTGTTTGAGAGATTAGGGTTTCAGGATTGGCCCTCGGGTGTTGAGGATTCCACCCCGGATTTTCCGTTTTCTCTTCTCTCTTTCTTCAAGGTGCGAGAAAAGGTAAGCTTCTTTGATTCCTAATTCGTAATTCATGAGAACCTATCGCTTTTCGACATCCTTCGTCCTTTTCTAAACCCCCCCCCCCCCCTTTGGGTACGATCGAAAAGAGGGATGCCTAGCCACAATAACCGGATCCAAACTTGACTGTGGACTGGTCTATGCTAGATCTGGGATATCCCCATATCCCTAGATCCTCCCTGTTTTACGATTTTACATGGTTTTATGCAAAGGGGCATGATCCGGACGGACGGACCTCATCTTCGTGTTGAGATTTGTTAGTTTCCTCTTATTGAAAGTAGTTAGTTTCGTAATTTTATTATTTGAATATCTTCCAACTGAATATCATGCATCTAGGGTTAGGTCATCGCATGCCCCTGCATCACGATGGCTTTCACCTTTTGCCAATTGCACTACGTCTCTTTATCACAGCTAGACACCAGTAAGGAAGCAGAGAACCCTCTAAACTTTACGTTAGATTTTTCACCCACCTGACTAGCAAATTAAAAATTTAGTTTAGTCAAACTCACTGACTTCTTCTACCACTGAAAATCCTATCATTCTCTTGATCCCAAATGGACCAGATTTGTAGCTTCCACTACCATAATCCACAGCAACCTACCAATTGATCCCCAAGCATCGGTCGCCCAGCCATCTACCAGATTGAGCACCAACTCCAGGAAGACCCACCAAATGCCAAACTTTTCTATGACAACTCTCCAAACTTTCCTAAAATATACAAAATGAATCAAGAGATAGTTGACAATCTCTACGTTCACACAACACATGCTGCATCTGTTCGGTAGATGCATCCCTCTCCACTTTAAGTAATCCACTGTGAGGATATCTTATCAAGTAACACCAACCAAAGAAAGCATCGACTTTCAACAGGACTGCTGACTCCCAAACTTCGACAAAAGCTGAAGCCCTCGCTGAGATATCTCCTGATAACCCATAGATGAGTGAACTCATAGAAAAAATGCCTTTTGGCTCAAGCTCATATATTCTCGTCACATCCAACCCCGGAATGTAGATGAGCTTCAGCAGATTTAGCAACTGATCTAAGCATGCAATTTACTTGTCCATAAGAGTATGAAAGAAGAGCACCACACCATCACACAACCCACCTGTTGGAAAAATTGGTCAATCATCGGCCCTTTCTTATCAGTCGAATTTTATTTTCAAAACATTTGCATAGCAGATCATCACCAACCCAAAGAAATTCAACTTGCTATGATATCAAAACTGTTATAGGGAAAGAACTCAACTAATAAAACAAAGAATATATAACGTCAGAAAAAATTTACCATTTGTACCTTGACATAGATTTAATTAATCTTCACCAACCCATGCATTAATTCTTTTATCGATAGAACTATCAACAAGCCCACACCTATTGTGATGCACACACTAGCAAGTTCCATTGATCTACCTGTCAAATTTGCACATTAACTCTTTTATAAATCAAGCTGTCAATTCGCCTCCCAGTCCATCTTTCTGTTTGCTAGTCCATCATACGAAACCATAGATCTATCGTCAGATTTATCCTTTGACACTTCCTTTGAAACTTCCATCGATTTCACTTGTATGTCTTCTTTTGGAGGATCAATTGACATTCATTTCTCAGGCATTGGCTTCATTGCAACCATTTTCCTATCCTTCAGCAATGAAAAAAATATTATGGGGCGCCTCTGCTAGTGGCAGTGTTCGTTTGGCTAGTTTACAGAAAAAGAATCTTGACTATCGATAACCTGTAGAGAAGATCTTTAGTCCTCCCCAATATTTGCTTAATGTGCTGGAGGGACGCTGAGTATATTGACCATTTGTTTATTCACTGCTCCATTGCTCAGGCAGTGTGGGAGTTCTTTTCCGTCTTGCATTTAGCTTGGGTAATGCAAATCAGTGGATGAACTCTTGTGGGGCTGGCTTGGTGGCAGCAATTCGAAAAAATGGGAAAAAAGAGGAGAGATTGCTCATCATGGCGGTGTTCTGGATCATTTGGAAGGAGCGTAATGACCAGTGCTTTCAGGGCAAAAGTACTTCAGTCAACATTCTGATAAGGAAAATTATCAATCTTTTGTGGGGATGGGTGTCCTATGGGAGGCAGTTAGTGTTGCGCCTTACTTTCTTGTTTTCGTTTCTTCCAGGCCTTGTTTTCAATAAATTGTTGTTTCCTCTCAAAAAAAAAAAAAAAAACAAAAAAATCTTCTCCTCATTGTCGAAAGCATTTCTATCCTACACGATTGTCCAAGAATAGCATCACAGTGATTTATGAGAGTGATCACACACCACACATCTTTGGAGAAAAATTCTCCAAAAGAATACGTCAACCAGAAACTAATGGGTTGGATATTCTTCACACTTCAAAAAATCATCCAAATTTGACAATTTTATCACTGCCTCGGGGATGAGATTCTAATAACTATTTGCCATCAACAACCAATCCTTCCAAGTATCATTCTAGTTTTGAATAGATCACTCCGTGAATCCATAATGTTTGCCAAAATTTATCCAAGGAATTGAAGTTGCTCTAATATCATTATATCAAAATAGTTGTAGGAAGAGAATGCAACAATAAAATGAACAGTATTTAATGTTAAAAAAAATGCAAATTTATCATTCGTACCTTGATATTGTTAACATAACACCTATCGACTTTGAACATCACACGGTTCACACCCAAAGAGTTGATTAATCTTCGCCAATCCGTCAATTAACTCTTTTATGGACGGATCCATCAGCAACTTGATACCTATTGTGATGCACACACTAGAAAGCTCCACTGATCTACTAGTCAATCCATCCATTAACTTTGTTTTATAGATCAAGCCATCAATCCACCTTTTGATCTGTCTTATTTGGTTTTTGATCGATCAACAAGTACATCCATAACCATAGATCTATCCAGATCCATCCCTTGACACTTCCTTCAATTCTTCCATCAATTTCACTGTACGTCTTCTTTTGGGGGATCCATTAACATCCCTAACTTCTCAGACATGGGGGACCTTTGCTTCAAGAATAAGCAAGTATTCTTCTTCACGTTATGGAAAGCATTTTGATTATGCATGATCTTCCAAGAAAAAATATTGCAATTATTTATGAGAATGATCACTTACCACATATTTTTGGGGTACAATTCCTCAAAAAATACATCAAATAGTAACAATGGGTTGGATATTCGGCAAACTTCGGAATATAACCAAATTTGCAAATTTTGTTATCGCCTCAAGGAAGAACTCTTGTAGCTATTTCCATCAATTACACCATCCTAAAGATCCTTCCATTCACCATTCATCTAGTTAGTTGTTTTTTTTTTTTTTTTTTTTTTTTAAATTCACCAATAATCTAGTTTAAAATAGATTACCCCATGAATTCATATTGTTTACCGACATCAAATCATCCTAAGGAATTGAATTTGCTCTGGCATCAGAACTTTTGCATGGGAAGAATGCAACTAAAAAAGAACATTATTTAACACAGAAAAGGCTCGCATTTATCATTCGTCCCTTGATATGGTTAGTGATACACTCAAAGGTTTGACTGATATTAGCCAAAGCAAAAGAATCACTCTATGCATTAAAAACACTTCAATCCTTCATTCAACTATTCAAAAAAGAATCTTTTACTCGTACATATATACTCTTCCCAAAGCAAAAGAAACTCTACTTATCTTTGGCAATCTTTAATTCCCTTAACAATCTATTTTAATAAAATATTAAAAATGACTAAAACATCCATATATCTCGTCAAAGCCATACAGACGTTCTTTAAACTGGTCGTAACTTGCTCAATTCATGTGAAAATGCTCTTGGGCTCATCTGGTAGCTAACCCAGTAGGCTTCCAAACAGGACCAATTCTGTGCCATTTGAACACCACTTGGTAGCAAAAAAAGGTGCCCTACAAATATGTGATGAGGATAACTCAAACCCGAAGAGACTAAATTGGGCAGAAATAGGACTGTTACTAATGAAGACTACAAACTAATATATTGCAGATTATTGCTAGCTGAATTAAGAATCCAAAACATGTGGGCCTTATGGACCAATAAAATGATCAATCAGATCATGGGACCATGAATGGTTGAACAGTCTAATCACAGTTTCCCTACGGAACAATTTGATCCATTGAACAGAAAGATGACAGAACCTTCTCATTGATCATACAGATCATGGGCTCCACCCTTGGATCAGCATTTCTCCAAGCTTTTAGTTTTCATGAAAGCAAGGGTACTCCATCAACAAAAGAAGTAAACTAGAGAAGAAGATACATGCAAGGGATCATGGAAGAATACCCCTGACATTAACAGAACAATTTGAGAAAACAACCCATTATCCTCCATCTAAGCAATGGATGAAGGAAATTCTGAAAGATATTCCTTTCCAGAGCAGTGGAACGACCTTTACTTACAGCAACAGAGTTTGGAATAAGCTGCAGATCAAGTTGGGAGCTGAGTTGTTGCACCAGCCGTAAAACATTTCCCTCCCAACTTGTACGGTTTAGATACACAGTTTGCCAAAAAACAAAAATAGCAATCAACTATATTCATCAATGAAACTGCTATTTTGTTTCTAACGAATCAAGTGTCATGACTGTTTTATATTCATTTAAGCCAACCCCACATGAGTGTCTAGTAACCAAATGTTAAAAGTAAAGTAAGTTTGTCACTTAATATATTTGAAGACTGATGAGAATTGAGCAAACATAAGAAGAAGGGGGGGAGGGGGGGGTGATACAAGCAAAAAAACACCATAATCCTTTCAAATAAAAAAAAAAAGCCTCAATTTTCTGGCCAAAATTAAAATGTTACCAACCCGGTTTATCCTCAAAGAAAAGAACTATCAGATGATGATTTTACATCCAGATTTTTTTAATTTTTTTTTAATTCTTTCATTGGAAGTAGAAGAAGCTTCTGCTTACACAGACACGAAGTTTATTCCACATAGGGTTGAGTCATTTTATTGGACAGAAACATAGGGAGGAATCCACACTCTAATCAGTTTTGACCAGCGTTTTAAATAGCATGAAGCGTATAGCATAGCGTTTCGCCCTCTATGGCATGTAGCGTAAGCTACATAGCATGTTACTTAATATTTTCTAATTAAAATAATAGAAAAATATGGTAAAATTTACAAAATGCATAATTCCTACGAGTTCTTGAAATATTTGCCTTTGCCTTCAAACATCTCTAAGTGTGACCTCTTTTTTATTTATTGAAACATCACAAATTCACGATATGGACTCTGGATTGATCTAATGTAGTGCCACGTGTGATGGCAATAAGTCACTACTATTTTAAAACAGGTGTTGAACTAACATAGAAGAAGCACTTAAAAAAAAGGAAAGGGTAAAAGAAAAAAAATAAGGAGATGTCAGATAGCATACGCTACCTACACTACATGTCTGGGAGCTATGATACCTACATACGCTACGTAGAGTTTTAGCTACGCTACGCTACAAGTGCCACCGAAAACACTAGTTTTGACATCTGAGACTGATTTTTTTTTCCATGATACGTGCTTCATGCATAAGAGATGGCGAATCACCTTCCTATCCATTTAAGGATGGAAAGAGAAACTAGTTTACTAGTCCTCTTGAGATTTATTGGCTGTTCCAAAGAAGCTTGCCAAGATAGTGATAGGACAGGACTGTTTGCCATCATCAGGGAGTATCAGGAAGGAATTCACTGGACTCCTGGTAGATAGAAGAAGAAGAGATAGGAAAACACTGATCAATAGTAACACAAGAAAGTTGAAATTCACAGTGAAGTAGAGATTCCCACCACCCAGTTGTAAGCTCAATTTTTGGTAGCTGGTTCTGTCTGAGATTGAGAGTTCTTATATAACTCACTGACTGGCGTATAAGATTCAAACAGAACAAAATGAGCACACTTAGATAAGGATAGAGAATCTTCTTTCCTCTTACAGCTGCTGATCATGGAAGGGAATTTAAAAATTGTCATCAAGTAGGTGTCATCTCTTGATGTCGTTCTATGGAAACTATATTTCATTGTCACTGTGATTTAGGGGAAGCTATTATCAATATTAGACTTTTCACTGGGCAGTCAGGGAGGCCAATGAGATTGCCTACAAAGTTGCCACAGAGTAATCGACAATGTTAGATGTCTCATTGTGCCATATAGTCAGGGAGGCAAACAACATTGCCAAATGTCAACAATCTTCCCAAGGAGTGACAAGATTACCCCCTCTTGTACTCTAGCATGTTTTACTCTCTCTATTTATAAATTACAACTATTGATAAGAAAATTTAGTAATTAGAATGCAGCCATATGAACAATCTAAAGCTCCTCTTCATAACATGATCATTAATCACACCACTCGTATATAGAGATAAAAAGATGAATTAAAAGGTGGAAGTAAATAAGAAGGAGTAAAGTACATTACAAGCAATGAGATCGCACCTTTTCCAGAGCCATCTTTGCGGCAGACTGCTCTGCATCCTTTTTTTTGGAGAAGGTCTCCGAAGTAACTGAAAATTCAGGAAGCTCCAAAGAGCAGCGAAACAAAGACCGGCACTGTTGACGGATAACCAATCCAGGGCAGCCATTTTGCACATCCTCCTGGACCTCCTCTATCTTATAACATGCCTTGTCACCATATTTCTGGTGAATAAGTGCCTTTGGAGTAAGTATGGCCCTTTTTGCTACAGGAGGCTGAGTTTCTCCAATTTCCATTGAGCCCCTCAGGATATATAAATATTAAATAAATTACGAAACTGCTAACTTCTGCTCCTGTTTGACAAGAAACGTGACATTGAAATGAATCACTGATGGTGAACACATAATCTCAATTTTAAAAAAAAGTATAAATGCCTAATTTAAACAACTGGTGAAGTAACTATTGACTAGAAACCAGTACCCTTGATTTTTTATTTTTTATCTTTTGTGCTCTAAAATAGAAATTACTATTTCAAAATGGTGGTTTTTTTCTGATCAGCAATGGCGGAAAATATTACCAGATTTGAACTTACAAAAACCCTGGATTGGAGTGCACTTTAAGATTTGACTTCAAATGTGACAGCCAAATCAATCACTACCAACAAATTAAGACAACTATACCCAGAGTAATCTCGTGGGATTACAGAGATGCACTAACTATCATGGAATCAAATTAAATAAGACAAAAAAAACAAAAAAAACAAAAAAAAAACCATTATCGTGGGATCAAACTAATGAGTCACATTATGAAGCTTTGAGAGAGACCGAATGAACAAAGACTAAAGGCAATAGACAAATATATCAGAAAATCCGTTTGGATTTATGTCAAGAAGGTCAACCATTGAGACTATTTTCCTACATAGACAACTAATGGAGAAATATAGAGAGGAGAAAGGATCTCCATATGGTCTTTATTTACTTAGAGAAGGCATACGATAGGGTCCTTAGAGAGTTAATCCAATAGGTGAAGGGAAAGAAGAGTCTCAAGAGGATATAGCGACATAATTACGGATTTGAATGATAGAGCAGTAACAAATGTGAGGACTACTAATGAAGTGACCAGTGAGTTTCAAATTACTGCAGGCTTACACCAGAGGTTGCCATGAGCCCGTATCATTTTGCATTGGTGATAACAAGTTAACGAGGCATTTACAAGAAGAGGTCCTGTGGTGCATGTTGTTTGCAGATCACATAGTTCCAATTGACGAGACAACGGAAGGAGTAAATACAAAGCTTGAACTATTCAGGGATGCTTTAGAATCTAAAGGTTTCAGTAAAACAGAGTATATGGAATGCAATTTTAGTAGTAATAGGAGTGAAAATGAGCAATTAGTTAGATTGCTGACCAAGAAGTACCCCAAAATGACCATCTTTTATATCTTGGATAGATAATTCATGAGAACTGAGAGATTGAGAAGGATGTTGCCCAAAAAATTAGAGCTAGGTGAATGAAGTGGAGAAGTGCCTCTGGAGTTTTATGAGATCACCACATACCAATCAAACTGAAGGGGAAATTTTATGGGATAGCTATAAGAACAGCCAGGCAGCCATCCTTTTAAGGGAAAAATGTTGGGAATGTGGCTGAAGAGGGTGCTGAGATGGATGAGTGGCAAGACGCCAAGACGAGAAAGGATCATCGTCATCGTCATCGTCATGTAAGCCATATCCCAACTAATTGGGGTTGGCTACATGAATCCTATTCCACAATACCACTCTATCAAGGGCCATAAACAAAGACCAAGAACTGCCCCAATTAGGAGTGAGTTGGTTCAAGTTGGAGACTCTAAAAGGGCAAGGGGAAGGTCCAAAAGCATGTGGGTAGAGGTAGTAAGAAAAGTCTTCGAAGGGTGGAACAAGATTTGTGTAGCCAACAACAATTAGTTAAGATAGGCTTAGATGGAACTAAATGTATAGGGATTTCCTACCAGATGGCGAGAAGTCAGGTAAACTAGAGTGGAGAAGGAAGGGGGACTACAGTAAAGGAAGTAGAGGGGAGGGAAGTTCAAGAAGCAATAGTGTGACAGGAAGTGGGGGGGTTGGCATGATTACCGATTTGGGGTGATAGAAAGCAAGAGGGAGGAGGGACAGGATGAGGGAGAAGATGGTGACAGCATAGGAGGGGAGGTTCAGCAAGGAGGAGAGAGTTTGGACAGAAGTTAGGAGACGAAAGCAAGCACCAAAGAAGATGGGGGTTGGGAAGGAGCTAGCAGAGCTTCCAACATATTCGTAGTTGGGCTTTATGAAGGCTGGCTCCCACTTAACTTCTCTTGGGTATTCGGCGGGGCAGGGCAAGTGATGGAGGTGATTGTACCTTCGGACTAGAAGACCACAACCCCTCGAGGATTTTGCCTTTGTGTGTATGAGCTCAAAGGAGGAGCTGGTGATGGAAGTAAAGTTGCTCCATGGGGAAAGCTTCTGTGGGAAGAAACTTCAAGTCCAGAATGCCCGATTCGGTCCCGAGGTGAAAATAGAGAAGGAAATAAGAAGGTGGTTGGAAGGGAGAAGGAAGGGAGATTGGCGAAGGTGGGAGTTAGACAGGAATCAGCTAGAACATAAATAAGGGAAGAAAGAAAATGCAAAGGAGTAATTTCAAAGTCCTTTAAGGGCATTGTGGTTGAGGAAAAAGCCCAACAGAAGCTTCAAGGGAAAGACATGGTTGATGAAAGATCCAAGCAGAAGCTCCCGGAGGAAAAAGGACCAAGGTGAAGAAGCAAATATGGAAGGAGGTTGTGGGCAATGAACATGTGGTCCGAATTAGGCCAGAAATGATAGAGAAGGCCTGGAATACCCTTTATTGGTCGATGGTTGCAAAAACATCCAGAGAAGCCACCACTCCACATATTAAAGCTTGGATAGAAAAGTGTTTTGGCCTGGCATAGGAAGACTTCATTATCAAGCCGATAGAGATGAATGAGGTCTGGACATCTGTTAAACAGGAGTGCTTTGGATCCAGCAATGGTTGCGGGAGCTTTGTCCAAAGAAGGGCTGGTAAGATAGATAAGGAGAAGGGCGAAGAAATCTCTCTTTGGTCAGGAGGAGGATATGGTTTTTAATATGATGAATACTTTTGGAATTGTGGCTCTAGGAAGTTTTCCTGGTGATTGGGGCATGTTGGGCAAAGTGGTGACAATTGAAGTTGCGACGGAAGACGGTGACGTGCTCGAGGTGGCTTAAGTATGTGTGAAAAAGAAGCAAGCGGTGGCGGACCTACCTCAATTAAGGTAGTGATCAGGGAAGAAAGCATAGACCTTAAAGTGGAGAGGGTCCTGGAGCGATGGGGAGAGGTTTAGAGCAAAAGGGGTCATGCAGGACTAGCAGCAAGGGTTGGAAAATGGAGGATGACCCCAACGCTCCAGCGGAGTATCTGCCAAGAGGTCAATACATGGAGCTCTCCTATTGGTGGAGAAGGAGCAGGTGGCGAGAGAGGAATGGGGTGAAGACACATGGGGCAGGGGGTCTTGCTGCAGCAGGAAATCAAGATATTTTTGCTCCGAGACTGCAATTGGGTAGTGGTTCAGATGTTGAACCTCCGGCGAGGGGGACACATACCCCAGTTGTCGGTTGCCTCAGAGAGGCTTGGTCCTTGGTTTGAGAGACGTGGCAATGGGAGGGTCGAGAAAGAGTCGATTCGATGGGTTGAGTCATCACTCGACGCAGAGCATTTACGAAGGCAGGGAAGTGTCCGATGTGATTGACACGTGACAAGGAGAATTTTGAGAGGAGTCCGGCAAGGTAACACGTGGTGGAGATGAGAACCACATCCCTCTCGCACTCGTTCTATCTCCCACACATGAGAGAGAGCCGCTCCCTCCAACATGAGTGCTTATTCTCATCCCTTTTATATACCAAAGGTGTGAAGCTTTATGGTTATTGAACACTCATGAGTCAGCTAAGGCGCAAGGCGAGATATCGGTTTGGATCTCAATTCTGGGAGATGCACACAACTCCTTCCAGCAAGATAGGTCAACACCCTGGTGGAGCTCGGGAGCGAGGAGGATGATCAAAGGTATCAATGCTCATATGGGTAGCAAGATTCTTAGGAAGGTGACGAAAGTAGTTGGGATTGGCTCGTCAGGAGGAAATGGGGACTGGCGGACTGCAGAAGGGACTATGTTGGAATTGGGGGAATTTGATTTCGGTTGATTATGCTATGGAGGAGGCATTGGTCATTATTCCTCTTCGGGATACAATAGTGAGCGACAAGGATGGTGTTATTTGTCAGACTGATTCTGGTTCGACAACATAACTTCAAATAGTAATCAAAGGGAGCAATAACATAACAGAAGATCAACTTTGCATGTCTAAAGATGTGCTAGAAAGGGTTACTGGCTTGCTAGGAATATCCTTTGGGGCTTGAGACGAGGATGCTCATGATTTATTCTAGTTCGTGCAAGGTAGAGGAGCTCAAAGACAATAGGATCTTCAAGCAGTAAAGGCCAAGAAATCTCCGAGATATTGGAGAGAACTTAGTTTAGAATGTACAATTAGAGCTGGACACGAACCGAGTTTGATCATTCGAATTTACTCAGATCGACTCGGTAAAACTCTGTTCAAATAGAAAGTCTTCGTGTTCGAACAAAGTTTGAACACAGAGTCTATTCGAAAAAAAAATCGAGTCGATTTCAATCAAAGCCCTGTTCGACTTGACTCGAACTCGACTCGAATATTGATCAACTCAACTCGACTCGTTCGTTCGACTCGATTACATATATATATATATATATATATATATATATATATATATATATATATATATATATATATATATATATATATAGAGAGAGAGAGAGAGAGAGAGAGAGAGAACAGGTTGGATGACAAATAAACATGATTGTGGGCCCTAGGAATGTTTCAATGGTGGACATCATTCTCCTCACTATTTCTTTTGGTGTGGTCCACTTGAGCTTTGTATCTGCCTCATTTTTTGTTTAATGCCTCAAAATGAGTTGTACAAATGGATGCACGGAGTGGATAAAACAAATACATCATGGTGGGACCCACAGAGCTTTGACACCATCTTGTTGGCTCGTGTTCGCGTCACCAGCCAACTCACGTTCACGGATTGGGTACTACCAATCTACCCCCACCAGGACCTATCTAGAGACGGACAGTCCTATCAGTGCTCTGTGGGGCCCACAGTGATAAATTTGCTTATCTAAGCCATCCGTCAATTTTTTGAGGATTACTGATGGCATTATCTAAAAAATGAAGTGGATTGAAGGCTCGAGTGGACCACACCACAGGAAATAGTGGGGATGTTCATTATTTATGTTACAGTTTTTTATTTAATTAGTTAAAAACTTTAAACCTTGTGATTTGTCATTTGTGATATGTAATTTGTGAAGAAATCGGTATTCACTATTCAATAGTGGAAAAAATGTTTTCAAGCGAAATTATTCGAACTTGTTCAAACTCGTAAAAATTGTCCGAAATCCATATGCTTGAACATGTTTGAACATGGCTGGGCAAACCAAATCGAATTTGAACAAAGCCAAACATTCGAACATTGTTCGAACACACCCACTCAAGCAACCGAACAATCCAATCTGGTCCATGTTTGACTCGGATCGGATCGTTGCCCACCTATGTACAATCAATTATGACTCTGCAGGTATGGCCCATAGTGGAAAGGTTAGAGGGGGAAAGGTAGTTAACCAATGATACTTTTGTCTTGGAAGTTAAGGGTTTCGAGTAGTAGGTTCAAAAGATCACAGATGAAAAAGGTGTAAAAAGGCATAAGCCGATGTCATAGAGCTGCAGGAAACCAAGCTTCAGACCATGGGGCAAGGTATTATGGATTCAGTGGGGGTTGGTAAAACATAGGGATTGGCTTGTGATGGATACTACAGGATCTACGAGGGCATATATGTGGCTTGGAATGTAGAGGTTTGGGCAGGGGAACAATATATTGATTCTGGTTGGTAGTGGGTGCTTTCTATGGTTTATGGTCCCTGTATCCCTAATCAGTGTAAGCAGTTCTGAACAGAATTGAAAAGTGTCAGGCAGGGGTGGATTTTTCTATGGTGTGTTGGCAAAGATCTCAACATGGTTCTTTTTTTCTTTTTCTTTTTTTTTTTTTGGGGGGGGGGGGGGGGTTTGAAGGGAGTTGAATACACTTGGTCAAATGGACAGGAAGCCCCTATTCTATCACATCTGGATAGATTTATGCGTCGGCGAATTGACTTGAAATTTTTCTTCTCGCGTGTCAGTGGGGCTTGTCGAGACCTATTTCAAATCACCATCGTATTGTGTTGGAGGTTGTGGAGGAAGACTTTGGCTTGGTTAGAGATTGATGGGTTTGACCAATTAATAAAGGATTGGTGGGCTTCATTTTCAGTTGATGGTTTCACCAATTTCAACCATCTCAGAAGCTTAGACTGCTAAAAGAGAAGATAAAAAGTTAGAAGAAAGAAGTTCTTAGTGTATGGGAGGCAGAGTTTGATATCATTTTGAGGGAGATGCATGAGTTGGACGTTAAAGAGGAGGTCGATCAGTTGGTGGTTGAGAAGGGTAAAAATAGAGCAAGTTTAGTCTTGAGTTATGCTAATCATCTCAAAGAAGAGGAAATCAGATGAAGGCAAAGATCTAGAGCTCTGTGACTTAAAGAAGGGGACAAGAATACGTGATTCTATCACAACATAGCTAGCGCAAGGGCGCAGGGAAAAAAATACGTTGTTTGGTTGTGAATGGTAACAGGATTTGTTCAAGGGGCAGATCTGCAATTCAATAGTTCTATTCTACAAGAATTCATGAATTGTGGAAGAGACTACAGCTTGATAATCTAGAATTTCCTCAATTGTCGAGGTGGTGACCTCCCTTGAAATCCCTTTATCCGAGAATTCAACATGTGGAGAGAAGGACCCAGGGCCGGATGGTTTTTTCTTTTTCAATGATGTTCTTTCAAAACAATTGGCAAGTGGTCAAAAGGTATGTGATGGATTTTATTTCTGAATTCTATGAGCAACGTCGCCTTTCAAATGATCTTGGACGTCTTTCATAGCTCTCATTCCTAAAGTTGAAGGCCCCAGGAAGAAGTAAGTTGCTTCGGACTCAACATGTGCAGAGATGGCCCAAGGCCCAAACGGTTTTTCAATGATGGTCTATCAAAAATTTTGGCAAGTGGTCAAAAGGTGTGTTATAGATTTTATTCCTGAATTCTGTGAGCAAGGTCGCCTTTCAAATGATCTCGGGGCGTCTTTCATAGCTCTCATTCCTAAAGTTTAAGGGGCAGTATGATAAAAGATTTTAGGCCTATTAGCCTGATCGGGGGCCCATATAAAATTGTAGTTGTAGTCTTGGTTCTTAGGTTTCGGGGAGTGCTTTCGCAGATAATATCTAAGAACCACAAGGCCTTGTTGCATAGAGATTGATTTTGGATAGCGCCTTAAATCTTAATCACTCATCAATGCATTGACTCCAAGAATGGGGAAAGGAAATGTGGGGTAGTATGTAAGCTCGTCATTGAAAAGGCATATGATTATTAGATTGAGAGTTTCTTGACTACATGCTCAGGAGGCTGGTATACGGTCAGAAACAGAGGGGTTGGATTTGGTCTTATGTGTAGTCAGCAAGGTGTTCCATAACGGTAACGGTGGCCGTAACGGCCACCACCGTTACCGTTACGATACGGGCCGTAACGGCCGTTACGGACCCCGTATCGGCCGATACGGCCCCTTTTTATTTTCTGAAGAAAACAGTTACATGACCGTTACGGGACCGTTACATGACTGTTACGGGACCGTTACAGGGCTGTAACGGTCCGTTACAGGGCTGTAACGGTCCCGTAACGGCCGTTACGGGGCCGTTACGGCCTATTTTTTCTGTAACGGCCGTTACGGCCGTTACGACCCCGTAACGCGTAACGGCCACCACCGTTTCCTTTACGTATCGGCCGATACGGCCGTATCGTAACCGTTTTGGGATACCTTGGTAGTCAGCAACCTTTTCCATCTTGGTAAATGCGTCATCAAAAGGTTTCTTTAAGGGCCTGTTTGGTAAAACTTATTTTCAGACCTTATCACTGAAATGTGCTATTTTCAGTGATTTTTCTATTTCAGATTGTTTGGTAAATCTTAAAAACTATGCACTTAATTTCAGTTTTCACTAAAAAAATATGACTTTTTTTAAGCTTCCCTTTTCTGACTTAACACTTAACACGGAATGCGGGAAGTGATTTTGCATTAAATTTTTTTATAAATGGCAACTTTACCCTTGAGCCTTTGCGGGGCTAACTTCATTGGGTGGTTGACATGGCAAAGCTCTTTGGCCCCATTATGATGCATGCATTATATCCACACCATCCATCCATTTTAGCAAATTATTTTAGTGCATGAGCCAAAAAATGAGGCAGCCCCAAAGCTCAAGTGGACCACACCACAAAAGGTTGTGGGGATGATGACGCCCACTGTTGAAACCTTCTTAAGGGCTACCATGATATTTATTTGTCATCAAAACTCTTCATAAGGTCATGTAGACATGGATGAAAGGAAAACAAAAATATTTGATTGATCCAAAACTTATGTGGCCCAAGAAGTTTTCAATGTTAGGCATTCAATCCCCACTGTTTTCTGTGGTATGGTCCACTAGAGCTTTGGATCTGTTTCATTTTTTGGGTCATGACCTAAAATGATCTAAAAAAGTGGATAGACGGTATGGATCTAACACATACATTATGGTGGTGCTAATGGAACTATGCCACGTGTAGGAATGTTGTCCCTCACGGTGATTGTGGGCGAGAATTGCGGATCAGAGGTGGATTTTGGCCAAAAGTCTCTCCATAAGATCATGTGTTGAGGGCCCACTTTAATATTTATTAGAAATCCACTCCGTCCATACGTTTTGTGAGCTCATTTTATGATATGCAACAAAAAATGAGGCGGATCCAAAACTTAAGTGGGCCACACTAGAAGAAACGGTGGGGATTGAATAACCACAGTTGAAACATTCATATGGCCTCAGGATGTAGTCTTTTGTGTTTTCATTTCATCACAGTGACAATGACCTTATGAACAGTTTATAGACGGTTTGGATGGAATATAAAAATCAATGTGGAGCCCAAGAAGATTTCAACGGTACGCATTTTTCTCCAATTTTTACTCTAGCGTATCTCACTTGAATTTTGGATTTTTGTTCTCATGTCCTGAAATGAGCTAAAAAAGAGGATGGATGGAGTGGATTTCTCACAAACATCACGGTGGACCGCACCTAGCTGCCCATGTGGCTTTGGCTACTGGAAGCGGATTAGGTGTGGACGCGGATTGCCTGCGTGAGGTGCCGCCGCGCTGCCTCCACAGTCGACGGTCCTGTTAAGGGATTTGTAGGGCCCACCGTGATGTAAATGTTTTATCCATGCCATCCATCCATTTTGACAGATCATCATAGGGCATGAGCCCAAAAAGGAGCAAGATTGAAGGCTCAAGGGGGCAACTCCACATGAAGCAGTGGAGATTAAATTCCTACCATTGAAAACTTCTTAGGGCCCACCGTGATGTTTATTTGCCATCTAACCTACTCATATCATCACAACATGGACCTGTATAAAGGAAAAACATAAATATCAACTTGATTAAAAAATTTTGTGCCCTAATAAGTTTTCAACGGTAATCTTTCAATCCTCATTGTCATGGTGTGGTCCACTTGAGCCTTCAATCTGCTTCCTAGGGCCCACATTAATGTTTATTTCCCATCCAACCTGTTGAGTAGGTCACACAGACATGGATGGTGGGAAAACGCAAACATCAGCTTGATCCAAAAACTTTTGTGACCCCAAGTAGTTTTTAATGGTTGCCATTCAATTACCACTGTTTCCTATAGTGTGGTCCACTTGAGATTTGGATCAGCGTCATTTTTGGGCTCATGCCCTAAAATAAGATGGTAAAATGGTGGGACAGTGCAAATTTCACATAGACATCAAGGTGGGCCATCTTAAAAAATTTTGGATAGCTAAGGGATGGCTTAGACACCCAGGTAATTATATATATGGATTGTATATGATAGTATTTTGTGGGGCAAGCCATGATATATGTGTTTTATTCACGTTGTCCATCTATTTTGTCAGTTTATATTTATGGTATGAGACCAAAAAAGGAGCCGATCCAAATCTTAGGTGGATAACAACACAGGAAAAGTGGTGATGAATGCCATCAATCGGATGGTTGTGATTACTTAACGTAGCAACTGTTGAGCCATGAATGATAAAAATTTAGTGGCATGACACACTTGTAAAAAATGTTAATAACATGGGGCCCACTATGGATGAATCATGCAAAAATATAATAATAATAAAAAATAAATATTAGATGATCCTAACCTTCAAATTGGCATTTATCAATTAAATATGAAATGTTTAATAATCCAATTCAAGGACATTAACCGAAGGGTAATGGCTGTTCTATTAAGAAGAAGAAGATGTATGATCCATCAATTCAAATATATGTTTGAGAGATGTATGTAAATGGCAATAACATATTTACTTTACAAAAGATGGAAATTGAGATAATAGGGGTAAATATAACAAATCATCAATTTTCAGACATTTATGGTTTGTGCTTGCCAAACAGATTTTTGTGAAAAAAGCACTTAATTTAAGATATCGGGACTTTTTTCAGATAAATTACCAAACAGATTTTTCAGTACTTGTAAGTACTAAAATTCAGCACTTTAAGTTTTCAGCACTTAAATTAATTTTCCGACCTTATTTTTCAGTTTACCAAACGCCACCTAAGGCTTCCAGAGTACTAGGCAAGGTGGTCCTCTATCCCCTTAGCTTCTTGTAGTAGTTAGGGAAGAGTTTAGAAAGATGTTTCATGAAGGGGATGAGACTGGATTAATGAAAGGCTTTAAAGTGGCAATTAAGGGGGTTCAGATTAGCCACCTTCAATGTGCAAATGATACCCTTCTGTTTTGCGATGTGGATGCAGGCATGCAGCCTCGATAGATAATCTTCAGAAAATCATTGCGTATTTTGAAGCAGTTTCAGGGCTAAGTATCAATGTCGCCAAAAGTGAAATGCTTAGAGTCCATGTGGTAGTGAGAGCTGTCCCGATTGGTCATTGCTTTTTATTGTTAAAAAGGGGCTTTTCCTTCAGCTTATTTAGGATTGCCCCTGTACATAGGTAAGCTGGTGAGACACTTGTGGGATAGGGTTATCGTTGGAAAGAAGTAGCATCGGTAAAGCATTTGTTTCGCAAAGGAATTCTTTTCTAATGACCGTTGTTATTCAATATGTGGCAGTTCTATTGTGTGGTCTCCCCCTTGCCATAGGGATCTGACGGATGAGGAGATTATGGAGCTTACCATGTTGTTGGATCGATTGAAGAATGTTGTCCCCTCAGCTCAAGAAGAGGATTCGATGGTTTGGCACGTGCATAGTTCGGGCCGCTTTTCCGTTCACTCTTTCTACAGTATAATGCTTAAGACACCCCACATTTCTTCCTTTTCGTTACATCTATGGTATTATGGAGCCCCTCCAAGGCCGTTGACCTTCGTCTGGCTACTGAGAAGAAAGAGAGTGCTAACTATCGATAATTTGCAAAGAAGATCCCTTGCCATTTCCCAACATTTGTTTGATGCGCATGATGCGTAGTTGATTGATCACCTCTTCATTCACTACGCTTTTGCTCAAAATGTGTGGAAACACTTTTTGTATACTTTTCATACCAATTGGGTGATGTCGAAGTCTATTGTGCAACTTTTATGGGCTTGACATGGAGTATGGGTGGGGAAAGTTGGGAAAGTCGTGTCGAGATTGTTTATTTTGGCAATTCTTTGGTCCATTTGGGAGGATTGTAATAGGCTTTGTTTTCGGAATAGGAGTTCTTCGCTAAAAGAGGTTATGAGGGAAGTTAAATGAAGCATTTTGGGTTGGACATCTTATGTAAAAGCAGTCAAATTTGCTAATCTCTCCTCTTCTTCTTCTTCTTCTTCTTCTTTTTCGAGCTGTAGGGTCAGGTTGTATTCTTTTGAGCTTTTTGGCATGCTTTTAATAAAGTTCAGTTATCTCTAAAAAAATGATACACCTAGTAATCTTGTGTAACAAACTCTCATTTGCCAAAATTTAAACACATGCACAACATAACAACAATAAGAGGCAAAATATGCAATATGCATAAGCAATTTAAAAAAAAAAGCCTTCTGAGGCAAGTCATAGTGGCAACATTGCGGGTGTCTTACTAAAAAGTAAGCAAAAGAACCAAACAGGGTTGAACATATCTGAATGTATCATTTCAAAATCGGAATTTATCACAATAAGTTCATTGCCGATACTGTAAAACCGTTTGCTTCGTTGTATGTCAATGTATTGGGAAGTATTATTTGTGCAGGTCTGTATCATCTATTCATTCCAATACAAAAGCTATCCGGATGTGTCATCAATGCATTCCTTCCCGCATAATTTGACATCAAGTATTATGTTAGGATCCATAATATCATAATGTATTGTATCAAATTGAGAATGTACTGCCATGATAAATTAATATGACAAAACAGTGTCGTCAAACGTTGTTTTGAACCTTGATCCAAATAACCCAAGAAAAATACCTACTCAAAGAAACACATAAGGCTTCATGAGTAAGAGTGTCTAAAACCCTAACCCCTATAGAAACCGTAAAAATCCATCAAAGGATTAGTAAAAAAACCATGCATTTATTATTTTTCACGAAGAAATCATCGAAATCTGATCAGAAGGCAACAAGAGATGTTGCTCGCAAAATCCCAAAACCCCAAAAAAAAAAAAAAAAAAAATTTGCTCGCAGAATCTCAATACCCTGAAAATCATTCGAACAACAATCAAAATCCATCAAAAGCTCTTGCCAAGAACATCAACAAAAAAAATCGAAATAAGCTGCAAAACCTTGAAACCTAAAACGAATTGAAGGAAGCCAGAAATAAACCCTGAAAAGTGTGTGTGTGTGTGTGTGTGTGTGTGTGTGTGTGTGTGTGTTGTATTTAAAGATTTACTTTGAAGAATTTCAACAACCAAGAGATTGTTGCAGAAGCCCAAAAACCCACGAAAGCTTAAAAGCTAGGAAAAATCAATCATGAATTTCACGAACATTGCTAGAAAGTATCTAAATCATTGGCAGGAAAATTCTCAAAAACGAAAAATATTGCAGAACCTAAGGGCCTGTTTAGATTGCTGTAAGTTGGGTAAAATGTAAGTGAATTACAGGGAAGTCACTTACAGGTGGTGTTTGGGGGAGAAAATTCACCTGTAAGTCGCTTACAGACAAATCTACCAAAAAACTGCAGGGGGATGGGGGTGAGAAGTCACTTCCCTGTAAGTTACTTACAGGCTCAACGGTGGGATGTTTTAAAAGAGGGGAAACACACCAACCACCACTAATCAGCCACATGTTTTAAAAGAGGGGAAACGCAACAACCACCACTAATCAGCCATGAATCTCCAATCTCTCTCTCTCTCTCTGCAACTGCTGCCGCTATCTCCCTCTCTCCCTCTTTCGTTCTCTGCAAACCTGAAATCCCTGTTTCGAGTCCCCTGCCCCCTTATAAAACCGGTGTGGCCCGGATTTATTATGTGGCCTTGACAGTGGGGCCCACCTTAAGATGTTAAATGGTACATCTACGCCATCCATTAGTTTTTCCAGCTCATTTTAGGGCTTCGTCCAAAAAATGAAGCTGATGCAAATCTCAAGTGGGCCACATCGCAGGAATAAGTGGTGATTTAATGTCCACCATCAATAACTTCCAATGGCCCACCGTAGTTTTTTTTTCGCCATCCAACCAGAGAAAAATCATGAGTTGATGCATTTTTCGAAAAAATAGACAAAATTACCAAACTCAGTAGCCCAAATTACCAAAAATAACATAAAGCCCTAGAAATTTGTTACGATCCTAAGGGTTCGAGAGCCTAACTTTACACGTTCCATCAGTCCTGAGGCTTTTGGCGCATTGGTTAAGCTCTTAACAATTGGTATCAAAGCCAACATCACGTCTCATGTTTGAGTCACGGAAGGGGCGACTTGTGGAAAGGGCAACCCAGACCAGAGTGAAAGCCGCCACAGCGTGGAAAGGGCTACCTGCCAGAGTGCAGCCGCCATGCCCTGGAAAGGGCTACCTGGAATAGAGGCCAGAGTGAGTACCACCACAGAGTGGGCCACCGTGGACGTCGGCTGCAGAGCATGGTGGAATGTTACGATCCTAAGGGTTTAAGAGCCTAACTTTACACGTTCCATCAGTCCTGGGGCTTTTGGCGCATTGGTTAGGCTCTTAACAAAATCGTTTCCTAAAAACCGATCAAAAGGTTAGAAAATCTAGGAAAATCATGAATTCAAGCATTCCTCAAGAAAATTGCTAAAATCTATCAAAATCGATAGCCGAGTTCCTGAAAAAGACCCTAAAACCCTAAAATCCATTGCAGACAACTTAAAACCCCATCAAAACGTCAAAAGAACCAAGGAAACCATCGAAGTAATGGATTATTGCACGAAATTGACAGAATCGATTGCTGAAATTACCAAGATTTCGAAGAATTTATAAAGAGAGAGTGAGATGGAACGATAACGAGAAGAGAAATTACCAAGATTTTTCTTTCTTTTCACTGCAGGAAAAAGGTCGAGTTTCGTACGAAGGGATGCGAGGTTTTGTTGAGTAGTGAGAGAGGAAGAGGGAGGGAAAGTGCTTGAAAATATAAACGGAAAGATATTCTGGGGCTTGCTAAGTTGCGCCGGTGGGGCGCAGGGAGTCATCCGCTCTTAACTTTTACTTCGACGAGAAGGATTGTATTAAATCGAATTGTCGACGGGACGTGTTAGGGCCGCGCCAAGCTCTGTCTAAGCCCGGCCCGCATTGCTCCACATGGGCTCGAGTCCATCTAAGGCCCATGTCAGCTAAAATATTCCAACCTGAGCGAATTTGGTGTTAACCTGGGAACAGCTTAGTTGGTATTACCCCTACCGTGTGGCCCACATGTATAGCATTTTGTATATCCACGCTGTCCATCTGTTTCTCCAGCCGATTCTAGGATGTTCTTCCAAAAATTATTCAAATTCAAATCTTAAGTGGACCATACCACTGGAAACAGTTCTGATTGAGTGCCCACCATTAAAAATTCCAAAGAGCCCATCGTAAGGTTTTGGTAATGTTTATTAGCAATCCAAACTCTTCATATTATCAAGAAGGTCTGGATGAAGGGAAATTTTAAAAATCATCCTGACCTAAAACTTTTGTGCCCCGCAAATTCTTTTAATGAATATTCATCACTCTTTCCATTGGTATGGTCCACCTGAGATTTGGATCTTCTTATAATTTTGAATCTCATCCTAGAATTAGGTGTAACAATAGATGGACGGCATGAATATACAAAAAAAAAAATACATCAAGGTAGGCCCAACACGGTAGGGGTAACACCCACTAAGGTGTTACCAGGGTAACAGCTAATTCCCTCCCCAATTTGGGAGAGTCCCATCCATTATAAAGTTTATTTGAAAGATTGATTGTGTGTTTATGTCACCAAGTTTTGTGGGCCCAGCATGATGTATGTGTTATATCCACACTATCTATCCTGTTTGCGAGATCATTTTAGGGCATGGGCCCAAAAATGAGGCATATCCAAGGGTTAAGTAGAAGACACCATAGAAAGCAGTAAGGATAATGACACCACCGTTGAAACCTTCCTAGTTTTAGTGGCATATCCATGATGTTTATTTGCTATCCAACCTGTTCATAAGGTCACGTGAACCTGGGTGAAGGGAAAACATCAATATCAGCTTAGATCCAAAACTTTTGTGGCCCCTAAGAAGGTTTCAAGGTAATCGTCCAATCCCCACTGTTTTCTGCTTTGTGGTCGATTTGAGCTTTGAATTTGCCTCATAGAATTCCATCTTTCATATCTGAAACGGTTGACCATTCATTTTGCATAGACCCACCTTGAGATGTCCACCCTTGATTTTTACAGGGCATAATAGTTATATAAAATTCACTCCAACCATTAGATTTCGCACTAAAATTTAGGCATGGACTAAAAAATCAAGCTTATACTTGATTCAAGTGGGCCACGCCAAGGGAAATAATTTGGAGGCTGAGCATTTACCTGTGCACTATTTCCAATCATTTGGTCCACCTAAATTGCAGATGGGGCTGATTTTTGGGCCATGAATCTAACTTGGGGTAACCCACCTTGTGGTTAGGGTGAATTGAACATAAACATTATGATGGGCCAACCCGAACCGCCAACCACTCATCCCTATTAAAAATTGTTACCCATGCAAACCTTCATGGATTGGGCTGGGCTGACAAGCTGTTGCATACATTCCAAGTGCATCCCGATTAAAAAGAGGGCTTGAATTTTAAGCCTGAGCTTAACCCTCAAGCTTGATACTCCAGCCCAAGTCCTGCCCGAGGCAGGCAAGTCTGAAATCCCGGCCCATTAACAGCTCTAACGAGTTGGTGTGGCCACAGGCCATGTTCAGGCAAGCCCAACCCGGCCGGACAACACTAGGCCAAAAGTTGAGCACAGCGCAAACGGAGCACGGGCCTAGCATGGGAGGCCGAAATCCGAGATGACACACTCAAATCCGAAGAACTATAAAACACTTGAATTCTAAGAACCATAATAGAGCCATTGTCAGACATGGCATGGTGATGTGCAAATCAGGTTTGCCCATGCACAGTGCTGTAGTATGGATGCATGGTTTGTCTCCAAATCATTTCTATTTTTATTTATTTTTATTTAGGGGGAGTTACTTAAGCTACTAATGCATCAAGGAGCTTATCTTGGTTTCTACTTATTAAGCTGAAGTGATTAAGTAAAAAAGTTACTTAGGCCCGTTTGGATTGTAAGTTACTTAAGATAAGCTACTTATCAGATAAGTAACTTCTCTTGGTTTCTACTGAATTAGTAAATAAGTATGTTTGGTAAACAACATACTTATCAACCAAAAAGTAGAAAAGCATGTTTGTTTCCAATATCATTCCTGAAGTCTCTTTGGTCCCTGCACATCCACCATCCATCATTTGGGGCCAACCTTTGGTGTGGATTGTTCATTGTGTGGGCCCCGCCTTTGATGTGGGCAGTATATCATGTGGAGCCCACATCCATTTGCACCGTTCTTTGTGTAGGGCCCACCTTTGATGTTGGTCATCCATCAAATGGGCCCACCATCAATATGCACTGCCCATCATGTGGAGCCACCTTTAATGTGGATCGTCCCAAATGTAGGGCCCACCTCTAATGTGGGCCTTCCATCATGCAGGGCCTGCCTTAGATATGGGCCACTCATCATTAGGGCCGACCAATGGTGGGCCTCAATCACCACTGTTTCCTAAGGTGCAGTTTATTTGAGATTGGATTCTATTTCATTTTTAGGATGGACCAACAAGGGTGGACGGTGTGGATTTCATGTGCATAGCATGTGGCCCCACTACCCAGTGGGCCACTCAAAACTGTAAAACACATCACACTAGGCCCAGGAAGGTTTCAATGGTGTCATCATTATCACTGTTGCTTCCTGATGTGGGGTCCACCTGAGGTTTAGATCTGCCTCACATGCTAGCCCCATTCACATTCAAACCAGATAGAGGGTGCAGATCAAATATATCATAGTGGGCCTAGCAACCTGGATGGTCAACATGGGCTGGGCGGTTGCCACGAAAATCAGCACTTTTACGGCTAAGAAAAGCAACTTATTTGGTGGTATCCAAACAGGCCCTTATAAATCATCTTAAACCAAACTTCCTTATCTCAAATAAGTTACTTATCTACTGTTGTAGTAGAAAAGTAACTTATTTAGTGGTATCCAAACAGGCCCTTGGATTTGAATCTTTTGGCCCTTTGATCATATGATTGGACGACCCTTGTAAACTCTGAATAATCAAATGGTTTTAAAAAAAATTTAGTATGAGAGATAATTTTGGCATGGCCCATTAGGGGTGTCAACGGGCCAGGCTCGAGCCTCAAAAATCAGAATTTTGAATAGGCCCAACCTGTTGTCCAGCCCAAACATTCAAAATCCAAGCCGAGATCTACCCCAGACCCGGCCCGTTGACAGCCTTATGGCCCATCCTATAAAGGGTTGGATCACAAAAAAGGATCCCGATCAAACAGCTATAGTTCAGACGTATGCTGCCATCGTACTTGATATCATTTATGGTACTGCTTTAGGGTATCAAGAAAAAAATTGCATTTTTCAATGTTGATAGTTATTGTAATTTCATTTTAAATTACATGCATGTACTCAATATCCAAACACACCTCAAATGTTATTTACCACCATTTACTCTCAATTCCACCTATTTACTTCCATTTAGTACTCCCATCCAAACAGCCCCTAATAGTTTTATTTTTAACTTATCGTCCATTCAAGGTGGGGCCCATCAGATAAACAGCTTGGATCATTGAAAGATGACTCTAGATTTCAAATATTAAAGTCTCAGTGTAACTTTCATTGCTAAGTCTACATCTACCAGTGTGGGGGTACCAGCTTAGTGGCTGCTACCCTTACCGTAGGGCCCACTTTGATGATATGCTGTTTATCCAATCCGTCCATTCATTTTTCCATCCATTTTAGGACGTGGTCTCAAACATCAAGCACATCCAAATCTCATGTGGACCACACCACAAGAAACAGTGATGATTGAACGCATACATTAAAAACTTCCCAAAGCCCACTGTAAGCAGATCCATAATGTTTTTTTTTTTTTTGTCATCCAATCCGCTGATGAGGTCAACCAGAACTGGATGAAGGAAAATACAAATAAGCTTTTGTGGTCTACAAAAAGCTTTTAATGGTCATTCACAACTTTTTCTAGTGGTGTGGTTCACCACAATCTTAAATTATCTGAAAAAAACAGATGGGCGGTGTAGATATGAAACACATTAATCAAGATGGCCCCACGTAGCAAGGGTAACACCCACTAAGCTGTTACGGGGGTAACATATAATCCGCTCCCGTGGAGAGGGAGAAGAAATCGGATTGCGTATTTAGTAACTCAGTAAGCTTTATCTAATGAGTAAACTCTGTTGGCCCACCATGAATGTATGTGGTTTATCCACGCCGTTCATCAGTTTTTCCAGCTTATTATAGGGGTTGATCACAAAATTGAAGCATATCCAAAGTTCAAATGGACCACACTGCAGGAAACAGTAGGAACAATGATTTCACCGTTGAAACCTTTCTATGGCCAACAGTGATGTTTATTTGTCATTTAACTTGTTCATAAGATTACACAGACATGGATGAATGGAAAACATAAATATCAGCTTGATCCAAAATTTCTGTGGCCCCGAGAATTTTTCAATGGTAGATGTTCAATTCACACTATTTCATGTGGTGTGGTACACTTGAGCTTTGCATATGCTTCACTTTTTGGGCTCAATCCCTAAAATTATCTGGTAAAATGGATGGACAGACTGGATAAAATACATAAATCATAGTGGGCCCCACAGAGTTTACTCGATATCCAATCCGAGATAGAGAGAGAGAGCGCACTGTAAAAGATCTTCGGACCTTTCTTATTTTTTCCCTCTCCATTCTACTTACTCATTTTGCATCCACATTGAAAGACTAAAGATTTTAAGGTTAGGATTTTCTGATCTGAAAGTTTCTTTTTTAAGCCATGATGGGGCCATCAGATCAATGGCTTGGATAGAACAACCATGCCCAATGTCTACAAACTAAGATTCATGCAGGGAACTTCATTGTAGAAAACGAATTGGAACCTATATAAAAGTCCCACCCCCCCCCCCAAAAAAAAAAAAAAAAAAACTAACAGAAATAGAATCTTTTACCTCAATATCTTTAAGGGCTGTTTGACTAATTTAATTGATTTTTCTAATTTAGACTGTTCGGCAAATTTAAAATATTAAATAATTAAATTAAAATTTCATTGAAAAAGTGTGATTTTTTTTTTCATCTATCTTCCTTCCGCTTAATGCTTAACACTGAAGTAAGTGATTTCAAAGTTAAATATTTTTTAAATAACAACTTTATTCTCCTCATAACTTGCTGGATGAGCTTTAACCAAGCAGGGTTGACACTTAAATGATATAGCAAAGTTTTGTACTTATCATGATGTATGTATTATATCCACACCATTCATCCATTTTTTTGGATCATTGGGGAGCGTGAGTAAAAAAATGAGGTGGACCCAAAGCTCATGTGGATCACAGGATAAAAACAGTGGGGATAATGATGCCCACGGTTGAAAACTTCCTAGGACCCATCATGCTATGTATTTTCCATCAAATTTATTCATAAGGTCATATTAACCTGGAAGAAGGGAAAACACAAATATCAGGTTGATCCAAAACCTCTGTGGCCCCGAGGAAGTTTTCAATTGTAGATATTCATGCTCCAATGTTTTCTGTTGTGTGGTCCACTTAAGCTTTGAATTTGCCTCATTTTTTGGATCACAACCTAAAATCATCTAAATAAATAAATAGATATTGTGGATCTAACAAATACATTAAGGTGGGGCTCATAGGACTGCCATATCAGCAGGATTTGAAAGCAGTCCAATTTGGGATTGCCTACTGACGTTGTCACCATCCGGTAGCTACTGGACAATGTTATGTGGGCCCACCATAATGCATATATTTTATCCATGCCATCCATCTATTTTTCCATATCATTTGAGGGCAAGGGCTAAAAAATGAGACAGATCCAAATCTCAAGTGGACCACACCATATTAAAATAGTTATTATAGTGATGATTGAACAGCCACCATTAAGAACTTCCTAGGGCTTGATGTAATGTTTGTTTTCCATACAACCTATTGATTAGGTCACACACAGATGGACCAAGGAGAAACACAAATATCAGCTTTATCCAAAATTTTCATGGCCTCAACAAGTTATTAATGGTGGGCGTTCAATCACCACTTTTTTCCTGCGGTGTGGTCACATGAAACTTAGAACTACCTCAATTTTGAGCTCATTCCCTAAAATGATCCAGAAAAATGAATGGAGGGCATGGATAAAGCACATGCATTATGATGGAGCCCACAAATCACTGTCCGGTATCTACCTTGCTCCTGGCATACGGGAGTGGATTTGGTGAGACAGCGGCCTCACCTAATATGGTGGGGCCCACCTTGACGTATCTATTCTATATCCATGATGTCCATCCGTTTTTCAGATCATTTTAGGGCATGATATCAAAAATGAAATCTCAGGTGGACCATACTCTGGGAAAAAGTGGTGATTGAACATCTTGCCATAAAAAACTTTTTAGGGTGCACCTTAATGTTTGAGTTGTATTTATTTGCTATCCAATCCATTGATAAGGTTGATAAGGTCACAGAAGCCTGGATGAAGGGAAAAAACAAACATCAACTTGATCCATCCGCCTTTTCAGATCTAATTATTAATTATTAGGTGGACGGTTTCATAGGAAAAGGTGGTTATTGAACATTAATAGGCCACAAAAGTTTTGGTTCAAGCTGATATTTGTTTTTTTTCCCCCTTCATCCAGGCCTAGATTACCCTCTCAATAGGTTGGATAGCAAATAAACACTAAGTAGACATTAAGGTACCTCTAAGAAGTTTTTAATGGTAGGGTGCTCAATTACCACTGTTTCATATGGTATGGCCCACCTAATAATTGGATCTGCTTCATTTTTTAGATACTACCCTAAAATGATCTGAAAAAATAGATGGACAGCATGGATACAGGATACACACATCAAGGTGAGCCTCATAGTAAGGGTCTCATAGTCTTCAGTGAGTCCAGGTCTCACATTGCGGATGGACGTGGATTTCATACAGTCATATAAATATCAAGGTAGGCCATCTCATTTTCTTGGAATGGCCAAAGGGATGGAAAACACACATGTAAGTTACATGGATTGTACCTAATAGTATTTTGTGGGGCCCACCATGATGTATGTGTTTTAATAATGATGTCCATCTATTTTTCCAACTTATTTTAGAGCATAAGACTAAAAATAAGCCTCTATAAATTAAATATGAGATGTTGTTTAAGTTCTCTTATTAGTTGTCCTATTCAAGACACCAATTGAAGGATTATAATTATCTATTAAGAAGAACAGAATATATGCTTCATCGATCAAAATATTATGTTTGAGGGAATATATATGAATTAGGCATAAATGTGCCAAAATTGGTGACATGATAATCACAAGTTTTGTCTCATACTCTATAGTAGATATACATTGAGACACTAGGGGCAAATATGACAAATTGTCAATTTTCAAACATTTATGATTTGTATTTACCAAACAGTTTTTTTTTGTTTTTGTGAAAAAGTGCTTAAATTCAGATATCATGACTTTTTTCGGACAAATTACCAAACAGATTTTTCAGTACTTAAAAGTACTAAAATTCAGCACTTTGAGTTTTCAACACTTAAATTAATTTTCAAACCTTACTTTTCAGTTTACCAAATGCCACCTAAGCCGGCTATGGGAAAAAAACTCCAATGAAAGTATCTAGATCACCAATCCACTTACCTGCCACAGGTGGACCATGCCAAAAATATATTGCAGACTAGGAGATTCCAGCCATCCAATCTTTGTCTTTTCATAAGTTAAATATGGATGGTCACTGTCATTTTTTTTCTCTAATAGACTATTCTTTAGAGCTAGAGATAGAAGAGTTAGGACTATCTTATCTTAGGGCATGGTCATCAATATGCCTTCCACACTGGTTCTATGTTAAGTACCTAGCCAATACATCAAAAGCCCTAGGACTGATGGAACGCATCAAGCTAGGCTTTTTAAACCATTGGGATCGTAGCATTCCACCACACTCTGCAGCCAACGTTCATGACAACTCGCTCCTACCTCTTTTCCTAGTAACCTTTTCCAAGTCAAGGAAGTGCACTATGGTTATCTCTAGTTATTCAAGTATCCCTTTTCATATGTGGCTTTCACTCTAGTCCAAATTGCCCTTTCCACAAGTCACTCTTTCTGTGACTTGAAAACAAGATGTAGTGCTGGCTATAATACCATTGTTAAGCACTAAACAAAAAGCCTCAGAACTGATGGAACACGTCAAGCTAGGCTCTTTAGACCATTGCGATCATCATGTGTCAAGCTAAGCTCTTTAAACCATTAGAATTGTAACATTCCACCATGCTCCACAACCGATGTCCATGATGGCCCACTTTGTGGTGGCACTCACTCTGGCTTTTTTTCCTTGATAACCTTTTCCAAGGCATGACGGCTGCACTCTGATTGTCCAGTTAGCCCATTTCAAGGTACACTTTCCATAGGTCGCCCCTTTCATGACTTGAACACATAATGCAGTACTGGCTCCAATACCAATTGTTAAGAATCCAACCTATACGCCAAAAGCCTCGAGATTGATGGAACACGTCAAGCTACGCTCTTTAAACCGTTAAGATTTTGTAACGCTCTTTATCCCAATATGAGAACACGTGCCTGTGGATGCTCGCTAGCGCTGCTTTCCACGCGGGTTCGCCTCTTTCGTGGGCTTTTTACTCTATGTAGTATGAGATTTAAATAATGTGATGTTTGAATGGAGTCTCCACTAGCCAATTACTATGCCTCTATAATCAGTTAGACTATATAGAAACGTAAGGAAAGAGTATCCAAAGATTCTCAATCCTAAAATGACTCCTTGATCTGCGACTAGAGATTCAAGGTAAGGGACCATGGTTACAGAAAGGGAAGGTGTTAGGCACCCATTCTGCCCGTACAAGATGTACGGTCTCTACTTCATAGGATTATACAAATTCTTGAAGGTTATGACTAGTTCTTGCATTCTGTTTAATAGAATAATATATGCAGGTATGGTATAATCGTAAGAAAGTCTGATCAGTCAAAGTTTTTTTACGGGCAGGATCCGATTAGATCGGCGAGCCTAGAGCATAGGCCTGCACTGACATAGTGCTGAGTGCTAACTGAATGATGCGATGCGTATGACAATGTATAGTCTAATCGATTGGGTTTCTGATGGGCAGGATCCGATTATATCGATAGGCCACTGAGCATACGCCCAAGTTGAGTGGATGATTGAGGTGATGTAATGAGCTAAGCAGGGGGGTGAGAGAGAAATGAGTAATGCACAATGCTAATGATAGACTAAGTAAGTTGATTCAAGAACTGGATGGTTAGATGGACGTTTATGTCGCAAGGATTAACTTGAGTGGTTAGGGCTAAGCCTTTAAGGTTTGGGGGGCTCAGACTCAGGCTAGATTAGGCTAGACCTAGAGTTGTTCAAAAACCTTACCAAACTGATAAAATCGATCAAACCGGACCGAATCGGTCAATTTCAGTCGGTTTTCCATTCTATTTCAGGCCAGGTCAGTTTTTTATATTGAAAATCGAGAATGTCGGTTCGGTTGTCGGTTTGTAAAAATTATAAACCGTTTTTAACCGAACCGATCCGATTAGATATATATTTGAATTATATTTATTATGTATATGTTACCCTTACCGTATGGCCCACTTTGATAATATTTTATATATCCACGTCATCCAATCATTTTCTCAACCCATTTAAGGATGTGTACTAAAAAAAACTAATCAGATCCAAATCTCAGGTGGACCACAATACAAGAAACAATGTTGATTAAATGATCACCATTAAAAATGTCATAGGGCCCACTTGAAGAAGATCCGCAATATGTATTTGTTATACAACCCGTTGATAAGGTCAAATAGACCTGGATAAAGGGAAAAGTCAAATTTCACTTTCATTTTGATCCAAAACTTTTGTAGCCTATAATTATAAAAAATAAAAAAAAAAAAAGTTCTAATGGTCATTCTCCAATTTTTACATTGGTGTGGTCCACCAGAGATTTGGATCTTCTTAATTTTTTGAATGTTGTCATGAAACCGACAAAACCGAACTGACTAGAATTTATCCGGTTCGGTTCAGTTAGTGAGGCTTCAACGGTTCGGTTCAGTTTCTAAATATTCAAAACTGACTGAGTCGGTTGGGTTGGGTATCGCCACTCAAAACCGAACTGTAGACAAACTAGAGCTGAACTAACTTCTCTCTCACTCTTACTCTCCTTGGTGGAGGGGTGGCTAAAGTTAATAAGGGATTGGGGTGCTGGGAATGGTTGTGGTTGATGGAAATGGAAAGGGGAGAGGGCTTTTTATATCATCCTAGCCTGATTTTCAGCTAATTCCCTGAAAATTCAGGGCTAAAGTGAGGTGCAAGGGTTGAGATCTCAGTCACCACGTGGCACAATCTAGATGTTTAGATAAGTTATAAAATGGTAATTTTAAGTCCTTGAGAGGGGCACCGTGGACTTTTCACAGTGCCACCCGTATGAGAAAGGAAAAAGTGGAGCCTCGCACGCTTGGGAGGCGCTCTACCGAAGGAGGGGGAGTGCCATGTGGTAGGCGGCAGGTGACCCACCGCCCGGGCGACTTAGCTCACCCTGCTTTGGTAGGGTGCCTCCTGTTAGTGTACTTTTCTATGGCATACTAGTGTACCTTGTTTATCAATTACTTAGGTCAGTGAGTCTAGTGTCGGTTGAGCTTAATAAAAATGAAGACCAGAGACTCAAGCGGACCTACTGCATCAAGGAAGAAGAAACAAGTAAAAGAGATGCCTTGGTGAAGCCTTAACCCTGAACCAAACCAAAACCATAGCCTCTAGATGACCATGACCATTAGGCATACCCTTAATCATCTTAGATTGGCCCTAGGTGTCCCAAAATATCACCCAAAGAATGGCCAAGAGGTTGCATGAACTGCTGCAAAACAAAGCAGACAATGCAATAGAAAAATCATGCTAAGTTGGACAACGACTAAATTGAAAAACCAAGTGTCTCTGGGGCTTAATTCGACCGATTGACGACTGACCTAATTGAGACAACAACATTTTGCATGTCCAGGCCTATAATCAATTGGTTGCTCGACCGGTCGAGGACCCCAGTTCAACTGGTCATTGAGGGGTCCGATCGGTCGAAAAAGAGCCGTTTTATAGCCATTGGGGATTGTTTATATAAAGGCTTGTCTTGATTTTTGGGATAAGAAAGATTTTGAGAGGATTGAAGCCACCATTATTGGAGACCAGTAGAGGTTCAATTCCTAACCTTTACAAGGTGTCTTCCTTGTGATTTAACACAAGAATGGAGCATTCCAAGCTCATGAAGAAGATAACCTTTACCCTCTTTTGATCTCTAGAGTTTGGATCAAACTTGATAGTTATATTTCCATCCAAAACTCTATGATGATATTGTTGTAGGAGAGCAACTCTAGGCAACTCATTCCCATTAATTATAGAGTTCTCAAACTTTCCCTCCTATCACCTTGGGCATCTCAAAGGCATCAATTGCAAGGTGATTGATCAAGTGTAATTGAGGCATTGGCGACACAGCGACAACACGATTGAGGGAGCAAACAGGAGCTGATTGAAGCACGAAATAACGGAGATCAAGCAACCCGAAGCGGCATTGAACAAGGGGTTCATCCGACAAATAAGGTTCTCAATTTATTAAGAGTTCATCCACTCTTTTCCCTGCAGGAATTGAGTGTAGAGTTTGTTCGTTAAACTCAATCTAAGGTCGTTTATCGATCATTGGCTTGTTAGTTGAGCCTAAACATTTAGGGACATCTGTCGTTCCTTGGCACGTTTGTCATGCTTAACCTAGTCTCCAAGGGGGACCCTCCGACACGAGAGTGAACGTGCGTCGGGTTGAGAGTTAGCCTTGTCCAAAATACCGTTTATGGTTGAGAGGTGAACTTGTAAAACTTCCTGTGTAAAGGTTGAAAGGTGAACCTCATTTAAAACCTCCGATAGTGAATGCCAATGTGATCAAAGGAGTTGAGTACTTGAACCGGGAGTGGAATATACCCAAAGTCGAACCACTATACATGCTCGTGTTTGTGATTGAATTAAGCATATTGTTATCTTAGCATTGTATGTTTAATTGTTAATTATGAATGCTTGATAGGAATGTATGATAGGCACTAGATAGGCACATCCACACACAAGATATACTTTCACCGAGTAGTGTAGACTTGAGCTCATTGATCCATTCTCACAAGTCTACATAGGGTTGCATAGATTAGGAGCTTAATTTGTTTAATCATTCAATTATGCATGCTAGGTTGTTTAATTGTTAATTATATACTAGCCTTGTGATTGGACCCACTTAGGCTTGGAAGCCGAAGTGTTAATTGCTTACTTAGTTTAAATTGTTAAATTACATAAGTAGGTGAAAAGATTTTAAAATGTCCTAATCATCCCTCCTCCTCTCTAAGACTTAGCCATAATGCTAGTTGCTCTACAAGCTTTCACACACATACGCCTCTACAATTGTGTTGATCCAAAAAAGCATAATTTCACCTCCCATATACGTGTGGGAGCTTTGACTTTAGTGTGGTTTGTTTGTTGTCTCCCCTGCGGACCTCTGGTGGGCGTATGGGTTGGCCTTTGGACTTGGTTTTGGGTAGGCTTGGGCTCTAGCTTCACTAGGTGGGTTAGCCAGGTTTAGACCAACGAGTTGACTCGGCGAGTCGGGTTTCGGAGCTCCTAAGGTTTTTGAATTCTAGGGTTTTGGGGTTTTTGGATCATGTTTGGGTGCAACTCGGCTCAAGGTTTTGACTTGGATTAAGGGTTTGAACTAGGTTTGGGGTGAGGTTTAGGGTTTAAGGTTTAGGTTTGGGGTAGTTTTAGGGTTGCGATCATCCATCTAAACCATCCAATTTTAATAAACTTGTTAGCCTAGGGTGGGGACTCTACAGTGCCTTGAGCATAATAAAAACATAAGCGAGATAATCACAACAATGAGAATATATAAATATATGTAATATATATACTATTACATAAAAGCAAATATAGCTTCTTCTTCTTCTTCTTTGTTCAAGACTTTTGTATGCCTTAATTACCCATTGTATTTAAATCAAACAAGGAAAATAGCCTCTTGCATGCAATCACCTCAGCCACACTGACAAGGTGGGTTTTGCTAGGAGTCCTTGTAGAATAAGGAAGTTGTACCAGTGCCACATTTAAGGCCCACCAGTGTGTGCATATGGCATCTAACATGTCCATCAGAGTTGGACATGCCAAAAATCAAGCAGGTACAACCATCATGTGAAGCATCATGCGCTTTTGGAGATTGTTGGATGGTTGTCCACTATTTATTGTCGGCTACATTGTTGTTTATATGCCATGCAAGGAAAGTGGATTGCGGGATGTGTGACCTTGGTGGTGCGTTGACGTCACCAAGTTTTGTGGGGCCATCATGATGTATTTATTATATCCACACCGTCCATCTATTTAGCGAGATCATTTCAAGGCATGAACCCAAAAATGAGCCATATCCGAACCTCAAGTGGACCATACCACAAAATGCAGTGGGGACAATGATTCTCACTGTTGAAACATTCCTAAGGTCCACCATGATTTCATTTGCCATCCAATCTGTTCATACGGTCACATGGACCTGGATGAAGAAGAAAAAATATCAGATTGATCCAAAACTTATGTGACCCATTTCAATGGTAGAAGTTCAATCCTCACTGCTTTTTGCAATATGGTACACTTGAGCTTTGACTTTGTCTTATTTTTTAGCTCAAGCCTTAAAACTATCTTGCCAAATGGTGGGGCCTATAAAACTTAGTGACGTTAACACACCACTGAGGTTGGTGGTGTGTGTTACACCATGCAATCCGTTTTCCCATGCAAGTTGTGCATGTGGATTGCGGGAGTGGATTAGTTGTTACCCGGGTAACACCTTATTGTGAATTACCTAACCATGTGGGGCCCACCTTGATGTACTTTGTGTATATATATGTCGTGCCGTCCGTCTGTTTTTTTCGTCTCATTTTAGAATGGGATCCCAAACCTTAAGAAGATCCAAATCTCAGGTGGACCATGCCACTAGAAATAGTGATGAATGACCATTAAAAACATTTCGTGGGCCACAAAAGTTTTGGATCAAGATGATCTTTGTATTTTCCCTTTATCTAGATCTTCTTAACATTATCAAAAGGTTGGATGGCAAATAAACATTATGAAAACCTTTCGATGGGCCCTTTGGAATTTTTAATGGCTTAAATTTTCGGATCCAATCTTAAAATAGGCTGGAGAAACAGATGGATGGCGTGGGTATACAACACATCATCAAAGTGGCCCCACGATAGGTGTTACCCGAGTAATAGCTAATCCGCTCCTATGGAATGCATCCACCTCCTTCGATAAGATGAGCCTACTACTATTCTCATGAGGCAAAAATAATACCTATGATGTTGGGAAAAACATCGGCCCGCAGCGGAAGCAAACCAAACACACAGAGTATAGAATCAAACAAGCAACACAATGCAATCACAGCCACATGCAATCAACCCCACAAAGACAATTCGATTTTACGTGGAAAAACCCCTCATGGGTAAAAAATCACGACACAAAGCCAATTTACTATGAATCAGAAGATTACAGAGATGAAACACCCACAAGTAAGGAAAAACCCAGAGAAAACCCAAGTTCTCTCTCTCTCTCTCTCTCTCTCTCTCTCTCTCTCTCTCCTCTCTCCCTCAAAACCCTCTCCCCACACCCTAATACAATTAGGAAAGCTTGGACACCTTAGGATACCTCCTAATCCCAGTTACAATCCCCTTATATAGAAGAAAATCCAAAATTAGAAACAACTTATCCAGATTTGTGTAACCATGCAAATCACTGCTATTCCGTCGACCAGTCGGACAAGATAGAAAATAGTCCAGAGAGGAAATTCTAAATTCGACCCGTTCAGCCTCAACATATGATATCAAACATACTATTAGCGTTGTACACAAGTCGAACCGAGTCGAGCTCGGCTCCGCTCGGCCAACCCCTGCTTGAACTCGGCTCGGCTTGGCCATCAAGTCTAAATGTTCAGCTCAACTCAGTTCAGTTGGCAGGTCAAGAAAATCTGAGCCAAGTTCAAGCTATTGAGTCGATTCAAGAGAAGAAGAAGGCATTGATCTTACCCACCAACAACCAATTTCATCCTTTTCTCGCTATTTTCTTGCCTAGAAGAAACAAAGGAGAGGCCACTACAAAAAGAACGCTCCATGATTTAATCAGTCCGTGTAGATCAAACGACCAGCATTGTATTTAGCAACTTGTACTTTATCAATGGGTTTTTCATGATGAGATCTACCTCCCATTCACTTGATGAATGTTTCCCCTAGAAAAGCAAAGAAAAGTAGAGAAAATAGAAAGAAACAAAAGCTCTCAAGAGAGAAAGAAATAAAACCCATGAGTGAGAGAGAGAGAGAGAGAGAGAGAGAGAGAGAGAGAGCCTATCAAGTGTGAGCCATAAGAGTGAGCAAGTGGAAGGAAACAGAAAGAAATGAAAGAACGATGGAGTGTGGTTTTGAATTTATTAGGGTAGGGAGGGTAAATGTAGAGGTGGATACTTTTGGGGATGCTTATGAATTTCAAATTTTGAACTATTTACTTAAATGTCCCTATTTTTCACTAAAATAACCTATGGCTCAAACCAAGCTAAGTTTGAGCCGAGTCAAGGTTCGATTCAAGTCGATTCAAGCTTCTTCGAGTCGAGTCGAGCGAGTTAACCGAGCAAACTCAACTCATGTACAACTCTAGAAGCAACATTTGTGCAATAGATCTGCTTTAAGAAAAAGTCAATAAATTATGAGCTCGGGTCCTCAACTTTATGAGCTCAGGAGAGATACATAAAGAGAGATCCTATAATGAAGCAAATAATAATGTATTATTAAATAAATAAATAATATAGTATAAAATAATTATAAATTATATTGCAAATAAAATTAAAAAGTAAATATTTTTACATTTAGTTTCCTCAAATATCTAAATTGAGTCTGAAATATTTTGGTTTACATCTCTTGTAACAAATAAGCCTGTAAAAAATTGAGGATGAAGAGAGGGAGACAAAATATTTGAATTAATATCATTGTTGTACACTTGTCTTAAAATTATTGATTACTAGTATAAAAAATATGTATGATAAAAAAAATTAAAAGAGAAAAAGAATAAAAAAGAAAACAATTTCAATTGAATATCTTTGATTCTTAAACTCATATAATTTAGTCTTTGTAGGGAATACCGTTAAAGAAAAAGAGTCCCCGCATGAGAAAATTAAGTTTAAAGACATCATTGTGATCTATTTATAGAGTTTTGATATAGTCTAGAAATAAAAGAGTTATTAGAATGTTTACTCGATAATGAAATGTGCACTGGATGATAGGTTAAGATCTTTGTTACTAGTGGAAGTAGATAATAAGTCAAATTATGTATGGAAAGTAGAGGTAGGTGAGGATAACTGTTGGAATATTTAGCAGAAAATGACATGTGTCTCGGATAAAAGTTAAGATTTTTAAAATTAATGCAAGTAGGTAAGAAAAGTAGAAGTAGATAATGATAATTATTGTGTTTTGAAGTATTGAATTGCATGACTACTGAGATAATCATCTTCGAACAAAATTTATAGCTTTCAAATTTTTAGGACAAAATAAATAAAGAAACTAACTAATTAAATTAATTGTTGGTCTAAAATTCGACCATATGGTACACATGTGAGGATTGCAGGCATGCTAGAACCAAATGTGTCCAGTTCAAACCAAGACCAATGACCCCTAGCATCAAGATAGAGCGGTGCCTGGTCGAGAATGCGACTTGCCATCTATCGAGCCAACTGTCGAGTGCGAGATCAAGTAATTTACGAAAGTTGGGGACACTCTAATGAGTCCTTTTTGCCTTGAGAAACCAAGGACTTTCAAAGGTGCAACAAGTGCGTGGTCGAGCGGAAATAGGTTGGAAATAGATGCGGAAAGGTGAGGACTTACCACCAAAGCTAGAAGAAAATTACAACTACAACTAAGTTAATTCAGCATGATCGTAGGTATGGACTAAACTACTCCTAGAAACTAAGAATAAGTGCCCCGAATGACTAGATAAAACAACCTTGAGTTTGTTATTTGGTTGTGTTGTTATGATTATAGATTGAGATCATTTCTTACGTGCCCTTTTCTGTTATTTATAGAGTTTTGAATGCAATAATGAGAATAACCATTATACACTGACAATTTATGATGCCCCCATCTATAAAGTAGCAGTTAGCTCCTTTCAATCATGCTAGCCCTCTATTGAATGCATTGAATGCATTCCTACTTCAATAGAATCTTTCCACACATAATTAGCCCTAACAATTGTGTTCACGTTCCCAGCACACCTTTTTGAAGATTTGCTCAGTGATGAGTTGTCTTCCAAATATCCCCCCCCCCTTGATGAGTTGTCTTCCAAATATCTTCCCCCCCCAAATAAAGATATCACTTGTGTCACGCCGGCCTCATCTACACTTTTCATCTGAGACTGCCCGATCCTTCCTAACACTAATAAAACACACTTAGTTCTTATGACTATGTTCTACTCGTAAAACCGTAAGCAATGTGAGTCCCATTGAGATTGCCAAATTATGATATGTGTATTTCTTTTTTCTTTTCTTTTTTATTCCTCAAAAACACTGGAAAAAAAAAAATCAAATGAGAGAACTAAGAAAACCTAACAAATCATTATTAGTCTTGGTTGCCACTAAAAGGAATTAGAGATGCTTTGAATCCTTCAACTATGGTTGCCTTGATCTGCATATCCAATGGACAATATGTCCTTATTATAGATAATCTAACGTATTTGGCAATTCAATAGATAGCCCTTGCCATGAAATCTTAATTCGATCTTACCCTATGAGCTCACACTCAAAAGACGCAATGGAGTCCACCTAATAGCCATCATGCCTAAAGCCCACAAACGAATCCCATCCACAGGTAAGCTTAGGATCCGTGCTACATTGCCTAATGCGACATAGATTTTCTAGACTGTCCATCAGGTGGGCCCCTCTTTGCAGATGCATTGCTCAAGTGGGAGAAGCTTATGAAACAAATGACAGCAAAAAAGAGTTTAATGTGTTTTCAGCCCACTTGATTCTTGGACCCGGCTCAATTTTGGTCCAACATCCTAAAATGATCTCACAAAACGTATGGACGGTGTGGATTTCTAAAAGACATCACAGTGGTCTCCACCTAGATTCCCAGCGCAGGAACTTCCTGTGCATCTCTGGAATCTAGGTGGAGCCCACCGTGATGTTTGTGAGAAATCTACACCGTCCAACCATTTTGTGAGATCATTTTAGGCGTTGCGATAAAAAACAAACGGAATACAAGACTCAAGTGGGCCGCACTCAAGCAAAAGGTGGTAGGGAGATTTCTACCGTTGAAACCTCTATAGGATCTACAGTGATGTTTATATGCCATCCATACCGTTCATAATGTCATTCCTACTGAGATGAACTGAAAACACAAATATTATCCTGATTCGAGACTTCTGTGGCGCCACGAATATTTCAAATGTGGGAATTCAATCGTCACAGTTTCGGCCCCACTTGAGTCTTGGATCTCGTTCATTTTTTGTTGAAACGCCTAAAATGATCTCACAAAAGGTTGGACAGCATAGATTTCTCATAAACATTACAGTGGACCCCACCTAGATTCCCAGCGTAGGAACTTCACGCAAAAAGGCTTTCGCAGGGAATCCGCGTTAGGTACTCCCCGCGAGCTCGGGACAGGCTAGGGCTACGAGGGGTGCGAAAGCCTTGCCAGGAAGTTCCTGCGGTGGGAACCAAGGTGGGGCTTAAAGTGATGTTTTTTTATAAATCTATCCCATCTATCCGTTTTGGGAGCTCGTTTTAGGACATGAGAATAAAAACGTACTGGATCCAAGACTCAAGCAGGCCTAACTAAAGGAAAATGTGGGTAGGTAAATTACTACCGTTGAAACTTCCCTAGGGTCCACAGTAATGTTTATATGACATTGATACCGTCCATAACGTCACTACTACTGGGATGAACCGGAAACACAAATATTATCCTGATTCAAAACTCCTGTGGCTCCACAAATATTTCAACTGTGGACGTTCAATATTCACGTTTTCGGCCCACTTGAGTCTCGGATCCGGTTCATTTTTATTTTTACGTGCTAAAATGAGCTCCCAAAACGGCTGGACGGGGTGGATTTATCAAAAAATCACTTTGGCCCCACCTTAGTTACCAGCGCTGGAACTTCCTTCGCAAGGCTTTCGCAGGAGATCCGCTCCCGGCTCTGAGGGTCACCGTGATGTATAGATCTACCCACTGTCCATTCACTCTTCCATGTCATTTTAGGTCATAGGCCCAAAATTGGGACAGATCGAATGTTCAGGTGGGCCACAGGAATCAGCGGTGCTAATGATGCCTACCGTTGAAACCTTCTTAGAGCCTACCGTGATAATTTTTTCGCCATCCATCCTGTTCATAAGATCATAGAGACGTGGATGAAGGGAAAACACAAATATCAGCTTGATCCAAAACTTCCAGTAGCACCCAAGAAGTTTTCAACGATCAGTGTTTACTCCCATTTCGTGGTCCACTTGATCTTGGGCCTGCCGCATTTTCATCTGCCCCATTTTCGGAGTCATGACCTAAAATGACATGGAAAAGTTAATGAACGGTGTGGATAAAATCCATACATCACAATGGCCCTCAGAGCCCTAGTGTCCCGAGGGAAGTACCTAATCGGCGCCCGCGGGCGAGATAGTAGACACATTCCTCGGGAGTCAACATTTTACGACGAGGTGGAGCCATGTGGTATGTTTGTAGCATCTAAACTATCCAACATATGCACCCCACCATGGTGACCGAACCAAAAAAATTGGCCACTTAAATCATCAAATGAACTATGCTTGAATTTGGATGATCACAGTGGCATATATTATTTTTTATTGACCAGCCAACCTTGTGATTAGATCCCAATATTTTTTGTTTGCCTAATAATCATGCTGGTGTGTGCCTATTGGACAGGTTAGATGTCAGAAGCATACCATGTGGGCCAACAATTCTAAATTCTCCACTTCATAAAAGAAAAGGAAATAAAAAAAAGAACTAATGTAATTTTTATGTGAAAATAAATTTATTTATTTATTTGATATTTTTATTTTCATTATCTTTTTATTTTCTAAAGGAGAAGAAATAAAGTAACTAACAATATTTTTCTTATTCATTTATCTTTTTTTTTCATAAAAAAGGAAGAAAAAAAAAAAAAAAAAAAACCGAGGTTCATTTTCATCCATAAGCTGTTAAAGTTCTTTAAAAAAATTTAAAAGGCTGCTCATTTACCTTATTAAAGTATACCTTGGGTTTACATTGGTAACAAACAATGTAACAAACCCAAATCCTAATCACAGTCATTTTATGGTGAAAATCCCTTTAAAAAAAAAGGGCAATCAATACATACAGTGCTATACTCGTTTTGGCTTTTTTTGCTCGTTTCTGGTAGTAAAAAGGTTGTTTGCTGTGTTCATCTGGTGGGACCGCCGTGAGAAAGACCTGGCCCAAGAAAATCAAGCTAGTCCATCAGGTGGGCCATGTGTTTGAGCAGTATGGATTGCTGGATAACAAGATGAGCTACCATCTTTAATCAACAATCAACGTACATGTGTAGTACCTCAACTGATATGGGATTGGCTGATTGGGCTTGAGGCATATTCAAAGCAGCACCCATCAGTGTCTCAGATCCCATACACGTGCCCAGCAAAGAACCAACGAAAATGCTTCTTTTTTTCCGAACAAAGTCTCAAAACTGAGAAACAGCAATAAAACAACAATCACAACAAAGAGAGGGGCCTCAGACAGAAGAAAGATCCTCATACACAGACTTAATCCCAGGCCTCTCAGAAACAAGACGTATACACCTCAAAGCAATCCCCAACACCTCCTTCATCCCTTTCGTGACCGCCGGATTTGCAATCTCAGTTGTCAGCACGGCGTCGAAGCAATCTGACCCGCGCCCTTCTGCCACCCTCAGCCGCACCCAATCCGTCAGATCAATTCCACCCTCCGCCCCTGACACCACATCCCCTGCACACCTCCCTGTCAGGAGCTCCAACAAAATCACCCCAAATGCATAGACGTCAGACTTGAATGAGGGCGACGGCTTCTTGGATGCAGCTAGCTCAGGCGCTCGGTAGCCAAGGACACCAGCATCCAGGATCTGTTCGATGGTGCCCGCCTGGGTCATGAGGCGATGGAGGCAGTAGTCAGCAACACGGGCATTGAGGTCCGGACCATCTAACAATACGTTCGTTGCTTTGAGGTTTCCGTGCGGGACCGCACGGTCGAAATGGAGATAATTCAGGCCACGTGCGATATCAACAGCTATCTTGAGCCGCTGGGCCCAGGTTAGCGGTGGGCCCTTCCTTCCAGGTCGATCTGGAATAGTTAGCAGAAAATCCACAGGAGTGAATGAGCAACTCAAAACTTATTCTATAAAGATGGACAAAGAAATCATTGTTTTCATACTAGTAACAGTCCAGCAAGAGTTCTTGCCTTAATATGGTGCAAACTCCACTCTGGATAGGTGCATCATGATCATGTTGGACAATAGTTTGCTGATGACCAGTGCAAATGATCATCTGATACCCCCAGATTGGATGATCACAACCATACAACTAGGGGCATGCAAAAAGGACTATACGGCCATTTGCATGCCCTCAGTTGGATTGCTTTGATATGACCATGGTGATTTTGAGTTCACATGCAATCCAGCTGGACTCAACATCCAACAGAATGGTTATCACAGGTGGACCACCCTGGGCCGGAATTTGCACACAGGTAAGGCACGAATCACCTCACCTCACATGTTACTAAGTTCCATATGATTTGTTGGAAAACAGTAAAAATTACTAAGTACAGAGGCAGAAGCGTGCATACACAATCAATAAATTGACAGGGGTAAACAAACGCCCCATAGAGAGGACTACACACTGATGAGGAATGCTATTAGCAGCTAGGCACCTGAACATGCCAAACACAAACACCCCTGATGTGCCAACAAACCACACATGCAAAACTACAGTTCATCAGGCAGGTCCCACACCGAATGCTACGTGGCCCAGAACTGCTGTTGGTACTGGAGGTGCAAATGGGCTGGGTTGACATGACGGGTCATTGAACCGACCCCACAGTTAGCTAGTCTGGGTCCAAAATCTAGACCCATGGAGCAGGCCTGTCCAAAAGTTTGACCCAAATTTCTAAATGGACAGGTCTGTGTCCTCTCAAGATCAACCCAACCTGATCCAAACCGGATGAAATTTTTTTATGGGTCCAATTTGGTTCGTACTATAATGGACCCAACTTGACCCACCTCAAACCCAAGAAAAAGTAGCTAATTGAGCATATGCATGTGGGTTTTCCTTTGGACACATTTGCCTGCACCTGATGACCTCTCAGATCTCACGCATTCGTGCAATGTTAGGCACATTTGGGGCTCTTGGGAATGGCGCAACTGCATGCATGTCTGCAAATAGAATTCCTAATCATCAAATAATATAAAGAAACAAAAATCAGGATAATAGAGCTATTATTTTATTGTCGTGCATTCTTTCGCATTGCTACCTAACCCCTCCTTGTCCAATCCATGACCTGGCGGCCAGGAGAATGGTAGGTCCCATTTATGGGGTTATTCAATGCCCGAGGGGATGGCTGTCAGACAATCCAACTTGCCAGATTACACCATTTCCCTTGGTACTTTCAATGAGATTTTCCAAGCCCACATGCATGGGTAATAAAGCTCATCCACACGCCACTCATGTCATCATGGCATGATAGGTCCAAGATCAAATCGATACAGAATCAGTATATTGATGCCCTAGCCCAAGAATCGGGAAGATCCACTGGTCAAGAACCAGCCAGTTTTCAAAACAAATGCACAGCTCTAAAGAACTTAACCGAAGCTTTCTAATCCATCCATGTGTTTCCAATATTGGGGCCCATGGACGAGATCTATTTTTGGGAAAACATTAGTAAGCTCGGACCAACCTGATGGATGGATTAGATCCTGCACCAATGCACCATGCTGGCATATGCGTGGCATACTGGCATGTACATGAGCTTTATTGCACAGGTGTTTGGACTTGCCAAAGCTCAGTCTCTATTTCATTTTGCAGCCTGATACTACTGCTGTTGACAGATCTATAAATCATCATACAATGTTGAAATCATTGAACAAGAAATGGATGGCAGAAACAAAGATGGAAGACAGCTGGTCCAACAAGACTACCGAGCCAAATCAAGCAAATTACTTGCCCATGCTAGATACTCCAGGGAGTCATATGAGTAACTCAGTTAACACAACTCACCCTTGAGTCGGAAAAGTCAAGTGACTCACCAAGTGACACGATGTCACCGCTTGTGAACAAACCTAAAATAGCAACTTATGCTTTATGTTTTTACCTTAAAAGCACTTTTAGAGACTCCATGCTATTCAATCGCTTCTTTCCGTGCAAACTTGTAAATTATTGAATAAAGATTGTACTACGTGTGAAGAACTACTCAAATCAGGAGACATTAATATCCGCACAATTTTTTGTATTCAAGTTTCTTTTACGAGGGGATTTTACCACAAAAATCCTCTAAAATATGGATTTTACTTAAAAATCAATAAAAACTAATTCCAAAAGGGTGTTTCCATAGAGATAGGAAGAGAAATGACCCATTAGCTCCTTCATTCATTCTAAGGCTTGCCACTGTTCACAAACCTTTCAGTACTGGGAAAGCTTCCGAACTGAAAGGTCCCCCTTTTAAATGACATCTCAGTTAACTGGCACTCTTTTAGATAGAGAGTTTTTACACCTTTCTTATAAATATACAAGGTGAGTTTTTCCACCTTGCATATTAGATGTGGAATTTTTTTTGTTTTCTTTTTTCCTAAGCTTGGATGAAATCCAAAAGCCGACCCCAAGTAATTGGGATAAGGCTTAGATGATAACAATGATGGTTTTTTTCTAAGTTTTTCCTCCTTATATGTTGGATGTGAATTTTTTAATTGTTTTTCTAAGCTTTTTTTTTTCAGATCAGACTCTAATCACATTCATATCCAATTCGTTGCTATTTGATTTTTGGATTTAACGATTTGCATTAAATTTCTCCATTTGGAAGTGTGGAAAAAAGAAGGAAAACAGAATCTGGAAAGAGAATGGGTGATGGTGTTAAAACACAATTAGATACCAAAGGATTCTGAAAAAAGGATCCATTCTGCACCAAAAGGATTTTAGGAAAAAATCAAACTTTTGTTACCAAAAGGCTTTTAAAAAACCACAAACCTTTCAGTACCAAAAGGTTAAAGCAATTTATTAAAAGAAAAAAAGAAAAGAAAAGAAAAGGATACGCAGCAAATAGGTCATTCCCTCCTGCTCATAAAGTAGAGATACAATTTTTTATATAGGTAAAACTAGGCTCAGACCCAAGATCTCTATCTTCAAACAATGCAAATGTCATTTTGAAAATAAATTTTAATCAAGGTACTTTTACATGATATTTTAGAGAACTTTTGCAACAAAAATCCTTTTTTTCTCTCTTCTGCTTGTTTTTTTAGGGAATCGTGTTGTTAACCATAAAAGAAAAACATGCAGTCTAACTTTATTAATTCATTAATGTGTTTACTACAACTTAGAAGAAAGCATGTTATTCTTTCGTTTTCTTTTATCTTTTCATAAGATAATCTTGAATGCAAAGCACAAATGTTTCTCTTCTCCAACGCTTCAACAAAGAATTGATTCCAAGTTCAGCCACCATTTTTGGGCCTTTTGATTTTTTTTAATAATTTTTCACATTAAATTTCCTTTTCCTATACAAAGTAGAGCAAACACTTCACAGTCATTTTTCGTATTGATTTTTCTTTACAAACTAGAAATACTCACTTCACCCTCCAAGTCAATTCGACAACTCTGCCAGCTGAGTTGCAGCTGAGTCATAAATTGGCAAACTGTGATGGAACCCGTCCCTTTTCTCTTCAGGTGGTACAGAAAATGGAAATCACGAAAACAAGGTCCCTGTTTTCCCACTTTTCTACCTGCAATCGCTATTGAGATGTGAACATCTGTCTGGGAAAAGAACCAAGTCAAGATGCATGTGATAAATGCCATTCGGGTTTAATCATCTGAACAGGACAATCTATATCCAGATCATCCACAATATATGGGAAATGAATTCTAGCTAACTAGATCCTGGTACTTAAAGTGTGGCTAATTTACATCCTATGAATCCCAATGACAAGCTATATCCAGATCATCCACAATATATGCGAAATGAATTGTAGCTAACTAGATGCAGGTACTCAAGTGTAGCTAATTTACATCCTATGAATCCCACAACTCAGGTGCTCTGAGCTCACAATCATGTGCCAAGTGTTACCCCGTGATTAGTTTGCCATGAATTCAATGTACCAGATCATGTGGATCTGTTTAAACCTCATTAGCCAAGGTGCATGTCAGAGGCAATCATAAATTTAAACTATTTAAAACACAGGCTATAATGAAATCCAAACACAAATGTAATAGATGCAGTTTTTTCAAGGATGAGAGATACATCGAGTGGGTTTTGCGGCAACTTCCAAACCAAAATAACCAGAATCCTACTAGATATAGAGTGAACAGGAATCATGTGTGAACAGATGGTAAAGGAAGAGGATTACAAAATCCTAAACCAACATGCACAGCAGCCTAGGGTTCACACTTTCCAAAGTACAAGTGAGCCTCATGGTTCAATGATGAAGACTATTAATCTGATGAGCTAGTGGCTAGCCATGGAGGAAGATCCCGATCATCATCCAATCTTTGGCCTTTTTCTAGTGAATGCGGAACTGTATTGCATTCTTCATCCACCTAGTGCAGACCTCCAATCAAAGATTCGAAGTTAGTGTTGTTCAATCAACAAGATTTTTGACAATGGTGCTTCCACCATGAAGCCCATCAGGTATATGGTCTCGATCACCAAAACATGTGCCCCACTTGTACAAACAATAGACCTGAAGATACTATACATACCACAGGTCAAGGATCACACAATTCCTTTAACATGAAATAAACATAAAAGAACCGCATATTGGTGACAGAGAATCATTACCATAAAGGAAGCTTGAAAGACTTCCGGGTGCGATATAATCTGACAGGATGAGCTTCTCATGCTGGGTGGGCCCCCAGTAGTATCCTCGCAATCCCACCACATTGGGGTGCCTAATGTTTGCAAATTTCTTTGCTTCCTTCGCAAACTCCTTCCTCTGCTTTGCAACTCCTTCTCTCAACCATTTCACAGTCAAGAACACCCCATTATCAAGTGTCGCCCTGTAAGAAGTACCATGGCTACTCCTTCCCAACACTTCGGCTGGCGCCCTCGACAATTCCTCTGGTGTCAGCACAATTGTATCATCCAAGAAATGCAGCTCCCCAGCCAACCGATCGGGTGACCGGACATCTAGCCTCCCCAGATTTTCTGGAGTCAACTCGCCCGAATCAGGCGACCATGAGAACTGGGCGGTCTTTGATGGAGAAAAACCGGTAACTGCAGCCATTTTCTCATCTGGGCTGATAATCTCAGAAGAAGAGCCCTTGCGGGAAGCCATAAGATCATCAGCAGATACAACCAAAGCACCACCAGCATCTCTGCTTTTCAAGCCAGCTGAATCTGAGGAGCTCCGTTTACGTGTATCTATGCTTTTAATATTCTCTGACTGACTTCTCCTCTTTGAAACCTTGTAGAGTATTAAAATAGCTAGCAGGATAAGAATGGCTACAGCAAGAAGGCATGGTATGATCACTGCCAATTTGACTGCAGTTTTTATCGGTTTTCTGTTGGCTCTTCCAGAAGGGGCAGTTTCAGATCCAGGTGGCTCATTGGGAAACTGTAACCGGGAATTGCCAGGGTGGAAAGAAGAATCTGGAAACTTCCTCAGGTTCAATGGAACAACCCCTGAGAGATCATTGTAGGATGCATTGAAGGCCTGAAGGGTATTGGGCAAGTTATCTGGCACAGGCCCTGTGAAGTGGTTTAAAGATATGTCAAGAGAAATGAGGGAACTGAGCTGTGTTATAGCAAATGGCAGGGAACCAGCATAGTTATTTCTGGAGATGTCAAGTTTTTGCAGGCCAGCCAAAGAGCTGAATCCATCAGGGAAAGTGCCATTAAACTGATTACCAGAAAGATCGAGAACCTGAAGGTTGGCTTTGTTTGGTAAAGGTGGGGAAATTTTAATACTTCCAACCAGCAAATTGTTTTGGAGATGGATTTCTTGTAGTGTGGGGGAAAGTAGCAAGTCAGTTAAAAGAGGACCATTGAACTGATTGAAACTGAGATCCAGGACTGTAAGCTTGGGATACCGAAGAAGAACAGTTGGGAGTGAATCCGTTAGGGAATTACGTGAGAGATTGAGGTAATTCAGCCGTAAAAACTGGGAAGTTGCCTCGGGCAGAGGTCCTGCCAACTGGTTGCGACTCAGATCAAGGTATTCAATGGAATTTCCCCATTTTGCAATTGCAGATAAGTTCCCAGTTAACTGATTCTTCGATAAATCAAGAACTGTGCAGCTTCCTGTTAGCAATGGAAGTTCACCAGATATTGCATTTGATGAGAGGTTTAGAATGCGTAAAGTTGTCAACATGATCATACTAACTGGTCCTGAAACATGGAAACATGACACCATGAGAACCCAAAGCAAAGAGAAACAATGGTTTTTTAACAACAACCAGTTACAGATGGAGAAAGGATTTCCTTGGAAGCATGGAATCATAAACCAATTCAATTTGGTCCACCTACAAAGTGAGAAAGGCAGGTGAAACACGACGGGGTGTGTCTCCAAGAAAACAAGCTTGAGACATTCTATTCATTCATCCTGCTTCTCAGTTGATCCCTTTTCTCAAGAAACAAGCTTTCCTCATATTTTCCACAGTTTCCCTTACATTTCTTTTCCATCTCCTGCTTCTCAGCTAACCCATTTTCTCAAGCTCACAACTTACATTTTTGTGCATCCAACCTCTTATCCTTTTTTTTCCACGACCATTCCACTCTAATATAATTTAATAAAAGAGAATTTTACAAAATAGCTCCTCATTAATATGATATTTACATCCCATTCCCAGTACCATTTTAATTAAGTTTTTGTTAACCTACCTCCTTAATCAAGTTGTTGTCAAATAGATACCTTCTGTTAGTTTTCTCTAAAATCCGTCAGTTTAAAGAATGATTTTTTCCTAAAATGACGAAAATGCCCACCAATTATGAAGTTGCTTAATAAAAATTAAATGGGTACCTAGATGTAAATGTGTTATTATAAAAACATTTACCAAAAGAGAGAAGATTCTCTGCAAGCCGATTGCATAGGAATAGAGACGTGGTTACTGGTGTTCTGTGGGACCCACCATGATGCATCCTGTCCATCCATTTTTCCAAATCATTTTACGGCATGGGCCCAAAAATAAGGCAGATCTAAATCTCAGGTGGACCAAGCCATAGGAAACAGTGGTACTTGAACAACCACCATTTACAACTTCCTAGGGCCCACCTTAATGCTCACCATAATGTTTATTTAGCATCCAACCTGTTGATTAGGTCACTGAGACCTGGATGAAAGGGAAAAACAAATATCAGCTTGATCAAAAACTTTTGTAGCCTACAAGAAGTTTTATGATGGTGGGCATTCATCACCACTCCTGAGACTTGAATCTACCTCATTTTTTGCCCCATCCCTAAAATGATATGGAGAAATGGCTAGATGGTGTGGATTAAACACATACATCACGGTAGGGCCCATAGAGCACCATATGCAATCCCGGTTAAAGACACCGCTTTGGTCCTTTGGTGTTCATGTAATCGGCAATGATTTGGGGCCCACAGATGTTCCTGTAAAAATCCACTTAATCCATCAGGTTTGCAACACCACACTAGGACAGGAATTTAAAGATCAAGCAGATTGAAAACCCATGTGGCCCACACCACATTAAACAGTGGGAATGCAAACATCCACCGTTGAAACCTTCCTGGAGCCGACCATGATGTTTATAGGCTATCCAAACCGTTCATAGGGTTATTACCACTCAGGTAAACTGTAGGAGCAAATATCATCATCATACACAACTTCTGGCCCCCACAGTTTCAATTGGTAAGAGTCCAATCCCAGCTGTTTCATGTTGTATGGCCAACATGAGTTTTGGATTCCTAACTTTTAGATTTATGTCCTTTTATTGCCCCTTGCAAAACTGATGAACAGAGTGGATTTGCTACGGAAATCTCTGTGGGCACCACACAGCTTCTAACTACAAGAAGTCCCAAGAGCACAGCAAATTTGCATCCATCTTTGCCACGGGGTAAAGGTTTTCGGAATAGGTGAGTCTGGCTTCACCCAACACGGTGCAGCCCTGACCATAGGGCCCACCTTGATGTATGTATTTTATATCCATGTCATCCATCCGTTTTGCCACCTCCTTTTAGGCCATGAACCCAAAAATTAACCAAATCCAAATCTCAGCTCAACCATACCATAGAAAATGGTGCTGATTGAACACCCACCATTAAAAACTTCCTAGGGCCCACCATAATGTTTGTTTTCCATCCAACCGGTTGATAAGGACACACAAACCTGGATGAAGGGAAAAAAGTAAATATCAGCTTGATCCAAAACTTTTGTAGCCCACACAAAGTTTTTAATGGTGGGTATTCATCCCCACTGTTTCCTATTCCTAGACTGTAGTCTACCTGAGATTTGGATCTACCTAATTTTTGGGCTCATGCCCTAAAATGATTTGGAAATTTGGATGGACGGTGAGGATTAAACACATACGTCATAGTGGGGCCAACAGTACACCGTATGCAATCCATCTCCAAGTAAAAGGCTCCATATTTTCGTCGTTCTACAAAAAATCATACTTCAAACGGACAGACATTAGAGAAAACTAACAGAAGTTACCTCATTCACAATAACTTGATTAATAAGGTAGCTTAATGAAAACTAAATTAAAAATGGCACCGGAATGTAAATATCATATTAATGAGGTACTATTTTGCAATATTCCCTTAATAGAATTGCTATAACTCATATAGAAATATAGTTATAGTTAATTATAAATGTTTCAAATGTAATAATTTTTTTGGGAGAATAATAAATGTAATAATAAATATTTCAAATGTAATATTTTACATTTTTGAATCAAAAGGAAAAAAAATAGAACAATAGAATTGCTATAAATCATATAGAAATATAGTTATAATTAATTATAAATGTTTCAAATGTAATAATTTTTTTGAGAGATAATAAATGTAATAATAAATATTTCAAATGTAATACTTTATATTTTTTAATCAAAAGGAAAAAAAATAGAACAAAAGAATTATTAATTTCCAACAGAATCACAATAATCAGTGAGATGTGGAGAGAGAGAGAGAGAGAGAGAGAGAGAGAGAGATCAGTCACAGCACTACATGAAACTTCCATCTTTCACTTGACTATGGCAGATGCCCTAAAATTAAGTGCTTATGTAATAACCTGATGGGTAAATTTTCTTAGATAAAATGAAAAACAACAAAGAATCCAAGATTCAAAATAATACTCTATAAAAAAAATTGAAACAAACAACCAGAACCAATTTTAATAAGTGGTACAGTGGCATCTTGAAATCGATAAGAAACCAAGTTTTTAGAGCCTGAGCTTGTCTTGTGCACATGGCAGTTATATGACCATGACAAAATAATTAAAATAAACAGGTACAAAAGAAATAATATTTTTGAAGAAATAATATTCAGCGAAGGACAAAACATCATTTTCAATGTTCGCTAACCACTGCTTCTTTAATTTCTTTGAAAGGACACAAGTAGCCCAGACCCTCTGCCCTTCATTATTTGACTACCATTGGAGAACAGTCCCACAGGAAACAACGATTGCAATGGTTTCCTTCAGATGAATGCCATCACCTTCCCATTGGAACTGGGGCCCACTCAATCACAACACCTAAAAGGTCAGAGTAAGTGGGGACTATTTCCTATCACTGTCAATCTTGATTAGACTGTGATATGATTCACACACAACAAATCTTTCATACCAGATCATTCATTTATTGTTACTCAGGGATCTGATTCACCCACAGAAACTTCTGTATGGGTGTTTCAGACAAGATAATTCCTTTATATTGCCGTGCCCCCTTTTGTTCCATAAATTAAGATTCCTTCAAGTTGTCATTCCCATTCACAACATAAAGTTTATGGCATAAATAAACCAGCTGGTCTAACAAAAAAAAGCCAACTCCAAAATTTTGAAGAAAAATAATCTCCCTCTGCAAAATAACATGTCAGGTTGCTTGAGAAGGTTAAAAACCAATCTTTGGATTCATTATTATAGTTCACAGAAAGAATTCAACAAGGCCCAAAGCACATGCAAGATTGTAGAAACAAAATTGTTCCAGGAGGCTTTGAGTTTTAAGTCTTTCCTGAACTAAACTAAATTGCAGTTTCAGATGTACCTGAGAGATTGTTGGCACTCAAATCCAGTTCGGTGAGAACCAAAGAATCCCCTTTCAGAATCCCATTTGGTACGAACCCAGAAAACATGTTGTTTCCCAGCCTTAGAACCTCAAGCGCATAGAAATAATCAAATCCAGGTAACTCCCCAGACAGCTGATTGTAGCTAAGATCCAACACCTTCAAATTGTCATAAGACAGAAGCCCTGCACCACCAATCAGCGACCCAGTAAACTGATTGTGGCTAAGATTCAGGTACTTGACAGTGACTGGAATATCAGATAGGAACTTTCTCCTCTGCGAACTTGAACTTGATAGTAAATTGCTGCTAAAATCAATATGAACAGCACTCGAAAGAGGCAGAAATTTCTCATCAATATCACCATCTAGTTGATTCTGGCGCAAATCAAGCACTTCAAGATTTGGCATTAGCTCAAACCCAGTAGGAATACCCTTTGTAAAACCATTATACGAAAGATTCAGAGACACCAAGCTTTGAAGATTTGTCAATGATGGAGGCAATGAAGCTGAGAATGAATTACGGCTTAAATCCAGAGACTGAATAGAGGCAAGCCCACTAATTGAATCAGGTATCGAGCCAGAGAAATTGTTCCCAGCTAACGACAGGTTCTGTAAGTTCTCTAACTTGCCAATCTCTGGTGGTAGAGTAGAAGAGAACAAATTATTGGATATGTCGAGATATTTAAGGTTCTTGAAATCTGCTATGTTGTCTGGGATCTTTCCTGTGATAGAGTTGTTTGACATGGAGAGTTTCAAAAGCTTTGTGAGGTTTGCAAAGACGCTCAAATCAGCATCAGCAACAAGATTCAGGTTGTTGAGAACAACTCCGGCGACACTACCACCATTACAGACAATGCCATTCCAGGAAGCAGGGCAGCCATTGAAATCAATGGACTCCTCATTCCATGAATTGAGGATATAGCCAGTTGGGTCAACTTTGATTCCTTTTTTGAACTCAAGAAGAGCCAAAATGTCTTGTGAAGGAAGCTGAGCCATAACGGAAGCAAGAAAGAGGGGCAGCATCAACACCCAAAAGACCTTCATCTGTCGCCTTGGAAATGACTTCATCTGAGTAATCTGCAGGTCAAATTAAGAAAAGAAATTTGCAGAGCATGAGCTTCCGAGTGCATTAATACAGGAACATCCAACTGGGTTTTGAAGTGACAGTAAGAACAAATGGCTGGGCAAGCCAGACAAATGCAAAAAGGTGTAAAAATTTTGAAGGTTGTGAGCTTTCCATACTCCAAAACTCCAAATCAAGCTAAAAAGAACAGGAAAGACGGCAAAAGAGAGTAATTTAGAGAAGGATGTTTAGTTATCAAAGAAAGGGGCAAAACAAAAAGCAAACAGAAAAGAAAAAGTTCTCAGAGTGCCCCAATTCCTGGAAATCCGAACTCAGGTTGAGAAAAAACAGAGAAGATGCTAAACTCGATGCCATTTACAAATAGCTACTTCATCAGTGCAATTTTCAAATGCTTTTCTAGTTATTCATCGAAAATTGCAATTCAGTGAACTCACGAGATTTTCCACAGAACTCATGACAATCCAACCTGCCCTTGAAAAAAAAAAAAAAAGCAGATGAGTAGCTTTACCTGATCATGCAAAATAATCCAAAATGCCAATGCGTTGAGAGATCAAAGCTCCGAGCAGCTGCTTCCACTCCGTAATGGCAGTTTCACCAGTGTTTTCTAGGACATGGAGCTTTGTATAGCTGCTACTTTTCCTCAGAGATATAGAAAGGGGGGCAATCTGACGCCTTAAATGACTGCAACTCCACTGAAAACCGCCACTCCTCGTGTCATTTTCAGAGATCTAACCCTTGAGAACCCGGCATTACAAAGGATTTACCGCCAACTGTCTCTTTCCTAAGGAGAATCGAGCTGTAAACCATTGAAAGATGGTTTTTACAGATACTGAAGCTTTAAGTAGCTGAAACCTCAGATTTACCCCCAAAATGGTACCTTTTTTTTACAGATTTGACCTTCAAGCAGCTGAAATTTCTGATTTACACGAGAAAACAGCTTCTTCGTCACAGATTTCAGCTTTAAACAGTTGAAATTTCAGAACCGTGAGCAGAAAATGCCACTTTTTTACAAGCTTTAAACCGCTGAAATTCTGAATTAAAGATAGGAAATGGGTTCCCTTTTTGCAGATTTGAGCTTTAAATAGCTAAAGTAACCAATTTACAGGCAGCAAAGAAGTGTTTCTTCAAAAGGCTTGAGCTTTAAAGAGCAGAAATTTACAATCCAAGAGCAATGAAATGGCACTTTTTACGGATAAGAGCCTGAGGGGAAAAAAAGAAGAATAAGAAGAAGCTGAAACTTCCTATTTCACCGTTTGTTTCAACAGCTTTTTCAAAACGTACGAAATTTCCGAATTTCTCACAGGAAAACGGACTCTTCTTACAGATCCTGGACTTCCAAGCTAACTACTAGAATAGGAAGATTCAAGCATCGTAAAAATCCTTCAGCTCGCATGCGAACCCACTCATCCCTCCCTAAAACCCTCAAATCCCATCAATGCAGATCTTGTCGAACCCTAATCTCTACAATGCAGAACATCAGAAAGCACTCATCTCTCTCTACGCCCCTCAAAAAGCCCCTAATCTCTCTCTCTCTCTCTCTCTCTCTCTCTCTCTCTCTCAACCCTTGAAACCCTAATCTCTCCCTCTTAAACCCTCATTCTCTCTCTGGGCAGAACCCTAGAAATCTCTCTCTCTCTCTCTCTCTCTCTGAGAAAACCCTAAAATCTCTCTGTTGTGAGGCAGTTGGTCTGAGGATAGGGAAGAGAGAGAGAGAGAGAGAGAGAGGGCGGGGAAAATGAAAATATTATAATGTATGTAAACTGGCGCTTTTACCCGCCAAAAAAAATAAAAAAAGGAGCAGTGCACTTCCTTAAATAACGTCCTTGAGGACGTGAACCGTTTATCAAATCCACCTAAATCCCCCGGTCCTTTTCTTTTATAATACTCAGGCTGCCGATGATGCTTCATACACAGGCACTCCGAAATTGTATATAAGTTGTAAATACTAATTCAAATAAAACCGTTTAGATTGTGAATCCCACTTTTTAAAAATTTTATTTCCAATTTCAGATTGATTGAATGGTCTTGATTCTCTGATTCACGGACACTTGTTTGTGGAAACAGGAACGTTGGATTTTTTTCACTTTTAACCGTTAAGTAAATCCCCACCATCTTATGATACATCTACACTTTTTTTCTTAATTTGGACGGTTTAATTTGATTATTTGAAAGTTCAGCGTGTGCAGTTTGTAAGTGATTTATGAGTGCCTGTGTATCATCCATCGCACTCTACCAGAGTATAAAGTCTTTCGCTTTCTCTTTTTTTTTCACTTTCCGCCCTAGAATTTACGCTTAGGAAGTCGGAGTAGTAACGCACATGCTGCCAAATATACGCCGAGATTTTCAAAATATCGAAATTATCGAGGTATTTAATAATATCGAGATATTTTAACAATCTCGGAAGTTTGTGTCGCGATTTTATCGGGAAATTCATTTTAGAAGTGAATGTAAATTCAGTTTATGCTTTTTCTATTCAATTTTTTAAATTATTATTAATTTATAAATATTCTTTAATATATTATTTTCAGCTAGATTTTCCAGACAATATCGCGACAAAAAGGCGAAATCTGAAAATTTTGCCGAGAAATTTCCGAGAACGAGATTTGTCACTATGGTCTCATGCACCCCCTCTTCCCACGGAAGCGGATTGCGTACTGAGTAAACTCCGCACGCTAGCGTGCGGAGTAAACTCTGTGGGGCCCACGGTGATTTATGTATTTTATCCACTCCGTCCATCCATCTTAACAGAAAATTTTAGGTATGGTGCAAAAAAATGAAGCATACCAAAATCTAAAGTGGACCACACCGCAAGAAATGTGTGAACTGCATGTCTACCATTGAAAAATTCTAGTAGGACACAGAAGTTTTGGATCAAGCTGATATTTGTGTTTTCCCTTCATCCATATCCATGTGATCTTATGAACAGCTTGGATGACAAATAAACATCACTGTAGTGCCTGGGAAGGTTTCAACGGTGGAAATCACTATTCCCACTGTTTCCCGTGGCATGGTCCATTTGAGATTTGGATATGCTTAAATTTTGGGCTCAACCACTAAAATGAGCTGGAAAAACATATGGACGGAATAGATAAAGCACATATATTCTAGGTGGGCCCAACTGAGTTTACTCCGCACGATAAGAGCGTGCGGAGTTACTCCGCATGCAATCCGATTCCTCTTCCCACTCTGGAAGTGGGCCCCACCAGCTTTGACTGTCTCACATCCCGGGCGAGTTTTTTAGTGATTGTGATGCTCTGGCGGAAATTGATGCTTGTACAGTTGCACCATTGCGTCATACGCGAGCGATAGCACGGCTCAACTAAACCGTCTAATTATGGGACCCACTGCAAATGAATATTTTCTTTTAGACGTCCATTGAATGTCCCAAAATTTGTTAATTATCAGACATCTAAGGTAGGAAAAATGATTTGGACGGTTTATTTTTTTATTTATATACATGGCACATGCACGATTGAGTAGTGAACATGTATCAAGCATCACACTGTCTGTGTGTGTTTTCTATATCCACTCCGTCCATCCGTTTTAACAGTTCATTTTAGGATCTGTTACAGAAAATGAGGCAGATTTAAATCTCAGCTGCACCACACCACAGTAAAACAGTGGTGATTAGATGCTTAGTGCCTAATGTCATCCAACCGGACCAGGACGAAGGGAAGACACAAATAACAGATTGATATAAAACTTTTGTGGGAATTCAGTTTTTACTGTGTTGTCCAACTGAGATTTCTAAATGCCTCGACCATGCTCTTAAATGATCTAGCAAAACGGATGAACAGAGTTATGTCCAACAGATATATTTAGGTGGGCCTCATACTAGTGACACCTCCTAAGATTTTTTTTGTCAGTCATGTAAAGCACCGAACTTGTTTGCTGCGCAGCGCACCCGTATTCTAAAGATTTTACCCCCTCCTCACCAACTCCAAGGGGGATTGGCTGTTGGAGGAGAGGATTACGTGTGCTACCCGGGTAACATTGTTGGCGGGGTTGCCCTAACTGTGGGACCCACCTTGATGTATTTTTTGTGACTCTGGATGCTCTGTTTTCTCCCAGTAGGAAAACCCAGCTTCGATCTTTTTTTTACTGGTCTATGTCATCACATAGGTCCGCAGTCATGTCACATGCTCAATGCAACCCGATGTCTCAGTATGCTTTTATTGTAATCAGTAAACTCTGTTAAGCCCACCATGAATGTAAGTAGTTTATCCACACCATCCACCTGTTTTTTTAGGTTGTTTAGTAGTTGAGCCAAAAAAATGAAGCATGTCCACAGCTCAAGTGGACCATAACATAAAAAACAATGGGAATAATGATTTCCACTGCTAAGACATTCCTAAAGCTCACAATGATGTTTATTTGTCATCTAACTCGTTGATAAAATTATAAAGACATGATAAATGTAAAAAAAAAAAAAAAAACAAATATTAGCTTGATCCAAAGCTTCTATGGCTCTTAAAAATGATCCAGAGCTTCCATGGCTCGTAAGAAAATGTCCACGGTAAATGTACAATTCACACCGATTCCAATGGTGTAGTCCACTTGAAATTTGGATATGCTTCATTTTTTTGTATCAAATCATAAAATTATCCAGTAAAATAGATGAATTGAGTAAAGAAACTACATAAATCACAGTGGCCCCACAGAGTTTACTCAATATACCCACTAGGTAATATGCTTCTGATTCACCGACACAAGAACATCCCTATCACATTCGCACGACGTGGCACAAGCACTATAGAACCCACGGTGATGTATATGAGAGTGGATTAGCTATTATCCCAAGAACAACTTAGTAGGTGTTACCATAACCATGTGGGACATGTGTTTTTTATTTATTTATATATGTCCATTTATTTTTCCATCTTATTTTAGGGCATGATCCCAAATCCTAAGAAGATCAAAACCTGAGGTGGACCATACCACTAGAAACAATGATGAATGACTATTCAAAACTTTTTGTAGGCTACAAAAAGTTTGGTTCAAACTTATCTTTATGTTTTCCCTTCATATCTTCTTGACATGATCAATAGCTTGGATTGCAAATAAATATTTCTAAAACCTTAAAATGGGCTCTTTGGAATTTTTAATGATGGGGTACTCAATCACCGTTGTTCCAATGGTATGACCCACTTGAGTTTTGGATCTATATAATCTTTGGAACCCTGGACAAATGAATGGATGGTGTGTATATACAAAATATCATCAATGTGGGCTACACTATTGGAGTAACACCCACTAAGTTTTTCCCCTGCCTCCCCATGTGTATGCACCATCTGGTTTTGCAGCTCATTTTAGAGCCGTGTCACGGCTCTAAGCCCAAGTGGACCATAACATGGAAAATGGTGGGATTGAATGTCCACCATTGAAATCTTTCAAGAACCCATGGTAATGTTTTATTTTCTATCCTACCTGTTCACAAGGTCACATAGACCTAGATAAGGGAATATACAAATACTAGCTTGTTTCAAAACTTTTGTGGTGTGGGAAATTTTTCAATAGTTGGTGTACAATTCCAATCATTTTTCTCTAGTGTGGCCCACTTGAGCTTTGGATTTACATAATTTTTTGAGCTCATGGCATGAAATGATTTGGAAAAATTGATAGAAACCATAGATAAAATATGTGGTCCCATGGAGCTTGGGCCACGCGGTGCCTAGGGATATCCATTCAGCCGTGCAATAGCCGCGGAGCCAATTAAGTGTCACCGGGTAATACGTTTGTTGGTGTTTCCCTCAACGTTGGATTGCTTCAGCATGTATTGTATAGAGTAAAATTTATTCGGCCTACCATGAATGTATGCGGTTTATCTAGGCCGTCCATATATTTTTCCAGCTCATTTTAGGGGTTGATCCCAAAATTAAAGTACATCCAAAGCTCAAGTGGACCACACTACAGAAACAGTGGAAATAACCATTGAAATCTTCCTAGGCCCATAGTGATGTTTCTTTGTCATCCAAATTCAAAATATCACACACTATGGATGAAGGGAAAACGCTAATATTAGCTTGATCAAATTCCTTGGCTTCTAAGAATTTTTGAATGGGAGACATTCAATTCACATGGTTTCTTATCGTGTGGTTCATTCCAGCTTTGGATATGTTTTATTTTTTTTTGGCTAAGCCCTAAAATTAGCGTAAAATATATGGACAAAGCAGATAAAATACACAAATCCTGGTGGCCCCACATATTTTACTTGGTACACTCTGCATACTGGATAACTCAACGCACAAATTGCTGCACTTGCCGTGACCACGAGGCTACCACACCAGAGGAAATAGAGGTCATTAAATGCCCACCATTAAAAACTTTCCGAGGCTTGCCCCAATGTTTCTTAGCCGTCAACATACTCGCCAGGCTACGGAGGCTGGATACCAAAACTTTTGTAAGCCCAATAAACTTTTAATAACAAGCATTTAATGCTTAATGTATGGTCCACCTGAGATTTTGGATATGGTCCAGCTTTTAGGGGCGCGAATTAGGTGTTACCCCGGGAACAGCTTAGTGGGTGTTACCCCTACCGTATGGCCCACATGGATGATATTTTGTATATCCACTCCGTCCATCCGTTTATACAGCCAATTTTAGGTTAATGTTCCAAAAATTATACAGATCCAAATCTCAAGTGGACCATACCATTGGAAACAGTGTGATTGAGTGTCCCACCATTAAAAATTCCAAAGAGCCCATGGTAAGGTTTTGGTAATGTTTATTTGCAATCCAAGCTCTTGATAATGTCAATAAGGTCTTGATGAAGGGACTATACAAATATCAGATTGATCCAAAACTTTTGTGGCCCATAAAACGTTTTTAATGGTTATTAATCACTGTTTCTAGTGGTATGGTCCATTTGAGATTTGGATCTTCTTAAGGTTTTGAATCATATCCTAAAATGATATGAAAAAACAGATAGACGGCATAGATATATAAAAAATGCATCATGATGGGCCCCACACGGTAGGGGTAACACCCACTAAGGTGTTACCAGGGTAACATCTAATTCGCTCCTAGCTTTTAGGACGTACCTTAAAATAGGTTGAAGGAAATTACGGAACCTTTTCATTGGTGCACATCACATTGCATAACGTCTGTGTGATCCTGAAAACCAATCCACACTGGTCGAATTCGGCACGTTTGTAAATGTGCCGCTCGTTCATCTGGTGGGCCACTCCTCCAAGTATTCTTACGTCAGTGAAACAAGGTCCGTCCGGTCACATCGTACCACACAAATGAACGAAGAAATGCCAAAGTTTCACACTATCTCGCGTTTGGCATTCGTAATGACTGAATCAGCCCGGAGTTCAGAACATGCCAAGTGGGGCCCACATGATGAACGGGCCGAATATATTGGATTCGACGCACATTGGCATTTGGTAGGAGTCAGAGAAGTTGGGGACCAGATGCCTCCTCTCGCGAGTAATTGCCATTAACACCGTCGGTGCGCATTGAATATATTTGCGTGCGATCCTCCACACTATGTGTATAGCATCCTCTGGTTTTCTACAGAGTGGAACCCATTGTTTGGTGATCAGAACAGTTGATATGATGGGCCACGACGTGGATGGGCTATGCTACGAAATTACATCAACATCTTGCAGAGTGAATCCTGGGCATCTTTGCGCTCCTTGTGCATGGAAGCTTTTGGATCAACAGTAGAGAGGAAGCCGATTGAGTTCTGAGTAACTCAGTACGCTAAGCCTACTGAGTAAGATTTGTGGGGTCCACTGTGATATATGTATTTCTGTCCATCCATTTTTAAAGATAATTTTAAGAGTTGAGCACAGTAAAAATGAAGCATATGTAAGGCTCAAGTGGACCTCAACATAGGAAATAGAGTGAATTGAATGTCTGCAGTTGAAAAATTCTTGAGGCTTCCGGAAGCTTTAGATCAAGCGTAATATTTTTGCTTTACCTTCATTCCTCTCTTTTTGTCTTATGAACATGTTGGATGACAAATACAGTATCATTGTAGCCCCTAGGAAAAGTTTCAAAAGTCAAATAATTATTCCCACTGTTTCTGTGACACTGGTCCACTTGAGCTTTAGATATGCTTAGATTTTTGTCTCAACGCCTAAAATAAGCTGAAAAAAATGGATGGACAAAATGAATAAACTACATACATTCATTCATGGTGGGCCCAACTGAGTTTAGTTAATACGAATTTATTGTACCAAGTAACTCAGTAAGCAATCCGATTTCCATTAGGGAGCCCTTGGAACAACAGGCTTTGGTGGGCCCACTGTGATGTGTGTGTAGCATCCATTGTGTCCATCATTGGCGTCAACTCATGGTAAGATGTTATTTTAAAAAAAAAAAAAGACTAATCCAAATCTAAAGTGGGCGACAACATAATGAACCGTGGCGATGGGACGACCATCTCAAGTGGGCCACATCATAAGGAACAGTGACGCGACGGGACACCCACTACCGAAACCTTCCTAAGCCCGCCACAATGTTTATGTTCCATCTAGAATGTCGATCTTATGGGCCCCATCATGGTTATGGGTTGCCCCAAAAAAATCCAAGTTCAAAATATCTAAAATGTCAATTTTTTGCCTATCTTCTATTGAATGATACTACTTTTGTATATTTTTCCTTTGTGATCCATTTTTCCCTACTGGCCATTTTTCCTCACGCCCATGACAATATTTAAATAGAGAGAACAAAAAGTCTAAATAACTTGAAAGATTATGTTAAAAAAGTTTTACACCGCCTTAATATATAAATTTTTAATGCAGTCAGTACTTTAGTTTTTAACACATAAGCAGAGAATGTATATATTTCTCAAGTACATATTTATCAATGGTAAGAAGCCTTATGTATAGGAGTAGTCATATATAGGAGTAGTCAATAAATACATGGCAAATTCAATGAGTGATCATTAGACTATAAAGTGAATCTTTTGTTACTTAAAGTATATACTTTTAAGGTGGTTATTTACTTTAGTGACTAAAATTTAAAGTTTGTTGGATTTATAGATGTAGATTATACATAAGATTGTGATAAAGAAAATCTGTCATTAGTTATATTTTTGTTTTTTAGCTAGTGGCATGGTTAGTTAGATATAAAGATTGCAGTTAATTGTGGCCTTGTGTCATACGGAAGTAGAGTACATGTCGGCTACACAATCATGTAAAGAAGACATTTAATTGAAAAGGCTGTTGGGAGAATTAAAATTCAAATAGAAAGTGGTGGTGATTCACTGTGAAAAGTCATAGTACTTTACACTTGCCTTAGAATTTAATATTTAATGGTTTGACCACAATATTACTTTGGTCATGAAGTGATGGAAGATTGACAGTCTCATTGTAGAAGATTTATACTAGCAACAATGTAACTGGATATGCTAATAAAAGCTATTGCAATGAAGGAGTTTGTTTGGTACAAGGCATCTTTTGAACTTGTTACTTCCTAACAAATTATAATGTTTAGACACTTATTATAAAAAGTATTTTCAGCACTATTAAAAAAGCTAATATTCAAGCGTGAGAATGCTCGAATGCTGTGTCATTTTTGTACAAAGGAAAAGACATCTCCTTATATAGGATGTCTCCTCTCTCCATCCTCTGTGCAATACATCATATGATGAAGCATAATTTCTAACAACTTCAATGTGTGCTCTCTTGTGGTGTGGTAGAGAGGTTTTCATCTTCTGATGAATTCCTCAATGGGAAGTTTTGATACTAGAAGAGGAAGCCGCGAAATCCATTCCCCAATCAAGTAAAATAAAAACTAATTTTCTATATTTCAGTTCTTTTCTATTTTTTGCATATATACAAACGTTTTCCCCATTTTTTTAATAAAAAAAATCAAAATTAACAAACTTTATTCATGAAAATGGAAGAATAGTTGAAATTCACTCTCCAATCATATCCTCAAAAACAATTCCTCCCCTTTAAAATTCCAGCTGAATGAGCTTTTTATCCTCATTTTATCTCCCAAATTGAAAATTCAATCCATATATTTAATTCAATTCAATCCCTATATTTAGCCGCGCCAGTGCTAAAATTCTTTTTACCAATGGAATTCTATCCATTTATTCAAGAACATCAAATGGACACTTTACAAGAAAATGGTAAGGGGGATGGGACCAGCACTAAAATCGCTTTTGGTACTCACCAAACCGACACTTAAAAGTACATGTCGGTGGACGAAATTCATCGAGCATGTCCGTTCATTGGATGATCATGATAAGTCCAAATATTCAATAGATAACTCATCTATGGTGGGTTCACACTTTCTACGGTTTGGATTGAGGTGTGTGCTTGCCACGTGTAAGTGGTATTTGCACTAACCCGAGCGGTTGTGAAGCCACCCTACAGAGTAACTTAGTACGCTGTGCATGGATGTGTGTGTCTTATCTACATCGTCCAATCATTTCACCAGATTGATTTGGGGTACCAGTTCAAAATTGAAGCATATCCAAAGCTCAAGTGGACCACACCACACGAAACAATGAGGATAATGATGTCCACCGTTGAAAGCTTCCTAATGCCCACAATGATATTTATTTGTCATCCAACCTATTCATAAAGTTTCAGAGACCTAGGAAAAAAAAATAAAAAAATCAGCTCCATCTAAAACTTGCTTGGCCCGTTAGGAAGTTTTCAACGGCAGTCATTCAATTCATACTACTTCCTGTGGTGTGGTCCATTTGAACTTTGGATATGACTCGGTTTTGGGCTTATGCCCTAAAATAAGGTGCTAAAACGGATGTGCAGAGTGGATTAGACACATATATATCATGCTGGGCGTAGAGTTTACTCAGTCCACTAGAGGGTGATGGGACAGTAGGCAAGCAGTTGTGGGCCGTCATGAATGTATGTGTCTTATCCACGTCATTCATCCGTTTTTTCAAGATCATTCTAGGGTATAAGCTCAAAATTGAAGCATTGCTAAGCTCATGTGGAGCACACAACAGGAAGAGTAGGAACAATGATGCCCATCGTTGATAGCTTCCTAAGGCTCACAGAATGTTTATTTGTCATCCAACCTGTTCATAAGGTCACATAGGACTTGGATGAAGGGAAAACACAAATACCAGCTTGATTGAAAACTTCTATGGCCCACAGAAAGTTTTCAACGGTAGGCATTCAATTTACACTAGTTTCCTATGGTATGGTCCACTCGAACTTTGGATATGCTTAATTTTGGTCTCAGTGCCCTAAAATGATATGGTAAAATGGGTGGACGATGGATAAAAGACATAAATCATGATGAGCCCCACAGACTTTACTGGTCAACCTGCACCCAAAGATAGGGCTCTTAATGGAGCGGGTGAGATGAATCCAATTTACTCTAAATCTGTATAATGCAGATTTGGATCTTAAAATAGGTCTAATTAGTTAAATGGACCGGATTTGGATCTTAAAATAGGTCTGATTACTTAAATGGACAAGATTTGGATTCACAAGAACATGGATGAGCATATCCATGTTCCATCCGAATCCTATTAATATCTGATTACTGTATATGTTATATTCATGCTCGCCATCCATTTTATAAATAGATTTGCATTTTTTTTCTACTAAGTTAAACATGTTATATTATATATATTTTTAGATTTGTAATGGGGTTGGATTCGGACCTAGATCTGACCCGAATCCGATGGTTATATTGATTTTGGATTGGAAATGGATTTAACAATTTATAAATGGATTATATATGAATATCACCTTTTTAGATATGAATCTGATCTGGATCCGTCTACAGATATACTGACTTGGAGCTGGATCCAACTGGATCCGATCCAAATCCAATCCATTGAGGGCCCTATTCAAAGATGCTTTCTGCCGGATGGGATTAGGTGAGACCTTGGGTACACTAAGGTGGGTGGGACCCCTGATTGTGGGGCCCACTTTGATATATGTGACTACATCCACACCGTCCATCTGTATTGTAAGCTCATTTTAGGTCATGATCCAAAAAATGAAGTAATTTCAAATACTAGATGGGCCATTGTACAGGAAATAAGGGTGATTGACCATTCAAAACTTCTTGTTGGCCACAAAAGCATTGGATCAAGATGATATTTGTGTGGTCTCTTCATCCAGGTGTTTTTTTACCTTACCAACAGGTTGGATGGAAAATAAACATTCTTATGGAATCCATGAAGTTTTTAATGGTGGGGATTCAATCACCACTGTTTCCTGTGGTGTGGTACACCTAAAATTTGAGTCAGTTCCATTTTTGGGATGATATCCTAAAATGAGGTTTCAGAATAGTTGGACTGTGTAGATTTAATACACATATGTCACTGTGAGACCCGCAGCCAGGGTCCCACCCACCTCAGTCGATCCGGGGTCTTACCTAATCCGCTCCCCTTTCTCCCAAGAATTAGGCTTCGTAGGTAGTGGTAGAAGAGCCGTTATATCCACGCTACAAGTGGGAGATGTACCTAATCCAAACCGTCCATATTCTGAAACAACTGGACATGATCCACCACTGCCAAATCACTTGATTAGAGACAATCGTGACCGTTGATTAGTGAACATTTATTCATTGAATTCACAGAATCGACACAGGCACGTTAAGGCCGTTGGTTAAGCATGGGTTTGGCTTATAATCGGTGGGACCTTTCGATTTGAATGGCTTGATCTGAAGCATATGTATGACAAGTACGGTAACTGTATGCAAGTGTATGAATCATGACGCTCTGGCAGAGTATCAAAGCTTTTATCGCACGGTGATATGCCACGTGGCAAAGGTCATGCTCAGCTTTGACCGTTTTACTGGGATTTCAAGGACACGTGAAAGTTCTAACTCCAGAATCCAGACATCAAATGACGATAATACCCTTAGGGCTACGCACATGACACGTTAAATGAGGCAATGGTACGAGAGAATCGGTAGGGCACGGAATACACACGGCTATCCACGATATACTTATATATGCTAGTCGTGTGAATCAGAGCCGTCCATTTAATTGAGTGTTAGAGTTGTTTGTTTTAGGCCCGGTTTGTTTCCTTGGAGTACAATGGTCCATAGGCAGTGTAGATAAAAACTCTCATAATTACTTCTATGTGATTGGACAAAATCAGTTGCCAAATCTTGTGAAGTCATTTTATAGAAATAAACAAAAAAAATAAAAATAAAAATGAGACATATCCGAAGTAGAAATTAGTCACACTGCGATAAAGCAGTGGGATTGAACGCCGGCCATTGAAAACTCCCCGTGGCCCACTGAAGTGTTAGATGAAGTTGATGTTTGGGGTCATGCCATAAATTGATAAATGGATGGAGGGTGTGAGTATAATAGGTATTAGGCAAGTTATAACCACGTAAATTTAATAACCATGAGTACTTTGCATGTGTATAAAAATCAAAACAACATAAGTGGTATTCTTATTGCATATGGCTTTACCTTTCTACCACTACCGTGGTAGTCATAATCATTACTTATTTACGCTACATTATAATACATTATAATAATAATTGTTGAAGTAAATAGAGACTTGTAGTCATAATCATTACTTATTTACGCTACATTATAAAACATTATAGTAATAATTGTTGAAGTAAATAGAGACTTAAAAACTAAGGGGGTGTTTGGCATCTACAAATAAGAGCCTATTAGCTTATTTCTAACGGCTAAACTTTTAGGTTGTTTGGTAAAAGTTTAATTAGGCGCTTATTTATTTAGAAAGTAGTAAATAAGATACAATTTAATAAGTTGGGGATGGTTACTTTTTGAAATAGAGCTTATTTGGCTTAAGTAGGTAAACAATTTGGACTAATTTTTAAACAAGTTTGTCCTTTAACTTTTTAAGTAATTCACGTCTTACCCTCTTCTCTTTACAATTTCTTCAAGGCAGACCCACATAATGAACGACCCATAGTGAAGGTGGGCCCTATATGATGAATGACCCATATCAAAGGTTGGCCTACATAATGCATTGTCCCATCAAAGTTGAGCTCCACATGATGGATGGCCTAGTACTTCAAAGTGTGGCCTCACATGTTGAACGATCCACATCAAGTAGGCCCTACATGATGGATGGTCCACATCAAAGGTGGGACCCACATGATGGATGGTGGGCATTGAATGTGGGACCACATGATGGAAGGTTGACATTAAAGGTGGGCCCACATGATGAATGACCCATAGAGGTGGGTAACGATCTGGGTCGAGCCGAGTTGGCCTTAGTTTGGTTTGTTTTTGTGCCACCCCAGTTTGTGGATCAGTCTGGTTTAGGTTTCGAGCTGACCCATGTGGCCCGAGTTTGGTTTGCTTCAGAAAAATTTGGTTTAGGGCAAGATCGGTTTGGTTTAAAATTTTAAATCGGACTGGGCCAAGTTCAAACAGTTGGCGGCTTTTTTATTTATTTTTTAAATAGAAAAGAATTAAAAAGTTAGAAATAACATAAAAAAAAAATACAGAAGTATCTTATTACTACATGATGTTTAACATCCTCCAAAGGAGTGCAACTTCAAAATAGACATGTAAGAGATTTTTCCAAACAAAAGTACACAAGCATGACTTTACAAGTGCTATATGCATTATGTATTATCCACGTTGTCATGTATATGTATTATCCATACTGTCAATCCATTTTTACATATCATTTTAGGACATGATCCCAAAATTGAATCATATCCAAAGCTTAAGTGGATCACACTAGAGGAAACAATGTGTTTACAATCTATGATCCGAATCAAGTTGAATCAAACTGAACTTCAAACTGAGCCAAGCCATTTCTACCTAGTTTGAGCTTAGTTTGTTTTTTAGACGAGCTTGACTCCGAGGCTTGGTTTGGTTTGAACTTCTATTCAAACCAATCCAAGCCGAGCCTTTTCAAACCAATTTAGGCCGAGCTTTCAAGCTGGCTTCGTTTGTGCCCAGCTCTAATGACCCATATTGAAGGTTGGGCCCCACATGATGGACGACCCATAGATAAGGTGGGACCTAAATGTGGATGGTGGACATCAAAGGTGGGTCCTGCATGATGGACTATCCACATCAAGTGCGTCCCACATGATAGATGGTCCACAACAAAGGTGGGACCCACATGATGGATGGTCCACATCAAAGGTAGGACCCACGCGATCGATGGTGGATATAGAATATGGGATCACATGATGGAAGGTTGATATTAAAGGTGAGCCTACATGATGAATGTCCCATAGTGAAGGTTAGGCCCCACATGATGGACGATCCACAGCCAAGGTGGGACCTACATGATGGATGGTGGACATCAAAGGTGGGTCTCACATGATGGACTATCTACATCAAGTGGGCCCCACATGATAGATGGTCCACAACAAAGGTGGGACCCAAATGATAAATGGTGGACATCAAAGATGGGCCCCTCATGATGAACTACTCATATTGAAGTGGGGCCTCACATCAAGGTGGCCCGTGTAATGAAAGGTTCACATCAAAGGTGGGCCTCACATGATAGATGGCCCACATCAAAGTGTGGCCCAACATGACAGAACATGCACATCAAGTAGGTCCCATTTCATGGGTAGTCCACGTCAGAGGTGGGAGCCACATGATGGATGATGGTCATTGAAGGTGGGCCCACATGATGAATGACCCATAATGAAGGTTGATATCAAAGATGGGCCCACATGATGAACGACCCGTAATGAAGGTGGGGCCCCACACAATGAATGGTCCACATCAAGGTGGGCCCACATAATGGACAAAGTGGGCTTCAAATGATGGATGACTTACATAAAAGTGTGACCCCTCATAATAGAAAATACACATCAAGTGGGCCCCACCTAATGGATGGTCCACATCCAAGGTCTCTTATGATGGATGACCCATATCCAAAGTGGGCCGCATGATGGATGATCCACATAGAAGGTGCACCTCACAGGATGAATTGTGGATATAAAAAATGGGCCCCACATGATGAACAATCCACTTCAAAGTTAAGGCCCACATTATGGACACCATAAAGGACAATTAGCATGGATGATAGGCCCCACATGATGGATGACAACTACCCCTAAGAAAGCTCTTATACGAGAGTTTTACCGAGCATGCTTATTTAAATAAGAGCTTTTTTTTTTTAATTTATAGATTTTACCAAATGAGATTATTTAAAACAGGAGCGAGAATAAAAAGAGCTTATTGGAGTAGCTCTTGTTGAATTAATATCAAACGAGTCCTAAGTCAACTGGTTGATTCAAGCGGTTAGATAAGAAGCCTCTAAAACCAACATTGTAAAACAAGAAGTAGTCAGTGGATCTCAATTTCATAACTTGTTAGATCCCAGCCATTACCCCCTCAAATGTGTGATTCTTGAACCGTTGTGGATGGTGACAATAGGAATCTTAGCCTTCCATGTATCCATTGGAAAGCTGGTCGGTAAAACATATTAAGAGAGAGCAAAGTTGAGAAAAAAGAGACAGTGACCCGAATCAACCACTCAATAATCTTCTGAGTGTAATGGTTCAACATAAAGACTCAAAAGTAAGACATCTTAGGCCGAAGGTTGACAATAGACAGGGTAGCTAGCTTGCTTGACCGACCCTACTTTCGGCTAGGCTTGGACCAATTAGGTTCGTTTGGATGCTTGTAAACTCATTAAGTTATAATTTAATAATACAACTAGTTCTATTTGGCCTTAAGCTAAAATTTAATTAAGTTAAATACTTTTGTGTTTGGATAACTTAGAAACTATTATAGCCTTGTTTGGCTTGAAATTCAATCATTGGTACATGTATATGGTGTCGGGCATGTCAGAGCCTTTTATAGCTCGATTTAAACTGACGCTTGTAACCCTAAGAGTTAAAATAAACAGACCGTGAGCGATCATTTATGACCGAAAACCGAGGCAGTTCAGTTGTCTATTCAACCAATTGTAATAAAATCAGGCAATTTGCGAAGAGGAAGGTTCATCCTTCTAATAAGTTATTTTTGCCTTTTACCCGAAATGACTTTTTCTCACTGTGATAATAGAGATGACCCGATTCGTGCCATGTGAGAGTAGAATGAACTCAATTGTATTAAATTAAAATGAAAATAAAAACTTACAATAACATCCCTCATCGATCCAACGTCTATGGCGTAGATGGTGAAGCCCTAAATCTAAGCCTCCCTTGGTCCAATAACTCGAGAGTAGATGAAGGGAATTACACTACTGAAAATAAAAGAAAAAGTTCTTCCTTGTGATCCAATGCTTGGAGTAGACGGAAGGAAATTATACTACTCCTAATTTTGGTTAATCCAGCATAACAACACAGACGAACATGATCTCTTATACTAAAAACATGTCTAGCTAATTACAACAGAGATGGGTAAGATATGAACTAAATGAAGATGATATTGAACGGTTGGATGGATGGTTGTGTTGTGCAGGCTAGCTTGAGTGGTTTAAATTGGACAATTGGATGGCTTCAGAGGCTTGAACCTTGGTTAGACCAGGACTTAGACTCTTCGCTCTCACTCGCACTCTCTTCGGTGGATGAGTGGACTAAGACTAGGGGGAGAGGAGTAGCTACTTGCAAATGAGGATTGGAGATTTCTGGATGCTGAAGAATGAACGCAAGGGGGTATTTATTACTGCCCCAAGTGGTAGCTCCCATAATTTAGGGCAAGCGACACCCAAGGGGCCGCCTATCCTTTACTGGAGCTCCACCTGTTGACAGTTGGACTCCGAGCCTACGTGCTCTTTTTTCTCTAGTTCGGTGTACTTTGTTGTCCAACTCATCTCCGAGGCTGAGGCTTGAACCTAGGCTTTTGTTCAGGTTCAATTAGGGCTTTAAGTAGGTGAGTTGACTAGGTGGAAGGGTTGGGCTGATCGGGTGAGTTAGCTCACCAAGTTTACTCATCAAGAAGTTTCGCCCTGGTCTTTCCTAAGGGCAACTTTTTTTTTAGGGTTTTTGGTTCAAGGTTTCTAACTGGGTATGGCTTTGGGTTTAGGGTTTTGGGGCATGTGCAATGGTTTGGATATGGGTTGAGGCTTAGATAGGGGTTTGGATCAAGGGTTTAAGATCTGGATTAGGGTTTGGATATGAGTCAAGTTTTGGATAAGGATACGGATCACCATCCATCCTAACCATCCAATCATAATCATCATTTCGGCCCGAGGTGGGATGTTTACAGATGACCCTCTTTGGCAGTGGTTACGTGCAACCGAATGCCAAAGCGAGTGGACATCCCACCCTTAACTTGGTCATTCATAGATTGTGGTATGGAATCATCGTTTGTCTTTGTGTCTGTGTCAGTTGGTTGTCTGAAAATAGATTACTTGCACATATCACGAGGGTTTGGAGAAAACATTGCAATTATCCTTGCACTGAATACAATATGGGTTCCCAATCGTAACCCTCTCATTCCTGATCGGTACTAACATCGAAAGAACATATTCTAACAGAGCCCTTACGCTTTTTGTGGCTTTGTGAGAGTGCTGACTGGGGTGATTCGAGAGGAGAGGGTGCAAACAGAGCCCTTACACTTCTCGGATCACCCTAGGAGTACTTATTTTGCTTGATTGTCAAAGTGGTTAGCCATCATGCAGTTTTTGCGGCCTTACATGAGATCCACTATACTGACTTGAATTTGATCAAGTTCCGCAAGCATCCAGGACTAGGTATATGCAGATGACCTTTTTTCAGGCAACCTTGTAGATTCGACACTTAGATTACAATTCATCATTTCCATCGTTCAAATGGTTTCTTTGACCGAGTGTTGGCCTTCATCTTTTCATACCTTAGTGTTTGGTATGACTGCCTTGATACTGGGGTTCAGGTCGACCATACCTTGCATTAGGATCCGATGTTCTCCGGGGAAACTGCGAGATATTCGATCTTATTTTATTTTGTGTTGACCTCCACCCAAAGATATGACAGATCTCTTAGTGCCTCGGAAGTCTAACGCTCTGCTGGGGAAAATCTTTTTGGGTTTTTGGGAAAAGACCCACTCTGAGGAGTGATACTCCGTGGGGTTTTTATTACAAATTGGGTTTTGGAAAGGAGAGTCCGGCTTACGTGTACCTCCATTGGGGATTCCTATGGTTTTTTGGCGAGCTGATTTTTATTGAAAATATGTGAAGGATTGATTCGTCTTCCTGCAGTCGATGGCCTGATCGAGATAATCCACGATGGATGGATGGATTTGATGCGATGGATGCAAGGGCCTAACTAATTATCCTGTAATCTAACGGTCACGATTATGATCGTTACCGTTGAGAATGTACAGAATCTGAGCTAATTATTTTTTAGGGTTTTGCTCCTCTGGGGATTTGTTTTAAGGTGGGGGTTTAATCGGTAGTTTGATCAAGATCCCGATCCGTGGTTGATTAGGTCCATCATCCCAAGATGTGGTAGTGTCTTCGTTAGGGATGAAAAGGTGAAATCTTCCCCTTGGCACTTTATTATGGTGATCTGGCCATCCATCTTAACAAGATTTCAATCTGTTAAGGATCGGATTCGTCAACCTGAAATTAGCAAGGTGGATAAAGTGCCACAGGGATGGTGAATGTGTTTTTGTGAATTTTGAAAATGATTTTGATCTATTGGATCGGGACTCAAACGGTCACGATTGATGCCAGTTTTTATTAGAATATTTTAATATATTTTTAAAAAATCTGAACCGTCAATTGCGACTCGAATGGTTGCGATTGACGTCAGTTTTTATTGGAGATATTTTTTTTGTCATTTTTTAAATGATCCGAACCACCAAATCACGACTCGAACGGTCGCGATTGATGCTGGATTTTATTTGAGATATTTTTATCATTTTTAAAATGATTCGGACTGTTGGATCGCAGGCTTAAATGATTGCAATCAACTTCGGTTTTTATTGGAGATGTTTTTTATACTTATAAAATGATCTAAACCGTTAGACAGTGACTCAAATGGTTGAGATTGATGTAAGTTTTTATTTGAAAATATTTTTGATCGTTTTGAAATGATCTGGACCGTTGGATAATGACTCGAACGGTTGTGATTGCTGCCAATTTTTATTTGAAAATATTTTTGATACTTCGAAATGATCCAAACCGTCAGATCACGACTCGAACAGTTGCAATTGACGACAATTTTTATTTGAAAATATTTTTGATACATTTGAAATGATCCGGATCGTCGGATTGCGACTCGGAATGATTGCGACTAATGTTGATTTTTATTTAAAATATTTTTGATATTTTTAAAATGTTCCGAATCGTCTGATCGTGACTTGAACAGTCATGATCGATGTTGGTTTTTATTTGAGAGGGATACTTACCTCGCTGAATTTGGCTTCTGGTGTGCTCTTGATTAACACAATGATCCTATCGGCCATGGTGCGCCGACTGCCCATCTTTGCACATCGGCTCATGCCAGCGGGTGAGATTACTTTGTGGTTGATAGAGTTTCAACACCTGTGAGGAGAGAAAGCACTTTAGTAAGAGGATTGAAGTATCAGAGTAGGATGAGAGGTGCTTACCTTTTGAGGATGACTAGGAGAAAGGCACTTGTGGGAGGCACGCCATGAGTTGACTGAAGGATATTTATTTTGGAAGTCTAATATGATTTTTTTTTTCCGCAAATGTGTGGAATAGGAAAAAATGATTTTTTTTTCAAATTATGTACGCAAATGAAAATTTGTGTCAAGTGTTTGTCTGTCTGCACGTGGTTTGGACTTGTTGTGCTTGTAGATGTAGGAATCAGAACATTTGACTCAATCGGATGTCATACTCGATTTTTTAATTGTTCACCAAGGGTCTTGATCCCTTAAAGTAGTGCGTAATGGTATCCTGCCCCTAAAATTTAGGTAGAGCTTAAAAGAATTCTCGACTCATGGCTGTCATCCTTGCTTTGGTTGAGTCTTCGTGTTGCTTAGATTTTTCATGTACCTGCTTTTTTTTTTCTTTCACCATTATTATCAATAGTGCCCTGTAGGGTTTTCCCTATGTCTGGATTGCCAATCATTTTTGCTTGTAACGCCCTTTCGGGTTTTCACCATGTCCGGAGTATTTGATCTTGCCTGCCCTTGGCAGATTTACTGTTTTTACCCTTGGCACCCTTTTTGGGTTTTCACCAAGTTCACCACATGCCCACTATTTTTACTCGGAGCGCCCTTTCGGGTTTTCACTTCGCCCATTTTGCTTATACGCGTGTTTACGTTTTTTTTGTCTTCTTTGATCTACGCAGTGGCAAATGGGTTGGATTTCCGCCCTTGTTAACCAATTGATAACTTTTCCAGCCTTAGCTTGAACCATGATATCAAAGTTGTTGACTCAAGGTGAGATCATCCTGAGGGAATGCGGAATCAAAATAGATATTGTGCTTCTTTTTTTGTATGAGTTCTCTCATTTTTTGTCTTTTTCGGACTTGCACTCTAATTCGTTCAATTATTTTCTCTTTTCCTTCTTCTCTCTCTCTCTCTCTCTCTCTTTGTGTTTTCTCTTTTTGTTGACCCTTCTCATTGGATCATTTTTTTGGGGGACGAGAGGAGGTGATTCTCAGGATGATTGACTTTGGTCGCTTGACTTCATCTTTGATAATGTAACTCTTGACATAATTAGGTAGATTTGCCTAAGAAAGATTTTCACGTTATAAGCATTGATTGGCTTTGGAAGATCCTTGCCTTTCATGTTGGTGAGTCGAAGGGCGCCTCTTGGAAGAACTTCTCTGGTCATTGGGTCATCTCATGTGAGTTGAAATTTGCTTCTTAAGTTTAATATATGCGACGGTGCTTGTTGCCAACCCAATATGACTTTTCTTTCGTTCGCTTCGTTCTTCATTAGCACTCATGTTGACAAGATTTTGACTTGAAGAGTTTCACTCGTAGTTGTGTGCATGAATGTCTAATTAGCCCAAGGTGCATATAACAGTTGGACAATGTCTTCTGATTTTGAGTTTCTTGAGGAACTCGCCCATCTTTGGCATCCCATTATTGATGTCAGTGGTGCTACAATCCGAAGATTGCACACCTAAGTGCAGGTAGCAAAGTAGTAAAATACTTGGTAAGACCGAGGTTGATCCATAGGGATTGGGGTTAAGAACACTTAGAGGAATTAGTTTAGGTAGGAGAGATGAAATCTGAATTATCCACGAGAGTGGAGCAAGTTGTGTGTGGTGAAAGACAAAAATAGAAAAGGGGCTAACGCATTAGGGATCCACCTTTGATTTATCCACAAAGTTTGATTCATTGGTCAAACTATAACTCAATTGGAATCGAATAAAGATCCGTTCCAATCGGAAGATAAAGCAGTTAAACCACTTGCATATTTCATAAAAGATGGTGATCTGAACCGATTGATTTGACCATGAAGCACTCGTTAGTTGATCATAGGGAATTCCAAGCATCCACTGTGCCTGAAGTCGACAATGGATCAAGGAATTGTACAGATCAACAACTTTGCCAACAAGTCAACCGATAAGATCATAATTCATATGATCAAATGCATACTTACAAGATAGGAGGCTTTGATTGACCGATCCAACTATTAAGATCCCGTCTATCGATCATAGGAAATCCAAAGCATCCAATGTGCCTGGAGTTTATAATGGATTAAGGGATTTTATAGATCGATGGCTTTACCTGCACTAGCTCGATGACCGTAGAGAATCCAAAATATCCAACGTGTCTAGAGTCGACGATAGATCAAGGAACTTTATCGATCATGAACTAGCTAATTGGTGTGTAAGGGATCTCAAGCATCCAACGTGGCCGGAGTCGACGATGGATCAAGGGGCTTACACAACAATAGCGTCCACCGAGGTGGATAACCGAACCAATCAACCAAAGACAACTCCAACATTCACACACCATTGTTGAACCAAAAGAACCAAAGCTTGCAAATTTCTTCAAAGGCTTCACCCTTAGCCTTAGCTAGAGGTTTAGCCAACCATGCTACAATGGAAGACTAAATTCTCTACAAAAGAAAACTACACTACTCTAAGAAAATAAAAAGAAAGAAAACTAAGAAGAGATGAGAGGAGTTGTAGAGAATGGGATTTGAGGGATGATTCAAATGAGAGGGAGAGGAGCTCCTTTTATAGCCTCATGAGAAGCTCCCAAGCTTAGGTGGCACTCCAAACCTAAACCAAATTTTTAGTTAATTTTGGGAATAGAGTTAGGCTTGGAGTGCCCAAAGCAAACTTTTCTTTTAGGTTTGGCTTGGAATTATGCTTGGAATGATATGTGGCAAGAAAAGTACTCCAATCCTAGGTGTCACTCCAAGCCTAAAGCAAAACTTTCTCTAGGTTTGGGCTTGGAGTGAGGCTTGGATGATGAGGTGGCACTTCCAAGCCTTACACACATGAGAGAGAGAGAGAGAGCTCCTCTCTTGCTAGCTCCACACAACTGCTGATCAAGGGGTGATGGAGATTGAAGGTGATCTCCAACTGTTACTTGTGTGGAGGCTGGACATGGGAGCTGCTTGGAGGATCTGCTACATGTGCTGGCCATCAGAAGGATGAACGACTGGATTGGATTGCTGAAGATGAAGACAGTGGCCTGGACGTTGAAGCTGCTGGATGGTTGCTGGATTGCAGCACGTGTGATGCATGTGGATGGTTGAGAACTCCTTCATGTTGCACGTGTGGTCCTTGATGACAGTTGGCCATTGATAGGCGGTGGAGATTGGGGCTGATGGAGATGCTGGCCGTCGGCTGCAGTTGATGGACGGTGGCTGATGGAAGAGCAAGGACAGTGGAAATCTTCCACACGTGCTGGAGCTTGGAGGCGTTGAAGATGAAGGTGGGCCTGGATGATGGATGAACGGCTGATCATCTTTTTCTTCTTGCAGGTTGCATGTGTTGATGGAGGCTGATGAGGTGGAGTTGATGGTTACTGGATGCTGGTTGTGGACGGTGGTGGATCTGTTGCTGACGTGCAAGGGTAGATGGTGGGCCCCCATGATGGACGTTGAGGAGATGGTTTTTGATGGATGGTTGCTAATCCAGCTTGGCTCGATGATGGTGGGCTGGATCTTGAAGGGACCCATAGCTTGGACGGTGGAGATGAAGATACTGTAGTTGAAGGCATCTGATGGTGAAGAGGTGGACGACAGATCATGGTAGGAGGGCTGCACGTGTGGGACCTGAGATAAAGCTGGCCGATGATGGAGATGAAGGAAGCTGTTGGACGTTGATGAAGGTGGGGGCCTTGGACACTGGAGATTGCAGCACTGCTACTGCACGTGCAAGGTGGGAATCACCTTGCTGGACGCTGGATAGCATGAGTGCTGAGATGAATGTGGCCCACATCTGGACGGTTGGGATTTGCCAGCAGCTGCTGTTGGAGAGGTTTGATCAACGGCTGAGATCATGTGATCTAGATTGATGATGGTGATGATGCTGAAGGTGACACGTGTGGCAGCCTATTGGTTGAACTGGATGGACGGCTTGGAATGGGGGCCACATTACTGCTGTTCATGGGGCTGCGTGGACGCTGCTCATGGTAGGAGGGCTGCACGTGTGGGAGCTGAGGATTAGATGGACGGTTGTCCACCGCTGGACGGTCTTGATGGTTTGGATCTGAATGTTGATGAAGCAAATTGGTGGGGTCCACTTGTGAATGGAGATGCGGTGGCAGCGGTGCCTGATGATGACGTCCACTTGTCTGGATAGTAGAGATGCAGCTGGAGGTATTTGGTGCTTGCTGCACATTTGAGATGGAGATGGCTCCACAGTGCCGGACCATCAGGACCATTGATCTGATGCTCATGAAAGTGTGGCCCGCATTAATGCACGGTTGGTCCAATCTTCGATCTTTACAGCCCGATTTCTTGCAGGACTGCTTCACACTTGATCTTGATCACTTTGAGGCTCTAAGACGTCCTGATTAGCTTAGATCTTGTCTAACTTCTCATGCTTACCTGAACAGAAAAATCACCTAATGAGGGATAATTAGCCAGAAAAACAATGATAATGCCCTTAACAACCATGGTTAATTATACAATATTAGGTACTTATCAAGTGGCCTGTTAAAACCCTTAGCGACCGATGATGTTGTTCTTCATGAGAATTATCACACAAGATTGGAATGCAACCTCCATCTACTTTGTGAAGTAATTGACTTCCACAAGTATGTGTCCATGACCGTTAAATGTTGTCGAGTCAATCTTTCTACTGATGTAGATATCTCATATAAAGAATAGCTGAAGAGTTGTTAGGTTGTAGAGAATCAAAGCACATATATGGATTCAGTGTGCGCGCTCCTAACACTTGAAGTGCTTTCTGATATGTTAGCAGCAATCGGTCTTCATCGAGCCGTAAGATTTCTTCAACTGATGTGATTTCATCTATGTATATGCCGCACACTCTAGAGTGGCATGCGAGCACAGTCTTCATAACTTCTGATTGACGGGCTTGATTTTCGGCCTTTTAAACAAGCTTTTGATTGAGTCAGGACATGTCTTCACATGATGCTAGTTTGGGCAGTCGTGATTTTCAGAATTCGATCATTTCCTACTTATTTTCCATGGACAAAGATTCTTAATGAGCACTTCTTTGAGGGTTTCGGGAGACCCTAGGTTTACTATTTTGAAACTTTCTGAGATACATTGGCTTTTGGTTCAAACTTATGAGGAGACCCTCAAGTTCGAGAGTTGGCTCATCATCTTCCACATCATTGGCTTCATCCAAACCCTTGAATTCGAAGTTCAACTTTATATTAAAATCATACGGATTGACTTTATTCTCAAACTCTTTGACTGACAGACTTAACACTTTATTGCTTGGGATTTTTGAAAGATTTTTTTGGTATTTTTAGAATTTTGTTAATATCTAAATTTTAAAAAAAATTTAAAATTCTCGAATTTTGTGAAATTTTGAAATATTCAGATTTTTTAAAATTTTGAAATATTTAATATTTTAGATTAAAATCATACGGATTGACTTCATTCTCAAACTCTTTGACTGACAGACTTGACGCTTTATTGCTTAGGATTTTTAAAAGATTTTTTGGTATTTTTAGAATTTTGTTAATATCTAAATTTTTAAAAAATTTAAAATTCTTGAATTTTGTGAAATTTTGAAATATTCAGATTTTTTAAAAATTTGAAATATTCAATATTTTGGGTTTTTAGATCTTTTATTTTTTTTAAAAGTTTTTTACTTAAAGGACCCTAAGAAATACAGAAATATGGCGATGCGAACCAGGGGTAGCCTAATTCGGCTCGGGGGGGGGGGGGGGGGGGGGGGTCAAGCATCATCGGTTTTTATTGTGCCTTCATGGGGACTACAAACCAGCTACTGCCTTGCACTCCTTCCCCTCAGGAGGCAGGGCCAAAGGGATTAGTAGGTTGACCCTCACCGTTGTGCCTTAGTGTCATGATAAATTTAGGGCTAGGCTTCGAGTCGGTGTCAGATATGACTTCTTTTGGCTCATCCCTGATAAATTACAACTCCTCGTGTTTATCCAACTTCGGTGGGACCTAGGACTATGGTCCAATCAATCAGGGGCAATTCCTTCTCCTTATTTAAGCCTTCTTCGGCAGCTCCGTTAGACTCAATCTGCTCACTTGATCTTTGAAGGTGGAAGCCAGCCCGTCATTGGTGTAGATAATATCTGCACTGATAAATTTGATGGGTGTGTAAATGAAGGAGTCCTCTAGGCGGCCTCATCCTCTTTTGGTACCTCTGCACCTTCATTTCTCTCTTGGCGAAAATTAATATCCCAACCCCCTCTTGTCCATATTTTCTCAATCCTTAATTACCAAGGACGAGTCTTGATATTTGAGCTGATACTAGCGCTTGGTAGGAAGGAAAACGTAGTTTAATTCGATGAGACATGCAAGAGGTAGGTAACTCGTAGTTTCGACCTCGAGATTTTGATATGTGATGTCCTCATCAGAGCTTTGTAGGTCCATGGCTAAGATGCTAGCCCCCTTCTGTAACTTATTATTGTGGCTAGATGGCGGGGGACTTCTGCCCCTGGTCGTTGGTTGATAGCTCTGGTGTAGATGGCGGTGTAGGTGCTGCAAACAACTTGTTCCATCGGTTATTTACTGGAGAGATGGGCAAGTCATGCCCCTTGTTAACTGGAGTGGGCAAGTTGTGTCCCTGACTGAGTGATGCTGCGACGGAGAGGTCGTCCCCTTGGTTGACTGGAATGGGCAGGTTATGCTATTGGTTGGCTGGAGTGGGCAGGTTGTGCCCCTGGCTGAGTGATGTTGCGATGGGGAGGTCGTCCCCTTGGTTGACTGGAATGGGCAGGTTGTACCCTTGGTTGGCTGGAGAGAGCAAGTTGTGCCCTTGGTTGATTGATGAGGTGGGAAGATTGTGCCCCTGACTGATTGATGTTGAGACGGACAAGTTGTGCCCATGGATGATTGATGCTGAGACGGGCAAGTTGTGCCCATGGATGATTGATGCTGAGACGGGCAAGTTGTGCCCCTAGTTGGCTATAGTGGGCTGGTTGTGCCCCTGGCTGATTGTTACTGAGATGGGTAGGTTGTGCCCCTAGTTGATTGAATGAGAGATGAGAAGGCTGTGCCCATGGTCGAGTGATGACGTGAAGAATGAACCGACGGGAGATGCCCCATGTATATTTAGGGACATAGAGATTGGACTGATTGGAGGTGCCCCTTGCAGGATGAGGGGCTCTAAGATTGAAACAGCTGGGGGTGCTCCTTGCAAGATGAGGGGCTCTAAGGTTGGACTAGTTGGAGATGCCCCTTGCAAGATGAGGGGTTCGAACTACGAATGAGAGTTGATGGGATGGATAAACTAGAGATGAGGCTCTTCTTAGATGATATCGACGGTGCAGGGTGCTCGATGTGCTGGGGCCTTCTTGATATTGTGGCAAGGGATTGAAGTATTGTGCATTCCACTTTTGTTGTTATTGCCATTGTTGTGATTGTCCCTGTTGAGGGGTGAATGATGGGCCTTGGGTGGAGGTAATAAGATTATCTTCTTCTGTTGGATGGGGGACGTGAACATTTTCATTACTGTTCTTGTATACGCCAGGACCTTCCTTCCACGATCGGATGTACCAGGGGAGGCCTGATGAGGCCACGAAGGGAAGATCATCCCAGCCCTTATTTCGGCTTCAACTTATTCCTCGGCACGAATGACTTGGGTAAAGTTAGCATAACAATACGAGATAAGGTATCCGAAGATACTCGGGTTTGCCAAGTTGACGATCATGGAGACTTGCTCCTCGTCGTCAATTGATGTCTTCATTCTAGCAACCATGGCCCGCCATTGTCCAACGTAAGTTAATAATGATTCATCATTCCCCTGCCGTAAAGTAACAAGATCCACCTTCTGGGTGCCGAGTTAAAATTGTACACGAAACGGTCGACAAATGCTTGAGAAAGGTGTTCCCAAGTCTTGATTCGATGGTAGTCTAGTGACGTGTACCATTTTAATGCATCACCTTTCAAGGACTTTTAAAATAAATGGGTCAACGCTCCATCATTGCCTGCCAAGGCATCCGGCTTTCACTCGTAGGTGGTCTACAGGACACCTTGTCCCATCATATTTTTTAATTTTGGTACCTCAAAGCCTTAAGGTACCATTGCATCGGGAAAAGGACTAGAGATCCTTGAACTTGGTGAATGGGAGATCCACCCCACGTTGTTTTTAAAACTTCCTCTTCATCACTTAGCACTTGCTCTCGGATTTGTTCGATTTCAGAGAGACCGGACGAGAGAGGTTTTGCCCCTTGCTTAGTCTGAATTGATCCCCTCTCATAGTAATTGCTCGCGTTAATGCCCCTATGATTCCTGCTTTGAGGAGGTTGGACCTGGTGATTACTCTCATTATAGGGAGTTTGTTGGACTGTGGCTAGGAAATAAGATTGTAGAGAAACCTTAGACACGGGAGGATATTGAAACTGACTAGGACTCCGATTAAGGAGAGGATGTTGGAATTGGCTGGGAGTTCTGGTTGCGGGATGTGATTGGAAATGGCTCTCGTTTGCAGGAGGATAGTGAAAGGAATGCCCTGAGGTCGAGGGTTATTGTTAGAACTAGAAAATGGATATGAGGGACATTTTCCTTGAAAATGTGGTGTTTTGTTGCTCTGGGGTTCTGAGTAATGGAAACATTCATAGATAAACACAAGCATTCACAATTGTACACAAGAAGAGATATCGCAAGGCGAATTTTATTTCAGAGATCCTGAGATCTTGTATATTCCAGGCCGTGATCTGGCACGAGCCCTTAATTACATCGAATGATCAATGACCCTTGATTAAAAGGCAAAAGACTAGTCAGCAGGGACTATGGTCATAGAGTTTGTGGTCGTAGAGACCTGTATTTGTTTTGTTATGGACTGAACTATCTTTGTATTAGTCAGATGTCTATGTCCCATGTTTTGACCGGAGATCCGGGCTGAGACTATCAGGGTTTATGATTGGGAATGACGACTCTGGGCCCGTGCCTGTCAATGTATGGACAGGTGACCTCGGGAAGTCCTACTCTACAGTTGTGTGTACCTGTGTAGCCCAATCGACGGATGCCGTTTTGAATGGGTAGGGCATCGACTGTTGTATTGTGGCAGTTCATAACAATTGTTTTGTAGTGAATTGAAACTCTTTGGTATACTTTATTGTGATAACCATAGTCCCGTTTGTCTAGCTTTCGACCCAAATCGGATCACATCTCTACAGTAGATATAAATGATGACATATTTGCATAGTTCTAGATGTTGGCGGCGTCTTTCCGAGAAGTCATTTCGTTCATCGTGTCGAATCAGGTTGAACCTCAAAGATGTGCAATTCTGTTCATTTAGAGATCCTAGAACGTTTATTTGACCATTCCATTGCGTCCGGAACGCTCGAAATACCCAAAATAGGCTCAAGCAGCACTTGAAAACACTTAAAATTGAGTCCAGTGCACCCATGAACATGTTCTGGAATTGACTGATTTTTTGGGTGCGTGGGACTTAATTTATGAGTGCGTTGGCTCCAACGCACCTTTAAATTAAATGCCTGATTTTTGTTGAATTTACGGATGCGTGGGGCAATTTTTGGGTGCGTTGGGGTCCTAATGCACCCTGAAAATACAAGTCCGAATTATGTTGAATTTTCAGGTACGTCGAGCTATTTTCGGGTGCGTGGGAGTCCAATGTACCCTAAAAATACAAGTACTAATTATATTGAATTTTCGGGTGCGTCGAGCTATTTTCGGGTGCGCGCCCACACTTATGATTTTTATAATCCGGACCTGCGGCAGTATCGGCGGATGATCGAAAAGGGATTCCGGTGATCGGAAAAGTTTTCCGGCTATCGAAAAAGGATTCCGGCGAGGGTTTCCCATGATAAATCCCAAATACTCAGGGGATAATGGCTCTCTCTCTCTCTCTTAATCTGTACAAATGAACAGTGGGAGGGGTATTTATACCCGAAAATACCGGACAAGGACCAATGAGGGGCTGCCACGTATGACGCACCCCCAAATAGGCGCGTGGGAGCTCCGACGCACCCCAAAATGATATTATGAAATGTGCTGATTTTATGGGTGCGTCGAGCTATTTTTTGGGTGCGTTGGAGTCCAATGCATCCAAAAAATACCATGCTGGTTCTTGGTGATTTTATGGGTGCGTCGAAGGTATTTTATGGACGCACTTGGACGATTTTGGATGCGTCAAGGTCCAATGCACCCTGAAATTGTAGTTTCGTATTTTCTGAATTTATGGACGCGTCGAAGGTATTTTTCGGATGCGTCAAGCTATTTTTCGGATGCATCAGAGCTGAAATATATCCCAAAATGCTTTTTGAATTTTCATGAATTTAAGGGTGCGTTGGGCTGAATAAATGGGTGCGCTTGACGTGCTCGTGTTTTGCAAAATTGGGTTTTGCGAAACGAAGGGCTTGCGAGGCCCGTTTCTTGGTGAATCGTCATGCACTGCTTATCATAATTCATAAAGAAGGTGTCTGCCTGATTCTGGACGGTTTTGATCACGGTGATTCGTAGGGCCCACCGGAGAAAATGGCCAAGTACTGGATCCTTTGCAAATCTAGATATTTGGGTGCGTCGGATGGTATTTTGTGGGATTTTCTCGAAGCATGTGCCCAGTTGATTTGTTTTAGAGGGTATTGACTTTTGGGACCCCAATAGTCATTTTAACTGAAGGCCTCTGATAGTAGGGTATCGAAAATCCCGCGTGAACCCTGACAGCTATGGTTGGGATGAATTGGAGGCTGGAAGAGATGGTGGTTGTTGCTGTTGCGCTGGGCCAACCTGGGTGTTAACTGTTGAAACCTAAGTTTAGTGTGAACCAGAGAAGCATTTCTTGCACTGGCCTTTATGCTTTGTTGTAGTTCTTGGATTATAGAAATTGGCACAGATTTTGTCGGGTTAAACTATGGAGATGAGGCCTCAAGTATTTTGAGGTTAGGGAAGGAGAGAGCCACTACTGTTCGCTATTGGATTGTGGTATGGTGATTTGGTTTAGAGGCGTAATGGTGGGGAAAATATTTTTTTTTTTCTTCTGAATTTGCAAGTTTTTTTTTTTTTTTTTTGGTTTGTTTGAATGGATGGATGCGAATGCAAATGAGAATATATGAGAACTATAAACCTTCAGTAATTTGGAAGATCCAATTTTTCAAGTCGGGTCATGACTAATGGGACTAGTTCAATCCCAGTGGAGTTACCATTCCGTGAACGCCCGGATTCAAACAGGAGGGTGGCGAGTCATAAACTTCCACATGGTTGTGCCTCTCTCTCTCTCTCTCTCTGTGGATTTCGGGGTGGAGTTATAGGTAATTGATTAGACTGGAGTCAACACTAGCCAATTACTTCATTTCTACAGTCGGCTAGACCCTGTAGAAACGTTAGAGAAGATGATCCGCAAATTCCCAACTCTAAAAATGACACCTTGATTTGCGGTCAGAGATTCAAGGTAAGGGACTATGGTTATAGGGTGGGAAGGTGTTAGGTACCCATTCTGCCCGTATGGTCTCTACTTCACTGAATCTTGTTAGTTTCTGAAGGTTATGATCAGTTTTCGTATATTATCAATGGATGGATGTAGAATGAATGATGTGCATCGGTGGATCTAATCAAATAGAGTTTCTGATGGGTAGGATCCGATTAAATTAACAAGCCGCAGAGCATACACTAAGACTGATAAGGTGCTAAATGTGGCATAATGATATGCTAATGGATGTAAGGAGCAAGGTGGATGGAAAAATAAAGAGTGTAGCACTATACTAAAATATGAACTAAATGAAGATGATATTGAATGGTTGGATGGATGGTTGTGTCGCGCAGGCTAGCTCGAGTGGCTTAGATTTGGCAATTAGATGGCTTCAGAGGCTTGAACCTTAGTTAGACTAGGAAAGACTAGGACGTAGACTTTCGCTCTCACTTGCACTCTCCTCAGTGGATGAGTGGACTAAGACTAAGGGGAGAGGCAGTTGCTACTCCTAGAGGAGTATGGAAGATTTCTGGATGCTAAATAATGAAGGCGAGGGCGTATTTATAGCTGCCCCAAGTGGTAGCTCCCATAATTTAGGGCTAGCGGCACCCAGGAGGCCTACCCATCCTTTGTTGGAGCTCCAGTTTTTTACAGTTGGACTTCAAACCCATGTGCTCTTTTTCCTCTAGTTCGGTGTATTTCATTGTCCACCTCATCTCCGAGGCTGAGGCTTGGACCTAGGCTTGGGTTTAGGTTCAGTTAGGGCTTTAACTAGGTGAGTGGAATGGGTGGAAGGGTTGGGTTAACCGGGTGAGTTGACTTAGTGAGTTGACTCATCAAGAAGTTTCGGCTCGATCTTTCCTAAAGGCAAGTTTTTTCAGGGGTTTTAACTGGGTGAGTTAACTGGGTATGGCCTTGGGTTTAGGGTTTTGGGGCATGGACAATGGCTTGGATCTAGGTTGAGGGTTGGATAGGGGTTTGGATCAAGGGTTTGGGATTTGGACTAGGGTTTGGATTTAAGTCAAGGTTTAGATAAGAGTACGGATCACCATCAATCCTAACCATCGAGTCATAATTATCCTTTTCGCTCGGGTTGGGTTGTCTACACCCAACTCATTGTGTATTTTCAACCATTAAAAATAGTTTTAAATCAATTACTCATATTCGAATGTCTAGAAGGGTTTTGATTTAGAACACTAAAAAAATTCTTAGGGCTCATAGAAGTTTTGGATGAAGTTGATATTTGTTACTCATTCGAATTGCTAAGGGTTTTGATTTAGAACATTTCATAGAAGTTTTGGATCAAGCTAATATTTGTGTTTTATCTTTAGCTAGGGTTATATAACTTTTTGAATAGGTTGAATGGCAAATAAACATTGTCATGGCCTCGCCAAGAAGTTTTCAACAATAAGCATTCAATCCCCATAGTGTCCTGTTGTGTGGTCGACACTCTTTGGATCTGCCTCAATTTTGGGCTCATGCCTTAAAATGAGATGGCAAAATGAATGGACGAAAATTAAACACATACATCATGGTGGGCCATAGCGCTCTGACACCAGCTAGCTGGTTGGTTGGGTCATCAGTTGAACCACGTCCTATGTTTGGGGCCGTGTCCCAAGATGAGCGGGCCAAACCGATGAGGACAATGTAGATATAAAATGAGGTGCCTCACGGGGGTGATTTCCTTACGGGAGCATATTAGGTGGTGCTAGGGCTGTAAATGGGTCAGCGAACCTGATGGGGTACCGAGACCCAACCCATTTAGACCCGACACGTTTGTTAAACGATACGGGTCTGGGTCCAACAATAGAACCAATTGCTAAACGAGTCTGGATCTAGTTTCCTTTATATTAGGCCTGACCCGAACCAATTAGTAAATGGGCGGGTTTCGTCTACGTTACATTGGACCCATCTAGGTCCAAACCCGTCTAGACTCAGTTTTAAGCCTAGTAAAAGTGCTTGCATACCAAATTCAGACCCATATCCATTAGACCCGACCCATTTATAAATGCGTCTGGGTGGATCTCCCTCTTGCCAGACTTAGACCCATTTATAAATGGGTCTAATGGGGTTGACTCAGACTTGACCCAGACCCGCCCATTTAGTAAAAGGATCTAGGTCTAAAATTTGGACCCAGACCCATTTAGTAAATGGGTGGGTCTGGTTTTGGCCAAACTTGCCTTAGACCCGACCATTTACGGCCCTAGGTGGTGCGGCTCCAACCTCACCTAAGATGGTGCCGGCCTTACGGTTGGGATTACCTTATTGTATGTAATTTATATCCATGTTGTCCATATGTTTTGCCATAGCATTTTAGGGCATGAGGTAAAAAATGAAGAATATCTAAATTTTAAGTAAACCATGCCATAGGAAGCAATGCTTGTTTATTGTTAAAATTTTCTTAGGGCCACAATAATGTTTATGAAATGTTTACCTTCCATCCAACCTATTGGTAAGGTCACATAATCATAGATGAATGAATAAAACAAATATAAGCTTGATCCAATAACATCGTAGTCCATTAACAGTCAATCACCACTACTTTCTATGATATGGTCCACCTGAGAATTGGATCTACTTCATTTTTGGGCCCATGACCTAAAATGATCCGACAAAAAAGATGTATTGTGTGGATATAGATAATATACATCAAGGTGGGCCCCATGGTAAGGGCCGCACCATCTTGGGTGAGGCAGGGCGCACCTAATCCGCTCCCACCCCGCGCTCAGGTAATCCACGTCCTCTCCCGTAATGGATGCAAATTAGCTACCAACGGCTTGTAGCCATCTGGCGACGTGAATTGAGGGACGCGGATTAGCTACTGACATGTTGAGTAGCTATCCGGCTACTGAAGTGACGTCACCAACTTCTGTGGGGCCCACCATGATGTATGTATTGTATCCACACCGTCCATTCATTTGGAGAGATCATTTTAGGGCATGAGCTAAAGAATGAGACAGATCCAAAGCTCAAGTGGACCCCACCAAAGAAAACTGTGGGGACAGTGACACGACCGTTGAAACCTTCCTAGGGCCCACCATGATGTTTATTTGAGATCCAACCTGTTCAAAAGTTCACACAGACATTGAAGAAGGGAAAACACAAATATCAGCTTGATCGAAAACTTCTGTGTTCCCAAGAAGATTTTAATGGTAGGAGATCAAGCCCCACTGTTTTCTTTGGTGGGGTCCATTTGAGGGTTGGATCTAACTAATTCTTTATCTCATGTCCTAAAATAAACTCTCCAAATGTATGGATGGTGTGGATACAACACATACATCATGGTGGGCCCCACAGAAGTTGGTGACGTAACTTCAGCAGCTAGACCGCTACTCAACCTGTCAGTAGCTAATCCGCGTCCTGAATTGAGTCCTTCCTCGGTATGAATGCAAGATCCGTGGAGAGGATGCGGATTGCGACCTGTCAATTGGACAGTCGTAGATTTAGTGAAGGTAACTTCGTCTCAACACTAAGGTCCAGGCATGTGCATGGTAACCTTAGGAAAAAAAAAAAAAAAAAACCGTATGTGTGAATTGGAACTCGAATAAACATCATGGTGGGCCCTAAATGGATGGACCGTGTGGATACAACACATACATCATGGTGGGCCCCACAGAACTGGGAAGACGTCACTTCAGTAGGCTGAATAGGTACCTAATCCGGGTCCCCGTGACGGTGATACTGACCCCGCACAGCTGTGGGTCCCACAGTAGATTCTTCACAAGGCGAACAGAGTCGCATGATTCGCTTGTGGAATATGACACCCATACTCATATATTCCAATTGTACGCGTGGCATTAGCATATAACACAAATTAACTCTCTGGGCCCTGATATAGATAGATCATGTCCCAAAGATAGGATTCACCAGTTGGCCCAAATCATATTGATTTGGTGCAATTTTTTTATTATATGTGGACGGTTTAATTTGAATTGCATATGTGATTAGTGCATAGTCTTTAAGAGCATGAGTATGAATCTTCGTCCTCTCCTGAGTATCAAAACATTTTTTTCAACATCAATAATGCACGGATGGCTACGACTTTTAGAGGTTGAATTCTCTAGATAATCCACAGCTACAGGGAGCGGATAAAGTGCGGCCATGACCGCACCCAAACGGTCCAGCCCATACCGTGGGGCCAACCTTGATGTATGTATTTTATATCCACGCCTTACATCCATTTTTTCCTATCATTTCAGGGCACGCCCAAAAATCAAGGAGATCCAACTCTGCTGAGATTTTTATCTCCATTGGATTGGTTAAATGACATAATAAAATTGGTTAGACTCATTGCACTTGCACTTTGTTTTACTAAAATTTAAGTGTTTTTCAATTTTGTTTTCCTCTTAAAACCTTCTTTGAATAGTAAAAATTCTTTGAAAATATTTAGATCCATGTTGCTTAGACAAAGTAGCTAGAAGGGTTTATAAACTTTGAATTCTCTAGTATTTCTATTTGAAGAATGGAGAGAGAAGAAGCTTGGCTTGCATGTTCTAGGCGAGGCATTAGAACACGTGCACGCATGCGCTTGTATGGTGTGGGCAATGGGCTATGAGGCAGTATGGCTGTAGAAGCATTGGTGCAACACTTTGTACTTTGCATGTATGCATCGTGTCGCGAGTGACACTCCCACATGACCTAAAGCGGACTGACATGATTTGATGAAAATAGTCATGTTGCCAATCTGCCGACGTATCTCGACTGTTCTTATGTTTCAGCCAACCAAACTTTATCATTGCGCTGGATGGTTGGTGGATTTTGACTGTTATGTTGATCGATTGACAGATATCAACATTATGACAGCTCGACCATTCATCAGATGTTAACCGTTGTGATGGTTTGGCCGTCCGAATCCAACCATTATAAGAAACAGTTACTTTCGCCATTTTAAGTTAAGTCATGTCTCTTCTTAAAAGACTTAACCTTTATAAATGGTTTTTGATGTGTTGTTAAGAAATGCCTCTTTGTAAAAATGCATGACCCTTCATTCTCTATAAAATCCCTTGTAAATTGAGGATTTAAAACAACACATCTCTTCTCTATCATTTTCTTTCTGCCAGCACGTAACGCCCCAGATTTTCGAGATTTATTTGAAAATTTTTGAAAATTCATTTTTAATTTATTTTTTATTAATTATAATACATTTACCGTTGATTTGCGAATAGCGGGACATTCGTAGGAGATCCGATGGGGGACCTTTACAAAAGTTGCTTAGAATGATCCCATAAATATCTTAGAAAGATCAGATTTAAAAAATCACGTACTTTTTAGATAATTACGAAAATGCCGTTAGTTAAACTTAAGTTAAGATGCCATTTTTAAGTATTATAGTTTCTGACGATCACTTTCACGCAAAACCCTGGATTTAAGCTTTTGGGCACATATTAACCATACACGTCAAATTTCAGCCCTTAAATCATAATAGAAGTGGTCCAATTATCAAATCAGCCCCTTAACCCTTGATTTTCATGTCCATCGAGTGAGGAAAGTAGATGGTTAGTCATAGTCGAATATTTCTCTTCATATGAGTGAATTTGATTGTCTTTATCATGGATCAATAGTGCGATTTGAGTGCCCCACCTTGATAATCCTCTTTCTTATGCGCGAAGTTATCCCGTTTTAGAAATTAACGAGTTACCAACTCTTTTTAAATCTGAACCTTTCAATTTACCCACTTCTCATCATCAATCGCTTCTCAAATTTGGACCACCCATTATACTCATATGACTACGAGTTTACACAAAATTTGGACCCCGATCTATAATCCTACACCGTTGAACCACAAAGCTAGCACCTTCCGTTTCCGTCAAAAGTTGGAATTTAAGATCTAGGCATTTTTCACCATCAACAACCAATAAACTTGTACAATTGTTTGCCTATTATAACTACATATTTTTTCAAAATTTGGGCCCTGATCATCAAGCGTAGACCGTTAATTGAGATCTAGCCCATTTTAGCACCCGTCAGGCCATTTTCAAGGATCGACCAATATAGAATGTGGATCATCAAGAAATTTACGAATTCTGACTTTACTCTTCGAGCTTGATAAGATGAACGAATTGAATTGATCAAAGATCACCTGAATATTGAGATTTGAGAAACCCACCTCAAGGTTGTTATGCGCACGCCCTTCTTTTCTCTCCCCATGTACGCACATCCTTCTCCATATTCCTACTACGCATCTCCAAGCCCTTCACCTAACCCTAGCCTCCATGCCCTAGAGAAATAGAGAAGAGAGAGAGAGAGCCTCCATGCCCTAGATAAAGAGAGAAGAGAGGAGAGAGAGAGAGAGAGAGAGAGAGAGAGAGAGAGAGAGAGAAGAGCGTTCTTTCTCATATTTTCCAGCGGCTAGGATCTTCTACAATCCTCTTCTAAGTCCATCCTAAGGTAAGGATTTTCCTTCAAGTCTTTCATTAATAATATCACGATTATCATAAGTTTCTTTTGTGGCATGTGAAGTTATTTTGTTTTGAATTGCTTATCCATATAACATGAAGTTTAATGTGGGATTTGTAATGAATATCATTATACGATAATGTGATTCCTTGTTTAAATTTTTTACTAAGAAGCATGTGTATTTGTGTTATTTATCTTTGAGAAATCTATACCCTTATTTTCTTAGTCTATGTGTTACAAGTAACATTGATTTTCATATTGTGATATATATGAAATATGTGTATAAGATTATCATATAGACATCCCATTATTGTATACTCTTTGTCTCTATGTTGGTAAAATTATTCGATGTAGAGAGATGGAACCCGTGAGAGGTGTCTATGATGGAAGAATATCTATTGACTTAACTGAGAGAATGAAGTGATTGTTTGTCAATGGATCCTTACATGTACATGATGATTGATTGGATCCATTTACATTACACGAGTATTTTAATGAATTTGGTCATGATGTACAACATTGGCTTTTTGGGACTGATGAAATCATAAAACGGGACAATGAGTGGACACTAATGGTATACAAATTCTCATGGGCTGGAGTTGGTGCTATGGACACTAATCTCGTGCTGTCGGCCTATGCTGGGTTGCTTGCGACTCCCCATAGTGACCATTGAGTTTTATTTAAATCGGTTGTATGCGAAAACACTTAAATAAAGGTGAAATTAAAGTCATGCATTCACTTGGCTCCATGTTGGTGTATGAAATTGAGAATAGGCTAGAGCATCCTACTTCTCCCGTACACTGTCATGTGTAGATTTGGGCTATGAGCGTCCCGTTTCTCATGTGGTCGGACAAAACTATGGGCTTGTACGTCCTAGGAACCTTTGGTGACTAGTGGCTAGCGTGAAGTAGTAACAGGGAGTCTCCCACTTCATGTATTGTGATTCTAGCCAGGGTGCCTTAGCCAGAGCATGCATTCCATGCATCGCATTAACAAAGATTTTTAGTTGGTTGTTTTGATTTGATTAAATGATAATATCCTGCTTGCGTTTATTCTGCACCATTATTATTATTCTTGATTGTCTTGGAGGAAATATTCCGAACTATGATAGCGTTTAACGCTATCCCAAACACAATTTAGATGATGCAGGTGAAAATCCAGGTAATGAACCCGATTTTCAAGGAAAAGAGTTCGTGGTTCGTACGATCACATGGCGGATGATGATGTTGGAGAAACTTAGTTGATGTTTTCATTTATTAAATATTTCTTTGAGTAGTTGATACATTTATGGAATTGCAATAAGTCTTCAAGAGAAGACATGGTTTTGTATTTTAATTAATCATTATGGATATTGGTTGGTTTCCTTATTTAAACATTGATGATGACGTAGTAAGTTTGATAGAATAAGATGATAATTGTTTCCGCCATTGTGCTTGAATGCTATATTTTATTATTTGACAAATTAGTTATTCCATAAATTACTTGGGAATTCAGTCGTCGTATTATACATGAGAGTTGAAAATCTCGGGTCGTTACACAGCACGCAAAGTGGGTTTTCTGTTTTTACAATACAAAAAGTCCATTAGAATAGTAAACTGCATACCAAGTTCTTGGTGTGAAATTTCTGTGATTTTTGCACACAGATCCATAAAGGCTTATTGTATCCTATAAGTGGTTTGTTAGAAACCTGACAACAATCTTATACTGACGAGAGGGGGCAAATAAGGCCGTAAGGAAAGTATATATGATACATGCTTCAAAGCCTAGTTTGGTTTTCTGTTTTATTTTATTTCGATTTCCAACATTATTGAAATTCCTCAACAAAATCTTAGGCGGACATACCATAGGAAATAATGATTTTTTATCATTAAAAACTTCTTATGGGCTACAAAACTTTTGGATCAATCTAATATTTGTTTTTATTTTTTCTCTTCATCATAATTTATGTGACCTTACCAACAGGTTGGATGGGAAATAAACATTACGAAAACACTATGGTGGCCATAAGAAGTTTGGTGGGCTGTTCAATCACCCCTATTTTCTATAACATGGTCCACTTGGGATTTTAATCTGCTATATTTTTGGTATTATGCTCTAAAATGTTTTGGCAAAATAGCTGAATGTCCTAGGTATAGAATACATACACCAAGGTGGGCCCCATAGTAAAGGCCGCCATCTTGGGTGAGGCAAGGCCGCACCTAATTTGTTCCCTCTCTACATGTATGCGGATTGGGTATTACCCCACTATCATGAGCTCGGAATGTGCAAGGACTCAAAGAGGCAATAGTGATGTATAGGTTTTATCTACATTGTTCATCTATTTTTTCATATCATTTAAGAATTTAATCCCAAAATTAAGGCAGACCCAAGGCTCTAGTAGACCACACCATAGGAAGCAATGGTGATAATGACACCCCACCTTTGAAACCTTCTTGAGGTCACGTATACCTGGATGAAGGGAAAACACAAATATAAACTTGATCCAAAACTTTTGTGGTCCTCGATTGTCAATGGTACGTGTTTAATCCCCACTACATGGTACACTTGTGCCTTCGATCTACCTCATTTTTGGGCTTAGTTCCTAAAATGACATGGAAAAATGGATTGACAGTGTCGATAAAACCCATACATCATGCTAAGACATGAGGCCCATTGTGGATGTTCTTGTCTTATCTATGTTGTCTATCCATTTTCCAGCTGATTTTAGGGCATGAGACCAAAATTGAAGCATATCCAACGCTCAAGTGGACCACACCACAGGAAATAGGAAACAACAGGGATAATGACATCAACCATTGAAAAGTTCCTTGGACCTAGAATGATGCTTATTTGTCATCTGACCTATTCATAAGATCACATAGGCCTAGATGAATGGGAAAAAAAAAACAAATACTTGCTTGCTTCAAAACTTCTATGGTCCCTGAGAAATTTTCGACAATAAGGGTTCAATTCAAACTGTTTCCTGTGACGTGGTCTAATAGAGCTTTGGATCTACCTCATTTTTAAGCTCATGGTGGAACGATGTGCCTTGTAGATCATGCAATCCATTTCCAAGACATGAGCTTAAAAATGAGGTAGATTTAAAACTCAAATGGGCTATATGATAAAAAAAAAAAGTTGGAGGAGTGATAAATTTGAATTTTAGAGAGAATGGTTTTGCTTTTTTTAGTATTTTTCATTGAGTATGGTTCTCTGAATATATAAATGAGGAATTGTCTCAATTAAGTATATTACAACCCTAATTAAATCCAATAAAAGAGGAAAATTTACAAAGGGAAAATAATTTTTCTAATATTTTTATTTTCCTAATACTCCCACTCAAGTTGGTGCACAGAGGTCCACAACACTCAACTTGTCGAGTAAAAGATCAAATCATTCTTCATCAAGAGGTTTTGTGAAGATATCCATAAGTTGTTGATCAGTGAGCATGAATGGATTATATAAAATGTCAGAATATATTTTTCATAAACAAGATGACAATTAATCTCTATATGTTTGGTCTGTTCATGAAAAGTGTGATTGTTTGTAATATGAATAATTGCTTGATTATCATAATAAATGTGCTTATGCTGGTTACGTGAATTGTTGAGATTTCATAGAAGAGTTTTAAGCCAAGTGAGTTCACTTGTAGCATTGGCCATAGTGCGGTGCTTAACCTCAGCAAATGACCGTAAAATAATAGTTTGTTTTTTCTCAAGAGATAGAAATGTGTCAAATGATTATAAAACATCCTATAGTAGAACGCCACATGTTAGGACGACTAGCCCAATTGGAATCAAAATAAGAAAATAGCTGAAGAGATCTATCAGAAGATGAAAAATCCATTTGCTAGGAGATGACTTGAGATATCATAATCCATTTGCAAGGCTAATGCATGAATTGACTGAGAATATCGATCGAATAAATAATATCCAGTTTTATGATGATTAAGTAGATGAGTTGTCCAACAAAGCGTTGATACATAAAGGGGTACTGAAGAGGATCTCCTTGGTCGTTAGTCAAACATAAATTTTGTTCCATAAGAAAAGTAAAAGGTCGAGTTCCGAGATGATTACTATTATTGAGAATGTCAATGGTGTATTTGCTTTGACTTAAGAAAATTTTAGTTGGGAAATGGGCCACCTCAATGCTTAAAAAATATTTTAGTGGAACGAGGTTAACGTGAAACTTGGTATATAAAAATTCCTTTAAGATAATGATGGCCAATTGACTACTGTCGGTGGTAATAATGTCATCCATATAAACAAGGACCACATTGAAAATAGTTTCATTAGAATAAGTGAAAAGTGAATATCTACTGAGGATTGATGATAGCCAGCTTCTTTGAGAGTAGATGAAAACTTATCAAACCAGTTTCTTAATGCTTGTTTGAGATCATAGAGCGACTTGTTCACACAACAAACACATTGCTCCCTGTTTGGCTAAAATCGGGTGGAATGATCATATAAACTTCTTCGTGAAGGTCCCCATGGAGGAAAGTATTGTTGATATATACTTAGTTGATGTATTGGTCAAATGGTGAATAACAGCTACAACAAATAAACAACAAACAATGGCAACAACAAGAGTAAAGGTCTCATGATAATTTGACCCTTCAATCTGATTATACCCCCTCGCCACCAAACATGTTTTGAATCGCTTAATTGTACCATTAGTATAGTGTTTGACTTTGTATACCCATTTATTTTCCTCAGGTGGTAAATGTTGTAACTTCCATATGCGATGCTCCTCTAATTCCTAAATTCCTCTTGCCATTGCATCACACTAATGAAAAAATTTAAACAGCTTGAGAAAAGATGTCGGCTCATCATGAGAATAGATGGAAGAAAGTAAGGCAACATAATTAGCATAAAAATGATTATATGAGAGAAAGTCAGACAAGAGATAAAGAGTACTTATAGAGGGTTGTGAAGAAGGTAAAGCAGAAGAGGAGCTAGGTGGTAGAGTGAGACAAACATAGTCTTTGAGGCAAGTAGGTCGAGTGATTGCATGTTGAGAATGATGAAGGCCAGATGAAGACAGAATCATGGAGGGTAGAGGGTTAGGACTAGGAGGTGATAAGGAATAATCAAAGGCGATTTTTCAAGGATTAATGTAAGAGTGACAGGAGATGATGCATCGGAGGTGATAATTGCGGACTTGAATGGAAGTGTGTTATTGACGAATGTGACGCCTTAAGAGGTGAAGATGCATCTCCTTTCAAGATCATAAATATGATAACCTTGTTGCTTAAAAAAATAACTAACAAAGATGCATTTAGAAGCATGTGGCGTAAATTTGTGTTGATGAGAGATAACAGTATGAGCATAACCTAAAGATTCGTAGATGACTAAAGGATGAATTTCTTTTAAAAAACATTTTGTATGGAGTTCCACCATTTAGATTGAGAGTGGGCATACAATTTATGAGACAAGTAGTAATTAAAACACATTCCCCCAAAATAATAAAGGTAAATTGCTTGAAAATGCAACGCTCGAGCAACATTAAGGAGATGTCGATGTTTGTGCTCACCAACAACATTTTGTTGTGGGGTTCAACACAAGTGCACTGATGAAGTATACTATTTTCTCTCTTTTTTTTTTTGCAATGACTTGGAGAGAAACTCGATACCATTATTAGCATGAATTTGGTCAAACTTGACATTGAAACTGATCGAGTTCTAATCATGCCATAAGTTTGAGAAGTGAACATGTTTTAAATTTGAAATGCATGTGATAAACCTAGGTGGAATGAGAATAATCATCGACAATGGTGAGAAAATAATACACACCGGTATGGCCTCGAAGATAGGTCCTGAAAAACACAAAAAGTGAAAAAACATGACAACACAATTTGAACTTTTGGCAAGCTGACTGATAGACAGGAGATTAAAATAACAATTTAGAACATAAAGAACATCATGTCGAACTAAATCTACAGATAAAAAGATTGAGCCGACATGAGTGATGGGGTGACATCTCCAGTTAGTAATGTCACCGGTTTAGCATCAGAAATTTGTATGGAGTGTGTAAAGAGTGAGAGATTAGGGAACATGTGAGAAAATGCTCCACTATCTAGATCCAAGTGGTGAGAGGGGAAGAGATCATTGAAAAAGGTGACATGTTAGATAAAGTGGTCATAAATTAGGAAAGAAAGAACCTGAAAATGGTTTAAATAGATGAAAAAAGTGCGAGCAACAAACGAAGATTCGCGCACAGATCTCTTTGATGCAATGTTCGTCAAGGTGATGAGTTAAAAAATTCAAAAGTCTACATTACCCAATTGAGCTCTTTAGTTAGATTTAGGCCCACAATGAATTGGGACCAAGACAAATCGTGAATGCAGGTATAACAGTGGCAATTACTGTGAATCGTGTATAGAAGAGATAGTAGACTTGGCAACAGGATAACGAAGATGTTGGCGATCACAGGCGTTGTGCGTGGTTGGGAGAATTGCTTGTGCAATCTGCAAAGCCGATGCACATTGTGAAGGCTGAAGCAAGCTTTCACAAAGCAATCTATTTCTGTTGTTGGAGTAAAGAGGTAAAGGCCCCAATGTTGCTGACCTGAGATGTGAAGAAGATGCTCGAATCACATCAGAGTGTAGTAGCTGGTCGGCGATTAACTAGAAAAAGGACTGATGCAAAAATGATGCCTTAGATGCTGTAGATGCAAGTAATGGTCGAATCGGGTAACAAACGGACGTTCAGATGCTAGCGGAGGTGGTGGGTTCGATAGAGATAAGAGAGAGGCACCGATGAGGGGATGTCAATTTTAGGTTAGTTGAATGGATGCAGCACGTGGGTAGAGCTACAATCGTCAACGACGACAGTGATAGAAGGGAAGGAGGTGCAACGAGGTGAAGGGGCAACCAATTTTAATGGTGGAAGTGGGGATTCTATGGTGAGGTGTGACGGTGACGCGACAACAAAGATATTAGATGATTGAAGTTGAAGATTGGTTTTGGGGTGCTATGAAAAATTGAGAGTGGGAATTTCGGCATCGGGAGGTGGGTAACAAAGGGTTTTAGTGATGGGTCAACGAGGATGGGTTTGGGTTACAATACTTTGTGTCGGAGGAAGTAGATGGTGTGATGGGGTTTTCCTCCTCAGGATCAGAGGAGAGATAATGCAGATGTAGGGTCTGACAACCGGTCGACCACCCTGTCTGATCGATCTGAAAATCGCCCCAGAGGAGCTCTGCACGCTGGATAGAAGTTGGCTTGTCCAGATCGATCACGATCGGTTTAGGCCCATCTCCGACCAGTCTGAAATTGGTATTTCTCTCACAATTACTCGTTGGACTATTTTTGGTCATTAGACACGATGATTGGAAGAAGATAGTACTGGAAGGTAATAGGGTTCATTAGACAATAGCTGGATGATATGGTGTTCCACCATATGTCTACGGAGACCTCAGCCACTAGTTTATGGAAGAAACTAGAAGGCTCGTATGAGAAGAAGATAGTCAGCAATAACATCTTCCTGATTAGAAGACTTGTGAATCTCAAGTTCAAGGAAAACGGTTTCGTGGCTGGGCACATGAATGAAGTCAACAATATTGTGAACTCTTCGCTATGAAGATGGTTATGGACGATGAGCTACAGGCCTTGCTATTGCTTAGCTTGTTGCCTGATAGTTGGGAGACATTGGTTGTGTCTCTAAGTAACTCCGCGCCAGACAGAAAGGTATCTATGGAACAGGGAACCAATTATCTATTCAATGAGGAGACAAGGAGGAAGTCTAAGGAGTCTACTCAGCAAGAGGCTCTTGTGACACAGGAACAGGGGAGAGGAAAGAACAATAAGGGCAGCAAAGTCTGAGATAAATCTAGAGGCAAGTCTAGTACTAGAAAAGATATTGAGTATTGGAATTGTGGTAAGAATGACCACTACAAAAATGAATGCCATAATAAAAAGAATGATAAGAAAGGAAAAGAAAAAGAGAAGGAAGATGGATTAGATTCCACTGCAGTTGCCTCAGATGACAACATTCTTGTCATTCTTTACGCAGATTATGATGTTTATCTCATGGCTACGAGTCAGGACATCGACTGGGTGAAAAACTCGGGAGTATCTTTTCATGTGACTCCACGTAGGGATTTCTTCACAAGTTACAGGTCAGGTAGCTTTGGTACTGTGAAGATAGAAAACTCTGAAATATCGAATATCATGGGTGTTGGTGATATTTCTGTGATGACCGATGTTGGCTACACATTGGTATTGAAAGATGTGAGGCTCATTCCTGACCTTCAACTCTACTTGATGTCGATGGAAAGATTGGATGATGATGGCTATGAAAGCTGATTTGTTGGTAGGCGCTGGAAGCTCATCAATCGTTTGTTGATCGCAATGAGAGGGAAGAAGTGTTGCACCCTTTACAAGACGAGTGTCAGCGTGTACAAAGGTGAGTTGAATGTAACGGAAGATTTAGTGATAGGCATGTGACACAGGCGGCTTGACAACATGAGCGAGAAGGGGTTTCAGTTACTAGGGAAGAAGCGGCTCATTCAAGAGATATCATGTATACCTCTCAAAACTGTATTGATTGTTTATTTAGAAAACAACATAAGATTTCTTTGGTTAAAAATGCTTCTCATGTTAATAAAGCTTATGCATTAGATTTGTTTTATTTTGATGTGTGTGGTCCGATGAGGATGAAAACCTTAGGTGGGGCGTTGTACTTTGTTACATTTATAGATGATGCATCTAGGAGGGTTTGGGTTTATACATTGAAATCCAAGGACGAGGTCTTTGGTGTGTTCAATGTGTTTTATGCTATGGTCGAGAGAGAGAGAGAGAGAGAGAGAGAGAGAGAGAGAGAGCATTGAAGTGCATCCGCATTGAAAATAGAGGTGAATACATTGGGGCTTTTCATTAATATTGTAAGATCTTGGGTATACGACATGAATAGATGGTGCTCAAGACCCCCTAACACAATGGTATAGCTAAACGAATGAATCACACTATTATAAAGAGAATTAGATGCATATTTTCCCATACCAAGTTGTCCAAGACGTTATGGGGAGAGGAATGTACACAACAATGTATTTGATAAACATGTCTCCATTAACCCCATTGAGTGGAGAAGTTCTTGAGAAGGTGTGGACTGAACACGATATGTTTTATAGTCATCTCAAGGTTTTTGGATGCCGAGCATCCATTCACGTACCAAATGATGAAAGGTGCAAGCTTGATACGAAGATCAAACAATGCGTGTTCTTGGGGTACGTGATGAAAAATTCAATTACAGATTTGAGATTCGATTGAGAAGAAGCTCGTCAGGAGCAGAGATGTGGTTTTCCAACCCAGTTTAGGTGAGCTGGAAGACATGAATCTGATCACTCTTCCCCGCGGTGCCTGATGAAAAGGGAGTGCAGCAAGGTGTAGGGGACGAGGGTGTTCTTACAACAGATAAATTGGAGGAGAAGTCCCCACTTGATCCACCTATTGAGCCACGGGTGAGGAGGTCATCTAGGTACATACATCCGTCTAAGAGATACTCGCCGCATGAGTACATTATGCTTACCGATGAGGGAGAGCCAGATGACTCCTTTGAGGCCTAGCCGACGTGCATAAGGGGGAGTGGTTGAAAGCTATGCAAGAGGAGATGGAATCCTTGCATAAGAACCACACCTATGATATGGTGAATTTGCTTAAGGGCAAGAAAGCTTTAAGCAACAAGTGAGTGTTAAAAAAGAAGGTAGAGTAAAAGAATTCACAAACGAGATTCAAGGCCAGACTTATGGTGAAAGTGTTTGGTTAAAAGAAAGGAATCGACTTCGACGAGATATTCTCACCAGTGGTGAAGATGACGTTCATTTGGATGTTGGTTGGGTTGGTGGCTAACATGTATTTCGAGATAGAGCAGTTAGACGTTAAAACTGTCTTTCTCTATAGTGACCTCGAAGAAGAGATCTATATCACTAACCAGATGGGTTCGAGGTCAAGGGCAATGAACATATGGTGTGTAGGTTTAGGAAGAGTTTGTATGGGCTGAAGCAAGCTCCGAGGCAATGGTACAAGAAGTTCGACTCGTTCATGTTAAAGCATGGGTATTGCAGAACGGAGTCGGACCATTGTGTGTTCACGTGCAGGTTCTCAGATAGTGATTTCATAGTTCTGTTGTTGTATGTTGATGACATACTCATTATGGGAAAAGACATCAAGAAGATTGACAGACTGGAACACGAATTGGGCAAGTTGTTTGCGATGAAAGACTTGTGCCTGGCTAAACAGATTCTAGGAATGGAAATCACCCGTGACAGAAGTAGCATGAAGCTTTGGTTGTCACATAAGCAGTACGTTTAGAAAATCCTAGAGATGTTCAATATGAACGGAGCAAAGTCAATCAGTTCTTCATTTGATAGTCACTTCAAATTGAGTGACCAGCAATGTCCAAAGACCAAGGAAGAAGGTAATGAGATGTAAAAGATACCCTACGCTTCAGCGGTAGGAAGTTTGATGCATGTTATGGTGTATATACACCCAGACATAGCATGTGCGGTTGGTGTTGTCAGCCGATATCCTGCCAATCCTGGCAAAGAACACCGGGCAGTAGTGAAGTGGATACTACGATATTCGAGAGGCTCATTCAGGTTGAGCTTATGCTATGGTGACGGGAAACCTATGTTAAAAGGCTACATAGATGTAGATATGACATGTCATAGACTCCAGAAATTCTACATCGAGGTTCATGTTCACGTTTGCACGGGGACTGGTCTCTTAGTAGAGCAAGTTACAGAAGGGTGTAGCATTATCTACGACAGAGGCCGAGCACATCGCAGTCACAAAAACATGCAATGTGCAATATAGTTAAGCAAGAATTTGAGTCAGCATTATAAGTCGAAGCATATTGAGGTTTGGTATCACTGGATCAGGAATAGTTTGGAATAGAAGGTGTTACAACTTGACAAGGTTCACACGGACGATAATGAGTCAGACATGATGACCAAAGCTTTACTCAAGGGTGAATTTGAGGCTTAAAGATGGTGAACTCCTCCTAAGTTGGAAGGGGGAGATTTGATGCAGGGTTTGACGACCGGTCGACCACCCTGGGCGACCGATCTGAAAATCACCCAAGAGGAGCTCTGTACACTGGACAAAAGTTGTCCTATCCAGATAGGTCGCTGAATGGTTTGGGCCATCTCCGACCGGTCTGAAATTGGTGTTTCTCTCACAGTTACTAGCTGGACTGTTTGTGGTCATTATCGACCAGTCGACCACCCTGGCTGACTAGTCGACGATGTGCTTTGGCTCCAACTCTTGCGCAAAGCTATATAATAGCTTCTAATTCGAGATGGAGGTATTTTAATAGGTGTTCTACACGTCCAAGGTGAGAGAGATAGAGAAAAAAGAGAGGAAGAGATGAAGAGAAAGAGAGAGAGAGAGGAAGCTTGTAGGAAGAAGAAATTTCTACTAGTGAAGGTGATCCATAGCGTAGTTGACATCTCAGGTTCTTCTACGTCCTTATGCTCGTAAGATTTCTCAGTTTCTAGTTCATTTTATTGTTATCCATCCCTACGTGAGTGAAGAATGTTTGATCTAAGCGGGTGGTGCTTGTGATCAAGGTGTGTAAAGAGTTCACTGCATAGTGGATTGTTTCTTTGGATGAGTTCCCATGTTTTTACCTCTTTGAGGGTTTTCCACGTAAAAATCTCTTGTGTTCGTTTGATTGATGATTTGATCTTGTTTATTGCATTATTATATCACATAATTTACATAATTGGGATGCGAGATCCTGAAGTTTAGTGCAACGCACCGTACACGATAGACATTGGTGTTCGTTGAGGATGTTGGTGTTGGTTTGCGCTGGTCAGAATGGACTAGCCGGGTTGCGGTAACAAGTAGAAGATGAGAATGAATTTGCTGGAGTTGATTCTCTGGGTTACGCAACTGAATATGGTTCTCAGAATTTTCACGAGTGTTTCTACTAATTTGGGTGATTAACGAATAAGAGGTTTGATTGGGTTGAATTTTTGTGGGTGATCACAGATGCTGGTGTCACTAGCAACGATGATGCAAGAAATCAAAGGCCTTAAGAGCGATAGCTTTAATACCATAATAAAATTGAATTTAAGAGAAAATGGTTTTGAATTTTTCAATATATTTTATTAAGCATGGTCCTTTAAATAGATATGTGAGGAATTGCCCCAGTAAAGGATATTATAATTAATTACACCATAATCATATCTATTAAAAGAGAAAGTAATTTTTTCTAATATTTTTAATTTTTCTAATAATGTCCACCATTTAAATCTTTTTCTGTCCAATATGTCATATATATGCCATCCATGAGTGTGCACAAGTTCATTCGCTTTGAGATGAACTGAAACATGAATGTCTCAATGGTTGGTGTTGAATCCCCACTTTATTTTATGCAGTATGGGTCACGTGAGTTTTGGATTTGCCACATCGTTTTAACTTATGCATGAGTTGGCAAAATGGATGGACGGGTGAATTTCTCACAAATCTCGCAGTGGGCCTCACCTATAGTGATGGATGACTCGCACTCACTTGTAGAAATTACTTAGAACTTGCATTCACATTCATGGCATACAAGTAATTCAAATAAAATTGTCCAACTAGGGTCTCAGATTGTAAAAGCCATCTGCTAAAGTTTATATTACTCGATCATCTGGCTATTATATTGGTGGACATGTATTGGACGGTTAAAAATGAAAAAAATCTAACGGTCAACAATCAAGTTTTCTACAAATCAGAGGTCAGGATCTTCAAGAAATTAATTTAAGTACAGTGTCTCAGAAACAGTTGATCCATTATTTAGTCTGTTGAATTTAAGTTAATCTATGGCATGCGTACAAGTTGAAGTTGCCTGCGCGCGTATCAACTTGATACACTTTCAGAGTACCAAAACGACTCCATGTCTGATTAGGTGTCTGACTTGCAATTATTGGTAGATTCTCCTTCGAGTTTGGCCCTTCTTGGAGCACGCTACGTCGGGGCTATTTTATCTACTCACGCGAGTAGCCGAGTAGCGACACGCGTGTGACCTTTTGGCCGTTGGTTGACCCACTAAAGAACGAACCAGATCTTTCACGGATATGCCATGTTGGCATGTACTGCAGCAGCCTTAGGCATGGAGTCCCTGTGGCCCACAGACTATGAATGAAATCAAACTGATGTCATCGTGACAAATCTAGTTCTCGGCAATTTATAGTAAGAAATGATATATTTTGCATTTGTAGTTTATTTTACTTTTTTCAGCATTTATTATTTGCTTAAGGTACGACGACAACTTTAAGATACTTCAAAATGAGATGGGCTCTATAGGTCTCACCATCATGTATGTGTTTTAAATTCATCCATTCATTTGGCCATATCATTTTAGGATATGCCTTAAAAAATGACATGGATCCAAAACTCAAGTAGACCACATCACATGAAGAACATTTAAATGATTAGCATTCAATTTGTACTATTTTCTGTTATTGTTAATTTGAACTTCAAATCTGCATCATTTTTAGGCCATCACCCTGACATAATCTCCACTAATGAATGAATGACATGATAAAACATATATTCCATGTTGGGGTCTAAAATGTTTTGGCCTTGAATTCCTTGTTATACAACTAGAGGGAGCTCTCTTCACTTCCAAAGGTAGTAGTGTATGCTTTTATTAATGATGTGAGAGATAATATATATAAATACATGTGATTACAGCATTTCAAATGGTGCTGACATTTTGAGGGTTTTATAGAGGTATTATTTAGAAAATATTACGTATGTCATAAAAATTAGAAAATATTTATTATAATTATTAAATAATTTTAGATTATAAAACAAATTCATTTATGCCTTTACGACGTTAAAATTACTATCTTCGTAAAAATACAATAATGTCAAAATATCTCGATATTTTGAAAATATCGCGATTGTATGACAATAATATCCGCTTGTCGGACACCTTGTTTGACGCAGACTGAGCGCCACGTGGGTGGAGCTGTCAGGTAGCGGATTCGGTGTTACGCGGGTAACCCATCAGTGGTTGTTTTCCTTAACGTGGGGCCCACCTTAATGATGTGTTACATATCCACGCCGTCCATCCGTTTTTCCACCCCATTTGAGGAAGTCTTCCCAAAACTCAAGGAGATCTAAATCTCAGGTGGATCAGACCACATGAAATAGTGATGATTGAACGCTCACCATTAAAAACTTTCTAGGGCCCACATTAAGAAGATCCATAATGTTTATTTTCCATAAAAACAGTTGATAAGATCAATAAAACCTGGATGAAGGGAAAATACAAAGGTCAGCTTGATCAAAAACTTTTGTGTCCTACAAAAATGTTTTAATGGTCATTCGCTACTTTTTCAAATGGTGTGGTCCACCGGAGATTTTGGATCTATTTAATTTTTGACATAACGGCTAAAATGAGCTGAAAAAGAAGATGGACGGGGTGGATATATATTATATTAATCAAGATGGCCCCACACGGCAACGATAACACCCACTAAGGCTTACCTGGGTAACACCTAATCCACTCCTGAACTTTCACGGATCCACCTGGCCCACCACGTAATCGGCCTCATGTTCGTCCAATCCTAGAAGGACACGACGCGTAGATACAGTTGATTCCCAGACTCCGATTGCGTGCTGTAGAACGCACTGCCGACGTTCCGTACTGTGTTGACGTGGCAAAGTTCTGTGGGTCCCACCATAATGTATGTATTATATCCACACCGCCCATCCATTTTCCAGATGATTTTATGGTATGATCCTAAAAATGGGGCAGATCCAAAGTTGTAGGGGACCACACCATAGAAACAAGTGAGAACAGTGAAGCTTACCGTTGAAAGATTCAGCCTGTTCATAGGGTCAAACATACCTGAATGAATGGAAAACATTCTTGATCTAAAACTTCCGTGAGCCTAAGAAATTTTCAATAGTAAGCATTCAATTCCCAACGTTTCCTGTGGTGTAGTTCACTTAAAATTTGGATGTGTTTAATTTTTTTAATTAGGTCTTAAAATGATATGAAAAAAAAAATAGATGGACGGTGTGGATATGCCCCATTACACGCAATCCAAGTCCGGTTGTGTTGTCAATTTCTTATTTACCTCGGGAAGATTTCAAGGGTTGGTATTTCTTGCTTTACTGATGCCGCGTGGCCCACTTGAATTTCAGATCTGCCTCATGTCCTGAGCCCATAGATGAAGTGGATAAAACAAAAATGTTATGGTGGGCCCATAGAGCTTTTCTTCCTAACCGTCAATGACAAAATTTTCAGCTGTACATTTCTATACGTTGGCCTCAGTGGGCCCCACTTTGATTATAATAGTGTTAGATGAGAGGAATCCCACGTAGATTTAACCTGCCCTGAAAGCAACGTGATATTGGTGGTATTTGAAACCTGCATAATCCGGGGCGGATTAGGTGAGACCCTGGATCAACCGGGGTGGTTGGGATCCCTTACTGTTGAGCCACTGTGATGTATGTGGCTACATCAACACCGTCCATCTGTATTTAAAGTTCATTTTAGGGCATGATAAAAAAAAAGAAGAAGCAGTTCCAAATCACAGATGGGCCATAGTGCAAGAAATAGTGGTGATTGACCATTAAAAACTTCCCGTGAGCCACAAAAGCTTTGGATCAAGATGATATTTTTGTAGTCTCTTCATCTAGGTGTTTGTGACCTTATCAACAGGTTGGATGGAACTTTCTGTAGAATCCATGAGATTTTCAATGGTAGAGATTCAATCACGACTGTTTCTGTGGTGTGGTCCACCTAAGATTTTAGTCAGCTTCATTTTTAGGAGAATAACTTAAAATGAGCTTTCAAAATGGTTGGAAGGTGTGGATTTAAGACACATACATAGCACCATAGTCAGGGGTCCCACCCACCTCGGTGGATCCCGATTCCGGGGTCTCACCTAGTCCGCTCCCGCATAATCCGCAGCGGAGCCCTCCAGTGGGCCCCACACGAGATACCGACCATAATTGCTGGATCACAACCGTTGGTAGGTAATTTTAGTCGAGGCTCACGTGGTATACACATGTGCTATCTGAGTCGTTGATCCTAGCTGAAGACCCAGTAAATGGACGGGCGACGTTCTCTTTTGACATCGGCCATGGTTATCCGTCAACCAGCTATCCGTTTCGGTACGTGCATGGGCCACGTAATAGGTGGGCCTCTCAAGGCTCTGGGGTAAGCAATAATCGTCATGCTGACCTTCAGATGAACGGCTAGATCTTTCGCAGCTCTAAAAATCCATAACCATCTCCTCGGGCCGCTTTGCATTTGGCATACTAAGAGGGAGCTTTACTGCAATAGCCCTGAGTTGTGGCTATTTTTACTAAAAGTACAATTTATTGTTAGGCACATCTTTTTTAGCATTTTCATGAGAAAATGCGAAACTTTCTTTGCCGTACACGTCCACGAACAGTCCGAAGCCTTCGTGGCCATTACAAAGGGGCTCCACACATAAGCTCCACCATGATGCATATGTTAGAATGAAGAAGATCCAAAGCACAAGCGGACCTCACTAGAGAAAACAGTGGAGATTGACGTCCTACCATTTAAAACTTCCTGAGGTCATAGAAATTTTCGATCAAGCTGGTATTTGTGTTTTTCCTTCTTCCATGTTTGTGTGAGCTTAGGAGCATGTTGGATCTCAAATAAACATCATGTTAAGCCCCAAGAAGGTTTCAACAATGAGTCTCATTGTCCCCACTATTTTCTTTGGTGAGGTTCACTTGAGAATTGGATTTGTCTCGTTCTTTAGTTCATGACCTAAAATAATTCTCAAGTGGACCACACCGTCCATCTATTTGGAGAGATCATTTTAAATGAAGTTGATATGTTTTTCTCTTTCTTTCATCCAAGCTTATGTGATCTTATCAACGGATTCAATGACAGATAAACACTACCTACAAATTAAGGTGTGCCCTAAGAAGTTTTTAATGGCAGGTGTTCAACCACTATTATTTCCTAGAGTATGATCCACTTGATATTTGGATCTTCTTCCTTTTTTTGGATCATGTCCTAAAATGATATGAAAAAACTGATGGATGGCATGGATACTGAATAGATACATCAAGGTAGGCCCCATAGTAATGGCCGCACTATCTTGGTGAGGCCGGGTCTCACCTAATCCATTCCCTGATATTTTACAGGATTTTTATTGTAATAGCCCTGAGTTGTGGCTAGTTTTAATAAAAGTCTAATTTTTCATTTGGCTTATCTTTTTAGGCCTTTTGACGAGAAATTGAAATTGAAAATTTATGGTTGAGAATGTGCCTCTGCCACCATGTGCTCAGGGGGAATCTGAAATGACTTATGGGAAATCCATAGTTTTTAGGGAGAATCCATGACCATTGGAAATTTTTTACAACAAAATTTTCAATTTCTCATCGAAAGGCCAAAAAAGATGAGCAGTACGAGAAATTAGACTTTTACTTAAAATAGCCACAACGCAGGTCTATTGTAATAAAATTCCTATATTTCACATGTTGGAGCACATTATCTTTATGTTGGATGTTCTTTTGTCCTGCTGCCCGGCTGCTAATGCGAACCTTTTTTGTTTTTTTAAATTTTTTTAATTATTATTTTTATAAGTTAACATTCAGGGCTAACACTAAGATCAGTTGGTGCACAAAGGTACTAAGCAACTCAACGTGCTAACTCTGTGGGGTTACTATGATGTATGTCTTATCCACGCCGTCCATCTCTTTTTCCATCTCATTTTAGGTAATGGGCACAAAATTGAAGTATATACAAAGCTCAAGTGGACCACTCCGTAGGAAACAATGGGATAATGACATCCACTGATGAAAGCTTCGTAGGGCCCACAGTGACGTTTATTTGTCCTCCAACCTGTTTTTTTGGTCACACAGACATGGACGAAAGATAAAGGAAAATATCAGCGTGATTTAAAACTCCTGTGGTCCATAAGAAGTTTTCAATAGTAAGCTTTCAATGCTCACTGCTTCCTGTGGTGTGTGGTGTGGTTCGCTTGAGCTTTGGATATCCTTCAATCTTGAGCCTATGCCCTACAATGAGCTGGAAAAATAAATGGACGGCATGGATAAGATCACATACATTGCGATGGGCCCCACAGAGTTTACTCAGCACTTATCTATTTAAAAATTGTTGACAAGAGTCTACAATGATTTCAAAGTGTAGATTTTTTAAGTGCCTATTTTGGCAATTCCGTTCTAAGAATCTTGTTACTGATTGATAAAGAGACAAGTGCCCATCGACTTCCAGCTAACAATGGTTGCAGGCAATCTTTACTCTTTCTTTCTTCTCAAGTGTCCCCTCAGCTCTTCGTAGAGTAGTTGCTGTCATCTTTTAGGGCTGCTTGGTCATCATCAGCTTTTATTTTGTGCGTGTGTGGGATATATATAGATTGCCATGTACAAGGGGATCTCATTGTGCACCGAGTAACTCAATGCGCTTTAACATACTGAGTAAACTCTGTAGGGCCCACAGAGGATATGTGTATCTTATCTACGCTGTCCATCTGTTTTCCGATGTCATTTTATGGCATGGGCCCAAAATTGAACTATATCCAAATCTCAAGTGGACCACACCACAGGAAAACCTTCCTTGGACCTACAGTGATGTTTATTTGTCATTTGTTATCAAACCTGTTCATAAGGTCATACATACATTGACAAAGGGAAATCACAAATATCAGCTTCATTTAAAATTTCTGCGGCTCATTGAAATTTTCAATGGTAGGCATTCAATTCACATTGCTTCCTTTAGTATTGTCCACTTGAGCTTTGGATGCGCTTCAATTTTGTGATCATGCCCTGAAATGATATGAAAAAATAGATGGACGGAATGGATATGACATATACATCACGATGGGACCCATAGAGTTCACTCAGTACCCAATCCACTTGAGCTTTGGATGTGCTTCAATTTTGGGATAATGCTCTAAAATGATCTTCAAAAGAAGATGGATGGCATGGATAAGACACATACATCACAATGGGTCCCACGGAGTTTACTCAGTACGCAATCTGCTTCCTGTATAAGGTAATTTTTTAATTATTATCTAAATAGCCTTGCATGTATTTGGTAGCTGACAAATTAAAGGCATGTGTCCATGTTCAGGCAACCTTATCATAATATATCTTTTTGGCTAACCAAACATACCTTTGACTGAACATGTCAAATAATTGGTCTTCTTCAACTTTTGCTCTTAAAATATCTGATATGGTCAAATAGTTGGTTGGGTGCATTTGATGCACAGTAAATATCAAATAACAACAGAAGCATAATGCGGACGGCTGTGGACTGCGTACTGAGTAAACTCAGTGAGAGCCACCATAATTTGTGTCTCATCCACACCGTCCATCCATTTTATCAGATGATTTTGGGGCATGACCCCAAAATTTAAGCATATCCAAAGCTCAAGTGGACCACACCACCGGTAACAGTGGGAATTGAACGCCTACTGTTGAAAACTTCTTGGGGGAAGCTTTGGATCAGGCTGATATTTGTGTTTTCCTTCATCCATGTGTGTGTTTCAACTTCTTGGGGAAGTTTTGGATCAGGATGATGTTTGTGTTTTCCATAATCCATGTGTGTGACCTCATGAACAGGTTCGATTTGTGGGCCCTAGTAAGGTTCGATGGGATGTCATTATCCTCACTATTTCCTATTGCATGGTCTGGTTGAGCTTTGGATATGCTTAAATGTTGGGATCATGCCCTAAAATGAGTGATAATATGGATGAACAACATGAATAAAACATATGCATCATAGCGGACCCCACAGAGTTTCCTCGGTATGCTATAGTGTAGTAAGTTGAGCTGGGAACGAGTCGAGTCAAATCGAGTATTACCCTTACTCGGTGCTCGACTCGTACACCCCAACCCCTGCTCGTTACTTGACTTGACTCGGCCAAGTCGAGCATGGCTTTGTTCGGTCAGCAGACTGAGCGAGTTCGAGTTTTCGAGCCGAGTTTGAGTTTTCCTTGAAAAAAATGGAGGGGGGAAGGGATTACCGGCGTTGATTGTCGAGTGGGTAGGACAGCTCACTAGAGTTGAAGAAGAAGACAATATGAGTGCACGTGTGGCTAGCCTCACAAGAAAAGTTGAGGCCATGGAATTGAAGAAAGGAGAAACAATTAACTCCAAGGAAGCCGTTGATAATGCTTGTGGTATTTGTGCCATCAATCTCATGAAACACAGGATTGTCCAACAATTCCCACGTTTCAAGAAGTTTTGTAAGAACAATCCAATGCCGTAAACAATTATCAATGACCATTCAGTGCTCCAAACTCAAACGTACAATCTAAGTTGGAGGAACCATCCCAACTTCAGTTGGAGGAATGGACCAATTGTGAATGCAAATAGCACCCCTCAAGCTCAACCTTTGATAGGTCCATCCCTAGTAATCACACCAAAAGCTACACTTGAGAAAATGTTAGGTGCATTAGTGTCTGTTCAAGCTAAGTATAATAAGACCAATTCTCTGAAAATTGATGGGTTCATGCAAGAACAACTAAGATTCAACCAAAACACATATCAAGCCATCAATGATTTGAAAACTTCAATGGCTAGAGTTGAATCTCATTTTAGCGTTAGGGAGAAAGGCACACTTCCTGACCAACCTCTCCCGAACCCAAGAACACAATTCGAGATATAAGATCCCAGTTCATCCTCCCAACATATAGAACATGTTAAAGCTATTACCACCTTGAGAAGTAGCAAAACAATTGACAAGTCTAATCTGGTAAAGGCCCCAAAGCCTACTGATCCGAAAATTGCCAACAAGGATGATAGTTCTAGCAACACTCCACATGAGAAAGAACCGAAAAAACAATACAAGCTGGTTGCTCATTTTCTCCAAAGGTTGATTTCACCCAAACCTCTAAACAAGAATTTGGAAATTTTAGAAGTTTTTAAGCAAGTGAAAATCAATATCACGTTGTTGGATGCTATAAAACAAATACCATCATATGCCAAAATTTTTAAGGAACTTTATACGGTCAAAATGAAACACAATGTAAACAATAAAGTACTTTTGACTGAGAATTTGAGTGCCATCATCAAACAAGAGATGCCAAAAAAATATAAGGATCCGAGTCGTCCAACCATATCATGCATCATAGGAGACTACCGGATCGAACAAGCCTTACTCAATTTGGGGCAAGTGTTAACCTCATCCCATACTCGGTTTACAAACAACTTATTTTAGGTGAATTAAAACCCACCAAAACCACTCCAACTTGCAGATCGATCCATTCATATACCGAGAAAAATGATTGAGGATGTGCTTGTCTAAGTGGATTTTATTGTTTTGGATACTCATCTTGTTATTGGTGTCGGTACTCAAATTCCCGTCATACTTGGCGGCCCTTTCTTAGCCACTTCGAATGCAATCATCAATAGTAGAAACAGGCTTGTACAAATGTCTTTTGGAAATATGACACTTGAGCTGAATATTTTTTATTTATGCAAACAATCATGGGATGGAGATGATGAGGTCCATGAAATAAATTTGATTTACTCATTTGTGGAAGATACATCCATCTTAACATTTTTCTCTGATCATTTAGAGGCATGTTTGGCCCACTCTCATGAGATTGATGATGACATGATACGAGAGATGGATGCCATTTTGGACTCTATGCCGGTACTTGATACTAACCGATGGAAGAACCTAATTGATCCTTTGCCTTTAACCGAGAACAAGCCTCTTTCATCTAGTATCAAGGCTCCGAAGTTTGACCTAAAACCTCTACCTACGGATCTCAAATACGTATATTTAGGTCGAGATGAGACATATCCGGTGGTGATTTCTTTTCACTCAGATGAGGAACAAGAGAGTAGATTGATTACTACTCTAAAAGAGCATAAGAATGCCATCGAGTGGTCAATTACGGATCTCAAAGGCATAGACCCCCTGATTTGTACTCATCGCATACACCTTGAGGAGAATGCGAAAATATCTAGGCAACCACAAAGACGCCTCAATCCAAACATGAAGGAGGTGGTTAAGGCCGAGGTGTTAAAACTATTAGATGTGGGTACCATCTACCCAATATCTGATAGTTAATGGGTGAGTCCAACTCAAGTCGTGCCTAAGAAATCTGAAATAACCATCGTAGCCAATGCCAACAATGAACTCGTGCCAACCAGGGTTACTACCGGTTGGAGAATGTGCATTGCCTACCAGAAGCTAAACACTGTCACAAGGAAAGACCACTTCCCTTACCCTTTGTTGATCAAATCTTAGAAAGGTTAGCGGGTCATTCCCACTTTTGCTTCCTCGATGGATAGTTAGGGTACAAAAAAAAAGAGATTGCCCTAGATGACCAAGAGAAGACAACATTCACATGTCTGTTCGGCACTTTTGCTTATCAAAGGATGTCGTTTGGACTATGCAATGCCCCTGCCACTTTTTAGCGTTGCATGTTAAGTATCTTTTTAGATATGGTGGGAAAAATTCTCGAAGTTTTCATGGACGACTTTTCCGTATCTGGTTGCGACTTTGATGAGTGCCTTGGGCACTTAAAAACTATTTTAAAAAGGTGTGAAGAGAAGAACCTCGTACTGAATTGGGAGAAATGTCACTTTATGGTTCAAAAGGGAATAATCCTTGGTCACATTATCTCAGTCAAGAGAATCGAGGTAGACAAAGCTAAAATTGATCTTATCTTTAACCTTCCACCACCCAAAATGTATGAAATATGCGATCCTTCTAAGGACATGCCGGATTCTATAGGAGGTTCATTAAGGACTTTAGTACCCTCTCTCATCCTTTATGTAACCTCCTCCAAAAGTAAAACTCATTCAAGTGGAATGAGGAATGTCAAAATGCCTTTGTTAAACTTAAATGTATATTGACATGTGCTGCTATAATGCAACTACCTGATTGGAGCCTTCCTTTTGAGATTATGTGCAATGTTAGTGATTACGCTATTGGGACAGTGTTAAGCCAGAGAAAAGAGAAGAAGTCGTACGTCATCTACTATGCAAGTAGAACTCTAAACTCGGCTCAAGCAAATTACACTACTAGGAAAAAGGAACTCTTAGCTGTAGTGTTTGCTTTGGGAAATTACGTCGGGTAGTACAACACGACACCCTATGCATACACGTGCGGAAGCTTAAGGAGCAACTAGAATTATGGCTAAGTCCTAGGGAGGGGGGGTGATTATGACCTTTTGAAATTCTTTTCGCCTACTTACACAATTTAACAAATTAAACTAAGCAAGAACACTTTCGGCTTCCAAGCCTAAGTGGGTCCAATCACAAGACTAGCAAATGATAGATGCCATAACAACCTAGTCTAATCAGCACATGTGGACTAATGAGGATGGATCAAAAAAAGCTCAAGTCTACATGAGGTAGTGAAAGTACATCTTGTGCATGTGGATGTGCCTATTTAGTGCCTAACATACATTCTAATTAAGCATTCATAATTAAGCAGTTAAACACAATGCATAATAAGAAATGTGCTCAAATACAATCACAAAGACAAGCATGTATAGTGGTTTGACTACTTGTCTACTCCACTCCCGGTTCAAGTACTCAACCCCTTTGAGCACATCGGCATTCACTGGGGAGTTTAAATCTGGTTCCTCCCAACCAAGGTGTCTTAACTCGGATCCACCCAACCGGAGAGTTTACAGGTTCCTCTCAACCTACACGTTTGCACTCATGTTGGTGGCTCCCCCTTTGAGACTTTGTTTAGGCCCGACAAACATGCCAATGAACGGCTAATGTCCCTAGATTTTAGGCCGACTAACAGGCCAAGGATCGACTAACGACTCTAGTTCGAGTTTGTCAAACAAACTCCACACTCAACTCCCACAGGGAATTAAGTGGATGGACTCCTAACAAGACAACCTTACTTGTCGGATTGAGCCCCTTTGTAGCGCCGCTTTGGGTTGCTTCTTCTCGCTCTCGTGTGCTTGAATTAGCTCCTCTTGTGCTCCCCCGATCTTTGACACCGCCTGCTTTGCCAAGGCTTCGGCTCCAAGATTAGCTACCTTGCATATGATGCTCCATTGGAGATGCCCAAGGTGATAGGGAATGGTGAATCCTCTATAAATGGTAGGGAATAGGTTTCCTAGAGGAATACACCTATTTGGACTCCTAGGTAGTGTTTAGACAAGGGATTTAATTATGATCAAGGTGTCTAAACCCTAGGAATCAAGAGGGAACAAGTATATTCTCAAGATGCCATTGAATGACCCAAGCTTGTGATGAAAACACAAGGAGAATGGCTTGTTATGGGTTTGGGATAGAGCCTCTGATGGTCTCTAGCAATGGTGGCTTCTATCTCCTTAAAATCCCCTCTCTCAGCTCAAAAACGAATCCCCCTCTTTAAATAGATTTTCTTCCAACGGTAAAAAAAACATGCAGATTCTCGCATCTCCGATTGATCGAAAAAAGGATCCGATTTATCGGAGACTAGTCCGGTTGATCGGAGACATGTTCGATTGATCGAAAATCAGTCCAGTGAATTCTCTGGAAGATATTTCGATTGATCAGAAACATAGTCCGATTGATCGGACTGACCCCTTCCGATGGATCGGAAGACTGTCCGATTGATCGAAAATATGTCCAGTGGATTTTCAAGTTTGCTGGAACAATTTTCGATTGATCGGAACTTCTGTCCGATTGATCAGGGGTCCTATCGGAGCCAATGTCCGATTGATCGGAGATCAATCGGAAACTGCCGTTTGAGCTGTTTTGATTATAGCAACTTCCACCTCTTTAATTAGTCTAACTTATCATGTTTTTCATGGAGTTCTAAGACTAATGATGATGACTAAAGGTATACCTAGTTGGTCCAAGTCATCTAAGAAGTTATGGTTTTGGGTAGGTTCAAGGCAAGGCACACCAAGGCATCTCTTTTACCTGTTTCTTTATCCTTGATGTAGCTGGTCCGTCTTGTGTCTTCAGTCTTTGTCTTCATTAAGCTCAACCGACACTAGACTCACTAACCTAAGTGATTGACAAATAAGGTGCACTAGTATGCCACAGAAAAGTGCACTAACAATCTCTCCCTTTGTCAATTACTTACAAAAACTTAACCTACCAAAACAAAGTACATGCACAAGAGATTACATTGTTTATTAAATAAATACAGGACTCTTGACATGACTAACTAAGCAGCTCCTCTTTAGTTTGCTCCCCCATAACCTATGAATCCCTGCATCACAAAACATAGGAAACTAGTTTTGGTGGGACTTGATCTTTCTCCCCCCTTTTTGTTAGCAATTGACAAATTATTCTCTCCCCCTTAATGATATATCAATAAGGTTAAGGTAAGAGTAGATAGTATGTCTCAGTTATAACTATAAGCACATGCTAACAAGGAGAGTATATGGTGCATGAACTTTAAAACATGGAGCATGCTAAGGAACATGATTAACAAGAAAGTGTAACTATCTAATCATAGTTAATCTGCATAATTGGTCATCTATGATATACATTAAGTATTAAAGCTCAAGGGCTTTTAGCCCAATCAACCAACCTCTCCTATTGGTATATCAAGACCAATACTAAGCACAGATTAGCATATAATGAAGCATAAAACTCAAGATGATTAGCTAATCTAAGCAGTGAGATAGTCTAGCAGCAAAATATATAAAATAGAAGCAAGGCTAAACTACCAAATTTGGGCTCATAAGGCTTGAATCCTCTGATTTGCCCATACACACAGAAACGAGGCTGAAATCCTCAAAATTTCCTATTTAAGCACAAATTAATCTCCTAAGGTCACCTAGCCTAGTTCACAATTCCCTTGGATGTGATTTTCTAGGACCCAACATGTTGTTGGGAGGGAATTTATCTATTTTAGATTCATCTCCCTTAGGTTCATCCCGAGTTGGAGATCTATGTGCGGTAGGGGATCTATCGTTCTTACTAACACAAGTATTGCTCCCACACAAAATATTCTTTGATTTTTTATTAAGCAGGGCAAGTTTCTTAATTAATTCCCTCATATGATTTGTCATTATTGGAGGGGATGAGAAGCTTTTGTTAAAACTGTTTATCCATATCGGACTGTTGAATTGTTGAATCCAAGGAACGACAACATCTTTAAAGCAAATGGTCAGCGTTTAAAGCCATTCTTTGAGAACTTTCCTTCAGAAGGTATGTCTATACCTCTGACAGATCCTGTGTATCGGGATACTTGATCTCCTAGTCTGATGGAGGTATAGTGTAGTTTAGGATTATGATTTCTGTTTTTGCGTTATTTGTTTTTCAATAGGATTCTTAGATGGAGGTAGATTCTCGATTTTTTCTTTCTCATGTACTCTCATCCTCACTCTCCTTTACTTTTGTCATTGCTCTCATGTCATTACATATTGTACATTTTGTTACATTGAGGACAATGTAAGATTTGGTTGGGGGGTGAGACTCATACTCTAGTATTTTGTAACATTTCGAGCAATCATGTAGGAAAATGTTTTATTCTCTGAAATTTTAAAACTCTCTTGGAAAACTTTATTTCTATACACTGGAGGTGATATGAGTATAAAAGTAAGAAAGACGAAGTGTTTTGACTTTAAAATCCTTGAATTATCCTAGATATAATATTTTTCTATACAAATTCCCTAATTGAGTTAATTGATAGAAATTTTAAATATTTTGATTCTAGTTCACGTTACACGATTCTTATGATTAAAGGGATTATTAGACTTGTAGATCGGCTAGACTAGGATCTAAAGTGTTGAGAAACCAAGCCGGAGAACTTTGTCCATCACGTTAAAAAAAATGAAAGATATGGATATCTAAAAATCCTATATGTAAGACCCATACCCTGAATTGCCCTCCGTACGCTTAGTTTCTGGTACCGGTACGTCCCGGATAGACCAGATTAGCTAGCCTTGATTGCGACCCTATTTTAGTACCGCATCGACCCAAGACCCATACCCCGGCGACCGCAGTAGGCGCTGCGATTCCAACGCCGCACGGCACGCCCCATTACGATACACGGTGTGAAAGTTGCGATCATTTGCGCAATCCGAGGCGGGCCGCGCAACGAACGTGTGGCGCGGGCTCCCACTTGCATAAATCCTAAGAAAAGTCAAATCAATCACCCTCACCCTCACCCATACCCCTTTCATCACCCTAGTCTACACATACCATACCCACCCCATCCCTCTCTCACTACAAAGTCAACACAAGCCCATACCTCTCATACCATCCTACCCCCACCTTTCTTAAAATTTCCTTCATATCCTAATTTCTTTACAATAATAAGGCTCCATACGTATGGCCTTTCTCATTTTTTTACTAGAGAGAGAGAGAGAGAGAGAGAGAGAGAGAGAGAGAGAGAGAAAAGAAAAAGATTTGAGAGATTTGAGATGAATTGAAGAGAGGTTTGAGTGAGATTAGAAGAGAGAAAAGAGAGATTAAAGGGAGTTGTGTGAGAAGTATAGGAGATTAAGGGAGGAACCTAGCTTGGAGGACCCCGATCACCATCCGGACAGTCCGATCGTCAATCCAACCCCATCCAACCGTCCAACCATCATTGTGAGTACAACGGGGGACATAAACTCCCCCTTTTTTCGTTTGTCTTTCATTTTCTTTCCTTGGGCCCACCTTGTGATGGGCAATCAGATGGATGGATTGGATCGTCCATGATGGGCAATCGGATGGATGGACAGACAGTGTCCAGAGGACGCTGCTGCCCAGCAGCGCCTGGGCTGAAGCCCTTTTGGGCGTTAACCATGGGGCCACTTGTGGGACCCACCTTGATGCTTGTGTTTGATCCACGCTGTCCGTCTGTTTCTCCAGTCCATTTTAGGGTTGGACACCAAAAATGAAGCAGATCCAGATCTCAGGTGGACCACACCATAGAAAACAGTGGAAATAATGATGTCTACTGTCAAGCCTTCCTTGGCCCACCTTGATGTTTGTAGCCCTCGTAACATACCCGATTTAGGACTCGTTGGGTCCCCCATGAGCTAGGAAACCTGATGAATGGAGTGGATCATACTCATGTGGGCCCCACTTGAAAGGAACCAAGAAAAGAAAAAAAAATGACCCGGACGCTGGACGTTCACAGCGTCAGAGACGCTGGAACTACCCAGCGTCTGGAAGGCTCCATGCGTGAGTGGGGTCCCCACTCGTGGGACCCACCTTGATGTTTGTGTTTAATCCACACCGTCCATCTATTTTTCCGAATCATTTTAGGGCCTTAGATTAACTTGGGAATACCTGCCGATGACATCACATATCTACTAATGGCCTTAGATTAACTACCCTTCACTGAATGATTGTTGCGAACTTAGGATGATTAGGATCCCGATCTCATGCACTTAACGACCCACACTAGGATCCCGTTACAACATAGTTATAATAGGATTCCCTATTGTGAGCTTAGAAACTTCTGAATATCTTTCCCTAACGTGTGTGCATTTGAAAGTACCAATGCTAAGTGGTACCTGTCCTTTTCTGTAGGATATGACACCCAAGAGAGCCACCGGTAGGCCGTCGACTAGTGCGGGTACATCCCGGACAGCCTCAGTCCTAGCTCCAGCTCCAACTATGACTGCTGGTCAGTTCCAGTAGATGACGCGTGTTATGAGCTCCATGGTAGAGCGCCAGGAGAGGAGGTCATCCGATGCAGTTACCCCATCGGAGCAGTATTGTGCTCGTTCTTTACTGATGGATTTCAGACGGATAGATCCCCCACGTTTCTTGGGCGGGCCAGACCCGGTGGCAACATAGAGATGAAAATCGGAGGTAAAGAAGATCTTTACTACGATGCGATGCTCGACCGAGGAGCGAGTTCCTCTCGCTGTTTTCCTTCTTCAGGGAGAGGCTGGGCATTGGTGGGCATCGGTTACCCGAGCCGCCGAGCCTTATTTTGAGTGGACATGGGAGGACTTTGTGGACCGATTTGACCGAAAGTTCTTCCCCGAGCATGTCTGCCAGTAGCGTACATTAGAGTTTGAGACGCTGGTCCAGGGAGATATGTCAGTGTCGCAGTATGAGGCTCGATTCGTTTAGTTATCCAGATTTGCAACATATCTTGTGGATGATGGGGGGAAGGCCTGTCGATTCGAGAGCGGATTGCGCCTCGGCCTTCGTAGCCGTGTCACGGGACATAAGCTTCCTACGTTCAAGGAGGTTCTGGAGCGGGCCCAGATATATGAGGCAGAGTGGGCCGACGCGCAACGGATCTGTGACCGGAGCGGAGATCGGAAGGGGAAGAGGAAGGCTGCTTCTAGCAGCTTCCGGCAGCAGCAGACTCGGGCACCGCAAAGGCATCCGGTTTGTCCTTCCTTTCGACCACCAGTAGCACCAGCAACACCTCCAGCACCGTCACAGAGACAGTTTGCGGTGTTTATTATGGATGTGGAGGGATAGGGCACCGTAGACATGAGTGCCCACACCCATAGCAGCAGCAGCAGCCACAGCAGCAGAGACAGCAGCAGCCACAGCAGTAGCCATAGCAGCAGAGGCAGCAGCATAGGCCGCAGCAGCAGCAGCGATGACCACAGAGGGGACAGACACATCCCCAACAGACTCAGGGCAGGTTCTACGCAGCCCAACAGGATCCTTAGGCACCTGGAGGAGTTGTTGATGGTACACTCATTGTCTCTGCATGCATAGCTCATGTATTGTTTGATTCTGACGCATCGCATTCTTTTATATCCGATGATTTCTGCCGATCGACTGGTTTGCTGTTAGAATCTGCGTGCGAGGGTTTGTCAGTGTCAACACCCTTAGGGAAGACTGCAATATTAAGTTTGATCTGTTCGTCTTGCCCCGTCCTGGTAGGAGAGACCTTTTTACCTGCCGACTTGTTTGTTTTACTGATGACCGAGTTTGATGTTATCCTGGGCTTGGATTGGCTGGCTGAGTACCATGCTGTATTGGACTGCTTCGCTAGAACAGTCACTTTCCTTATACTCGGCATGCCGCAGTTTCAGTTCGTTGCTGAGGCCAGAGGAGAGTAATTGTCATCTTTGATGTCGTGTGTCGTAGAGGAGCCGGTTGCCTTGTGCATCGACCAGTTGCTAGTAGTTTGCGAATTTTCGGATGCGTTTCAAGAGATTCCGGGGTTACCATCTCATCGGCATATCGAGTTTCAGATTGACCTTATGCCTGGTACCGCGCCTATCTCAAGGGCCTCGTACCGTATGACACCATTGGACTTGCGGGAGCTGCAGAAGCAGTTGGACGAGTTGTGTGAACTAGGCTTCATCCATCCAAGCGGTTCACCGTGGGGAGCGCCGGTACTCTTCGTGAAGAAGAAGGATGGCTTGTTGAGGCTCTACGTGGATTACCGCGAGCTCAACAAGGTCACGATTAAGAATAGGTACCCGCTTCCGAGGATTGACGATTTATTTGACCAGTTGCGGGAGGCCCAGTTCTTTTCGAAGATTGATCTACGGTCCGGTTATCATCAGGTCCATGTCTGGGAGGAGGATATCCAGAAGACGGGATTCAGGACGCGTTACGGTCATTTTGAGTTCCAGGTCATGTCCTTCGGACTGACCAATGCACCTTCTGTGTTCATGCAATTGATGAACGAGGTCTTTCGTCCCTACCTTGATCAGTACGTTGTGGTGTTCATTGATGACATTCTGATCTATTCGAGAACTCGGGAGGAGCATGAGCAGCATCTAAAGATCACCTTGCAGACCCTCCGCACACACCAGCTTTATGCGAAGTTAGAGAAGTGCGAGTTTTGGCAGGAGGAGGTGAAGTTTCTCTGTCATGTTGTGACGAGGCAGGGAGTAGCAGTGGATCCGGTGAAGATTGATGCCGTGCGTCAATGGGGTCAGCCCACGAACGCGTCCGAAATCTGAAGTTTCCTTGGGTTAGCAGGTTATTATCGCCGCTTCATCGAGGGCTTCTTTCGTATTGCAACCCCACTAACCAGGTTGACCCGGAAGGGCGCTGAGTTCGTTTGGAGTGATGCATGTGAGCGAGCATTTGCAGAATTGAAGGACCATCTTACTTCTACACTAGTCCTCACTCTTCCCTCCGGGAGTGAAGGATTCGTGGTTTTTACAGATGCCTCGCATATTGGTTTCGGTGTTGTCCTGATGCAGCATGGTAGACCCGTGGCCTTTGTGTCTTGCCAGCTCAAGGTCCATGAGCAGAACTACCCCACACATGATCTGGAGCTAGCAGCGGTAGTCTTCGCACTGAAGGTGTGGAGGCACTATCTTTATGGGGTCAGGTTCAAGCTCTTTTCCGACCACAAGAGCCTGAAGTACCTCTTCTCGTAGTCCGAGTTGGACATGAGGCAAAGATGCTGGATGGAGCTCCTGAAGGATTATGATTTCGATCTTTAGTACCACCCTGGCAAGGCCAACGTGGTAGCTGATGCTCTTAGTCGTCAGCCACGAGGCCTGGTGGCGCATATGATGGTCTGGGAGTGGAGGATGCTTGAGGATGTTGCCGAGTATGATTTTGAGCCAAGCCTGCAGTCTTCTATCGCGCAATTATCGAGCTTGTCGATTCAACCCTCTCTTGTTTCTAGGGTGATTGAGGCTGAGCAGGCCGATCAGACGTTGCAGGATTATCAGGCAGAGGCCGCGTCAGAGGATCAGACAGATTGGCAGATTGGGTCAGATGTTGGACTTCGTTTCAGGGGTCGGTTGTGTGTCCCAGATATTCCACAGTTGCGCAGACATCTTATGGATGAGGCACACCGATCGAGGTTCACGATTCACCCTGGCTCTACCAAGATGTATCGTGATATGAGGAGGCAGTATTTCTGGGCCGGAATGAAGCGTCAGATTGCTAGTTTTGTGGCTGAGTGTGATACTTGTTAGCGTTTCAAGGCCGATCATCGCAAACCTCCAGGTCCCTTGCAGCCATTAAGTGTCCCATTGTGGAAGTGGGAGCTTGTGACCACAGACTTCATTATGGGCTTGCCGAGGACTCAGAGCAATCACGACGTCATCTGGGTTGTTGTCGATCGTCTAACGAAGTTGGCACATTTTCTTGTGCTACATGCGACCTGGCCATTGGACCGACTTGCAGAATTGTTTATCAAGGAGATTGTGAGACTGCACGGTGTCCCAGTTTTGATCGTTTCTGACCGAGATCCGAGATTTACGTCGCGGTTTTGGAGGAGTTTTCAGAAGGTGATGGGGCCTGCCTTGAAGTTCAGCACCCCATATCATCCTTAGACTGATGGACAGACCGAGAGGGTCAACCAAATCCTTGAGGACATGCTTCAAGCTTGCGTGTTGGACTTCTCAGGTAGTCGGGACAAACACCTGTGTTTGGCTGAGTTTCCATACAATAACAGCTGCCAGGCGGCTATCGGTATGGCTCCTTTTGAGGCGTTATATGGTAGACCTTGTAGGTTTCCTAGTTGTTAGACCGAGGTTAGAGAGCGTTGTCTGCTAGGTCTCGAGCTTGTGCAGAGGACATCAGAGACTATCGATATCATCAGGTAGAGGATGTGCACAGCTCAGAGTCGACAGAAGAGTTTTGCAGATCGTCGACGTTGTCCCCTAGAGTTTTCCATTGGGGATCGTGTGTATCTCAGGGTCTCACCCATGAAGGGTGTGGTTCGTTTTGGAGTAAAGGGGAAGCTTGCCCCGAGATTCATTGGACCCTTCGAGATCACTTGGCACATTGGCGCTGTGGCCTATCAGCTTGCCTTGCCACTTCAGTTGTCTGGCGTCCACAACGTTTTCATGTTTTTATGTTACGGAAGTGTGGGTCAGACGTGGTTCCTGTGATAGATTGGTAATTGTTGGAGGTTCGTGAGGATGCTTCTTACATTGAGCAGCCAGTTTGTATCCTTGACCGGAAGGAGCAGGTCCTCTGGACCAAGGTCATTCCTTTGGTGAAGGTCCAGTGGAGTCATTATAGCGCAGACGAGGCGTCATGGGAGCGAGAGGCAGAGATTCGCGAGTCTTACCCCCATCTTTTTTATGATTGATTGTATCTGTATGATTGCTTTTCGCTTGGTATGCATATATAGTGGTGTGATTTCCTTTTTCTAATGATCTTTGGCTATTTTGGGCTTGTAGTGCAAATGTTGAGGATGAAATTTATGTTTGGAGGGGAGAATTGTAAGACCCGTACCCTGAATTGCCCTCCGTACGCTTAGTTTTCGGTACCGGTATGTCCTGGATGGACCAGATTAGCGAGCCTTGATCGCGACCCTATTTTAGTACCGCATCGACCCAAGACCCATACTCCGGCGACCACATAGGCATTGCGATTCCAACGCCACGCGGCACACCCCATTGCGATACCCGGTGTGAAAGTTGAGATCATTGCGCAATCCGAGGCGGGCCGCACAATGCACGTGTGGGGCGGGCCCCACTTGCACAAATCCCAAGAAAAGTCAATCAATCACCCTCACCCTCACCCATACCCCTCTCATCACCCTAATCTACATGTTGAACCTCCAATTTATACATTGCATTGCCCATTACATGACATGGTTTGCATGATTTTCATGATTTAAAGGCCAATCTAACACATGTTTTGTGATTATAGGAATGAGAGCGGACTTCACTCAATTAGAGACCAAAAAGGGGCCATTTGGAGCCTTTGATGAAGGCCCAAGGTGGACCAAAGAAAGAAGGAAGCAAAGAAAGAAGAAAATAGAAGAAAGAAAGGAAGAAAACAAGAAGAAAAAGAGACCGACCGGTCTTGACCGGTCGGCCAAGGAAGCCCGACCGGTCTTGACCGGTCGGCCATGCTTGCTGGAGTAATTCCAAAGAGGGCCTGACCGGTCATGACCGGTCGGCCAGCCCTGTCCGACCGGTCGTGACCGGTCGGCCATGCAAGTTTCAGATTCCAGATTCTAAAACAGCAATGTACTCCCGCACCTGATTTTTCGGACCAGTTTTCTGAAGCCATCTTGATGATATTTGGAAATCCAACACATCCATGTCGAAGAGGAGCTCGACGCCGAACTAACCCAAGTGGTTTCGTGTCGATCGGAGCTACGGATTGACCGTGGTGGCCAAAACAATACGAACTGTCCAGAAAGTTCCAGATTTCGCTATTCAACTCTGGGCCGGTCCAGAGGACTCATCATTGATGATATGAAGAATCTACTTTGACCATCTTTTAGAACACATCCATATATGAATAACCACAAAAGTTTCAGATCAAAAGGATGTGTGGTTTGATCGTACCGGTTGAAGAAAGATGGACCATCCAGAAAGATCCAACTGCGCAGAGTTTATAAAAGCCCTAAGTGTTCTAATTTTCGGACCACATTTTAGGATTGTTTTGGACAATCTAATCCGTCTATCATGTAGAGGATAAAGTTTTCTACCAATGTACAAAATTTGGGATCAATCCGACATCTGTACACTCCGGAGCGTTGAAAGCAAGATGACTGGTTCTGAAGGTACCCAAAGTGCGCGATTTTGAGAGGCGGTCGGTGATGTGATTGGTGGGCCCATTCAGAGGATAATCTTGGAAATCTAAATCATCTATTTGGAAGATCACATTACAAGGAAGCTACAAACCAAATTTGAAGGCAATCCGACCATTGGTTAAGCCGTACCAAGCGAAACAAATTCTGCTATGTTGCTGTACTATTGCTGCACTATAAAAGGAGGTGCTCTCTTCTATTCCAAATCAACCAAGGACGTGGGGAGCAAGGAGTTCAAGTCCCAGGAGGCTACCTAGCCTCCTCCAGCTAGTTTTTCTTCCTTTTCTTAGTTCTAGTTCTAGTTTTAATATGTTTTTCCTTAGCTAACCTCTTAGCTAGAGCTAGAGGTGAAATTTGTAGTTGGTTCCAATGCTTTAATTCTTTTATTTCAAGTACCCTTTTCTTAATTTTGGATTTTGAAGTTCTAGTTTGAATAAAGTTTGGTTTTTTAGAAGTTTTGTGAGAGTTTGTGTGCTCCGGACATGAGTTCCTTGCAATTCTCTAAGATTACCATGATTGGGTTGTTTGAATTAGAATTGTAGTAACCCTTGAGCATGCCATAGTCCATAGGCATGGCTGTTACTCCGAAGGCTACAAGTTCAAGTTCTATGTGCTTCATTAGAACTAGAAATCTAATTTCCAGATTTAAGTGGGATTGTTTGTGCTTGAATGTTATATCTTCCAATTAGATGAGAGATAGGACTTTGATTCTAATTGTGTTGTACTTGGATGAATGGATTGGCATTAGACCACTACAAGTGGATCCTTGATGCTCTAGTTCTTCTTATTTTCAGATTTTCCTATTTCAAGTGAAAAGCTACTTTCTTAAACTTCTTAGATTCTAGTTATTAGAGTACTTGGAATTGTTTACTTCTTTCCCTGTGGATCGACCTCGGTCTTACCGAGATTTATTACTACATCGCAGCCTTACACTTGAGGCGAGCGAACAAGTTTTTGGCGCCGTTGCCGGAGAAAAAGTTAAACGGTTTTAATTGTTCTAGTAGCTATAGAGTAATCTTAGTTAGGTAGGATTTTCAATTTTTATAGAAGTAAATTTTCTGATTTTTTTTTAGATTACTAACAAATTTTTGGATTTTGTAGGACATTGTTGCTGACATAGATCTCACTCTATTGGGTAACATCTCCCCATCTTCCTTCTTTTTGTTCTTTTTTCTAGATTAGGGTAGTTCCCAATTCTTTAAAATTTCATCATGTATGATTGGACGAATGGTGCGTACAAGTACCTTTTGGAGGATGAGACGTCGGATTTTGAGACCCAAAATCATTATGATTGGAACCATTATAAGCATAAGTATTTTTCTGAGATTCAATCAACCTCCACTACCTCCCCACGTAAGACGATGCGTGATTACATTAATGAAAACAATACACATATTGAGGCACAACGTAAGATAATGGAAGAGTATCGGAAAGAGATGAATAATGTTCCACCGGTTAGGACAATGTATGATCACTTGTATGGCTACACATGTCAACAACCATCTAAAAGCCCAACATATGACATGCATAATCCAAATTGGTGGGAGCATCAAAATTTCAACTTGGAAGATGAGCCAACCATGGATGCCAACAACTATCCTCAAGAGTTTCTTTCTCATGAGCCGCAACCGACACAAACTCTTGAGGATGTGCTGCGAGAGTTTATGAAAACAACTGAGCAATACATACAAAACCTCTCGCCATCTCAAAATATTAAACCCAACATTGGGAACACCGAATCAATCCCCAACAATGAGGAGGATGAGGCTATCCAAGTCCCACCTTCTTCGGATTTAATGGATAGACTTTTAAAGGAGATTGATTTCGATGATCCCAATGTCATCATCAATTATGGTGAGTCCACTATCTCTTTTGGATGCTTTGAACTTAATGATGAAGAGATTTCAATGACGGTTGACGAACCCGAGGAATCCATAAAATTTGAAAGTGGTAGTGGGGTTGCCTACAATGAGGGTTTGGTGAATGGTTATGAACCTATGGTTTCTTTTTCCCAAGGGCATAATGATTATGAGTCTCTAGAGGATATGCATGCTAGAGAGATGGCCGAAGTCGATCTTTTTGAGTCCTTCCACCAACAACACATGCCAAATTCTAGTGTGGTAGACCTCCCTTTGATTGAAAATTCTATTCCTTTGGATGATGAGGTGGCACAATCTGAAATTTTCAAAGATCAACCAATGTTAGATGATGTGCTTACCACTGAATCTGAAGAATTCTCTTTGGAAAACCTCCTCTCTATAGAGGAGGAATTCCTTACCATTGAAATAGAATTTCTTCAATCATTAAGGGAGGATGAGGACCCTTCATCCGACTATCTCGATTTCCTAGAGGAATGCTTGGCCCAATCTTCTGATCTTGATGATGAGATGATTAAGGAGTTGGACATTTTGTTAGACACGGTGCCGGTGCCTGAAGAACACCTTTCCACTGATTTACACTCTTTACCATTGTTTGTGGAAGCACCGTATAATTCTGAAATTGTGGAGGAGACAACTTTAACCAATGAAAACTTGATGAGTGTCTCTCCACCATCATGGGTCCTTCAGCCCATTGAAAATTCTGATTGGGAGGACCCATTTTTAATCAATCATAACCCAAATCAGAATTTGAGGAGATATCTTTTTGCTGCTCTTATCTCCTCCTTTTATGCATGTGGTGCACAATACGATTGGACTTCAATGATAAGAAGCACACATGTTTACTGTCGAGCAGGACTTTGGATGGTCCTCATGAGAAATTTATTGAAATTCATGAAGATCCTGCTCAACTTTGATCATGTAGTTGATCGGACTAATCAAAGGTAGGTAGGTAGGTTAGGATTTATTTTTCTGCAATTAGGATTGAATAAGTCTCATCGAGACAATGGAAGATGCTAGAATTGATCAACTTGCTATCTCAGGTACTATTGTTCTCACTCATATTTTACCATTGCTCTCATGTTCATGCTAATTGCATATCTTTTTACATTGAGGACAATGCAAGATTTGGTTGGGGGGTGAGATGAGATTCCTCACCTAGCATGTTGCAACATTTCGAGCCTCACATGCGCAAATTTTTTCGAATTTTCTAAAATTTCAAAATTCTTTTAGAAAACCGTATTTCCATGCATTCGAGATGATATGAGTATAAGAAGAGGAGATACGAAGTGTGTGATGTTGTAAGTCTTGAATTCTCCCAACATAATGGTTTTATATGTTAGTTCCCCTATTGTTGTGATTGATAGAAAATTTGAACACCTTCACACCAAGTTCACATTACACGATTTTCATGAGTTGAAAGGTTTATGTGATTTGTGGATTAGCTAGACTTTGATATAAAGGTGTTGAGAAACCAAGCCGGGGTATTTTGTCCATCCTTGTCCATGGGAAAATAATGAAAGATATGGATTTTTAAAAATCCTATCTAATTTTAAAAGAAAAAGGAAAGAAAGGATGAAATCGGGAATGAAGGAAAAATGGTGGAAAATTTCGAAAAGGGCTACCTATTACCAACCGGGGGATGGTTGAACCGTAACCAAAGCCGAAAATGGGACGTAGTGTGAAAGCCGTCGGAAGGACGGTAAGGCAAATTCCTGTCATAGGCTTGTTGTTGCTCTGTGCACCTTAAAATCCTTGGTTTACTTAATCTATGAAGAAGATGATCCCAGAAACTCATGAGATGAACTTTCACTATGCACACTAGGTTGAATTTGTTCGAGTTCTTCTATTTATCAATCAATCAGCGGGATTTCATGTAGACACTTATTATGTTTTGAGAGTCCAAGATTTCAGCTTCTATCACCTAATTTTTCCAAATTTTATACTTATACACCTTGGAATGGATAGAATCATGGGTTCTGAGGGAGAGTTGGGTTTGGAGGTTTGAAATTGTTTCACGCATGTTTTGCTCGGGACTAGCAAAAAGCTGGTTGGGGGGTGTGTTGAACCTCCAATTTATACATTGCATTACCCATTACATGACATGGTTTGCATGATTTTCATGATTTAAAGGCCAATCTAACACATGTTTTGTGATTATAGGAATGAGAGCGGACTTCACTCAATTAGAGACCAAAAAGGGGCCATTTGGAGCCTTTGATGAAGGCCCAAGGTGGACCAAAGAAAGAAGGAAGCAAAGAAAGAAGAAAATAGAAGAAAGAAAGGAAGAAAACAAGAAGAAAAAGAGACCGACCGGTCTTGACCGGTCGGCCAAGGAAGCCCGACCGGTCTTGACCGGTCGGCCATGCTTGCTGGAGTAATTCCAAAGAGGGCCTGACCGGTCATGACCGGTCGGCCAGCCCTGTCCGACCGGTCGTGACCGGTCGGCCATGCAAGTTTCAGATTCCAGATTCTAAAACAGCAATGTACTCCCGCACCTGATTTTTCGGACCAGTTTTCTGAAGCCATCTTGATGATATTTGGAAATCCAACACATCCATGTCGAAGAGGAGCTCGACGCCGAACTAACCCAAGTGGTTTCGTGTCGATCGGAGCTACGGATTGACCGTGGTGGCCAAAACAATACGAACTGTCCAGAAAGTTCCAGATTTCGCTATTCAACTCTGGGCCGGTCCAGAGGACTCATCATTGATGATATGAAGAATCTACTTTGACCATCTTTTAGAACACATCCATATATGAATAACCACAAAAGTTTCAGATCAAAAGGATGTGTGGTTTGATCGTACCGGTTGAAGAAAGATGGACCATCCAGAAAGATCCAACTGCGCAGAGTTTATAAAAGCCCTAAGTGTTCTAATTTTCGGACCACATTTTAGGATTGTTTTGGACAATCTAATCCGTCTATCATGTAGAGGATAAAGTTTTCTACCAATGTACAAAATTTGGGATCAATCCGACATCTGTACACTCCGGAGCGTTGAAAGCAAGATGACTGGTTCTGAAGGTACCCAAAGTGCGCGATTTTGAGAGGCGGTCGGTGATGTGATTGGTGGGCCCATTCAGAGGATAATCTTGGAAATCTAAATCATCTATTTGGAAGATCACATTACAAGGAAGCTACAAACCAAATTTGAAGGCAATCCGACCATTGGTTAAGCCGTACCAAGCGAAACAAATTCTGCTATGTTGCTGTACTATTGCTGCACTATAAAAGGAGGTGCTCTCTTCTATTCCAAATCAACCAAGGACGTGGGGAGCAAGGAGTTCAAGTCCCAGGAGGCTACCTAGCCTCCTCCAGCTAGTTTTTCTTCCTTTTCTTAGTTCTAGTTCTAGTTTTAATATGTTTTTCCTTAGCTAACCTCTTAGCTAGAGCTAGAGGTGAAATTTGTAGTTGGTTCCAATGCTTTAATTCTTTTATTTCAAGTACCATTTTCTTAATTTTGGATTTTGAAGTTCTAGTTTGAATAAAGTTTGGTTTTTTAGAAGTTTTGTGAGAGTTTGTGTGCTCCGGACATGAGTTCCTTGCAATTCTCTAAGATTACCATGATTGGGTTGTTTGAATTAGAATTGTAGTAACCCTTGAGCATGCCATAGTCCATAGGCATGGCTGTTACTCCGAAGGCTACAAGTTCAAGTTCTATGTGCTTCATTAGAACTAGAAATCTAATTTCCAGATTTAAGTGGGATTGTTTGTGCTTGAATGTTATATCTTCCAATTAGATGAGAGATAGGACTTTGATTCTAATTGTGTTGTACTTGGATGAATGGATTGGCATTAGACCACTACAAGTGGATCCTTGATGCTCTAGTTCTTCTTATTTTCAGATTTTCCTATTTCATGTGAAAAGCTACTTTCTTAAACTTCTTAGATTCTAGTTATTAGAGTACTTGGAATTGTTTACTTCTTTCCCTGTGGATCGACCTCGGTCTTACCGAGATTTATTACTACATCGCAGCCTTACACTTGAGGCGAGCGAACACTACACACACCATACCCACCCCATTCCTCTCTCACTACAAAGTCAACACAAGCCCATACCTCCCATACCATCCCAGCCCTTCTTTTCTTAAAATTCCCGTCATGTCCTAATTTCTCTACAATAATAAGGCTCCATACGTATGGCCTTTCTCATTTTTTTGCTAGAGAGAGAGAGAGAGAGAGAGAGAGAGAGAGAGAGAGAAGAAAAAGATTTGAGAGGAATTGGAGAGAGGTTTGAGTGAGATTAGAAGAGAGAAAAGAGAGATTAGAGGGAGTTGTGTGAGAAGTAAATGAGATTAAGGGAGGAACCTAGCTTTGAGGACCCTGATCACCATCCGGACCGTCCGATCGTCAATCCAACCCCATCTAACCGTCCAACCATCATTGTGAGTGCAACGGGGGACATAAACTCCCCCTTTTCTCGTTTGCCATTCATTTTCTTTCCTTAGGCCTACCTTGTGATGGGCAATCAGATGGATGGATTGGATTGTCCATGAATGGGCCCCACAACCTGGGAATGATAATAATAAAAAAGGAGAAGAAGAAACTTGGCCGCTGGACGGACAACGTCCAGAGGACGCTGCTGCCTAGCAACGCCTGGGCTGAAGCCCTTTTGGGCGTTAACCATGGGGCCCACTCGTGGGACCCACCTTGATGCTTGTGTTTGATCCACGCAGTCCGTTTGTTTCTCCAGTCCATTTTAGGGCTGGACACTAAAAATGAAGCAGATCCAGATCTCAGGTGGACCACACCATAGAAAACAGTGGAAATAATGATGTATACTGTCAAGCCTTCCTTGGCCCACCTTGATGTTTGTAGCCCTCGTAACATACCCGATATAGGACTCGTTGGGTCCCCCATGAGCTAGGGAACCTGATGAATGGAGTGGATCATACTCATGTGGGCCCCACTTAAAAGGAACCAAGAAAAGAAAAAAAAGAAAGAAAAACAAATGACCCAGATGCTAGACGTTCATAGCGTCAGAGACGCTGGAACTGTCCAGCGTCAGGAAGGCTCCATGCGTGAGTGGGGTCCCCACTCGTGGGACCCACCTTGATGTTTATGTTTAATCCACACCGTCCATCTGTTTGCCCGAATCATTTTAGGGCCAGGGCCCAAGTATGAACCAGATCCAAATCTTAAGCAGACCGCATCACATGAAACAGTGGAGAAAATGATGCCTACTGTTGGGATTTTCTTAGCCCGCCTTGATATTTGTAGGCCATATCACCTACCCAATATAGGACTCATTGGGTCCCCCATGAGCTGGGGAATCTGATGAATGGAGTGGATCATCCTCATGTGGGCCCCACTCGATAAAAACCAAGGAAAAAAAGAAGAAGAAAAAAAAGGAACTCACTGCGTCAGGGACGCTGGGAGTAACCAGCGTCCACGAACGCTGAAGTTGTTGGGCTGCCCAGCAGGGGGCCCACTCGTGGGACCCACCATGATGTAGATGTACCATCTACGCGGTCCATCCCCTTGGCCAAATCATTTTAGGCCTCAGGCCCGATTTTGGGCCAGATCCACTTCCCAGGTGGGCCACAACATAGAGAACAGTGGGAACAGTGACTAGACCATTGAAACCTTCCTACGCCCCACCATGATGTTTATTTGAGATCCAACCTGTTCATAAGTTCACACATGTATGAAAGAAGGGAAAATAAAAATACCAGCTTGATCGAAAACTTCTTGACCCCACTTATTATTTAAATATAAACATGGGAAGTGGATTAGTTGAGGATTGACGTGTTTGCATTGCATCTCTAGCATGTAACACTCGGCCATGTAGGCCTTTGCATCACATAGCCTTGGGATGGCTGATAACATTCATGAACTTGGTAACTTAGCCCTCTATCACTTTCGCTTACTTTGATATCTGTATACTTGCCATATGCGTCACACGAGCACACACGCACTCTACTAAGCTTCGTAGGAAGCTTATGCGCGTTTGTTTACGCTGCAGGTACTAGGGCACATCAGCAGCGTTGAGCTCGGTTCATGTACCTGATATTTTGGGCTTTTGTTACATTTTGTATTTCCCTTTCCAGTACTGTACTCAACAAACTTATTAGTGGATATCTGATGATGTTTTATGGTATTGATTATGCTCCCTTACAAAAAAAAATTTACCCTGAAAATCCTCCTAGTGGGATCCCAGGATCGGAACCTGGCATATGAGAGCTAGGAGTCGAGAATGGGGTATTACGAAGGCTGTTGGCACCAAGGTAGGCGATTGGGAATTTAGTGAGCCCGGTCTCCAGGTTTGTGGCGTGACACTATCTCATGTAGATTATGGAAAAAAGTGGTTTTATTGAAAAAAATTATTGAATTCCAAAAAGGGCTACCTATCACCAACTAGGGGATGGTCTACTCGTAACCAAAGCTAAAAATGGGAAGTAGTGTGGAAGTTGTCTTAGGAGCAGTAAGACAAATTCTTGTTATAGACACGTAGTTGATCTGTACACTTTTGAATCCTTAGATTAGTTGATCCATGAAGAAGGTAATCTTAAAAATTCATATGATGGACATTCACTATGCACACTAGACTATACTTGTTTGGATTCTTCTATTTATCAATCAATTGGTGGGGATTCCATATGGAGCACTTATTATGTTTAGGGAATTTAGGATTTCATCTTCTTTTCACTAAGTTTCTCTGAATTTTGTACTTGTATGTCTTGAAGTTTATAGAAGCATAGTTCTGAGAGAGAGTTGGAGTTTTGGAAAGTTAGATTTGTTTCACGCATGTTTTGCTCGAGATTAGAAAAATGCTGGTTGGGGGGTGTGTTGAGCTCTAAATTGTGCATAATCTAACCCCAATTCATCACACATTATGCATGACTTTTATATTTAAAGACATATCTAATGCATGCTTTTGTGATTGTAGGAGTGAGAGAGACTTCACCAAATTGATGATAAAAGACCTTCCTAATACATGTTGAAGATCAAAGGAAGAAATACCAAGAATAGAAGAAAGAATCCATGGAAGATGGAATTGAAAGATAAAGAAAAACATTGAAGAAATCATGTTAAAAGACCTAGAAGGGTCAGAAAAACCAAACTGCAGAGTTGCAAGGCTAGAAAAGTAATATGTAGAAAGTTGCAGTTCTGAAGATTGATCCAGCGATTGATCACCCAGCCTGATCGATTGATCGACAGAGCATGTAGATCAATCGACAGAATGCTGATTTTGGCAGATTTGTTGCTGGACAAAAGTGTGAAATTTTGATTGATCGCCAACACAGTTGCGATTGATCACTCACCCGCAAAATTGCTGAAATTGTTGCTAGATAGAAAAACGGATTTGCGATTGATCGCCCATCCCCTTTCGATTTATCGCTCGACCCATAAAATTTCTAGATTTTTGAAGATTTATTGCTGGAACTCTCTAGACACTTTTTGGACCCAGTGATCAATCACCCGACCACTTACGATTGATTGCCCAACCGCCCAAATGTCCAGATTGCAGTTTTTACAGTTGGCCAAAAAGTCGATTGATCGCTCAGCCCAACCGATTAATCTCCCGCACCTAAAAATAGAAATTTCTAAGTCTGACTTCCGATTTTCTTTGCGTAGTACGTAAATCTTACACAAGTTTTCGAATCTTCGGCGTTGGTGGGGCTTAAAAGCTATAAAAGGACTCTTTTACTTCATTCCTAGGGCATCCTAGAAGAGATCTATTGTATTGGGAGGTGGAGAAGGAAGGATTCGGAGTTCTACAACTCTCTCTAATTAGTTTCTTTTTAGTTTTTTATGTTTAAAGTAGATTTTCTGTTTTCTTCTAGCATAGTAGGCTAGACCTCTTAGTTAGGGCTAAGAGGTGAAGCTTGTAGTTGTTCTAGATGTTTTAATTCATTTTTAAGGTTTCATGAATTGATTTTAATGTTGAACAATGGTTTGTTTAAGTTTGAATAAAGTACTAAGTTTTTCTTAATCTTTTGATGACTCATGAATGTTTGGAAGAATTATGCTTAGTTACTTAGTTGTTATGCAAGATCTAGACCTATACGCTTCGAGGAATCGAATTCAATACGCTCTACAAGTTGATTCTTCATGTGGGAACTCCAAACTAAAGTTCTATATTTTCTGAGAAATCTGAGATATGTATTGGGTATTAATGTGATTTGAATAAAGTTCAGATTGTAATGTTAGTTGAATCTAGTGATAGGATTTAATGTTTATCATGATTGTGATCTTAAACTATTGGAACTAGGATTGGCCTATGCAATTAAGTGTGCCCAATTCCTAACTTGAATTGAGGGAGTCATGTTATTAGACAATGTGTATCTCATATTGTTTTGATGATTTAACTGCTCTATAATCCGACTAAATAGGATTTGATTTCGATTCTAGTTGAGTAATTGAGAAACCAATACAAATTAAGCATTAGGGATTACTATGAGTGGATCCTTAGCGCTCTAGTGCCTCTTTAGATTGTTAAACTCATTCTCAAAATTACAGATTACTCTCATACATCTAAATTATAGATTTAGTTCTCTTTAAATCAATTATTTGAAGATATTTTGTGAATTCCTAGTTAATCCTTGTGGTTCGACCTCGGTCTTACCGAGATTATTACTATATCGCAACCCTACACTTGGGGAGCAAACATGCGGGTTAGGGTTAAGGTTAGAGAGAGAGGGGGTGGTCGGCCGTCGAGCTCAGAGAGAAAGAGAGAGAGAGTTGCAGAGTGGGTTAGGGTTAGGGTTAGGGAGGGAGGGGGTGCTCGGGCGGTTTGAAAACAAAAGGGGGTTAAAAAAAATTTACTTAGGTATTTATACCTTGTAGATGAGTTGAATTGAGCGAGTCGAATCGAGCCGAGTTCGAGTCAAGGAATAAGCCGAGTCGAATCGAGCATGGGCCTGCTTGATGCTTAACTTGGAATCTTTTGAGCACCCAAAATATGACTTGACTTGGCTGAAATTCACTTTCGATCCGAGCCAAGTTAAGCGTGTCTTTCGAGCATACTCGACTCGTGCCCAGTGTTCGCTCTCCTCAAGTGCAAGGCTGCGATGTAGTAATAAATCTCGGTAAGACCGAGGTCGATCCACAGGGAATTAGAAAACAACTTCTAAGCTATTCCAGCAACTAGGATTGTAATAATTGAGAGATTCAATTGAGAGAATTGTGTTAAAACAGTAACTTAAGAAAAATAGTAATTAAGGAACTAAGGCTTTCAAGGATCCACTTGTAACAATCCCATGTCAATTCAATCAATCCAAGCATAACACAACTAGATTTGAAGTTCTATCTCTCATCTAGTCGGAAGATAAAGCATTAAACACAGTCAATCCCACTTAAGTTGAACTTCCAAGTTCTAGTCCCATTTAACCACATATAGCATTTGAAATCATAGCCTTCGGAGTAACAGCCATGCCTATGGACTATGGCATGCTCAAGGGTTACCATAATTCGAATTCAATCTAACAAAACATGATAATCTTAAAGAATTGTAAGGAATCCATGTCCGGAGCACATGAACTCTCATAAAACTTCTAAAAATATCAACTTTATATGAACTAGAACATTCAAAATTCAAACTTAAAGTGAAACTACTTAAATTAAACTGAATTAAACATGAAATTAGTTACAAGCTTCACCTCTCAGCCTTAGCTGAGAGATTCTAGCCGAGCATTGTCTTACTACAATTAGAACTCAATGAAAAAGACATAAAAAGCATAAAAATTCGGAGTTGGGAGGGTTGTAAATGCTCCATGACGGCTTCCTTCACTTCCTACGAAGTTCCTCAGCTTCTATGATGCCCTAGGAAGAGACCCTAGGTGTCCTTTTATAGTGGGGAGGCTCTACTGCGTCGGAATCTTCCAGAATTGTGTAGCACTTACGCACTGTGCAGAAAGTCTCAAAACTGGATTTAGAAATTGCTGTTTACGCAAGGTCGACCGGCCTTGACTGGTCACGACCGGTAGGACTGTGTGGAATGGAGTCCAGCATGCACCAGAGGGGCCCTGACCTGTTGGCTGACCGGTCTTGACCGGTTGGACCAAGCTGGTTCTTAGTCCAGTGACTTCCAAAGGTTGGGCAGCAGTGTGGCTGACCGGTCTTGACCGGTCTGGCTCCCTGCCTTGGCCGATCGGTCAGGCCTCTATATTCTTTTCTTTTTCTTCTTCTCTCTTTCTTCTCTTTTCTCCCTCTTTCTTCTTCCTTCTTTGGTCCACCTTGGGCCTTCATTTAAGAGGTCCTAAATACTCTCTTTTTGGTCTCCAATTGGGTGAAGTCATTCTCATTCCTATAATCACAAAACATGCATTAGATGTGCCTTTTAAACATGCAAACCATGCATAAATGTAATGTAATGGGCTATATCATGAATAAATTTGAGGTTCAACACCCAGCTCTAGTCGTAAGTTACTTAGTATGTAATCCATGTCCAATGAAGAATGAATCAGGAAGTCAAACAAGGAAAACCAACAACCTATTGGAATCAACCACAAAATTGGTTGGATGAGCCTTTTTATTGCCTAATTTCCTAGTCTAACAGTATGGATGATAATTAAACTGGTGAACCTGGTCTCAATCATGCACGAGTGAAATAGGCTTGTCATCTTGTGCTAACTCCATCCTCTTCTTTTTTACTTCCCTTCTTTTTTCTCTCTTTACTTATTTTTCCACAAGTTTATGCTTGCCATGATTGGTAATAAAAAGAGAGTAAGGGATGTTGAGGTAGTGATTCTTCAGGTGGTGCATGTATAGGAAACGCCTCCTCTCTCCTCTTATTTTGTGTGCACAATAACGTCTAGTTTTACGAGCTTTTGTTACATGCTCTCTTTCTCTCTCTCTCTCTCTCTCTCTCTCTCTCTCTCTATATATATATATATATATATATATATATATATATATATATATATATATAGAGAGAGAGAGAGAGAGAGAGAGAGAGAGAGAGAGAGAGAGAGAGAGAGAGAGAGTAATCTTGTGGGGATTTCTTGGTGAGCATTCCTTATACAATGAAAAAAGTGGGAGAGAGTAGTAAGCCTTATATTCTTAATTTTTACTACTCTTGTGGGTAACAACGAGTTCGATGCAAGTGAAATGATGTTCTAGCTAGATGGGCTCACTTAGAATCAACCATTTGTAAATGAAATTCTCATCCTTCTGTTTTAGTGAATAAGAAGGCTCTACATCGTGAATATTGGCTTATTGCCAAATCATATAAATCTTTATGCCTCTTGTCTCTTGCTCGTGTCTTTCGATTTTGGGTTTTGGTCTAGTTATTATTATTATTTTTTTATAGTTTTGCTTTGCTTGCATCGATTATGTACAAGAAACACCAATTAGTATTGGAGCTAAAGAATAAAAATACTTTTAACATAAGATCAATGTTTGTATTTATATTCAATTGTCCTTTAGATGGTTGGATAATGTTCTATCGAATTCAATATGCCAAAGTTCGATGGATCCAATTGCGTGTTGTAAAAATTGAATATGAACGTGGTGTTGGTGAAGGAAGGCTGTGCAATTATGCTCAAAAGAAAATAAAATAGGTTGATATGAAAGATGGAGTTTTTAAGGAGAAAAATAGTTAGTCATGAAATATCCTCTTCCTTAAGATTGATCGACGATTTTAATCAAACCACTACTAAAGATTTGTGCGACAAGTTATAGAACCTGTACGAAGGAAAATAAATGTCGAATGAGATCTTTCTCTGATAATAGTTATACAACTTGAGGATGAATATATAAGTGGTCCTCCTTATAAGAACAATACTTAATTGAATATGTTTAATAACATAACTAGTAGATTGACAACAACTGATGACGAAGAAAAGGATGCACTTTCACTTTGTTTAATGTCAAATTCAATGGATAGTTTGATTATGAATTTCAATAATGGTCTAGATCTAAATATAGAGTAAGTCGTGTTTGCATTGCTTACCAAATAATCCCTAGAAAAATACTTGAGGGATCTTATGGTGATGCTGTGGTAGTTGGATAAAGATCTATTAAGAGACACCAATGGTAGACATCAAAAGAGATCCAAGTTAAAATGGTATAAAACAAGAAAGAGTTGGAATTGTAAAGAAAATGGTCATTCAAGCAAAGATTAAAAACTTAGGAAGGCAAATCATGAAAATTTAAAATTCGATTTATGTGATTAAGCATTATATTTAAAGAATTAAAACAATCTAATTGAGAAGGGAGAGTCAGTACTTGAGGACATGGAAGTGTTAACATTTGTGATCCCATGAGAGAATTTGCACCAACAATGGATTTGGAATTTGGGCACTTTGTTTCGTATGACAAAGAACATGGAATATTTTTACATGTATAACATTAGCGATAATAATACGTGTAAAATTGTGGAGATTAGAGATGTCAGAATCATTATATTTGATGGTATCATATGTATAATTTTGAATGTATGGCATATATCGGATCTATAGAAGAGTCTCTTGTCATTGGGAAAATTTCATGAGGATGGCCATAGATTTTTAGTGAAAAAGTCGATTGAATATTATAAAAGGAAGAATGGTGGTTGTAAAGGAAGAGTTCATGAACAACCTATGTTGGTTGATAGGAGATACTATGATTGGCGATGCTATTGTTGCCAAATGATATGACAAAATTTACTATAGTCTTATGTAAGCTATTGGGCTTCTTAGAGTTTGTTTTTACTTTATAGTTTAAAATATATTAGTGTGGATTTTTGTGAAGATTGCTTCTTAGAGTTTATTTTTCTTCATTTATTGTTAGAAATAAGGATCTTTTTAAATTTAATTCATTTTTTAATTAGGAGGTTCATGTTGAATTCTTGAAAGATTCAATGTATTTTATTTCTTTTATTAATGATTTCTTCATAAATATATGTATTTACATGCTTAAAAGAAAGAGTGATGGTTTTGCTTATTTTATCAAGCTTAAAGTATTAGTAAAAAATTCGAAAGAAAAGAAAATTAAATGTCGAAGAACTAAAATGATAGAAAGCACACCTAAAAAGAATTTAAGGATTTTGTAACGACTATAGTATTGAGAGGCATTGTAAAACCTTTGGTACTCCACAACAAAACAGATTAGCTGAACGTATAAACTTGTGAATATTCTACGAACAACGCACTCACCCCTTGCTCTTCGTTTCCTTAGATGCACAGAGAGGTTGTGATAATTAACTCAAGTATGATGATGTGTTTGGCTTGCAATGGCCACTAGCCAATGAAGCTCTAAATCTATGACTAGCCAAACATCGTAGAATCGTAAGACTCCAATTCGAGTGACTTCTGCAGTTGGCCTGCGGTCAAATATTCTGACTAAAGGCCTCGGTAATGAAAAAGGTAGGCGTTAGGTATCCTTTATTTCCCACACAATCATTCGGTCTATACTTTATAAGATTTTTAAAATTTTGATTAGTAAAGTTCTAGAGTATTATTACATTCGGGGCTGGGACTACAAAGGTTGTGTACTCAATGTCAACCTGACCTTTTTTTGTAAAACATTATGTTAGGAGAAAGATCCCTTCATGATCGCACACACAACAATATCAAAATAAAAAGAAAGCAAAAAAAAGAAAAAAAAAGAAAAAAAAAGAAAAAAGAAAAAAAAGGCAAACCACAACACAAAGATTTATGTGGTGCCCTTTTGGTACGTCCATGGATTCATGCCACTATGCTTAAAGGCAAAATACAAACAATCAACACTCAATACAATGCCGTCTGGCCCATCTCTCTCTCTCTCTCTCTCTCTCTCTCTCTCTCTCTCATGATAGAATATATATTACCCAAAATAAATTAAGGTTTATGTAAAAATGTCCATATGAAATTATGAAATTGCCCTTTGGACCGGTGCACGCCCCTGGATCCCCAAGAAAGGGAGCACTGACCCTTGCGACCCTCAGTGATTTTAATGTAGACCTTGACCTGTGAAAGTGTTGGCTGGATAAATAATACACCTATGATGATTGGGCTCCATAGATCCTAATACATTACACCCCTGATCCCACATGGACACTCGAACCCATGACCTCAATGTTATAATACGCTTTGTCTACCACTAAGCCATGGTTCTTGACCTAACATCAGCCTGACCTACCAGAGTAAAAAAAGGAAAAAAAATAAAAGAAAAAAACTATGACAAGGATTGTGTAGACCAAGCTCTAAATCCCAGTCACCATTTAGCAAAAGTAATAAATGTGTGAAAACTAATTGTAGGCTTGATGAAATGTGAGAGAAAAAATGGAAAATAAGATACTCTTCACTGAAAGAGATAGTCGGATATCCCTGATTTTGACTCTACTCGCAGATTCTAGGAGGACTTCTATTTTTTTCTTTCTCTTTTCTTCTCTTTTCTCTCTATAAAAACCCACTTCTCTCTTTTTAGCAACCCCTTAGACCTCTTGGACTTCAACCTCTCCCTTGCAAATGAGGAAAGTGGGTTTCTTTTATAAGCGACGCTAACAAGAATCATGACTTACGTGGCAGTTCACATCTCTCGAGGTATATTTCCAATGATAGGAGTTGCTATGTTGACAGTGACGAACTTTGGATGGCAATGGAAATCTGATTCTTGCCGTCACACAATGCATGCAGATGGAGGCATTTTTGCCACATTGGATGCCATGGTGCCACATGTTAGCCCCTAATTGGATTTTGGTGGCTGATGTGAATCATATTCCCTTTAGCACCCTTTGGTCTATTTTTCTACTAGGTTTTCTTAAGTTATAAGGGTATTGTCTGACGGACTAATATGGTTTTTAAGTGGTTTCTTGAGTTAATCAAGTGTCTTATTTCGAAGTTTGACTCAGTTCCTGTGAAGTGGTCTTTCATCTTAGGGGGAGTGTTTGCAGAACTATACACTTATAGATAGAGTTAAAAGTATGTTGAGTTTAACTAGGCTCGAGTAGTTATTTTAGATAAAAGCTATTAACATGGACTATTACTTGGTGAATTGTTCCCCTATGACTACACTAAATTGCAATATATCTTAAGAGGTATAGTATGAAATAATGGTAAATTATTTGCTCCTATGGTTGTGACAATTATGTATAAATTTTCAAAGAGCAAATGAGTAATTTGGTTGTGAGTCTAGAATGTGTATTTTTTTTGTTATGTAAATGGAATAAAGGAGCACATATTGTGGAACCTTTACCGTCAATAAATTAATTATTAGGTAAGATGCTATTTTTAATGAAGATTCATTGTAGAAAGAAAAAAAATTGTCATGCTTAGAGTCACACAAGATAACTGTATTTGAATCTTCAAACAATGTTCAAAATAAACTTGTTAACTTAGAGGATCAACTAGTTGATGATATTACTAAAGATGAAGCTATTGAAGACTATGCAAATGAGATAATAAGTATAAAAACTCAAAATAATTAAGGCCAACCAGCAGAGCTATAGAGCTTTTCATTAGCCCGAGGATTAAATTATGGTTTATGCTTGCATGATAGAAGAGTGTGGGCCTTGTTCATACTGAGAGGTAGTGAATCTATGAATGCTAGTCGATAAGTGCTCATTGAGGAGGAGATTGAGTTCTACATAAAATAAGATTTGAGAATTGATTGAATTATCCTAATGGAAGAAGCCTATTGGTTGTAGATGGGTTTAAAAGCTGAAGAAAGACACAAATAGGAATGATGAAAGATGTAAGACCCAATTGATGGTGAAAGGATATGCTTATAATCAACTATTGACTTCAATAAAATCTTCTCTCCAATTATCTATTTCGTATTATTTATACCAAGTTGGATATGATAACAGTTCTTGACTTGGAACTTGAGTAGTTAGATGTGAAAATTGTCTTTTTCATGAAAATTTTGATGACTATTTAGAGCAAGTGCTAAGGTATTAGTACAGGCGGCTTGATTCATTTATTGTGAGTTTGTGATTTTAGAGATTTGAGACAACTCATTATATGATAATAGTTTTTTCATTATTTTATTATTCTATGTTATAATATATATTGGTTATAGGTACTAGTAAATATAGTATTACAATGTGGTAAGTTTAGGTAAGAAATTCGATATAAAGGATTTGGGTGTCATTAGTCAGATTGTTAGGAGATTGTACTTAGAGAAAATAAGAATCGAAAAGTCTAGATAACTTAGAAGGGTTATGCTGAGAGTGTTCTTCACTGCTTTAATATGTAGAATTTCAACATGTTAGTATTCTATTTATTAATGGTTATAAGTTGCCTTTATATTAGTCTTTTGGCACAGAAGTGGAAAATGAAGATTAATATTCCTTGGCTATAGGAAGCCTTATGTTTGCTATGACATATATAAGACTAGACATTGCAAAAGCAGTGAGAACTATCAGTAAATAAATGGCAAATCCAAGGAGAGATAATTCGACTATGGTGACACGTATCCTTAATTACTTGAAGGATACTTCTAAAGTGATCATTTGTTATAATGACTAAAATTTAGAGTTTGTTAGATTTTTTTATGCAAATTATGTAAGAGATCATGATAAAAAAAGGTTCATAATAAGTTACTTCTTATTTTGGCCCTGTGGTGTGGTTAATTGGATGTTGAAATTGCAGTCAGTCGTGGCCTTAGCTACTATAGAAGAAGAGTACATGTCAATTGCACATGCATGCAAGGAATGTATTTGGTTAAAGAAGTTAATAGAAAAACTAAAAATCAAGCAGAAATTGGTGGTGATTCATTATTACACTTAGAATGCATTACACTTATAAAAATACAATATTTTATGCTCGAACTAAGCATACTGACATATAGTATAATTTTCTTCGTGGTGTAGTGGAAGATGAATAGATCTCATTATAAAATATTAACACCAATGACGATATAATGACTTTGTTGACGAAGCATATTATAAGGATAAGTTTATTTGGTGTAAGACTTATTATTGCTTAGTGTCTAGTGACAATATTTGACCAGTTATTAAAAGTATTTTTTACATTATTAAATAAATTAGTTTTTAACTGAAAGAATATTGAGGTAGTGACTCTTTACTGTACGTAGGCATTGTAAGTTGTTCGCTCGCCTCAAGTGTAAGGCTTGCGATGTACTAATAACTCGGTAAGACCGAGGTCGATCCACAGGGAATTATGGTAACCAATCTAAACTATTCTAGCAACTTCACTTTAAAGAGTTTAGAAAATTCAGATTGAGAACTATAACTAAAACAGTAATTTAAATAAAAGAAAATCAGAGAATCTAAAAGAAAACTGAGGCTTTTAAGGATCCACTTATAGTAGTCTAATGTAAATCATTCATCCAAGCATAAACACAACTAGATTCGAAGTTCTATCTCTCATCTAGTTGGAAGATAAGGCATTCAATCACACATAATCCCTCTTAAGTCAGGAAATCAAATTCTAGTTTGAATGAAGCACATAGAATTCAAACTTGTAGCCTTCAGAGTAATAGCCATGCCAAGAGACTATGGCATGATCTAGGGTTACTACAATTCGAATCTAATCAATCCAAACATAGCAATCTCAGATATTTGCAAGGAACTTATGTCCGAAGTACATGAACTCTCATAAAACTTCTAAAAATACCAACTTAATTCAAACTAGAACTTAAAAAGACAAACTTTAAATAAGAATACTTGAAATAAACGAATTAACCATTGAAACTAGCTACAAGCTTTACCTCTTAGCCTTAGCTAAGAGATTCTAGCCGAGTATTGTCATACTACAACTAGAATCGAAAGAAAAAGTATTTGAAAGCATAGAAAAACTATAAAAACCATAGTTGGAGGAGTTCCGAATGCTCCACTAAGATCCTCTCCACCTCCCTGGACTTCCAAAGCCTTCTATGATGCCTTAGGAACGACTGTGGACCCTCGCCATTCCGCGCTCCCGACGACGTTCTCCCCTTTCCTTTCGGAAAAAAGAAGAAGAGGTGCGTGCGTGCGAATTGCCGTTTGTGCCATTAGCTTACCTCGTTCTCGAAGGCTTTGTTTGCTTGTTGTGTTAAGCTGGATGTATTTAAATGAGTTTATATAAGACCAGAGTCGCCACTAGCCAGTTACTTCGAATCTACAGTCGGCTAGACCCCGTAGAAACGTTAGAGAAGGGGATCCGAAGATTCCTTCCTCTAAAATGACTCCTTTTGATCTGCGGACAAAGATTCGAGGTAAGGGATCACGGTTACAGGGTGGGAAGAGGTTAAGCACCCCACACACTGCCCGTATTGAAGTACGGTCTCTTCTTCACAGAATCAAACTAATACTTGAAAGTCTGTTTTAATCCTCGTATATTCTCATAGATGACATGATGCATGAATGCAGGTCTGAACAGTAAGAGTTTGTCTGATGGGCAGGTTTCCATTAACAGGCAAGCCCAGAGCATACGCTCGAACTGACAGGTGCTTTATGCGAGATGCATGCTATGTGTTTGAATACTTAAAGTGCTTATAGTGACTAATGTATGAATGCAGGTCTGAACAGTAAGAGTTTCTGATGGGCAGGTTTCCATTAACAGGCAAGCCCAGAGCATACGCTCGAACTGACAGGTGCTTTATGCGAGATGTATGCAGTGTGTTTGAATAATCAAAGTGCTTTTAGTGGAGCAGGGGGGTTGGAAGAAAAGTAAATGTTGCACTTATGCTAGATGCGAATGAGATGATGCTGGAAAAAGAGTAGCTAGATGGACGGAGGTGTCGCAAGGATTGGCTTCGAGTGGCTCGATCAAGACTTAGATGGCTTGGGAGACTTGGACCAATGGTCAGGCTGGGCTGGACCAGGGCTAGGCTCTCCTCACTCGGGCTCCCCTTGGTGGAGGAATGGGCTAAAGGGTGGAGAGACGGATTGCACTCAGGCTGGATGGCTTCGGAGGGATGGGATTGTTGAAATGAGAAGGGGAGGGGAGTATTTATAGCAGCGGGAAGTGGCAGTTCCCGTAAATATGTTTGGACTGCACCCAGGGGGCCGCCCGTATAGACGCTCTCGGAATCCCGCGAGCACTACGGACATGTCTCGGGGCTGCTGCTTGGGACTCAGTGAGTTGACTCGGTGGGTCGACTCAGTGGGTTGACTCGGTGATTTAACTAAGTGGGTTGACTCGGTGTTTTGACTCGGCGGGTTGACTCGGTGATTTGACTCTGCGGGTTGACTCGGTGATTTGACTTTTTAAGGATTTTTTGACTGGTTTTTCTTATGGGGAATTTTTCAGGCTGATGTTTAGGGGTGAGTTGGGCTATGGATTGGGGCTTTCAAGGGTGAGTTTGGCTGAGTTTAGACATGGGATTTGGGGGTATGGTCCTCCATTCATCCAGTTATCTCTACCAACAGTGTAGCCGAAGGTGGGGTGTCTACAGATGCCCTTCTTTGGTAGAGGTTACGTGCAACCGAATGCCAAAGCGAGTGGACACCCCACTTCTGACCCGGTCGTTCATAGATCATGGTCTGAAATCTTTGCTTGCCTTTGTATCTGTACCAGTTGATCGTGTAAAAATCGATCATTAGCACATACCGCGGAAGTTTGGAGAAAACGTTGCGATTGTCCCTGCAGTTTGCTGTAACCTGGGTACCCAATCGTAACCCTTCCATTCCCGATCGGTACTAACATCGGAAAGGTACAGCAGAGCCTCTGCGTCGTAGTCTTACGAGGTTACTGACCCTGTGATTGACTGTATGTTTGATGTTTTCCCGGATCACTCCAGGAGTACTTGTTTCGCTTGACTGTCAAAGTGGTTAGATGCCCTGCGTCATGTAGTCTTAGGGGATTCTACTACGCCGACTTGGACTCAATCAAGGTACTTCAGGCATCCACGCCTAGGTATGTGCGGGTGGACTTTTTCCACCCGATCTGCTGGTTTGATGCTTGGTTTGCAATTCATTCTTTCCTAGATTATGGTCTGGAATCTTTATTGTCCTTTGTATCTGAGTCAGTTGATTGTTTAGAGATTGATAACTCGCACATACCGCGGGAGTTTGGAGAAAACGTTGCGATTGTCCCTGTAGTTTGCTGCAACCTGGTACCCAATCGCAACCCTTCTATTCCCGATCGGTACTAACATCAGAAAGGTCCAGCAAAGCCTCTGCGTCGTAGTCTTACGAGGTTGCTGACCCTGAGATTGATTGTGTGATTGATGTTTTCCCAGATCACTCCAGGAGTACTTGTTTCGCTTGACTGTCAAAGTGGTTAGATGCCCTGCGTCATGTAGTCTTACGGGATTCTACTACGCCGACTTGGACTCAGTCAAGGTACTTCAGGCATCCACGCCTAGGTATGTGAGAGTGAACTCTTTCCACCTAATCTGCTGATTTTGATACTTGGGTTACAATTCATCATTTCCACCTGTTCAAATGGTTTCTTTGACCGAGCCTTTTTGGCCTTCATCTTTTCGTATCTTGGCATGTGGTATGACCGCGCTGACACTGGAGTTCAGTTCGACCGTACTTCTAGTGCATTGGATCCGATGGTCTCCGGGGAAACCGCGAGACATCGGATCTTATTTGATTTTTGCGTCGGCTCCTACCCAGAGATATAGAAGATCTCCTGGTGTTTTAGAGGCAGAACGCTCTACTGGAAAAATATTTTTGGATTTTTGAAAAGATACCCACTCTGGGGAGTGATACTCCGTGGGGTTTTTATTTGCAAATAGAAATATTTTTTTTAATCTTTTGAAATGGAAATCTGGTCTGCACGTGCCTCCACTAGGGATGCCTGTGGGGTCTTTGGCTAACCGACTTTTATTTTGAAAGCAGGTAAACATGATGATTGATGCGATGGATGCTGATGCATGGAGATGCATGATGAATGCATGGCTTGGATCATTCTCTTTCAGTTTGATGATTTTGCTTTTGCTGGAGATGCAGAGAATTTTAAGCTTATTGCTTGCAGGGTTGTGCTCCCCTGGGGATTTTTTTTATACGGGTGTTTGGTCAGCGGGTTGGTCAAGATCCCGACCCGTGGTCGATCAGGTCCATCGTCCCAAGATGCTGTTTCTTTGCTAATGAGAATGTACAAGGGTGTTATCCGATTTCAAGATGTTCTTCTGGGCATAAATGCGATTGAGACGGTGCTTGGTCGCCAGTTTTGGTCAAGATTCCAATTTGCGGGCGATTGGATCCGTCATCCCAAATTATGAAGAGAGTGGAGTTCGAGACTCCTGAAGTGTAGTGCTGGGAATAGTGACAATTTTTGTGATTTTTACAAATATTTGGTCTGAATATTTACCTGAGTGGTCAGGATAGAGATCGGTTATTGAAAACAAAGGAAATATTTTTTTTTTGTGGTTTTGAAAATATTTGGTTTGAAAGCAAGGGAAATATTTTGTGATTTTTGAAAGGTGATTTTGCAATGTTTTGGGTATTTTGTTGGATTTTTCTGAAATGCAGGGAAAAGGTATGGAATTTTCATCAATTTCCAGCTTCTACTGCTGGTAAGGCACCCGATCCATTTTACATCAGCGAGCAAGATGAGTCTTACACAGTTAAGTGCCGTAGTTTTACACCTTCGGATGAGGGGATTTTGAGGGTTTTCAGTCAATACACCCACAAAGTTGCCTGTTCCTCATGTGCAATGCACATAGACCACGTATTGTCCGACGGACTCCTTCGGCTATAAAATGAGCCACATCCTCACATTTCCCTTAGTCAATCCAGTTTGGGGCCTTACGTTGCTCACAATTCCATGAGGGTGCGCTCCACCTCCCAACAGCCTTAATCCCCTTCATGAGTTTTAGGAACAGGCATCCGTCAGATTTAACAATGACTTCCAAATCAAGGTTGTTTATCACGGTGTGTTCAACACGAACAGGATTTTGGGGTTCTGCTTGCCTCAGCCTTTACCTGTTTAAAAGATCCCGGACACCTGTACGATCAACTATTAGCCATGTCCGGAACAGGTTGGAAAAGAAAGCCCCCGAGAAGTTAATACCAGTGTAGTTTTAGGTCTTCGGACTGCTGGGGATGAATTTGTGCAGTTAAAATTGGTGGTGAAACTATTTTTTTGTATTTTTGTTTTGAGAAAGTTCCAGACTTCAACTCAAGCGGTTGAGATTGATACTGGTTTTTATGGAAGGCTTAAAATCTTTTTGGTATTTTTTTTTGAAATGATCCGGGTTATCGAACCTTGATCCGAGTGGTCGAGGCCAATGCTGATTTTTGGTTAAAAGCAAGAAAGGTCCCTCGAGAAATTAATCCCAGTGTAGTTTAGGGTATTCGGACCAAAACTTTGTACAAAATAGGGCAACACATTTTTTTTGAAATGATCCAGGTCATCAGATCCTGGCTCGAACGGCTGGGATCGATGCCGGTTTTTATTAAAAATCTCTCAGGATGTCGATCCCGACGTAGTTTAAGGTCTTCGGACCAAAACTATGGAGCGAGACTGGTGATATATTTTTGCGATTTTGAAAAGTGTTCTGAGTCATCGAATCTGATTTTGATGGTTGAGATCGATGCCCATTTTTATTAAAAATCTCTCGGGATCTTAATCCTGACGTAGTTTAAGGTCTTCGGACAAAAAATATGTACATGCTGAAAATACATTTTTTTTTGTGATTTTTTGAAATGTTCCAGGCTGTTAATTCTCAATTTGAGCGATCAAGATTAACACTGGTTTTTATTAGAAATCTCTCGGGATTTTGATCCCGACGTAGTTTAAGGTCTTCGGACCGAAATTGTACAAATAGGGCGAACACATTTTTTTTTTTTTTTTGAAAAATGTCCGGAGTCGTCTGATCTTGATGTGAATGATCCAGACTGCTACCGGTTTTTATTTAAAACATCCCTCGGGATCTTGATCCCGACGTAGTTTAAGGTCTTCGGACCAAAACTATGTACAAGCGATGCTGGAAATCACATTTTTTTTTATTTTTTAGAAAATATCTGAAGTCATCAGATCTCGATGAAGACCGATGCCGGTTTTTATTTAAAAAGTCCCTCGAGATCTCGATCCTGACGTAGTTTAAGGTCTTCGGACCCAAAATATGTACAGGCAAGGAGCAATCAAGGTTGGAGATTTCGGGGATTTTTCTTAGAATGGTTCAGATCATCAGGTCATGACCTTGGATGGTTGAGATCATTGTTTTGACCAAGTCAATTCTTTTTCTATTTCTTGAAAATTCTATGGAACTCTTTCCACATCATCAAGCCAATTTCTCACCAATTTCTCACAATATGAGATTTTGGTGAGATTCCTTACCTTTTCTCATCATTCTCTTCCATCACTTCATTCTTAGAAGGAGGAACAAGATTCACTTGCAACCATCCTTCCCAATGAGGAGTTCTTCCCAAGGAGAGAGGGTGAGAAGTCGTTTCAACTAGGTGGGAGGGAGGACGGCCCCCTGGGTGCCGCCCGGATCGTCTCTGCCCACTGGTTTTTACAGTGGGTCGGGTAAAGGGGTGCACTCCCCTTTTCTATATAACATGGGGCACCCTTAGCCCCTCCAACGTGTAATTTCTCTCTTCTCTCTCTCATACTCTCTCTTTCTTCAAGTTTTTCTCTCTCTTTTGGTGGTTCTTTGCTCTTTTCAAGTGGTGGGCCTTAGTGAAGCTTTGGGACAGCAAGGTAGTCCCCCTTTGGTGAGTGGTAAAGGTGTGGACCACTCCCTTTCTTTCTTGTCTTTTTCCTTCTTCATTGTCTCTTCTCTTGACTCTTTTCTTTTCTCCATGTAGCTATTCCAAAAGGAGTGAAGGTGGGCCCAAGTATTTTTGGCCTTTTTCTAGATCTCCAATCTCTTCTAAAGGTGGTGCATGGAGAAGGACATTGCAAGCTTCCATTTCATTCTTTCTTTTCTTCTTTCACACTCCCTTCATGTGTATATAAAGGGTAATTTTGCCATGTCCATCAAGTGTGCATGGCAAAATATCTTATCTTTTCATGGGAGTTGGGCCTCTTTTCATGTGTATCAAATGGGCTCAAAGTGAAGTTATGGCCCTTGGTGTACTTGATGGGCCCAACACTTCATTTTGAGCTCCCTCATGCTTTCTTGCCCTTGTAATTTTTCCTTAGAACTTTTTCTTTTCTTTTCCATCTTCTTTTCAAGGCTTGGGCCCATGGGATTAGTAGGGCCCACCTTAAGTTTTGGGCTAATGGGGCTCACTTTGGGTGGCCCCATCTTTCTTCACATGTGTATGGACAAAGGTGACTAGCCCATTCTTCACTTGGATCTTCAAGTGGGCTAGATTTCTTAATTGGGCCCTTGTGGTCAAGTAGCCCAAATCTTCCACCATTTCTTGATTATGATGTACATCCTTGTTCACAAAGTGTGGTGGGTTCCTTGGAATTTTTTCATATGGATGGGCTTTTGGGCCCTCATTGAAACTTGGATTTCTTTGGACCATGTGTGCACCACTACACTTTGTTCATGTAAGATTTTTTTTCTTTCATGCTTTTTCTTTTGATGGATGGAGGACTTGAGTTACTTGATCATCTACAAGTCCCATGAGTGAGTTGTCTCAACAATCTCACTAGGTTTAAATAGTTTTTCCATGTGGTAAGAAAGTGGTTTCCAAGAGTTTCCTTTAATGTTATCAATCTCAAATGGATGATTCCTCTTCAAGTGAGCTATCCATGCAGCCATAGCTCCTTGAACTTCCTTTGGGGTATTTGGTGGGTCATCCACCATCATTCTCAATGATGAGTGATTTCTTTTAATTTGTGAGAAAGAATGATACCCATAAGTTGCCCAATTTTGTCCCATGCTTTGGGGCATTTTGGATTTTGATCTTCAAGTGGGCTATGTATACCATTCTTAGCCATTTTTATGATGGTTGGGTGACTCATCAAGCCATGCCCTCTTGTGCTCAAATGGTCCCCCTTTTTTGTAAAGAAATTGGTGCACATAAGTTGCCCAAACTTGTCCTTACATGGGCATTTCCAGCTTTGATTCTTCATGTGGGCTCTGTGCATCAAATTTTTTACCATTAGCTTCTTTGATTCATATGTTTGTGGGTAGACTACCATGCTGTATTCTCGTAGTTAGAACTTTCATCAAGATGATGCACATAGGGGTGCCCATGGTTAACCCATTGAATGGGTCCTTATGTTCTTCAAGTGGGCTATGTGCTCCCTTCAATCCATTGAGATGAGGCATTTGGGTTGCTCTTGGGGGCCCATTTCCTTCTTATTCCCCACTTGTCCATGTACATGTGTAAAAAGATGGAAACATCTTAAATGAGAATCATGGCCTTGGTATAGAAAGTGGATCAATCCTTGGCCACATATGGACTTTGAAGAGGGACTTCTCATGTGGAGTAGGATTCTTATCCCTTGTTGATCTCATGGTACTTGAGTGCATTTGTTGTCCAAAGTGTGTCCTTGGATGATAGACCTTCCTTGCCTAAGGCATGACATGCAACCCTCTTTAAGATGGACCTTGCTTTCTTTAATGGGCCCAACACATATTATAAGTAACACATGGAGTCGGACTTTGGATTTTGCATTTGAATGTGAGCCCAATCCCATGGGTTTCCTGGATGATAATTTAGATTTTGACGGGTAAAGGATAGGGACTTACCTTGCCAAGCTTGTAGGATTCAATGGCGGACGGTACAAGAGGACGTCGGGTGATTGATGAGGATGATCCCGCCTTCATTATCCACCGAGGGGCCCATATGTGTTCCTTGGCTCAGGAGCACCAACCTCTACCCTCCATCAAGGGTCGAGGTACCAGATATCATTGGATAATTGGGTGAAACACCCACAGCCTTTGCTTGAACGAGTTCTGGCTGACACTCCTTTTGCTGGCCTCCTTACCTCACGCTTCCATAATAACAGTGCCAATCGCATGTTGCTTGCGGCTCTTTGCGAGAGGTGGCGGGATGAGACCCACACCTTTCAACTCCCTTGTGGCGAGTGGGGAATAACTCCCTTGGATATATATATGCAAATCGGCTTTCCATTTCATGGGGCAGTTGTTCCCCAGGTTGGCTCTCTTGCTCCCATCACTTCCACTGACTGGCTACGGCTGTCGGTGACGTCCCACCTGAAGATGAATTCCAGGGCCATCAAGTAAAAATGCGATGGTTCTACAACACCTTTGCTACCGTCACCCCTACTACCAAGTTAGAGGCCCTCCACAAAGCACGGGCTATGATTACTTATGCCTTCGGATCTTTCCTTTTCTGTCACGCGAATGAGAGGATCGATCCTAAATTTCTTCGCTTGGTTGAGGGTCTTCATCATCCCTACAATTGGAATGGGGCTATCTTGACTCATGTTTTCCAGGGTTTGGATAAGACCTCTCGGAATAGCCGGTCCTTCACAGGTTTCTGGCCTGTCATTGAGGTACTTCTTCTTTAACCTTCCTTGGAGACATTTGTCTTCTTTCTTTCTTTGATCGTTAGGTGTGCCCTTGCCCAGACTTGCTTTTATGACCATTTTGCCCACCCGCGCCGAGGATACGGGATGACATTGAGCCACCTTTGTATCGTCGCATGTACTGACATCAACAAAATCGTCAGTGGAACTCTCGAGTCTCTGGGGACAACTGGCGTGCTGACATAGACGATTGACCGTTGAAGATGTAAGTATCTTACTTTCCTTATCCCTCGTGTTGTACTGTAACTGATCGTGATGACCTCCTTTGCTGTAGCTTGCTTCGATGCCGTACGCCAACTTTCCTCTCTACTACACCGCTCAGCGCGTGGAGGCCTATGATGCTTCATGCCTCCGGATCATGCTTTTTGACGCTGAATCATTTCAGTGGTATTTGGGTGAGAGGCTGCTTTGACAGATTACCGGGGTGGCCCTAGTCCCTTGTTCTGCACCTCCTCCAGCTGCTCAGATCCCGGCTGATGAGATAGCTGATGCTCTTGTGGGCCATCCCGGGTTTTGTTTCACGATCCCGGATCGCGACTATGATAAGTCGTACTTGTTGTACGGCTAGGGGCCTCTGCTTCCTCCGCTCTATGTTCCTGGGGGCCGTCGCAGATACGCTGGAGGCTCAGTGACAGCTCCTTTGATGGATCTTCATCGTCGAGAGCGGGACGAGAGGAGGGATGACGACGACTATGTTGGTGACCTGTAGCCTGCTTTTGTATTCAGCTTACTTGATGTATGACCTTCTTCTTTTTGCTTTTACCCTCTTTTGTATCAAAGTCTTCTGAATGAATATACAACCTCTGACTTGTCTCAAATTACTTGATGATGCCTACATGCTCTGAATGGTTTGTGGAAGACGAGACTTTTTAACTGCATGGATGATGACTTGAACGGCTCAGATTGCTGGCCAGACCTCAGCTTTGCTTTGGAGCACCTTTTCTTGATGTTTTGTGAGGCTACGAAGGCTTCTCATGGTGTGGATGATGACTTGAACGGCTCAGATCGCTTGATTTGGTCTTGTGGGCCCACTCGATGATCAGATCTTGGGTTCTGGCCCTCTTTATTGATGATCAAGCCTTTGATCTTGCTATTCGATGGCTCATGTAGGCTTTTTCATGGTTTAGATCATGATGATCTAGTCTTTGAATGGCTCAGATTGCTTGTGGGCCTCTCTTGGTCAATTTTCCTTCTCTTTGACTTGATCAGGCCCATGTTCGCCGCATGACTTCCTGATTGGATAGGTGTGGTACCTTCCAAATTATTCTGATCAACCTCAAACGAAATCTGGAGTGGATTGGGGCCTTGGGCGGCCCTCAGGGTGTCATCTGCTGATGTGGACTGTCAGCCTCACCTACCAACAACCATGGAGCCAATCCCGGGGAGAGAGAGGGAACGCGTCCGTACGGGCGGCCCACAGCGGGCCGCCCGGGACTCGCCTCTTGTGCGGCCTGGGTTGGCTAGTGCTCGGACATTCTTCACAACCCCCCTGTCCTTGTCCCATATTCCTTGCACGTCCTGGTTCGATTGCAGCCATGAATATTCTGTTTGTCTCATCTTCCCTTCTCCTTTTGTCTTCTTCTTGATTTGTCTTTTCTCAAGTAATGGACGGTGGAGATTTAGGGGCTGTGAGGGCTGTCCATGGTTGGTCCCACACTTCAGAAAGTATTGAAGGCTTTAATGATGGAGGGATTTCTTTAATAGATGGTGGAGATGAAGCATTGAATGGGGGCATTGATGAGGGGCTAGGGATGGTGGTTGGTGGAGCTTTGAATGGCCCCATTAATGGCAGCCATGCTGAAATTTTTGATTTGAATGGGGCCCTCATCATGGGAGAAATGGATGGTATGGATGAGATGGGAAGATGGGACATAGGTGAGGCTATGGATCCCTTGAATGTGGGCCACCTGGATGATGTGATTGATGGAGGTGATGGGAGTATGATGGACATAGATGGGTTGATCTCATGTCTGGATGGTATGGATGGTTCAGATGATACCTTTGATGGTTTGGATGCTCTTGATGATGGCCGAGATGTGTGGCATACTTGTTTGGGTGGACTTGATGTGATCAATGATGATGCCCCCTGATGATGGATGGTGTGGATGCCTCGATGATCCCTTTGATTGGTCAGGATGATGACTGGATTCATGACTTTATGTTGGAGAGGGCCGCAGGTCCAGATCTGATCGTTGATTCTTCGATCGGGGTTGCCGGGACCCTTCTTGATGGTTCAGATGCATTTTTCGACGGTCAGATTGGTCAGGGTGCCACGATGTGTGGTGTGATCTTTGCTGATAGCCCTTTTGATGGAGAGTGTCGTCCTTCTCCTGATCGTCGGTCCTTTGCGCACTCTGTTCATGAGGTGGGCGAGTCTTCTCATGCGGCTGAGGTTGTGACAATTTCAGACAGTGATGCGACTATATCAGACATAGCCGTTACTGGGGGCAGGTCAGGGGCTGTTGAGTCTGCAGAGGTTCCAGCTTTTCCTTCTCCTTCGCCCGTTGATCTTCCGATCCTCGATGAGCTGTCCTTGATTTCTGGGCCTTTTGTTCTGGAGGGGGTACCTATGAGGACTTGTCAGCTACTTCCTCGTCCTTCTTGCTCGCCACGACTGCTTGCTTGGCTTGACAGCTTGTCAGCTTGCGAGATTCGAGATTTGGAGTCCTATGGCTTCGACAGTCTGATGCATATGGCTAGAGTTGACATTGATTGGAGGATGCTCGGGGCCGCACTGATTGACTGGGTCCCTTCGTTGAACTTGTTTGCGTTCAACGGCATGGAGATGGGACCCTCTTTGGAGGAGCTTGCGTGCTTGACCGGCCTTCCTTGGGATTATACTCAGTATTTTTCACTGAAGATATTGGCGAAGACTGCCACACTGCAGAACTGGTTCGGGATCCCCTATCTTGTTCGGCCTGCAGCTGCCTGCCAGGATGCTGTAGTGTTCTCCTTGGACTTGCTGTATGATCTTTTTTCGGGTCCTCGGAGTGTTGCCGGATTTATTCTTGCTCGGAACGCACTGATGTTCTGCTTGATAGCTGAGGTACTATTCTCGGGATGGCGCAGGTCCCAAACTCCTTTGCTTTTTGAGGTGATGAGCCGAGCTACCCGACGGTAGGGGATCATTTCTCTCGTCTTGGCCGAGCTGTTTAATGGGCTGACTGACTGTGCCCTGGGCCGCACTCGGGTCCTTCGCGGCTGCTGTGCATTTCTTCAGGTATCTTTTCTGCACCTTTCCCTTCTTGCTTTGTTAGGAATTGCTTTGCTCTAGCTGAACTTCTTTTCCTTCTTGTGATCAGGTCTCGCTATGGGAGCATCTTTCGCTGACTGTTCTTGTACCATTTCCTGACACCCGTCGCCCAGACCTTATGCAACACATCATGGAATTTCTTCCTCATACGGCTAGGATGAGCGAGCCCTTGTATCGCAGGCATGTTCGCTGATCTTCGTGACTGGAATGTTCGTTGGGAGTCATCTTGGCTTTCACTTCCTCCAGTGCTTTGCGATGCGCATCGCCTTCCTCTGACGTTGGTAGGCTTTCGATCTTACTTTTCTTATCATCCTATCCGGTTCCTGCGGCAGTTTCGGTATGAGCAGGATGTTCCTCTTTTTGCTTTCACGGTATCGGGCGTCGAGCACTTCCATCCAGAACCTCTGACTTTAGGACTCGGGTCGATGGATCTTGGGCGGGTTACTTGACTGCCGATTTGCTTGGTTTTAAGCTGCGAGCTTTTCGATGGCAACCGCCCCATATTAGTACTGGGTTGCTGAACAGTCTCTGTATCGACGTATCCCTTGCTGGCACCAGACTGTTGATGAGGATGAGCAGGATATCCTTGGAGATGCCGGCTCTTCATCTGGTTCATATGAACCCTTTGAGGAGTGCCCATTCATTGATCCTGGTTTCCTTTTGGCCACTCATGGCCATTTGCTGTCTGAGATTTCCGCACTTCGGTATCATTGTGAGATGATGTCGAGGAGTTTGGCTGCCGACCAGAGGTTGTCTGATGAGGAGATCGCGATCTGTATCCTTGAGCGCGATGAGGCGCATTACCTGCGTATGGAGGTGAGCAGGTTGAGAGCGAGGCTACTTCATTATGAGTCAGAGGACTTACCTAATGTGGCCGAGGAGGAGGGTAGAGATTGATTATATTGGCCACCTGTACATTCCTTTTTGCATAGTATATGATTGATGATGATGCTTTTTTTTTGTATTTTTTGAAAAAGATGACATGATATATGTAAAAGAAATATGATGCTTTTAATGAAAAAGAAGAAAACCCTTTTTTTTTAGAATCTATTGTGCCATGAGTTGTCTTGTGAGTGTGTGTCTGGATTTTGTGTCGGGATATAGGAATCAGAACTGGGGCTCGGCCAATGCTTTGACCGATGTCTCGAGATTTAACTTGTGTGCTCCTTTGGTTCCCTAAAGGTGTAGGCAATGAAAACTGTTGCTTCCTGAGATTGTCAGAGTTTGTAGAGTTCCTCGTTCCTGACTGCACTTCTTTTGTTCTTGAACTGTGACTGCTTGAACCGATCTGGACTGTCTGATTTCTTGGTACCTGCACTCTTCATTTTTCTTTTTCTATTTAAGCCATTTTTTCCTGCAGTGCTCTTTCGAGTTTTCACTACAGCCGGCCTTTTCCGTCATTTTTGCCCGTGGCGCCCTTTCGGGTTTTCACCACGTCCCGGGTGTTTGATCTTGCCTGCCCCTTGGCAGCTATGCTGTTTTTACCCTCGGCGCCCTTTTGGGTTTTCACCAAGTTCGCTGTATGCCTACTGTTTTTATTCGGAGCACCCTTTCAGATTTTCACTCCACCCTCTTTGTTTAGGCACACATTTTCTCTCTCTCTCTCTCTCTCTCTCTCTCTCTCTCTCTCTCTCTTTCTTTTTTTGGCTCTTTGGATAACTGCGGCGGCTAGAGGTCGGGAATTCGTCGTTGCCGGCCGATGGCAGTCTTTCAGCCCTTATCCTAAGTTACGATGACAGAGCTGTTGGTCTTAGCTAAAGACCCTTCTAAGATGAATGGATGGATGACTGTGTTTCTTCTTGGGTTGATTTTTCTCGGGTGCCTTGCTTTGGCTTCCCTTTTTTCTCTCTTTTTTCTTTTGTATTCTTTTTTCTCTTTTTTTGTATTCCCCCCCCCCCCCCCCCCCCCCCCTTGTCCTTTTCTTCTCTCTTTTTTTTTGTTGAATTCCCTTATTTGAAACACTTGTTGGTGGACGGAAATGATTTCTCAAAGGTTTTAGCTTCGACCTCTTGACTTCAGCTCTACTAAGATAACTCTTGATAAGGTCCGAATGACTTACCCATGAAAAATCTTCACTTTGTCGGCGTTGATTGGCTCAGGAAGATCCACCCCTCTCATGCTGGTGAGTCTGAGGACGCCTCCGGGAAGTACTTCTCTGATGATCAGCGGTCCGTCCCACGAGGGTTTGAACTTTCCTCTGGGATTAGGAAGGTGCGATGGTAGGATTTTCTTCATGACCATGTCGCCCACCTTGAAACTTCTTTTTCGGTCTCTCTTATTGTAAGCTCGAGCGATCCTTTTTTGATAGCACTGTGAATGACTTAGTGCACGCATGTGTTTCTCATATGCTAGCTGTAACTAATCAAATCTGGCCCTTTGCCATTCTCCTTCTTCAATTTCGCTTTCCAGTAACACCCGTAGTGATGGTATTTCCACCTCAACTGGTAGAATTGCTTCCATTTCATAAGTAAGCTCGAAAGGAGTAACGCCCGTAGTAGACCGTACAGACGTTCGATAGGCCCAAAGTGCATATGGGAGCATATCTGACCAATCTCGATAAGTCACGAACATCTTCTCGAGTATCCTGACGATTGTTTTGTTTGCGGCTTCCACCCCACCATTCATCTGAGGACGGTAAGGGCTTGATCAATGACGCTGAATCTTGAACTTGCTGAGGAAGTCATCCATCTTCTTGTTGACGAACGGGGTCCCATTATCTGTGATGATAGCATTGGGGATTCCATACCGGCATATGATGTTGTTCTTCATGAATTTGATCACCTGGGATGCTGCAATCGTGGTGTAGGAGGCTGCTTCTACCCACTTGGTGAAGTAGTCAACTGTCATAAGTATATACTCATGACCGTTTGATGCTTTAGGACTAATCTTACTAATGATGTCGAGTCCCCACATAGAGAAGGGCCAAGGAGTCGTCAGGTTGTATAATTTTGATGATGGGGCATGGATCTGGTTCGCATGCTCCTGTCACTTGAAGCATTTCCTAACATGCTGGCAGCAGTCTGTCTCCATGGTGAGCCAATAGTAGCCGAGTCGTAGAATCTTCTTTGCCATCATGTGCCCGTTCATGTGTGGGCCGCAGATTCCTTCGTGTATTTCTTTCATGATTTTTGCAGCTTCTGCTTCATCGACGCATCGAAGGAGGATGTGATTATAGGATCACTTGTAAAGAACTTCGCCACTGATGGTGAACTGGCTGGCCAAACGCTAGATGGTTCGACGATCTGTTGTTGTTGCTGGCTCCGGATACTCATGGGTTTTGAGATATTGCTTGATGTCGGCATACCAGGGTTTGTCAGGGGGCAGCTTCGGCTTCTTCTATCTGTAGGAAAAAAGCAGGTTCATCTTGAATTTCGACTGTGAGCTCCCATTCTGAAGCTCCTTTCGGGATCTCGAGCATTAACGCGAGTGTGGCGAGAGCATTTGCAAACTGATTCTTGGCTCTGGGCATGTATGAGAAGGTGATTTCTTTGAATTCTTCGATCAGATTTTCAAGATACACATGATATGGTATCAACTTCTCGTCCTTAGTTTTCCATTCGCCATTGGTTTGATTGATGATAAGCTGTGAGTCTCCAAATACTCGTAGCTTCTTGACACCCAAGATTATGGCTTCCCTTAAGCCAGCGATGCATGCTTCGTACTCTGCCATGTTGTTGGTGCACTCGAATGCTATGCGTCTTGAGATAGGAATAGGGACATCGCTCCAATACCATTCCCTTTAGAATTTGCTGCGCCGTCGAAGAATAATGTCCACTCATCTTTTTTCTTCTTTTCTTCACCTTCGATAAGTAAGAGATCTTCATCAGGGAAGAATGTCTTGAGCGGTTGATAATCTAGGAGAGAGTGAGCGGCAAGATGATTAGCGAGGGCCTACCCCTTGATTGGCTTCTGAGTGACATAGGTGATGTGGAATTCAGACATGAGTAGCTGCCATTTAGCTATCCTTCCAATGAGTGCCGGCTTCTCGAACAGGTATTTGAGCGGATCCATGTGAGCGAGGAGGAGAATAGGGAATGCAATCATGTATTGACAGAGTCGCTGAGTTGCCCAAACTAGGGCGAGGCAAGTCTTCTCGATCGGGGAATACCTGGTCTCGTAGTCGGTGAACTTTCAGCTCAAATAGTATATCGCTTGTTCCTTCTTCCTGGTCTCGTCATGCTGGCCGAGGAAACAGCCAATGGCTTCTGCTGCTACCGAGATGTATAACAATAGTGGTCGTCCGGGAGTGGGTGGCACTAGAACTGGAGGATTCATGAGATATTTCTTGATGCGATCGAAGGCGACTTGGCAATCGTCATTCCATTCTTTTGGAACGTTCTTTCGGAGGAGCTTGAAAATGGGCTCACAAATGGTGTGAGTTGTGCGATGAAGCGACTGATGTATTGAATTCTGCCGAGGAAGCGACGAATTTCTTTCTCTGTTCTAGGAGGGGGCATCTCGATGATTGGTCTAGTTTTGGTCTCGTCGACCCTGATGCCATCCTCGCTCACCATAAAGCCGAGGAGCTTACCTCCCATTGCACCGAAGACACATTTCTGAGGGTTGAGACGGAGCTTGTACTTTTCTAATCTGTTGAATAACTTCTTCAGATCTTCAAAGTGTCCTTCAATTGTGCGAGATTTGACGATCATATCGTCCACATATACTTCAAGCTCTTTGTTCATCATGTCGTGGAATAATGCTGTCATTGCTCGCTGATATGTTGTTCCTGCGTTCTTTAGACCAAACGGCATTACCCTATAACAGAAGGTTCCCCAGGGAGTGATAAACGATGTCTTCTAGCGATCTTCGATGGCCATCTTGATCTGATTGTAACCTGAGAACCCGTCCGTGAATGAGAAGACCTTGTACCCAGCAGTGTTGTCGACCAGAGTGTCGATATATAGCAAAGGGAAGTCATCTTTAGGACTGGCTTTGTTGAGATCTCGGAAGTCGATGCATATTCGAACCTTGCCATCCTTCTTTGGTACTGGTACAATGTTGGTGAGCCATTCAGGGTAGTTGGAGACTACTAAGAATCCTACATTGTACTGCTTGATGACTTCATCTCGAACTTTCAGAGCCCATTCTGGCTTCATTCTTCGAAGTTTCTGCTTCACTGGCTTCATATCCACCTTCGTTGGCAAATGGTGTACAACGAGCTCTTCATCGAGCCCCGGCATATCTTCATATGAGAACAAGAAGTTGGACAATCTTGGAGTTAGGAACTCTATCATTCTCTGCTTCATATCTGGTGGCAACGATTTTCCAATGTGTACTTCCCTAGGGCTCTCAGGTGTCCCCAAGTTCACTATCTCGAAATCATCGGCTACAACATTGGCTTTAGATTTGAACTTTTTGAGGAGATCCTCTAGTTCTGAAGCCGGATCATCATCTTCCTCATCCCGAGCTTCGTCCAGGCCCATGAGCTCAAAGTCTAATTCGATGTCAAAATCATATGATTCGACTTCAAACTCATGCAACTCTTTAGACAAACTTGGCACACTATTGAATGCAGGAAAAGAAATATTTTTTTATTTTTGAGAATTTTTTGAAATTGAGATGCTAGATGTTTTTGGCTTTTGAAAGTTTTTAATTTTTTTGGATTTTTGAAATTCACGGGACTTTGAACAAGCGGGCATTGCAGACCATGATTGATCCCAGCTTGTCCCAAAGTTCCGATCTCTACTTAAATAGGCATTTTTTTAGAAGCCAGAGCCTTTAAATGACTCTTTGGCTGATTCAGAAGTTAGGGGAATAGATGACCATTCAGGACCCCACACTTCCTCCCCTGAAGAGGTGGGGGTTGATGATTCGGGCGAAGAATCACAGTCTAGCCCAATGACCGTGATTTCTCGCTGGTCGGGTTCGAGATCTGAGTCGTACTCAGTCCCTCCCGGATCACTTACCTTGCATTGCAATTCGTCTGGTTCTACGGCTAGACATGAATTTGGAATCTGGACATTGGACCAATCCAGGTCTGGCCATTTCCTTTTCTTGGTCCAATGGATGGGTTGCTTCTGCCCCTGGCTGGCGATTGATGATGTTGATTCTGCAGAGATGGGTGGGCTGTGCCCTTTGCTGATTGATTCTGAGATGGGCAAGTTGTGCCCCTGGCTGGCTGGAATTGAAGCGGGCAGGTCGTGCCCCTGGTTGATTGATGCTGAAGTGGGCAGGTTGTGCCCCTGGTTGGGAGCAGGTATCAGAGTAACCTGGTCCTGAAGCTATTGTATTTGACTTCCTTCTTCATCTTCATCCTTTCCTTCTTCTTCTAGAGGCTTAGACGGTTCGAGAATCTGATCCCATCGAATGGGGGGCCATGTGGCCCAAGCTAGGCTCATCGGGAGGCCTTTATGTATTGCAGTCGGTTGATTCCCTCCTGGATCTTTGCAAGGTTCTCTTGGCTTGACGAATTGGATGGGTGAGCTCCAAAATTTCTTCCTTCTTTTGTCCATGAAGATTGCCCTGTATACGAGTCCCCATTTGCGTTGGTTATATACCCGCGGTATCTTTCTGGACTTGAAATGATTCTTCATTCGGTATTTGAAGCTCAGACGTTCTGCTGGTGAAAAGACACGGTCCACCCTTATCGGTTCTGGATTGGCGATAGAGTTCACAGTCTTGAATTCGAAACTATGAAACGGGACGTACTTTTCAGAATGCTGATATCGATGACAGGGATGTCTGGTTCAGTGGCAGCAGCATTGGAAGGAATGATGAGCTCCTTCTCTGCATGGATAGAGATCACTTGATTTCCACAGATGTATTTCACTCGTTGATGGCAGGGTTGATGGCACAGCCCCCACCTTGTGCAGCCAAGGTCGTCCGAGCAACATGTTGAAAGAGGCTGATATATCCAGGATTTGGAATGTGATAGTGGAGATTTTCGGACCTATCTGTACCTCTATGTCGACCTCCCCTTCCACTGATCGGCGGGTGTTGTCGAATGCTCTGACGCATATGGTGCTGGGTCGAAATGAAGAAGGACTGATTCCCAGACATTCCGTAGTCTTGAGTGGGCAGACGTTCAAGCTTGAGCCATTATTGATAAGGACCAGCGGGACACAAAGATCTTTGTATCGTAAGGCTATGTTAAGGGATCGCCCATGATCGCGTCCTTTTGGTGGCAACTCATTATCAGGTGAAGGTGATGGCGCACGGAGCCAGGAGCTGTCCAATCATCAATGCTATCATCTCTGGTGCCGTATCGGAGGAGACGTGCATCGCTCAAGGTTTTGGTAAACATTTCTCGGTATATGCGAGATGTGAAGAGTAGCTCCCATACTGAGATTTGAGTACGGATTGACTTGAGCTGAGTCGCCACATCGTATGCGGCTTCATTTTTGTTGCCGAGGCCTGAGAGAGCGCCTTTGGGATCTCCTCTGTTCTGATTATCTCTTCGGATGCAACGCCCATTGGGATTCATATTCCCTACTTCCGCACATTCTAGATAGTGCCATGTGACCTCTTTATAATTTTTCCTCACCTTTGCCTTCTAGGACTATCGGTTCTTGCAATGGTGCTGGTGTGGGTACCAGATCTTCCTCGTATGGAGCTTTTGCCTTGAGGACTACATTGTTGCCTGTGCTGAAGGGAAAATATCGAGGCTTGTCTTCATAGATCACATAAGGTCGCGGTCCTGGCTTGACCGTTCCTGGAGCAGGAGGCTCCCATGGAATGAATACTGGTCCTCTTGATATGACAGGGGGTTTTTCTGTTCGTCCCAGCTGTCGTAGTGTGATTGACACGCTTCCAGAATTTGCCCCTTGCAATATGACTGGCTCATCCGGAGGAGCTCCTTCCAAGACAATGGGCTCTTGCTGCTGATGAGTATGGTTTCTCCATTGCGAATTATATTGTTCCTGTGCTGAAATTGCCCCTTGCAAAATGACAGGTTCGTATGCGGGCTCGATGTATGATTGTGCTCCTTCTAGGATGACTGGCTCCCAACATGAATGGCTGTAAGATGCTCTTTGAACAACTGGTGTATTATATGGAGGTGATCCTTCGAGTACTACTGGCTTGGAGGCTGAAGGAGGAAAGGGACTTGCCCCTTGCATGATCGGAGGAGGATTTGTTGGCCCATAAGTGTGGCATGAATGGACTGGATAGGAGAGAAGAAGCGATCGAGACGCTCTCCTTCTTCTATGCTGTTGACGGTGGGGCCACGAGATGAACTGGGATCCGTCGGATGTTGAGGCAGAGGATTCTGAAGGATGTTGGTGGAAGCTGCTGCAGGAGTTCTAGGGACCGAGATGACGATCTTTCGGTCGTCGATCAGATCTTGTATGGCATTCTTCAAAGTAAAGCATCGATCAGTGGTGTGGCCACGTCCTTGATGGTAGGCACAATACTCATTTTCTCGGTAGTTTGGAGGTAGAGGATTTGGAGGAGGCCTGGGTGTCATTAGAGTGAGTAACTGCTTTTGTACCAGCATAGTCATGACTTGACTAAGTGGTTGAGTGAGTGGAGTGAACTTCCTGAGCTCCCTGTAATTCTGCCTATTCTGGTATGAGTATTGATCGTTCCCTCTGAACTACTGCTGTTGTCGAGGTGGTTGTGGCTGTGGTTGAGGATTTGGTCGTGGTTGATACCTCTGAGGTTGGTGCTGAACCTGATTTTGCTGATGCTGTTGATGTCCCTGTGGGGGAGCATATTGATTACTCTGAGCAGTGGTGTTGATGTTGTTTACCTCTGTCGGGCGGGGAGGAGAACCGCTGCGGTTTTCGTTCCCATATCCGATAGGTCTTCCGTCCACTCTGTTCCTCTTGACTGGAGTGGCTTGATGAGGCCATGGGGAGATCGTCCCGGCATGGATTCCTGCTTTAACTTGCTCTCCAGCACAGATCAACTGTGAGAAATTCGCATATGGATGCGAGATGAGATATCCAGATATGCCAGGATATGTTGAATGAACAATCATGAAAATTTGTTCTTCGTCGTCGATAGGTGTCCGCATTCTGGCTGCCATAGCTCGCCAACGTCCCACATAAGCTGATAGTGTTTCATCACTCCTTTGTCTGAGAGCCGCGAGGTCAGCTCTCCTAGGTGTCATGTTGAGATTGTATGCGAATCTGTCGACGAAGGCCTGGGAGAGTTGTTTCCAAGTCCTGATGCGATAACAGTCTAATGAGGTGTACCAATCTAGGGCATTGCCCTTCAGAGACTTTTGAAACAAACGAATGAGGGCCCTTCATTTCCTGAGATTACACTCAGCTCTCCACAAAAAGTCTTGAGATGTGTTGTGGGACAACCGCTGCCATCGTATCTTTTGAATTTTGGTACTTCAAAGTTTTGAGGTACTTGAGCATCTGGGAAAGGACACAACTCTCTGAACTTGGTCGAAGGTAGATCGATCCCTTGTTGTCGCTGAAGCTGATTTTATAAGATCTGAAACCGCTCCCGCAACTCGTCCAGTCCTAACTGATCTGTTTGAGCGACTGGTGCCTCTTGGAGTAAGGCATGTTCTTCTTCGGCATAGTGGTCGATGTCTTCGACCCTATGGGCTTGCTGAAAAGCAACCGCGGGTTGTTGAAATTGATTTGATGACTGAACTAGATTTTGATGAACTTGTGCTTGAAAGGACTGTAATTGAATTGGAGACTGTACTGAAGGTTGAACTGGAACTTGCTGGAAATTAACTGGAGATTGCTGAATTGAAGATTGCTGGAAATTAACTAGAGTTTACTGAATTGAAGATTGCTGGAAATTAACTGGAATCCCATCGGCGTGTATGTGCTGGAATTGAAAAGTGCTCCTGTTTGCAGGAGGCTGAGATGCTGGGAAGTAACCCCCTCGTTGGGTATTCGCCACTGTCCGCTGATTGATGTGGGCTTGACACTGACCCCCATTGTGGGCATTCGCCAGTGCTGTCCCTGTTGCTGGAAATTGACTTGAAATCCCATCGGTGGGGATGTGCTGAAATTGAAAAGGGGTCCCATCGGCGAGGACATGCTGAGATCTACTGAGACTGTTGTTTGCAAGATTGACTGGAAGCTGACTGGAAGTTCCTACGACAGGAGTGCTCTGAGGCGGCCTTGTCGTCGCGGGAAGGTACTGAGGAGGATGCCCCATAGCGAAGGGCTGAGATGGGTGTTGTCGGTAGTCTTGGGCAGACTCCGATGGTTGTGCTTGATTCGAACTGGAGGCCGAAGGGACCCGGCATAGCTGCTGAGATTGCTGAACTGGGCCAACCTAATTGTTGGCTGTTGCGGTAGCTTGTGCTTGCATGAATTGTAAGAGCATTTCTAGCATTACTCTCATTCCTTATGCCAATTCTTGCATGATTGGCGTATTCTCAATTGGCTGTTGCGATGGAGGTTGCGCTTCGGTCATTTCAAGAACGGGGAAGAGGTGAGTTTCCTCTTCGTGGTCAGACATGGCTTGTTGAGCCCGAGTGCGGATTATGCTGCGGAAGGGAAGTTGTTTCCGAACACGTTGAGCCTGAGGAGGCGCAATGGTGAGGACCTTTTTTTTTGGGTTTTGGGACTTTCTATATATATATATATATATTTTTGGTTTTGGGTAGAATGCTATGCAGATGAGATTGTATGAGGACTAATGACTTTCAAGTATAGGAATGATTCTGCTTTTCAAGTTGGATCACGACTAGTGGGACTAGCATATCCCCAGCAGAGTCGCCATTCTGTGGACCATCGTCGTTCCTAGCACTCCCGACGACGTTCTCCCCTTTCCTTTCGGAAAAAGAAGAAGAGGTGCGTGCGTGCGAATCGCCGTTTGTGCCACTGGCTTGCCTCGTTCTCGAGGGCTTTGTTTGGTTGTTGTGTTAAACTGGATGTGTTTAAATGAGTTTATATAAGACCAGAGTCGCCACTAGCCAGTTACTTCGAATCTACAGTCGGCTAGACCCCGTAGAAACGTTAGAGAAGGGGATCCGAAGATTCCTTCCTCTAAAATGACTCCTTTTGATCTGTGGCCAAAGATTCGAGGTAAGGGATCACGGTTACAGGGTGGGAAGAGGTTAAGCACCCCACACACTGCCCGTACCAAAGTACGGTCTCTACTTCACAGAATCAAACTAATACTTGAAAGTCTGTTTTAATCCTCGTATATTCTCATAGATGACATGATGCATGAATGCAGGTCTGAACAGTAAGAGTTTGTCTGATGGGCAGGTTTCCATTAACAGGCAAGCCCAGAGCATACGCTCGAACTGACAGGTGCTTTATGTGAGATGCATGCTGTGTGTTTGAATACTCAAAGTGCTTATAGTGACTAATGTATGAATGCAGGTCTAAACAGTAAGAGTTTCTGATGGGCAAGGTTTCCATTAACAGGCAAGCCCAGAGCATACGCTCGAACTGACAGGTGCTTTATGCGAGATGTATGCAGTGTGTTTGAATAATCAAAGTGCTTGTAGTGGAGTAGGGGGGTTGGAAGAAAAGTAAATGTTGCACTTATGCTAGATGCGAATGAGATGATGCTGGAAAAAGAGTAGCTAGATGGACGGAGGTGTCGCAAGGATTGGCTTCGAGTGGCTGGATCAAGACTTAGATGGCTTGGGAGACTTGGACCAATGGTCAGGCTGGGCTGGACCAAGGTTAGGCTCTCCTCACTCGGGCTCCCCTTGGTGGAGGAATGGGCTAAAGGGTGGAGAGACAGATTGCACTCGGGCTGGATGGCTTCGGAGGGATGGGATTGTTGAAATGAGAAGGGGAGGGGGGTATTTATAGCAGCGGGCAGTGGTAGTTCCCGTAAATATGTTTGGGCGGCACCTAGGGGGCCGCCCGTACGGACGCTCTCGGGATCCCGTGAGCAGTACGGACATGTCTCGGGGCTGCTGCCTGGGACTCAGTGAGTTGACTCGGTGGGTCGACTCAGCGGGTTGACTTGGTGATTTGACTCAGTGGGTTGACTCGGTGATTTGATTTAGTGTTTTGACTCGGCGGGTTGACTCAGCGATATGACTCAGCGGGTTGACTCAGTGAGTTTGACTTTTTAAGGATTTTTTGACTGATTTTTCTTATGAGAGATTTTTCAGGCTGATGTTTAGGGGTGAGTTGGGCTATGGATTGGGGCTTTCAAGGGTGAGTTTGGCTGAGTTTGGACATGGGATTTGGGGGTATGGTCCTCCATTCATCCAGCTATCTCGACCAACAGTGTAGCCGAAGGTGGGGTGTCTACAACGACGTGGAGGTGTCATTTTATAGCAAAAATCTGTCACCGACTTGGAAACTTCTAGATATTGGAGAGTTCTTACGCAGTCTGGACGCTGGCCGACCGACTGGACCCCCCCTGGCCGGCCAGCCCGATGTTGCACATCAACTTACCAAAAATCTGCAATTAAAAACACTAGGTCGACCCATCTGCCGGCCGGGCGGATGAGAGGTCGGATTGTGTAAAAATTTGTCCAGAGAAATTGTGATTTCTGGAGGGTTTAACCGGCTTGTCTGGTGCAGTGGCCGGCCGGACAATTCATGAATTGTGGTTTTTCATAGTTCTCCTCCTCCATCTTCATTGCATTTCACCTCCACCTCTTATCCTTTCTTCCATTGATCTTTAAGGCATGTAAAGTGAGTCATTTAACATCATATAAGTGAAATCTCTCTCATATTCCTACAAACACAAAAACATGTATTAGATTGGTCTTTAAATATGTAAACTATGCATAATATGTGAAGAATTGGGGTTCGAATATGCATAATTTAGAGCTCAACACACCCCTCAACCAGCATTTTGCTAGTATCTAGCAAAACATACGTGAAACAAATTCAACTTTCCAAAACCCAACTCGGTTTCAAAAATTATGCTTCTATAAATTCCAAAACATATAAGTGCAAAATTCAGAAAAACTGGGTGATAGAAGTTGAAATCTTAAATTCCTTAACATAACAAGTGTTCACATAGAATCTCCACCGATTGATTGATAAATAGAAGAATCCGAACAAATTTAACCTAGTGTGCATAGTGAATGTTCATATTATGAGTTTTCAGGATTTCCTTCTTCATAGACAAATCAAATTCAAGATCTAAAGGTGTACATCTCAACCAAATGCCTATGACAAGAGTTTGCCTTACCGTTCCTTCGAAGATTTTCACACTACTTCCCATTTCCAGCTTTAGTTACGGGTAGACCATCATCTGGTTAGTAATAGGTAGCCCTTTTCGAAAATTTTCAACATATATTCAATGCATAACCATAATTTTCTTTCAATATTAGATAAGATTTTTAGAAATCCATCTTTCGTTCTTTTCTCTTATTTTACATGAACAAGGATGGACAAAGTTCCTCGTCTTGGTTCCTTAACACCTCAAATCTTCAGTCTAAATCTACAAATCTACGTAATCCTTTCAAACTATGAGAATCGTGTAACATGAACTAGGCTCAAAAGTGTTCAAATTTTTCTATCAATCATAAAAAAAATAGGGGAATTCACATAAAAAAATATTAGGTAATTCAAGGCTTTCAATATCAATCACTTCATATCTTTTTCTCTCATACTCGTACTATCCCGAATGCATAGAAACAAAGTTTTTTAAAAGAGTTTTAAATTTTTAGAAAAATTGAAAAATTTACGACAAAAATTGCTCGAAATGTCACAAAGTACTAGATTCAATTAATAATCTCACCCCCAACCAAATCTTGCATTGTTCTCAATGTATAAAGATATGCCATGAGCAATAACATGAGAGCAATGATAAAAATAAAAGAGGGTGAGAACAAGAGTACCTGAGAGAGTTGATCATGAAAAGCTACCTCCAACAACTAGATCTACTAAAGAAATAACTAAAACATAAAACAAACTAGACCTAATCCTACTTAAGGCAATAAACAAAACCTAAGCTATCCTTTTAGAAAGAGAATCTCCATTAAATTAGGAGATCAATCATCATTATAATATCTAAAAGAACAAAGTTGAGCAGGATCATCAAGTGGTGTAACCGATTTTTCAATAGAACTATCCACCATCCCGCTTTGGAAAGTACATTGATGACATTAATCATTCTAATCCATTGAAAATCCTGCTGAAAAATTTCAGCGGATTTCTCAATAATGTTGTCACATGTACTAGGAAAGGAGAATTGCATTGGTTGGAAATCAGTGAATATGGATCTCATTTCCATCTTGTCTAGGCAAAAGTTTATTAAATATGAGTCATACCAGAAGTGGTGTTCTTCGGTTTGAACATACCAAAGAAATGTGCAGACTTCAATCGCTTCATCCTCACAAATTGGGATGGTCTCCACATAATCTAATTTCACTGGTGCGTCCACAATTGATATTTCAGTTTGGCACTCTATGGAAGGAGGCTTTTTAGGCACCGGAGGGGTCTCCCTCAAGGCATACACTATGTTCTGAATCATGGGATCATCCCAATCTTCAAAGTAAGCCAAATACTTCTCTAGAGTGTAGGAGACCTCATGGGAGAAAGTTTTCAAATTTAGACTTTTCACGTCTTCCTCATTCTCAGACTTTTGTGTAGGTTGGAGTGGGTCCTCAACCTCTACACTTTCAGACTTTGGCCTCTCCGTAGGCAAACCAAGCACCAATTCTTTCAATTCCTGCATAACAAATGTGTTTAAATAAGAAATTGGTGTCTTGTCAAGTAAACTTTAAAAAAATGCACTTCCAAGGCCTCATTAACAGTCAAATAGGTTTCATCCTTTGAGTGTATCACACATGTCTCCAAACTTTTAGGTAAATGGGGTTGGAAAAACTTTCAATCTTTCATAGATTCTATCATGTTTATCTCATGAGGGTCATCATCATCATCCCAATCCTCAAAGGGATCTAAGCAAACAACATCTAGACGATCAAAATTATGATTTAAGGTGAACTCCTCTTCCACGATGGATTCAATCATTTCAACCTCATCCCTATGCCTTTTGCCTAAGTGGAATACATTCACCTCCAATGTCATGTTTCTAAAGGACAATTGCATTACCCCATTTCGGTAATTTATAATTGCGTTTTATGTAGCCAAGAACGGACGGCTTAGAATTAACGATATTTGAGTGCTAGGATCTATAACCGGTTGCGTGTCTAAGACGATAAAATCCACTGGATAGTATAATTTTTTGACTTAGACCAATACATCCTCAACTACCCCTCTTGGCACACGAATGGATCTATCAGCGAGTTGCAACGTGATTTTGGTGTGTTTTAATTCACCAAGACCCAATTGCTCGTATACCGAGTACGGGATCAAGTTTACACTTGCCCCCAAATCTAACAGTGCAGGTTCAATCCGGTAGTCACCAATGATGCATGGGATTGTGGGACTACCGGGATCCTTATATTTGGGGGGGGGGGGGGGGGGGGGGGGGGGGTCTTTTGGGTGAGAATGACACTTACTTGCTTATTCAGAAAAGCCTTTTGTTGCACATTGTATTTACGTTTAGTTGTGCATAAGTCCTTTAGAAACTTGGCATAAGAGGGAATTTGTTTTATGGTATCAAGTAAAGGGATGTTTATTTTGACTTGTTTGAAAACCTCTAGAATGTCATGAGGGTTTGGGAGAGATTTTTGAGCAACCAATCTCGAAGGTAATGGTGCTACGGGCTTATGAACGCGTTCTGTTTCTTGTGGGGCTGAGTTAGATCCATCCTCATTCTCAGAAATTACTAGATCATTAGGCTTGTCAGCCTTCACCGAAATAGATTTATCCACTTGTTTATCACTTCTAAGAGTGGTGATGGATTTTGCTTGCTCCACATGTTGGTTAGGGAGATTTGAGATGCTGATTTCATTTGTTTGTTTAGGATTGGGTTGAGGTTGGGCCGGAAAGGTCCCTTCCCTAGCATTCAAGCGTCCTTTAATCTCATCAATTGAGACTTTAAGCTCTTGAAACATTTGCTGATTTGTTTGATTAATTTGTGTTTACCCTTGCATAAATGCCTTTAGAGTATCCTCCATTGAGAATTGAGGTGGGGCCATGCTTTGTATAGGTGGCCCTCCTTGAGGGTTGGTAGGATTAGCCGTGGGATCGTTCCTCCAACTGAAATTTGGATGGTTCATTCAAGTAGAGTTGTACGTGTTACCTAACGGTCCATTGAAAGGCTATTGATACCCATATATGACATTTGCTTGCTCTTGTAGCACCTCTTGAAACGTAGGAATTGTAGGACAATCTTGCGTAGAGTGCACATTAGCGGCACAAATTCCACATACGTTCTCAATAGCTTCAGTGGGCTTTGAAACTCCACTCTTGCTAAGTTTCATGGCCTTGACTTCAGTGGGCTTTTCTTGTGAGGCTAGCTATCTTTGCGCTAACGTCATCTTCTTCTTTAAGGATGTAAATCCCTCATTTCGCTTTTTGTTGGGGAGGCTTGAAGTTATTAGACTTGTCCGAAGTATCCTATGATTGGGCATTCTTGGCCAATATGTCCAAGTAGCTTCAAGCTTCATCTGGATTTGTGCTCATGAACTCGCCATTGCACATCATCTTTATGAATTGGCTCATGTTGGAGCTTAATCCATCATAGAAGAAATTTATAATTCACCAACTTTCATAACCATGATGTGGGCAAGCAAGTAGGAGGTCCTTAAACCTTTCTTAATTTTGAAAGAATGACTTATTCGCTTTAATCAAAAGGTTCATGATAGATCTTCAAAGGGTGTTTGTTTTATGAGCCAGGAAGAACTTTTTCAAGAATTCTCGGGTCATCTCATTCTATGTCCCTATCGAATGTGGTCTAAGAGAGTGGAGCCAACCCTTGGCTCTTTCTTTTAATGAAAAGGGAAAAAATTTAAGTTTGATGACATCTTCCGACACATTAGCATATTGCAAAGTAGCCATAACTTCTTCGAATTCTTTTAAGTGTAGGTATGGGCTCTCTGAGTCTAGCCCATGAAACTTGGGTAAGAGCTGAATTACTCCCGACTTTATATTAATGTTTCCCCCGGTGGTTGAGAGAACCACGAATGAAGGTGTAGTCGTATGGGCCGGCTGTAAGTAATCATGTAAGGCTCTCATTAGAGGAGCATTGTGCACCTCATTCTCTCCTACTCCCTCTTGATTTGTGTTTATAGTTGGAGTAGGAGGGAGAGGATTCCGTAATGGCGTTTGATCCATACTCCCCGAACTTTCACAAAGTTTCAGATATTTTCTAACTCGTCGTTAGACGGATAGTGGTTCAACTAAACCACCTTCGGTTTGGAGACAGTTTGTGTGGTCACGTTCCCAACAGGACATAAACCAAGCGAACAAAAACTAAAACTAAGAACTAAACCTAAGTCCTAGATCCTAAAACAAAATCTGTAAACTAAAATCTGAAAAAACTAAAGACTAAAAAATAGAAAAAGTGCTAAGTTAGAAGGATAGTACCGGATTCGCTTGAACTAGAAGAATCTCCTATAAAACAAAACAAGCAATGCTAGTTCTAGAAAATAAAAAAACTAGTTATAAGAAAACAGAAAATCTTATCTAACTACTTAAGGATAAGTTTATTTGGTGTAGAACTTATTGTTACTTAGTGACTAGTGACAATATTTGACCAGTTGTTAAGAGTATTTTTTACATTATTAGATAAATTAGTTTTAAAGTAAAAGAATATTTAGGTAGTGACTTTTTACTGTACTTAGGCTTTGTATGTTGTTCGCTCGCCTCAAGTGCAAGGCTTGCGATGTAGTAATAACTCGGTAAGACCAAGGTCGATCCACAGGGAATTAGGGTAAGCAATCTAAACTATTCTAACAACTTCACTTTAAAGAGTTTAGAAAATTCAAATTGAGAACTATAACTAAAACAGTAATTTAAATAGGAGAAAATCTAAGAATCTAAAAGAAAACTAAGGCTTTTAAGGATCCACTTATAGTAGTCCAATGTAAATTCATTCATCCAAGCATAAACACAACTAGATTCGAAGTTCTATCTCTCATATAGTTGGAAGATAAGGCATTCATTCACACACAATCCCTCTTAAGTCAGGAAATTGAATTCTAGTTTTAATGAAGCACATATAATTCAAACTTGTAGCCTTCAGAATAACAACCATGCCAAGAGACTATGATATGAACTAGGGTTACTATAATTCGAATCTAATCAATCCAAACATGGCAATCTCAGAGATTTGCAAGGAACTCATGTCTGAAGTACATGAACTCTCATAAAACTTCCAAAAATACCAACTTAATTCAAACTAGAACTTAAAAATCCAAACTTTAAATAAGAATACTTGAAATAAACGAATTAACCATTGAAGCTAGCTACAAGCTTCACCTCTTAGCCTTAGCTAAGAGGTTTTAGCCGAGCATTGTCATACTACAACTAGAATCGAAAGAAAAAGTACTTGAAAGCATAGAAAAACTATAAAAACTCTAGTTGGAGGAGTTCCGAACACTCCACGAAGATCCTCTCCACTTCCTTGGACTTCCAAAGCCTTCTATGATGCCTTAAGAATGACATAGAGGTGTCATTTTATAGTAAAAATCTGTCACCGACTTGGAAACTTCGAGATATTTGAGAGTCCTTACACAGTCTGGACGCCAGCCGGCCGGTCAGACCCCCCTGGCCGGCCGGTCGGATGTTGGATAGCAACTTACTAAAAATCTGCAATTAAAAACACTAGGCCGTCCCATCTGTCGGCCGGCCAAATGCGAGGTCGGACTGTGTAAAAAGTTGTGATTTCTGGAGGGTTTAGCTGGCTTGTTTGGTGTAATGGCCGGCCGGCCGGACGACCGGCCAGACAATCCATGAATTGTGGTTTTTCATGGTTCTTCTCCTCCATCTTCATTGCATTTCACCTCCACCTCTTGTCCTTTCTTCCGTTGATCTTTGAGGCATGTAAAGTGAGTCCTTTAACATTATGTAAGTGAAATCTCTCTCACATTCCTACAAACACAAAAACGTGTATTAGATTGGTCTTTAAACATGTAAACCATGCATAATGTGTGATGAATTGGGGTTAGAATATGCACAATTCAGAGCTCAACATATGTATACACAATGACATTTTCAAATAGGAGATGTCTCCTCCCTCCTCCTGTTTTATGTGTACTGTGAAGCTTATTTAGGATTTTGGCACATACTTTTATATAATTGTGTTGTCTATAAAGGAAAATACATATAAAGAGAGGCTGAATTTCTTAACGAGAGATTTCTTATATAGTGGAGGAGTGGGGGAGAGTGGTGTTTACACTCGTCATAGTGCATCCATGTAGACCAATAAGACGCTGCCATATGTCGACGCTACGTTCAGATGACGGACGAAATCCTACTCATACCTTGAGGATATATTTTGCCCCATATCCTTCAATGGCATATCACTTGCCAAAAGCAAAATAGGTACAGAGCCGTATACACACTTATAGATGAGACACTTAGCCCTAACATGAGTGGAATGTGTGGTCGAAGCAATATGCTCGACTAGTTTATAAAGACCCGTTGAGATAGATATCTTATCACAATCTAAATATGCTTAGTAAGGCCATCTCACATAATCCTGTCAAAATGGGAGACTAATCAGAGATGATCAACATTTTTTACGATAATTATAACGAAAGTTCGAGATGCCATTTTTTTCTAAAAATGAAAGGAAATTAAATAACGCCATGAGGAATCTGAGTCTAGCGAGACTGATCTTACAAGGTTCATGGATCTCTGCGGCTACACTGATAAGCAGATTTGAAAATAGCTTGATATCATAACCTTTAGAGATCTCGTAATCGTCAAGGATCTCAGACTAGCTAGGAAGCCTGAAAGGGTTTTCCACCTCCTTAGCTATTTAAGGAGCACGCGATAAAGCACTTGGGGCCCCACGCTAAATACAATTTATTTACACAACGCAACGCAACTTATCTTAATCTAGTTCCTCCACTTCTATCCAGCCATGCTGTAGGATGTTTGAAATTTATGATAGTTTAAGATTGCTATTGTCCAGTGTCATTGCTTCAGTACGCATAGGAGTAGTATAAATATCCACGACTTATCGTCGTTGGATCCCGATCAACCGAGTTCTTGCTTGGAAGATCACATGCCGGTCACATCCTATTGACCATCCGCCTCAATTATTTGTCCATACAGGTGATTGTAGGTATTTATCTTTTATTTACTTTTTTCTGCTTATTTTATTTATTTATTGATTGTACTGATCTTCAAATACAAATCAATAAAATCGGCATTATTAACCTTTAGTTTTAATGTTTTTCATTGATCATTACATTATTGAGAAATCTAAAGCCTGCAATCACTGTTGAAAGAAAAATCCTTAGCGTAAGGTAAAAATTTCCCATTCAGAAGGACTAAACCCTCTTTTTAAATTGCCTCATCGTTACAATAATCGGTGCATGAAAAGGTAGCCGATCTTCATAGATCTGGTCTTAATCGATCTATCTCAGCGCTTGGAATCACAAGCATTCAATTGAAATATTCGAGTTATGTACGACTCATAGGCACGCCTACACTATCCTAATTGCATAAGCTTGACTGGATATGGACATTCATTAACACATGTAGCCTTGCGTTTAATTGAATAACGAACAAGTAGTAGTCTTGGTATTATTAATTTATTTTATTTAAGTGAAAAAGAAAGCTCCGTAACATCATTCCATGACAGAAGCATATTGTTGAGTCATGTGAATTTTTTTGACTTTTGGTATTTGGCTTAACTTTTTTATTTTGTGCTTTTGCTTTCTTTGCATTGTCTTTATATAATATGTTTTGGCGATGTAAAGGGAGATGGAGGAAAGTTAGGATAGGCACATGGAAAGGGGAAGCATGGATGCCATGATTGGCCGTCACTCATTGAACCAGGAATGGTATGCCCAAGCAAGGCTTGCGGGCCCCACTATGGGTTTCCCACTAAGTTACTAACACCAACAACCAGCTCTAGGAAAGTTCGTCGCATCAAAACCTAAATTGTGTACTGTGTACCAATGTGTACATGTAAGGCCCAATGGCAAGGATCCTCCCTTTTTATCTTAAGAAGCCCACCGTTGATGGTTCATCAGGAAAAAAAATATCCCACATTGGACGGTTCTAAATCTTGGATCAGCATTAGTCAGCAAATAAATTCAACAACCACCCAAATAATAATCATCCAACACATGGATGGAAGCATCTAACCTAAAAATGTTTTAACCTTTATTCTATTGACAGTGGGATCCACCACACCAATGGCATGGATCACTGTGGAATGGGTCCGATTTGTACCAAAAGGATGCATTGGCACACTATTCACATAGTGATTCATCTTACTATACAATTACTCTTAGCCTTAGATTTGCTGATTACTTCATTGAATTGGATTCAAGTTCGATGGTTGATTCCAATCATCACTGCAACTTTTCATTAGTTCAAAGAACAGAATCAATAACGATTACTCCAGTATTAGTTTACCACCATTTTGAAATCACCATGACTTATCCTCCTATGTGGGACCGTTTACAATTATCCAGACCATCCAAATCGTGGGTCCTATTTTGGATGAAGCATGTCTCTTAAACCACACTAATCAAGCAATCCTAACCATCCAATTAATGGCTATCAAAATTGATGTTTAAAAATAAAATAGTGAGGGACCCAAATTCAAAAGGAAAATTCTGATGGTCAAGATTATCTTCTCATTGCGAAATTTCTGTTATCCTCCATCCATGGTTGTGTAAGCTATTTGGATGGTACTGGATTGCGTGGTACAATATAAATAGTCTACATGTACGGTTGTGGTAATCAGTGGGACCCACCAGTTCGAGATGCGGACATTCTTCCTGAAAATGTGTGCCACCCAAATGGGTGGTGGGCCCCACCGGTCTCTACCATCCGATCATGGGATAAACATCAATATCACGAAAGGACATTAAAAATGCGATTAATCTTCTTCATAATAGTAGATCGCACTAACTCAAAAGTAGAAGAACAATCTCACTTTCTAAAGTAGGATGTCTATTTGCTTGACCCGTGAAAGATCCAGGCTTTCCATCTGGTGGGCCACACTGTTTAGATCTTTTGTCCTTAAAGGCAGTCCCATTTCACTAATGTGGGTCCCACTAGTAAACTAAATGAATGGCTAGAAAAAAAAGAAGTCTGTTTCAGCCGTCTGTTTTTTAAGTGCATTGTGGCCCACCTGAATAATCCAACAGCCTGATTTTTGAGCAAGATGGGCAAGATGATCTAACAAGTGTCACCCACCTGATTGAAAGCTCGGATTACAAGTGTACCATAGGTGCACGTGTGAGTGCATGTGGATGGGCTGGGTTCTCCAGAAACTTAGAAAGGGTTTGCGAGTACATGCAGCTACACATGCCAATGTAGCACATGTGTAAGCTATCCTATCCGTGTGTCAAGTGGGGCCCACTGTATATATGATCTGGCTAAAATTTCAGGCTGTCCAACTATCATCAGACCACACATGTTAAAAATAACGGCCCGAAAGCACATTTTGGCCTACCCAACGGTCAAAAAGACCTAGATTTTTGGCCAAATGATCTAAATGATGGGTCCTACCTGACACACGGATCGGATTTCATACATATAGGACAGGTTGGCACGTGTGCTGCCGCTATAGGTGCACGTGGGAGCTAGTGAACCTCTACATTCAATGCAAGCATGATTAGGATGCATAAAAGTCTAATTGGATGAGAAAATTATTTGAGAGATGAGACTAACTTTAGAAAAGTATGCATCAAATAATCAGGTCCGTTCAATGGTGATGATGAGAGTTCTGAAAGTTCACGTGCACAATTGATTACAGGATCAGCACGTGGTAGACATCCAAGCCATGGATTCAGATGAACAAGGCCAAACATGAGGCCAGCCACAAGCGTACGAATGAGAAAAAAATAATTAGATGGTTTGAAAAAATTTCAACGGTCCACATTCCTTGCACATATGTGGCCCACCCGTTTAGCAAACCGGCATGATTCTTAAAACACGCAGTCTACATGGTTGGTTCCACCTGATTAATGGGCTGGATTTCCCATGCTTGTGCTAGGTTGTGACAGGTGAGGTGCTTTAGTTTCTTGGAAAATCTGTTGTGCCTGGGGCCCACTGGAACGTATGTGCCTTATGCACGTCTTCCGGCTCATTTTGGTGCATGAACCCAAAAATGATACAGATCCAAAGCCCAAGTGGACCATACCACAGAAACACTGGGGATTAGCTCACCGAGGGCTCTCAATGGGTTGGATCAGGATCCGATCGAATCCAATACGGCTCTAAGTCTGAGTATTTATAGACGGAGTCTGATCCAACTGGGATAAGAAAGGTGATGTCCATATTCAATGCATTTATAAATAGTCAGATCCATTTCCCATCCAAGATCCATATAACCATAGGATTAGGTGGAATCTAGGTCGAATCCACCCCATCACAAATCTAAAAAATGTATAATATAATATATTTAATTTAGTAGCAAAATTAAGCAAATCCCACTATTTGTTGTGATATGGTCAAACTGATATTAGCATATGTAACCTAAAATAATCTGAAAAAACGGATGGCCAGCTGAATATTTGTAGACGGAGTCTGATCCAACTGGGATAAAAAAGGTGATATCCATATTCAATGCATTTATCAATGGTCAGATCCATTTCCCATCCAAGATCCATATAACCATAGGATTAAGTGGAATCTAGGTCCGAATCCACCCCATCACAAATCTAAAAAATGTATAATATAATATATTTAATTTAGTAGCAAAATTAAGCAAATCCCACAATTTGTTGTGATATGGTCAAACTGATATTAGCATATGTGGCCTAAAATAATCTGAAAAACGGATGGCCAGCATGGGTATTACATATACAGTAAGGTGGCAATGAGTTCGGATCCGAAAATCTAGAGATGGATTTAGATCTATTTCTGTGAATCCGAAGCCGGTCCATTTAATTAATCAAACTTATTTTAAGATCTAAATCTACATTATACCGATTCAGAGTGAATCGAATCTCAGATTTGACCCACTCGATTGAGAGCCGTCCGTTGAACACTTCTTGAGGGCACAATAATTTTTGATAAGCTTACATTTGTCTTTTTTACATTCATCCAGATCTGGGTGACATTATGAACAGGTTGGATGGTGAATAAAAAGTCACTGTGGGCCCTAGTAACTTTTCAACGTGGGCATTCAATCCCCACTATTTTATGTGGTGTGGTCCACTTGAGGTTTGGATCTGCATCATTTTTTTTTGTTCATGCCCTAAAATGATAGGGCGAAACCGATGAACGCGTGGATAAGACACATAAATCACGGTGGGCCCCACAGAGCTTGGGCCACGTCGTGCGATAGTCAATCCGAAGCTCCAAATACATGGGGAGTTATTTGATACTCCGGCTGAGAACGACGCTCGATGATCCGACACTTAGAAATTCAATACGTGTCATACATTAGCACAAATTAAACCTGCCAAACTGTGGAAACCACTGTCCCTAAGTCACGATCCGAAAATCAGGTTGATTGAGCAATCCTAACGTGTGATCGGTGGACAAATATTTATTGAAATAGGACCACTGGATATTTTTGTTTCTTAACCGTCCAATAAATTTTCACTAATCCAATGGTCTGATAATCTTAATAATACATCTAAACTGGGATCAACATGTGGAAAGTTTATTTGAATATCCCATCACAATCAGGCATAGTATCAAAGCTTTTCTCCAAATATAAAAGGGCCAGAAAGGTGGATCCAGCTCATATTTGTATTTTACCTTCGTCCATGTCTGTGACACCTTATGAACAGTGTGGATGGCAAATAGACATCACGGTGGGCCCTTGTAAGGTTTCAACGGTGGACCTTAGTATCCCCACTGTTTCCTGTGAGGTGGTCCACTTGAGCTTTGGATGTGCTTTAATTTTTGGCTCATGCATTAAAATGAATGGATGGCCTTGATAAAAATACATATATCACAGTGGGCCCACAGAGTCTGGTCACCAGGATATGGACGGTGTTCGGGTCGCCAACGTATCCGCTTCCCTTCCTACACTGTTGGAAAAGGACCGTTGGATATTTTTCACTTTTAGCCGTCCAATATTGACAAAATCCGGGAATATTTTGACTTATTTCTATGCTACTTATGCAATTTCCAAGTAATCCTAAGAGCCTGCGTATCATCATCCATCAGACTCTATTCCGCCGCCAGAGTATCCTAGTTTTTATCATTATCCTATTCTCGAACTGGGCTGTTTCATTTGCTTCAACCCACTCTATCTGCCAACCATAATTTGTGAAATGGACAAGAGAAAATATCCAAATCCCGATGATCTTAACCACAGAAAAAGAGTCACTCTTTGAATGGCTAGATAATGTGATCAGCAGTGGCAGAGCCACGTAGGGGTGCCTGAGTTTTCGAGTTCAATCGCAACTGTTTCATGTGGTTTGGTTTAGTTGAGCCTTCAATCTACCTCTTTTTTTAGTTCAAGCCCTAAAATGATCTGTCAAAATAGACGGCGTGGATAAAACATATAGATCACCATGGCCCCACAGAGTCCCTAATAGGACCATCCATCTCTAGTAGGTCATGCTTCCCTGGAAATTTTTTTAGTTCAAGCCCTAAAATGATCTGTCAAAATAGACGGCGTGGATAAAACATATAGATCACCATGGCCCCACAGAGTCCCTAATAGGACCATCCATCTCTAGTAGGTCATGCTTTCCTGGAAATCTCGGAGCGCCAAGTTCATAAAGGGAATCTAGGTGGGGCCCGCCATGATGTTTGTGAGAAATCCACTTCGTTCATCAATTTTGTGAGCTCATTTTAGGAGATGGTACCAAAAAAGAGTCGGATTTAAGACTCAAGCGGGCTACACAATTGAAATATTCGTGGGGCCACAAAAGTTTTGAATCAAGGCTAATATTTGTGTTTTTAGTTCATCCCGGTAGGAATGACATTGTGAACGGTATGGATGGCATATAAACATCACTGTGGAACCTAGGGAGGTTTCAACGGTAGGAATTTCCTTACCCACCTTTTCCACTTGAGTCTTGAATCTTGATCATTTTTGTTCAAATGTTCTAAAATGAGCTCGCAAAATAGACGGAGGATATTTATAAGCTTTGGAGAGAACATGAATGACTGATTATGCTAAGGAACATAAAGGATAGTTGAGTTTGATAATTGGCTTGTTTGATTTGGTTGATGTGAGACCCTTTGCTTTATCGAAGTCTTTCGCTATTTATAAGATTTAGAGAGAACTTACCTAAACGTGCCCCACATTTAGCAGTTACAACAATAGCATGACTCTAATCTTTTAGACTCTCCTTCTCTTTGCTCGACTATGATCTACTTCCAAATGATGTGTACCACTCAATTAGCGCTAGCTTTTATCACCATAAAATACACTCAACATAACTTAACAAATTACATGTGTTACACACTTCTCATGCAATGACATTTGTCCTCTTCTAATTGGCTCTCCCAAGAAAGAATGGTAAAAGATTTGGTACAACAAGATGACCATTCTGGTTTTTTTCCCATGTGATCTTAGTGGTTATCCTAACTTTTTCATGGCTAGAATGTTCTATACAAGTGACATGTTGGTAAGAAAGGCATCATTGAAAGTGAAAGTTCACATTAGGTTTTAAGCCAAACCATCACTTTTGCGGGATATGATCCATTCATCAGGCAAGATCATCTGAAGAATAGACGTGATTTTTACACCATGTAATGCTTGCAATGGGCCCTACTTGATGAATTTCTAAGATCCCACACATGCATGCGGCAGAGATTCTATGTTCATCTGACACCACTGCATATAATTAGCATTCATTTAGCACAATATAATCTCTAATTTAATATGGTATCAGAGCTGCAATCATCCAAATTCAACCCTTGATTTCTAGATCAACCCCATCAATCCTTGATCATCTCCTCTGCCCCACCATTCTTGAGCAATCAATGCCCCTACTCTTTTCATTTTTACATCTATCAGCCCCAAAGACTCAATTTTGGTGCAGCATATCTGATTTTTATTGCCGACTTTCATCATTATTCATCTTCAAATCTGGAGAGATGAGCAAGGCAGGCATCTCTATTACTATTCTTCTTGAGATCTTATTGCAAGTCAGCACATTAGAGCACCAGATTTGCAACTTCTTTCTTTGTCCTCATTTTTCGTTAGATTAAAAAATCCTCTTGTAAAAATATGGTTAAGTGAATGACGCTCAAGTGAAGATGATGGTGCCCAATTTAAGCCATGCTATGTTCATACCTACCATTATTGTCTTCTCTTGAGCAGCTTCATATTTAAGGTAAAATACATCTTGAAGTGAAAGGGAGCATGCAATTATCTCTTTCCAAGCTCCTTGGGTGCATCAATTTCAATAAATCTTAGCTTCTTGATATTATTTGTAGTTGCATATTGTTGGTAGATGTAACGACCTGAGATTTTCGACACTTGTGTATAACACGATGGCTGAATTCCCAAGTAAATCATGGACTAATTGATTTGTTAAATAATGAAATATAGCATTCAAGCACAATGGTGGAAACAAATATTCATCTTATTCTATCAAACTTACTACTTCATCATCAATGTTTAAATAAGGGAACCAACCAATATTCATACTAATCAATCAAAATATCAAACCATGTCTCTCTTGGAAGACTTACTACAATTTCCATAAATGTAACCACTAATCAAAAGAAATGTCTAATAAATGAAAATATCAACTAAATTTCTTCAACGTCTTCATTCACCATATGATCGTACGAACCATCGAACTCTTCACCTTGAAAGTCGAGCTCGATACTTGGATCTTCACCTGCATCATTTAAATTGCGATTGGGATAGTGGTAAACGCTATCATAGTGGGGAATATTCCCTCCAAGACAATCAAGAATAACAATGTACAAAACTCAGAGTAACACAACACAATGATATTTTTATTCAAACAAAATAATCAAGTAAAAATCTTTGTTAATCGATGCATGGAATGCATGCTCTGGCTAAGGTACCTTGGTTAGAATCACAATACATGAAGTGAGAGACTCTCTGTTATGACTTCATGCTAGCCACTAATCACCAGAGGTTCCTAGGACGCATAAGCCCGTAGTTTTGCCCGATCAAGTGAGAAACGGGATGCTCATAGCCCAAATCTACACGTGATAGTGTACAGGAGAAGTATGACGATCTAGCCTATTCTTAATTACGTACACCCACATGGAGCCAAGTGAATGCATGACTTTAGTTTCACCTTTATTTAAGCAATTTCACATCCAGCCGTATTGAAAGAACTTAATGGTCACTATGGGGAGTTGTAAACAACCCAGCATAGGCCGACAGCTCGAGCTTAGTGTCCATGGCACCAACTCCGACTCATGAGTATTTATATACCATTAGTGTCCACTCATTGTCCCATTTTATGATTCCATCATGTTCCAAGAAGCCAATGTTGTACGTTATGGCCAAATTCATTAAAATACTCATGTAATGTAAATGGGTCCAATCAAGCATCATGTACATGTAAGGATCCATTAACAAACAATCACTTCATTCTCTCAGTTAAGTCAAGATATATTCTTCCATCATGGACACTTCTCATGGGTTCCACCTCTCTACATCGAATAATTTTACCAACTTAGGGACAAAGAGTATACAATAATGGGATGTCCATATGATGATCTTATACACATATTTCATATCACAATATGAAAACCAATGTTAAAACATAAATTAAGGAAATAAGGGCATAGATTTCACAAAGATAAATAACACAAATACACATACTTCTTAGTAAAAAATCTAAACAAGGAATCACATCATTATGTAATGATATTCATTGTAAATCCTATGTTAAACGTCATATTATATGATTAATAACTCAAAATAAAATAATTTCATATGCCACAAAAGAACTTATGATAATCGTGATATTATTAATGAAAGGCTTGAAGGAAAATCCTCACCTTATGATCGACTTAGAAGAGGGTTGTAGAAGATCCTAGCAGCTAGAAAAATATAAGAAAGAACTCCATTCTCTTCTCTTTCTCTCTTTCTCTCTCTCTTCTCTCTTTCTCTAGGACATGGAGGCTAGGGTTGGAAGAAGGACTTGGAGGTGTGTAGTAGGAATATGGAGAGGGATGTGCGCAGATGGGGAGAGAAAAGATGGGATGCGCGTGAGGTCTTGTGTAACAACCTCTTGAGGTGGGTTTCTCAAATCTCAATATTCGGATGATCTTTGATCAATTCCAATCCGTTCATCTTATCAAGCTCGAAGAGTAGAGTCAGAATACATAAATTTCTTGATGATCCACATTCTAAATTGACCAATCCTTGAAAATGGCATGACGGGTGCTAAAATGGGCTTGATCTCAATTAACGGTCTACGCTTGATGATCAGGGTCCAAATTTTAGAAAAATATGTAGGCATGATAGGCAAATAATTGTACAAAATTTAGTAGTTGATTGATGGTAAGAAATGCCTAGATTTGAAATTTTAACTTTTGGCGGAAAATGAAGGGGCTGGCTTTGTGGTTCAACGTTGTAGGATTATAGATCGGGGTCCAAATTTTGTGTAAACTCGTAGTCATATGAGTATAATGAGTGGTGCAAATTTGAGAAGCGATTGATGGTGAGAAGTGAGTAAATTGAAAGATTCAGATTTAAAAAGAGTTGGTAACTCGTTAATTTATAAAACGGAATAACTTCACACATAAGAAAGAGGCTATCAAGGTGGGGCACTCAAATCACACTATTGGTCCATGATAAAGACGATCCAAGTCACTCATATGAAGACAAATATTCGACTACGACTAACCATCTACTTTCCTCACTTGATGGACATGAAAATCAAGGGTTAAGGGGCTGATTTGACAATTGAACCACTTCTACTATGATTTAAGAGCTGAAATTTGACATGTATAGTTAATATATGCCCAAAAGCTTAAATCCAGGGTTTTGCGTGAAAGCGATCGTCAGAAACTATAATACTTAAAAATGGCATCTTAACTTAAGTTTAACTAATATCATTTTCGTAATTATCTGAAAGGTATGAGATTTTTGAAATCTGATCTTTCTACAATGTTTATGGGATCATTCTAAGCAACGTTTGTAAAGGGTCCCCTATCAGATCTCCCACGGATGTCCCGCTATTCGCAAATCAACAGTAAATGTACGATAATTAATAAAAATAAATTAAAAATGAATTTTAAAAAGTTTTTAAATAAATCTCGAAAATCTGGGGCGTTACAGTAGAGACTTTAAATTGTACAGAAACAGGGCCCACCGATTGGTCAGCTGCTATGCCCGATCGGTCATCTATAGGGTTTCTTTGTACAGTGGGTCTTTGGACAATTTTCGTGGGTTGCCGACCGGTCGGTTGTGGAAGCGGAATGGTCGAATTTTAGAAATTTCCTTTCTGGATTGTTTTTGCCATATCCGACCGGTTGGCCATAGGGTTCGACCGGTCAAGTGTATACGCGGTTAATTTCTTACGCAGTTACGAGGATCTACTTTAGTTGTTTTTATTTTTGGGTTGTTTGCTATATATATGGCATGAATCCAGACTTAGATTGTATCCTAAGGTGTCCAAAGTACTCTAATTATATTAGGGAGAAGAGAGAGTGTTTTGAGAGAGAGAGAGAGAGAGAGAGAGAGAGAAAGAGAGCTTGGGTTTTCTCTTAGGTTTCCTTGCTTGTGGGTTATTCATCTCTATAATCTTCTTATTCATAGTAGATCACTTTGTGCCTTGGTTTTTTTACCCGTTGAGGGGTTTTTCCACGTAAAATCGGATTGTCTCTGTGTGGTTGATTGCTTGTGGGTGTGATTGCATTGTGTTGCTCGTTTAATCCCATATTTTGCTGTGTGTTCGGCTTTGCTTCTGTTGCTCGTTTTTCCCAACAAGTGGTATCAAAACTATCATTGGGGTGGAGTAGAATTCGAATTTGAGACGAGAGCATAGCATCGAGTACGAGATTTGAAGTAGAGAAGTTCTCCAGAAAAAAACAACTATGAACTATGGAAGGTGAATATCGAATCCCTCCTAGTTTAGTAAGGGCTTGAAGAAGCTCTTGGAAAGTGACCCTGAGGCTATGAAAGAGGATGAGTGAAGAAGCTCAATAAGAACGACAAAACCTCAATCCTGTTGTGCCTAACAGGTGATGTCCTTTATCATGTCATGAAGGAGAAGACAACGGCTAATACAATGGCTAAGCTAGAGAAAATGTATGTTAAGAAATCTCTAGAGAACTGGATGTATTTGTTGATGCACTTGTTCACCCTGAGGATGGTGGATGGGACGAATGTGGAGGACCACATTAGCATGTTCATTCGACTGGTTTGTAAGTTGGTGGAGATAGATGAGCCGATAAAGGATGAATATCAAGTATGCATTTTGCTCAATTCTCTTCCAGAATCATACGAGTCATTCAGGGACTCTTTGTAGCGCAGGGAGGGAGACCATTAACATTGAGACCGTTATCTTAGCCCTCCAGTCGAGGGCGATGAGAAAGAAAAGCGGTGACGTGGGTTCTCATTCCTCCTCAGAGGTATTGGTTATGAGGGGAAGAGATTCAGAGTACGATGGAAGATATTCAAAATCGGGATCAAAAGCCAAGGGCGAAGGGAAAGCCACGGTGCGGTGTTGAAATTGTGGTCAGGAAGGCCAAATGAATGGGGATTGTCAAAATCCCAAGATTAAGCAAGAGAAGTCAAGAAATTCTTCTGGAGAGGGAGCTAATACCGTAGAGGACGGTGACGATCTTTGTGAAGTACTGACTGTATTGGCAAGGGATCTCTCGGTAGAGAGTGGATCCTGGATTCAGGTGCTTCATGTTACGTTTGTTTTGACCGAAGTTCATTCATGACATACATGGAGTATGATGGTGGATCGGTGCTTGTGGGCGATGGCTACACTCACAAGGTGGTGAGTATTGATACGGTGCACATTAGGATGTTCGATGAGATCGAACGAGTCCTAGAAGATGTGAAGCATGTCCCCAAGATGAAGAAGAATGTGATATCTCTTGGTGCATTCGAGCCGAAAGAGTGCAGGTTCATCAACCACGATCGTTGTTGTAAAGTAATGAAGGGGGCACTCGTGTGGATGAAGGCACGGAGGTGTGGCCATCTTTACAAGTTGATCGGGAGCACATTTCACGGTGGAGCTACAGGATCGATAGCATGATCTACGGTTGCTCGTATGTGGCAAGTGCCTAAGGGCCACATGAGAAGAGCGGTAAAAGGCGTGAAAGTGCAAGGATAAGGTTGATGGAGGCACGAGAAGCGGTGGAGCTATGTTGAAGTTGAGATGATAAAGAAAGCAAGGATGAGGATTTGATTCGACGTTTGAAGCCTCAATGGAGATTGTCGGTAGAGATTTCAAACTGTGTAGAAACAGGGCCCACCGACTGGTCAAATGCTATGCCCGACCGGTCGTTTGTGGGGTTTCTTTGTACAACGGGTCTCTGGACAGTTTTCGTGGGTCGTCGATCGGTCGGCTATGGAGGTGGACGTGTCGAATTTTGGAAATTTCATCTCTAGAATGTTTTTGCTATACTCGACCGGTCGGACCCCATGGCCGACCGGTTGAGTGTATACGTGGTTTCGTACGCAATTAAGCGGACCTGCATAAGTTGTTTTTATTTTTGGGTTGTTTGCTATATATATGGCATGAATCCGGACTTGGATTGTGTCCTAAGGTGTCCAAGGTTTCCTAATTGTATTAGGGAGAGGGGAGTGTTTTAGAGAGAGAGAGAGAGAGAGAGAGAGAGAGAGAGAGAGAGCTTGGATTTTCTCTTGGGTTTCCTTGCTTGTGGGCTATTCATCTCTGTAATCTTCTTATTCATAGTAGATTGCTTTGTGCCGTAGTTTTTACCTGTTGAGAGGTTTTCCATGTAAAATCGAATTGTCTCTGTGTGGTTGATTACTTGTGGGTGTGATTGCATTGTGTTGCTCGTTTGATCTCATATTCTGCTGTGTGTTCTGCTTTGCTTCTGCTGTCGATTTTTTCTAACATAGATGACTTCATAGAGGGTCAAGATCGAAAGAAATTAGGTTGAAGGGGCTAGTCTAGGCGAAAATGACCTAACATGCATTATAACATGAGATGACCAATTATTAGAATCACTATTATAAAATATCGTTAAAAAGTCATTGAAGAGATGCCCAACTCACAAATAGATGAGATTTGATTTACTGCATACAATTTCATAAAAGACAAATGCCCTTTTCATGGTTAAATTCTCATTTGAACTTGAACTATTTTAGCAGGTCATTGTTTTTTGTCACTTTATGGTTTAAAGAGTCTTGTGTTGACTTAAAGTTCTTGTTTCGAGTCATCTACAAGTTTATGTCTGTTTAGACATATTTACTAATTTTAATAAATTCTATTATTTTGTTGAAGTTTTCTATATTAAGAGGAGTTGGACGCCTTAAATGTCTTTGCTTAGATAAACTACGTCGAGTACGTTGTAAAGGACAACTCATTCATTAACATCAAGTTCATTCTCATTTTTTAGGTTTTCTTTCCTTTTGCATTGAATGTTTTTTTTTTTAATAACAAGAAGAAGAACATTATCTTTTCTTCCTTTTCTCTGTCCACCTGCTGTTAAAAGTTAATTTAAAAAATAAAAAATATATAATATATAATATATTAAATATCTAGAGTCTCTATCAAGTGTCTTTTAGCCTTCTAAGGCTATTAATGTAATGCACAGAAAGTGGTAGCTTATTTATATTTTGTTGTAATCTTAGTCTTCCTAGGGTATTAAGTAAATGGGGAAGTGAAGAGTCTTGTAGAGGCGCTCCTAAATCATTTATGTCATTTCCATGTATGTAGAACCCTCTTTATGAGTCTATAAATAAACCAAGGGTCTATATGTTGTAATCAAGCTCAAAAGCTCACAAGTCTTCTACTATCATTTTCTAAGTAAAAGAAATACATTATAGCAACAATTTTTTCTCTTTTTTGGCCTATTTGGATCCAGCCAAATAAGTCACTTTTTTGGCTGACAGCAACAATTTAATTACTTATCCTGAATAAGTAAGTTTGGTTAACACCTAATTATTAGTTACATATTCACTGAAACTTGGTTAAGTATTTCAATTTTTTTATTGCTTTTTTTTACTTTTTTTTTTTTCCAGTAAGATGACAAGTCCACTGCAAACTGGAGACTGTGGGTTTCCTTCGCACAAAAATATCTTTCGTTTCTCCCTCCTGCAAACTGACTCTGTCACAATCCATGATGAGAGCCACCAATCCTTTGATCTGAACCGTTCAATCCACAAATCTCATCCGTCCAAGACAAGATCACTCGGATCAGCGTTTGTCGAAATCAAGAGTTAGTTTCATGTTAGCTCGGGAAAGCCATGATTCTAGCGAGTTTCTTTCACCGTTTCTTCTTTCCAAATGGAACAAAATCCATATTAGTTGTCTCTAACTGATCTAGACCGGCCATTCAAGAAATCCTAATACAAGAGAAACCGATTGAAATGCGATTTCTCTCCAATTTTCTTGCTAACTAGAGACAACGACCTGAAAGATCCAAACCTGCAAACCCACCAAAAATCTATTCAAAGCTTCGGTTTGAAGCATCTTCGAGCCTCCTACGGTCCATCTGGACAGTCCATAAGAAAGAGATCAAAGGAAGAATCAATGGTTTCAAAGACTCTATTAGAAGCAGAGTCATCTTCTCCGTTTGACCAGCAACAGTTGATCACTGTATAGAACTCCATCGTAGAGTCGGATATTCTCAAAAGGTGGGCCACAAAAACACCATTCAATCCTTAAAATCTCGCCAAGATACATCATGTGCAATGAGACTAAATTTGAGATCAAACCATGTCCAAGATTCCCGTGTGCGACTCAATATGTCTACTAATTAGTTGAAAAGTATGTTATTTACTAAACATACTAATCTACTTAACAAGTAGAAACCAAGATTAGTAGCTTATCTTAAGTAACTTACAGTCCAAACGGGCCCTTTATATCTTCTTCCTTCTCTTCCCCAACAAATTTGGTATAAGAGCCAAGTTCAAGATACATCCATGGCAGCAAGTTCAAGCAACACTACCTTCAATTACTTACAAAATATGGCGTCCATATTCAAAGGAGAAGGTTATGATTATTGGAGCCTTTAAATGAAGACTCTTCATCTCACAAGACTTGTGGGAGTTGGTAGAAGAAAGGATATGAAACACCAGAAAATACAACGGTATTAGCAACAAGGACGGATGTAAGACAACAAGCATTCAATGAGAACAAAAAAAAGGATGTGAAGGTTTACTTTTCATCCAACAAGGAGTGAGCAAAAGCACCTTTCCCAGACTCCTACCTACAACAACTTAAAAAAAACATGGGAGATTTTGAAGAAAGAATTTTAAGGAAAAAAAAAAGAGGTGATCACTATCAAACTTCAATCTCTTTGGAGAGATTTTGATAATTTGTGTATAAAGGAAGGTGAGTTAATTCAAACTTACTTCTCTCATGTTTCTGACATCGCTAATCAAATTAGAAGTCATGGAGATATAATCTAAGATAAGAAAATTGTGGAAACGAATTTAAGAACTCTACCAGTAAAATTTAATCATGTAGTAGTTGCTATAGAAGAATCGAAAGACTTATTTAAGTTTACATGAGCTGATGGGTTCTCTTCAAGTAATGAATAAAGGATGAGCAAGTTCGTGGAGGAAAGCATAGAGCAAGCTTTTCAGTCCAAAATAAATATATCATAAAAGAAGAATATGAAAGCAGATAAGAGAAGTTAAAAGACACATCCAAATCAAATATGGCAATTCGGAAGAGGTCGCAGGAGGACAAAATTTAAACGTAGCCATGGAAGAGGTAGAGGAAGGTCTGATTCAACAACTAAAGAAATTTAAGAGGTAATAAGCAAGTTGTTTCCCAATGCTCTATTTGCAAAAAAATTAATCATGCTGATAAGGATTGTTGGTACAACAAGTGCAAGATATACAAAAAATTAGGCCACATAGATAAATATTGTTGGTATAAGATAAAGAATAAAGCAAATTTTTCTGAAAAGACAAAAAAAAAATTAAAAAATTTATTTTATTCATGTTTGAATATTAAGAAAGAATAAAATGATATTTGGTATTTGGATAGCAATTGTAGTAACCACATGACAGGAAATTGGAGTTGTTTTATTGATTTGAATGAAGGATTGCATTCTCAAGTAAAGCTTAGAGCTAGAAAGATTCAAAATATTGAAGAAAAAAGAGTCATAGCTGTACAGACAAAGGGAGGTAATTGTAAACTTATCCATGATGTTCTTTTTATTCCTGGCTTGACGCAAAATTTGTTTAGTGTTGGACAATTGATTAAAAAAGGATATTCAATCAATTTTGTTAAAGAAGAATGCGTGATATTGGATAGGAAGAATAAACAAATTTTGGCAAAAGTGAAAATGACATCAAGAAAGGTTTTTCCTCTTAGCATGCCACTAAAAAGAAATTTTGCATTAAAATCTGAAGATGTTAATGAAACTTGGCTATGGCATTTAAGATACGACCATTTAAATTTCAGAGGTCTAAAATTTTTTACGCAGAAGAATATATTGATTAGTATTTCTTTTATTAGCAAAGAAGATAAAGTGTGTGAATGTTGCATCTATGGAAAATTACACAGGCTTCCTTTTACAAGTAGAGCAAAGGGTCCCCTTGAACTTGTGCATGTTGATATTTGTGGCCCTACACAAATACCGTCTCTTAACTAGAAGAGATATTTTTTACTCTTTGATGATGGTTATAGCATGATGATGTGGATATATTTTCTTGAACAAAAGTTAGAGGCTTTCATAATTTTTCTTCAATTTAAAACATTTGCAAAAAAAAAAAAAAAAAACAAAGTGGCAAATTCTTGAAAGTTCTAAAGGCGGATCATGGTGGAGAATTTACATCAAAAGAATTCTGAAATTTTTGCAAGTCAAACAACATCAAAAGAGAGTTGACAGCCATACACACTCTGTAGCAAAATGGCATAGTGGAAAGGAAAAACCAGACAATTGTAGAAATGGCTTGGAGCATGCTAAAAGACAAAGGACTTCCAAATGAATATTGGGTGGAAGCTATTCACACGACGGTCTATATTCTCAATAGTTATCCAAGAAAAACAGTAAGGAACATGACTCCATATGAAGCATGCCATCAGAAAAAGCTATTGGTAAAATATTTCAAAGTTTTTAAATGCATTGCATATGCTCACATTCCATTACAAAAAGTAAAGAAAAAGTTCGATGAAAAATGAGAAAAATGCATATTCATTGACTATAATGAGGATTCCAAAGTCTATCACCTTTGTAATCCCACTTCCGGCAAATTGGTGATTTCTAGAGATGTGGTATTTGATGAAACGATAAGATGAAAATGGGATGAGAAATAAGACCAAGTCCCAAAGACATTTGAAGAACCTAAAACTATACTAATGGCGACTGCAGTTCCATGTTCTCCACCATGTCCCACTACACTAAATTCAAGTTCTGGCAGTTCTTTAAGCTCATTGAGTAGTTCTTCATTAGATTTAGATTCACCTCTAAGGAAGGTATGTTCTCTAAGAGAAATTTATGATAATGTGATATTGCCTTATTTGCATGTAAGCCATAGAAATTTGAAGAAGCAGTAAAACAAGAAGCTTGGATTAAAGCGACAAATGAAGAAATTATGGTTATTGAAAAGAATTGCAAATGAGAGCTCGTTAATCGGCCTAAAGATATCATTGACTTGAAATAAATTTACAAGACCAAGTATAATGAAGATAGCTCGATTCAAAAGCACAAGGCTCGATTGGTGGCGAAAGGCTATTCGCAACAACAAAGGATAGATTTCAATGAAACTTTTGCTCTTGTTGCTTGTATAAAAACCAGAAGGATTGTTTTAGCGCTTGCTACTCAATTAAAATTACAGCTCTTTTAATTTGATGTTAAATGGGCATTTCTCAATGGAGAAATTAAAGAAGTATATGTTAAGCAACCACAAAGTTATGTAGTAAAAGGAAAAGAAAAAATATATTAACTCAAGAAAGCTTTACATGGGTTAAAGTACCAAGACCATGAAATAGCAAGATCGATACTTTCATCAAAATGGCTTCAAAAGGAGTTGTAAGCCATCCTTATATGTGAAGAAAAAAGGTACGCATGACTTTCTCATTATTTGTCTCCACGTTAATGTCTTCATCTATACTAGCACCAGTCTAAAGATGATAGAAGAATTCAAAAGGGCAATGATGAAGGAATATGATATGTTTTCTTGGTATCCAAGGCAAATTTATGGTGAAATATTTATTTCACAAGTATGCCAATGATCTCCTAATGAGATTCAACATGTCGAAATGCAAATTCGCTGCAATTCCAATGGCTATAAATAAAAAATTATCAAAGAACGATGGAGCACAAAAGGTCGATGCCTCAATTTACAGAAGCTTGATTGGTTTGTTGATCTATCTTTTAAATATAAAGCTAGATATTGTACATGCAGTCAGCTTGGTCTTGAGGTTCATGAGAGAGCCTAACAAAAAACATTTTAAAGCTGTAAAAAGAATTTTGAGGTACATCCAAGGGACTAGAAGTTATGGCATCAAATACTTAAAGGAGAAGATAATATGAACACTGGATTCACAAATAGCGATTGTAGAAGTTGTAACACTCATAACAGTTGCATCATGTTGCATATAAACTTTAATGAAGACATCTTATATATAATTACAAACATATATACCAGTTATTAGTTGTGATTATCACAACCCCCAAATTCGATTTGGGATTAGGGTACTAAAATCCCAAAATTTAAAAACCCCCAAATTTAGAAAATCTCAACTTCCAACACCCCAAATTCGAAAACCCCCAAATTAAAAAATGGGCCAGTCCCCAAATTAAAAAATGGGCCAGCTCCTAATCAAGAGCAAATGAACCAGGGCCAGCCCCCAATTACAAGCAAATTGGCCAGCCCCCAAATCTAAAGGAGCTACTCAAGCAAGCGCTAATAAACAATCAGCAGCTATGTCAGGCAGTGCAAAATCAACTTAATCATATTAATGTCTTGCAGGAGGGGATAAAAAAATCTAGAGGTCCAGTGGAGGCTCTAATCGATGTTAGTGGAGGCCTTCACCATTATACTCTTAAGACTACTATTAGAAATGTATTGGGAGTCCCGGCTGAGAGCAGTATGAACACCAACTCAATTGAATTAGTAAGAATATTTTTTAATGTGGTATGCATTAAAATTCTGGATAAGCAGAAATGAAACTAGAAGTAAAAGAGATTAATTGTAAAATTTAAATTATTTTTACTAGAAGTAAAAGAGGTTTTTTAAATTATTTTTTATTATTTTTAAAATTTATTATTATTTTTTCAACAGTGCTCGGAGTAAAAGAGATGCAAAAGACGGTGAAATTATCCAGGCAACGGATATTGATAATTCGATTAAAGAATTTGAAGTCGGGATAACATTTCTTGATTCTGCGAGTGTAGTGCGCAGTCCAATTTGCTAGGCATCTCCAATAAGGAAAAGAAAGAAATTTACACAGTATTCCATGGCATTGTTTGTTATTATTATTATTATTATTATTATTATTTTTTGTTAATGCATACATACTATACTCATTTATGCAAGTTTTAGTTTGAACCTGCTTTACAAATAGGTACAACAATGATTCATCGCAATGCTAGATGGGCAAATTGTTAAGCCTTGACCCTAATATGGGGTGACTCACCTAATGGTCCGGGTGAATTTCATATAAATATCAATGGACTCACCGAAGCGTGGACCCTTTGCTGGCATTTGATCCAAACTTTCGTTAATAAATCTATGAAGGTAGTTAATTGCCAAAACTTTCCTGAAAAAGGTAAGTTTTTCTAGTAAAAGTCACTTCAAACAATCAAATGATACTTTAAGTGATTTGAACCAAGAAATCTAGAAAAGATTTGATCAAAACTGGTACATTTCTGGTATAGGAAATTACATTGCAATTAATCATCACTCATTTATAGGTATTTATGAGGGGAGATGGAAAACAAAGACCCCCTTGGAAATTGGATTGGATAGTGAGTTACTCAGTAAGCTTTTTTCTTACCGAGTAAACTCTATTAGGCCCACCGTAAATGTGTGTGGTTTATCTATGTCGTCCATCCGATTTTTTCAGTTCATTTTAAGGGCTGAAACCAAAATTGAAGCATATCCAAAGCTCAAGTGGACAACATAATAGGAAATGGTGGGAATAATGATTTCCACCATTGAAACCTTCCTAGGGCCCATAGTGATGTTTATTTGTTATCCAACCTATTCGTAAGATCACATAGACATTGATGAAGGGAAAAATAAAACTTCTATGCCCCCAAGAATTTTTCATTAGTAGACATTCAATTCACACAATTTCTTGCGGTGCAGTCCACTTGAGCTTTGAATATGCGTCATTTTTTAGTTTAAAAAATAAAATTATTTGTCCTAAGGAGTGGATAAAATAAATAAATCATGTTGAGACCCCACAGAGTTTACTCCGTATTGAGTTATTCACTGCGCAATACAAAATTAGTGTACCTATTTGTAAACCAGGTTAAAAGTAAAATTATACTTAAAGTAAAACAAGCACAAATGAGTATAGTATGTATGCATCAACAAAAAAAATTAACAACCAATGCCATGGAATACTGTATAAATTTCTTTATTTTCCTTATTGGAAATGCCTAGCAAATTGGACAGCGCACTGAACTCGTTCTCATTAATCCACGGGCGCTTCCCCAAGATTCGCGAGAATAAAGTGTAACTCACAAAATCATCCCAAGTTCAAATTCTTTAGTCGAATTATCAATATCAATTGCCTTGATAATTCCATCGTCTTCTCCATCTCTTTTACTTCGAACACTGTTAAAAAAAAAAAAAATTTGTAAATAATAAAAAATAATTTAAAATTTACTTTTAGTTTCAGTTCTATTTATTCAAAATTTTAATGCATGCCACATTAAAAAACATTCTCACCAATTCAATTGAATTGGTGTTCATACTGCTCCCAGCCAGGACTTTTAATATATTTATGATAGCAATCTTAATAGTATAATGGTGAAGGCCTCCACCTCCAGTGGTTTGGGCCGCCGCTTGACCTCTAGATTTTGCATCGTCTCTTACAAGACATTAACCTGATTAAATTGATCTTGCGTTGCCTGACGTAGCTGCTGATTGTTGATTAGCGCTTAGTTGAGTAGCTTATCTAGATTGGGGGCTGACCCATTTGGTAATCTAGAGGAGTTAATCAGCAATGCAAGATCAAGTTAATCAGGTTAATGTCTTATAGGAGAGGATGCAAAATCTAGAGGTCCAGCAGCCTGAACCGATGCGGGTGGAGGCCTTCACCATTATACTCTTAATACTCTTATCATAAATGTATTTGGAGTTCTGGCGGGGAGCAGTATGAACACCAACTCAATTGAATTACTGAGAAGGTTTTTAAATGTGGTATGCATTAAAATTATGGATAAGTAGAAATGAAACTAGAAGTAAATTTTAAATTATTTTTTATTATTTGTAAAAAAAATTATTATTTTTTCAACAATGCTTTGAGTAAAAGAGATGCAGAAGACGGTTGAATTATTTAGGCAACTATATTGAAAGCTCAATTAAAAAATTTGAAGTTGGGATGGCATCTCTCGATTCTGCGAGTTACATTTTATTCTCACGAATCCTGGGAAGAGCCTGGGGATTAATGAGAGCGAGTTCAGTGTGTTGTACAATTTGTTGGGCATCTCTAATGAGGAAAAGAAAGAAATTAACAATTGTATTCCACAGCATTTTTTGTTAAATTTTTTTTCTTATGCATACATAGTATACTCATTTATGCTTATTTTGCTTTAAATATAATTTTACTTTTAATCTACTTTACAAATAGGTACAACAATTCTGAATTGTGTGGTGAGTAACTCAATACAGAGTAAACTCTGTGGGGGCTCAACGTGATTTATTTATTTTATCCACTCCTTAAGACAAATAATTTTATGTTTTGAACTAAACAATGAAGCATATTCAAAGCCCAAGTGGACTGCACGGTAAGAAAATGGTGTGAATTGAATGTCTACTAAAGAAAAATTCTTGGGGGCACAGAAGTTTTGGACCAATTTGATATTTTTTTTTCCCTTCATCAATGTCTGCGTGATGTTATGAATATGTTGGATAACAAATAGACATCACTATGGGCCCTATGAAGGTTTCAACAGTGGAAATCATTATTCCCACCGTTTCCTATTATGTGGTCTACTTGAGCTTTGGATATGCATCAATTTTGGTTTCAACCCTTAAAATGAACTGGAAAACCGAATGGACGACGTAGATAAACCACACGCATTTATGGTGGGCCCACTAGAGTTTCCTTGGTAAGAAAAAAGCTTACTGAGTAACTCACTATCCAATCCAATTTCCAAGGGGGTCTTTGTTTCCATCCCCCTCATAAATACCTGTAAATGGGTGATGATTAACAATGTAATTCCCTATATTTTTTTTAGGCTGACAATAAGTGCTTGCATTTTGTACACTAAAATGGAGGAGAGTGAATTTCATATGGGCCCACTGTGATACATGTGACTTATCCATAACGTCCATCCATTTTGTAGGGTGATTTTAGGGCATGAACCCAAAATTGAGGCAAATCAAAAGCTCAAGCCGACCATCCAGCCAATTAAGAAAATGTTAAAAAAAAGTAGTGAGACCTACGGCAATAGCCCCCACCGTTGAGACCTTTCTAGAACTTGTCCATGATGTTATATGTCATCCAAGACGTACAGGTATACCCCACCATGATGGATGGGTTATATTCTCACTGTCCACCCAATTTTTAAGATTATTTTAAGGCCAAATCAGCCCAGACATGAAGCTGGCCCAATTTTCAGGTGAGCTGCACCACGCATAACAGTGGAAATTGAACTCTTATTGTTGGAAACTTCTTATCGACATACCATTATGCATACATCAGATCCACACTGTTCATAATGTCCGGCCAGGTCACTTTAGATGGGCCACAGCAATAGTAAAACTGATCCAACCTTAGGCGGGCCGCACCATACTAGACCGGGGTGATTGAACACCCACCGTTAAAACCTTCATGGAACCATGGTCAGCCCCTTATGTTAACAAGAACAAAATAAAAAGTAAACACAAAAAAGAGAGAATAAAAACAATAAATAATAAATTTGAGAAGGAAAGGACGTGAGGACTCACTACAAGAAAAATGACCTTTCCGGCAGTCAAAACTGCCGCTAAAAGGCCAAAAAACCTCAAATGAGCAACTGATTGTTCTAGAACAATTACAGAATCAAGCGCAACAAACATTCATTATCTGCCCAACTAATAAAGAATGTGTTCAAATTGAAGAAATAAATTTCAAAATCTGCACAAGTAGAATTCAAATAATTAACTTAATATTATCTACTAAATACTAGTAACATACAAGCAATATTGTGGCACCATTCTATAGGCTACAAGAATATCATGTCTCCCTAAAAAATGAATCCTCCAGAGAGATATATATATATATATATATATATATATATATATATATATATATATATATATATATATATATATATATATATATATATATATAAGTTGTTTATTTTCTTTCTCAATCACAAGTACCATTCATCATCTAACTAACTATTAATAGCATTTATAAAAATAAAAGATATCCAACCAACTCCGTATAGCAACTTGCAACTTAACCTACTGGGAACCACCATGCACCGTAAGATTACGACAAAGCGAGTTCTAAAGAGTTACAAGTTGGACAACTAGGAAAATATAAATAAAGCGATAAAAATATAGATTAAGCAAGATCAATTAACATGACTCATAAGAATTTTTTCTGAGATTACTAAATGTTGGTCCACCAAAAACATATAAAATTCATCTTTCCAAAATAAACAAATAACAAAATTCAAATCAAAAGATTGTTTGTTGCAAGACCACTTTCAAAGTACATCAATACTTGTGGGTACACTTCCAACAAATATTACAATCACTAAACAAATTTGTGGAAGAGATTTATGAATAATACCTGGTAATTTTCTTAGTTTTCCTAATGGAACAAACTTTGCACCAATCACTAACGCAATTGGAGGGCCGAACATGAAGCCCCTAGCGTCAACTCCAATAAGCATACCAAATTCAATATTAAAAAAGGAAAAGGAAAAATAGAAACCAAAGGCTGCATGTGGAACAGTGGAAGCATATTCTCAGACAAGTTTCCAGCAAAATGGCCGAAAAGATCATTATTATTTATTCAATAAAAATAACCATTTCAACTTTCTCCAAACAGGCCTCTACCAAAACAGCCATGGAAAATCAGTCCCCTACCATTCCAATCGCATAGAAAGAGATGGGCTGAGAGTAGCATTTGATAGGTGGAATTTCTGCAATGAATTTCTAACAAAAGACCATGGCAAAATTCAGAGTAATGGACCCTATACAAAGAGATGGGCTGAGACTAGCAAATTTTTTTCTTCAATCCAGTTAGAGTTGGACATTGAACTGAACCGAGTCGAACACGCACCAGCTCGGTTTGATTACTGATTGGGTTGTGTTCGAACAAACATTCAAACAATGGGGTCTTGTTCGAACTCGGTTTGGTCTGATCCAGCCCATGTTCGAACATTTTTTAGTTTAGACAATTTTGCCGGTTCGAACAATTTTTTTTTATCGCGCAAGAAGATTTTTATTCTAGTACGTGTCACAAATTACAAATCACAAATCATAAGAATTTTAACCAACCGAATCATAAATCATACTTACATCATACATAATATTAATAAATCACAATGTTTGAACACGTCAAAATCCTAACCGAATTGAAATGGATTAAACCACAATGAAGAAGAATAGAGAGGATATGAAGATGGCTTACTGTATTTGGCAGCTTGGTTGGAAAACGGTCAGAAAATGGTCGGACAACTTGTTGACGGACGGACAACCGGACAGGACGCAACTTGCTGACGGACAGACAGTAGGACATGACGCTGATTTGCTGAAAACTGATAGACCGACCGCCACACTTGGCCGGACAATGGCTGGTGGTGGATTTTTAAGAGGGGAAGCTCAAGTACTCGACTTGGGTTAAGGTTTTGAGAGGGGAATGAGAAAGGGGAAGCTCTGCTCAGTTGATGTAAAGGCCAAAGGGGAAGCCCTGCTCAGCTGACGGGCTGAGGAAAATGGAAGCTCTGCTCAGCGGGGAAGGAAAAGCTCTGCTTGGCTGGGTCAGGGTAAAAGTAAAAAAATGAGCAGACAGTCGGCTGGGGTTAGGGTAAAAGTAAAAAATGAGTAAGTTCTTAACCAACTCCTATGCTAATTTGAATCTGACCAGCTTCATCAGAAATCCTGAAAACTTAAGTGAAATCCATAAAAAGTAACAAAAGGAAAGCAAGAGGATCAAAACAAAGAACCAAAGATCATTCATATAATGATGTGTAGACAGTAGTTGATAAATTGGTGCAAATTTGGGAAGACAAATGGATTTGTACAATATTCTCAAACATAGATGAAAGAACAAATCAATAGCCCTTAAAAGGATTTAGCCATCATTTTAAAGACCGTCACGTGTTATGCACCTGCACATTGCAGTCCTTGCTATTAGTAAGGAAGCTGATCTGTTCTGCCGAAAGGTTCACCTAACAAAATTGTTGAATTGACCCAAAGTTAGAAGCAAAAAAATCAGCAAATAGGCAGAAAAATGAGTCAAAACACAAAGCAATACTACAAGCAGCAACAGAGTAAAGCCTGGGCATTGTTAACAAATGCAAGAGAAACTTTCAATAGTTGAACAACTTGATGTAAATGGAAACATGTTAAATTTAAAATGGGACCAACAACACTACAACAAAGGTATTGCAAGAGAAACTTTCAATAGTTTGTTTCCACTTTTTTGTTGGACTGGACGATATGAAAAATCTGCACCATGCACACCATGCACAAAACATGCCAGTGGTGTTTTTAGGATTAATGAAACATTTTTTTTTATTATGATCTATGGCTCCTTGGGTGAAGATCTGAAGCAAACTGAATTTAGTCAAAGGAGAAGGTTACCCTAATGTAGCCAACAGAAATCTGGATAAGTGAAGCACCAGCTTGAGCTACAGCTACTGCTTGTGAAAAGTTGCACAAGCATAATGGGGATTATCAAAAAGTCAAGCAATAGGCATTAAAGAAGTCAATGAGTAACATGATCCAATGTTTTTAACTATGAAAAAACACATTATGGCATTGCTTATAATAGCAAAGCTACAATGGAAGTAGCCATTCTAGTTGGTGTTCATGTAAATAAGGGTTGTGATTGACTTCCTGGTGGGCCTGACATTTTCTGTTTTTTCCATTTCACAACAGATGCTATGCTATATTCAGTTGTTATAACTCTATCAAACTATTTTCTAAACCTATTGTTTGAAAAAAAAAAAATCAAGTAAAAATGCATCCAAGGGTTGATCATGCAAGGTCCATGGATGAGCAATTAGTACTAATTGTTTTTCTTTTTCCTAGACGTATGTTTCTAGTAGGACTCATTTGTTTAGTTATACCTTGTAACTTCATGCTTCAAAAGATTAACATAATAAGATCATTTAAAAAAAAGATTCTTTTGTATTTTTTTTTTTTTTTTTTTATAGTTTTCTCTTTTACAATATAGTATTCAAAATGTAGAAAATAGAGGCTGAGGTTCCTGTTTGTGTCGAACAAATAACTTCCCTGCTGTGCACTGAGTATATACATGCGGGACGCATTCCTTCAAAAACATGTATTTACACACCAACCATGGAAAGGTCAATCTTGACAAAATGAAGAGAAGTTTTAGGCACGATTCATCCATGAGTGGGCCATCAGTTCATATGGCTCGGTAAACCAACCATGAATCCACATGTACAGATTCGGTACAAACAGGAAAGTTCCCTGTTCAGCACAAAAAGGGAACTCGGCCTCTAGAAAATGATAAAAGCCTTTGCATTTCTGCTTGTGATATTTATGTCACTCACCATTAATTTGTTATAGGCCATGGTAAGCTCACTAGAAAAGAAGATAGATGAAACTAGATCCAGATCCAAATGAATCAACCAGGGAAATTGCACCCAAAAATGATCTGTCTGATCCAATCCACCTGAAATGGTATATCCCCATATATCATGATTCATGAACCACCTATTAAGCTACATGATAATCTGACCATTGGATTAGTGAAACACTAGACCTCAATCTTGAAACACCTGAGGTCTACCATTGAGCAACTTATTTTGTGTAGCAATTAAGCTAGTGTTTAAGCCAAACTATGATAATATGTGAAGGATCTCAGATATTTCTTTGTATTACAGAAAGCACTAGCTTCAGGAGCAGCTGCTTAAAACCCAAATTCACAGGTACTAAAATGGACATTGTTGTATTTACTGTCTCTTGAATTTTATAGTCATAGATGTACTAGACCACATCCATGACTATTAAGCATTTGTTGAATCAAGAAAACCAAAAGCATTTTTAATAGGCTCTCACTTTTCCACTCCAAACCAGATCCATTGCATTCAGGTCCAACCTGAAACACAAAATGTTTTGTGTACTGCTTCCAAGCAGGAGTGTCCGTTAATCAATCAGGACTGACTCTATCACTACAACAAACTAATAATAACAAAACATGTTCTACTGTAAGAACATTTTTTACACTCAGTTTCCGTGGTCATATAAAGATTCTTACAACAATGCATATACACGGGGCTTGCCTGATGGACTGCATAAATTCCATGCATTTACTAGTTTGGCACATGTGCTAGCATGCAGATGGGCCATGACAATTGCAAAATTAGTAAATCTTGATGAATATCTATAGTTATACATAATTTCAATAGATGATGCTATACCACATTCCCATAGAAACCAATGCATAATTACCTTCGACTTTGGGCACAACAGCTATTCTTGAAGAGACAATTGTCTTGTCCTCACCCAATGAAAATTTCAAGTCCACCTGAAGTAATTAAGTACTTTTAGGTAAAAAAGCTACTTATAACTAATCATAAACCAAACTTACTTATGTAAAATAAGTTACTTATCTACCACTGTAAGTAAAAAAAAAAAAAGTAACTTATTTGGTGGTATCCATCTGTTTCCAATATTGGGTACAGATGCTGATTGGACCAGATTTTATTTTTCAGAAAACATGTAGAAGGTCGGAGGACCAACCCCACAACAGGTCACTTTCTTACAGAAGGAAAACTGAAATAAATTTAGATTAAAGCAAGACTGAACTGGCCAGCCATGCTTTATTATCAAAGCCATGATAAAAAAAAGACTGAACGAACGGTCAGCCATGACTTAATAGCACATGCATTAGGGGAAAAAAAAAGATGGAATCATCCAATTCTATTATCCAGCAAATGCACAATTCATCATTGTCATCATCCATCATCATCGTTATCATATAAATAATCAACATCTAAGATACAAAGAGGAACAGTCCACATTGATGGCTTGGAAATTGCAGGATTCTGCACTACGCAGCCATGTTTCACTGGTCAAACTGATTTCATGGGCACCCCAAAGATTGGAATGCCCCAAAAGTATCCCATATTGAAAGATCCCATCCTTTGATCATTGGACTACTTGCCATTGAACACAGACCATTACAAGTTCACAACCTCTCACCTCACCCATCTCTATTTCGTAAGCCACCAACTGAAGGATCAGATTACAGGATACAAGCAGTAGGATCCCAAAAATCAAACCACCCAGATCACTGAAACATATCCCCCATGAACAGAATCCTGCACACAAGTGAAGTGCGGCAGCAGGGACAGCCAAAACTTTTTTCTTTTCTTTTCTATTTTTTCATTTTCTTTCTTGAAATTACAGGATCCCCAACCCAAGGATTTTCTCCAGGATGTCGTTCTACCTCTGATTATCAGCTTGCACAAGTGGGTCCCATGATTCAGTTATACAGACTATCGGTATCCTATCCACCAACATTCAGCAATTTTTTCAACTGAATGTGAAATTGTGGATCTCATATTATCTCTACCCACCGTCCATTTGCAAGCCACAAACTGAAAAGATGAGATGGTCCCAAATAAAAAAATAAAAGAAAAGAAATCATTGAGCGGATGAGCATCTACAGTTCGGCCCAGTAACCAATGATCTAGATCAACAAACCATAGGATTGTGTACCTATTCCTGGATTCCACCGTGGGACAGATGACTCAACATTCACATCAAACTCAAAACACCCAAAACCAGAAACGCAATAAAACCAATCTCCCATCAATAAAAAAAAAAAAAATCAACTAAAAAATAATCCCAAACCTGTTGATTCAATCCCATCATTCTCATCCTCTTGCACTTAGGGGTCATTTGGATGCTTGTAAATCTAAATCACTTAGGTGCTAGTAAATGATTTACTACCTGTCTGTTTGGTTGTAAGTTGTAAATGATTTACTAGTAAATTATTTAGCGTGTTTGGATAGCCTGTAAATGATTGCTAGTAAATCATTTACAGTGTAAAATTAAAAAAAAAAAAAAGAGTCATTTGCTTATAAATGATTTACTAGTAAATGAAATCTCACATTTTTGCTAGTAAATGAGAGGAGGCATTTGCTAGTAAATCATTTATAGGTAGTAAATGATTTACTAGCAAGTGAGAACATCCAAACACAAAAATGGCTCCTTTACTGATTTACAAGCTATCCAAACAACCCCTTAGCTCCAAACCCATAAACCCCACAAAACCCATCTTCCCTCTCATCATCATCATAACCAGAACCAGGAGGAATCAGGGGACCCAAATCCCCTTCCATCCCACCATCATTCTCATTCGAACCTGAATTCCCAACAAACCCAATAGGCTAAACCATTTTTTCTTCAATCCATCAAACTTGGAGAAGAAAAATAGAGAGAAGAGAGGTGAAAAAACCGAAAAACAGAAAAAACAACTGAAAACCGAAAGAGTTTTGATGCTTTAAACCCATTCATTTGCATACAATCTGTAAGGCAGATACCAACTATCCATGCATAGAATTTCAGCTTGTGGCTTAACCAGCTAAGGCCACCCTTCAATGATTTCAATAACATGGAAGAAGGAGAAGAGTCCATAAAATTTCCTTCAACAATAGAAGCAGAACCTAATTGATTATAGAGCTTCAAAGCAAAAATCATGAAAAAAGAAGAAGAAAGAAATAAAATACAACATTGAGAAAGGATCATGAATAGATGATAGTAAAGTCAAGAAGATCGAAAGTATATCACCTTCCATAAAGTGGAAACCCTTATTCTTTGGATTTGTGCGCTGATGAGGTGTGGTCGGAGCACCGTTACAATGCTGTCGTAGGGTGCTGGATTGTGATGATGCCAAAATAATATGTAAGAGGACTAGGCTACCATAAGTTTCTGATGCGACAAGATCCGTAGTTCCGGCAAGTCACAGAGCATACATTTAATGGTGACCTAGAGAAGCAGGGGGGTTGAGAAGGGAAGTGATGATGTGATTGATAAAATATGAATGCTAATAATACTAACACGATCTTTGGTTTGCACTTGAAATGGCTAAGAAGTTTGGATGCACCATGGCTTGAAAGGGTTGACCTATGCAGGCTAAGCGGATAAGAGAGGGTTGGAGGAGGTTAAGGGGGTTGAAGAAGATGGGAGCTTGAGCACTCAAGCACTCCCTTTCACTCTCACTCTCACTCTCACTCTCACTCTCACTCTCCCTCTCCTCTTCTTTGTTGGTGTGTTGAAATGAAGAGAGGAGAGGGGTATTTATAGTCACTTTCCCGTTGAAAGTGTGGTGTTAAGTTGTGATTGGTTGAGGGGAGGGAGATGCCACATGGCATTCCCTCATTTGTTTTGGAAGTGGTAGATATTGTAATTAAAAAGATATTCAAGGGCATTTTGTGAGGAAAGTTGACTCTTGGATGTGTCCTCCTTTAGATAAACCTCTCTAAACCTCCCTTAATGCACCTTTTGAGTTTGGCTTAAATTTGACTTGGCTTGACTAATGGCTAAAGCTTGGGTAGTAGCTTGGGTATAGCTAAAGCTTAGGAATGACTTAAAGGATGACTCAAACTTCGGTAGTGGCTTGGGTATGGCTAAAGCTTGGGAGTGACTTAAGGGATGACTAAGGCTTGAAAAAGGGTCAGGGGATGGCTAAGGCTAGGGCATGTCTAAGTTGTGGTTTAGGGTTTAGGTGTGGTTCACACCTTTGCTAGCCTGGGGTGGCGTCTAACCACCTTGATATACGTACTGGATGACCATCTGGTTGCTGGCCCATGAAGGGCATATGCCTAATAATAAGATAGATTCAATACGTGTCATGCATTAGCACAAATTAAACTGCCCAAATCGTGGAAACCCCTAAGTCACAATCTGAATATCATGTTGATTGAGCAATCTTAACCTCTGATCCATAGACAAATGTTTATTGAAAGAGGACCACTAGATATTTTTCTTTCTTAACCGTCCAATAAATTTTCACTAATCCAATGGTCTGATAATCTTCGTCATGCATCTAGACTGGGATCGTCAAGTGGAAAGTTTATTTGAATATCCCATCATACTCAGGCAGAGTATCAAAGCTTTTCTCTAAATATAAAAAGGGCCAGAAAGGTGGGCCCCACTTGTCGGCTTACATTCTGAGCAGACAGCAGGATGCCACTCCCTTTTTTTTTTTTTTTTTTTTTTTTAATTTTACGGTACTAATAATTATAGATATGGAATTAGACTAGGATATAATGTGCTTTTGCCACAGCAAAGGTGGACTCCAATTACTGTGCCCCCAATGTCGCTGGAGCACAGCAGAGAATTAAATTGATCGGATGGTCGTAATTGTCTAAGTGGTGGACCTCGAATGGACGGTTGGAAATAATGAAAATTATACTGTGGAATCTGCATGCTCCCTAGTGGCTGATCCAAATATGGGATTAGGTGAAATAAGGTGGTATGGAATTGCATCTGGTCTGCTGTAAAATTCATCTGGGTTTTAAAAATATGATGGATTTCGAAATCCACTGCATCTGCATTTTTCCCACGCCGTTCATCCATGAATGCCCTTTTACAGTTGTGAAATCTGTTCCGTTGATTATAATTCCATGGCCCACCAAACATATATTTCACTTTCTGAATTATAATTGGACAGTCACGGTGGGTCCTAGGAAGGTTTCAAAGGTGGACGTCAGTATCCCCACTCTTTCCTGTGATGTGGTCCACTTGAGATTTGGATGTGCTTTAATTTTTGACTCATGCACTAAAATGACCAGGAAAAATGGATGGACGGCCTTGATAAAACACACATATCAAGGTGGGCCCACAGAGTCTGGTCACCAGGATATCAGTGTTGCTTCAACCCACTCTCCGTACGTCCCAAGTTACGGGACCATACCAACCATGTGATCCATAATTTGCGAAATGGACGGTCCAGGAATGTTGTAAGAGAAAATATCCAAATCCTGATGATCTTAACCACAAAAAAAGGAGCCATTCTTTGAATGGCTATATCATGTGATCAGTGCAATTTTTTGCCACATGGCTGCCCATGAAAAGTAATTCAATGGATCTGAACCATGAATTGTGGTCCATCCCCAGTAAGGCCCATAAGCCTCGGGAAAAATCATATCGTAATGCGACCCAAGGTTTTAGACGATCCAGATGAGTGTGCCTGCAGGATGTGGCACCGCAGATTAATAGCCACAACTCAGTGGGCTGTGGAATATCCCAGCCTTACGAAGGGTGGGCCGCACCATATAGATCACCTGGGTCAAAAATCGGATCAATCAGCTCATTAGTCTGCCCCAACCGTACATTAAATAGACGGTGTAGCTCATCCAATGAGTGGACCATCCTGGTTTTTTTTTTTCCCACATGTGATCTTAGTGGTTTATCCTAACATTTTCACGGCTAGGATCGATGTTCTATACAAGTGACATGCTGGCAGGAAAGGCACCACTGAAAGTGAAAGTTCATATATGATCCATTCATCAGGCAAGATCACTCTGAGTGGATTTATCTGAAGAAACAGACGTGATTTTTACACCACGTAATGCTTGTAATGGGCCCTACTTGATGAATTACTAGGATCCTACACATGCATGCAGTAGAGCTTCTACGTCCATCTGTCCATCTGACACCACTGAATATAATTAGCGAGTTTACAATAATCCGATCTCAACCTTGATTTCTTGATCAACCTCCTCCGCCCCACCAATCTTGCGACGATCAATGTCCCCACTCTTTTCATTTTCACATTAATCAGCCCAAAGACAAAATTTTGGTGCAGCATATCTGATTTTTAATGCCAACTTTCATCATTATTCGTCTTCAAATCTGAAGAGATGAGCAAGGTCGACATCTATTGCTATTCTTCTTTAGATCTGCACCGCGCGAGTCATCACACTAGAGCACCAGATTTGCAACTTCTTTGAGGTCATTTTTCATCATAGTCAAAAATCCTCTTTTAAAAATGTAGTTATTCTGAATGGAATATAAAAGTTCTTAATTTGCAATGTAGCTCTCCAATTTGGCATGGTATCAGATCAGGTTTGTAATTGGGTTTTCAAGATAGGTTTTCAAATACTAGGTTGAAGGAAATAGAAATCAAAATCTAGATACTAACAACTAATAAAAATGGTGGGTCATGCACGAACGAGAATTGTAGGAGATTCACTCTGTCAGTTGTGCTTTGTTGTCCGACAAGGATTTGCTTAGGAGAAATGTGTATTTGAATGCAAGCTTGTGCAAAGGTGATGATGCTTTCACCACATGGGATTCGAACCCTAGACCTCGTGTTGAAACTCCTAGGAGTCTACTACTGAGGCGAGGAAAAGAACCCCAAAGGGAAAGCACATCTTGTTGTGAAAGGAGGCATGCAAATATCTCTTTTGATGCTCCTTGGATGCATCAATTTCAGTAAATTGCATGGGTTGCCTGATGACGTCATAGAGGGTCAAGAACAAAAGAAATCAGGTCAGGTGAAAACAACCTAGCATGTATTATAGCAAGAGATGACTAATTATTAAATTCATTATTATAAGATATCGTTAGAAAGCTATTGGTGAAGCCTATGCCTTACAAATAGATGAGGTTTGATTTACTACCTATGATTTCATGATAAAAAATGACATTTTCATGGTTAAATTCTCATATGAACCTGCACTTCTACTATTTCTAGCAAGTCATGTTTTGGGTCATTTTATGGTTTGAAGAGTCTGGTTTTGACTTAAATTCTTGTTTTGAGTCATCTACGAGTTTAGATCAGTTCAGACATATCTACTAATTTTAATAAATTCTTCTATTTTGGTGAAGTATTCTATCTCAAGATGGTGAAGTCTTTGCTTAGATAAACTAAGCTAAGAACATTGTAAAGGATAACTCATTCATTATCAGCAAGTTCATTCTCATTTTTGAGGTTTTCTTTCCTTGTGTATTCAATGTTTTTTTTTTTTTTTTTTTTTGTGAGTAACAAGAAGAAGAACATATCTTCTCTTCCATTTCTCCACGCACCTGCCTTGTAACTTCTCTTGCCGTCTGAACAAAATTGTCTCATTTTTACCTTATCCTTGAATGGGTTGTTCTTTACTTTGGATCCAGATTTTCGGCATGTATGACACAGTCACCATCATCGCTCATAGCTCACAATTTTCTGCCCATCTATTTTCCGATCTTCCTTCGCAGTTCTTAACCTTATCTGATGTCATAATTCGTTCGCTCATTCTGTAACACTCGACACAACTTTGTTCGATAGATGAACCCATTGTCAGTCTAGCCAAGAACCAACCATTTGAACTCACCATCTGCCACCACTTACTAGTGTTTTCAGTGCCTTCCTGCTACCTACGCCGCCCCTAGCCTTCTATTGCCAATGTCCAATCTGCTTTAATATCAAAACCCTTAACCTTCAATCTCCAATCTTGGAAAGACTAGTTACTGGATCAGCCACACTGCTCACTGATTCTTTTCTGCTATCCTTTCTTGACCAGATTTGATCTCTTGTTTGGATTATTAGGTTTGTAAGCTTGATTTGATTTGATCTCTTGGTAGCTGCTATCTGTAAGCTTGTCTTGACAACTATCTCTGCTGAGTGTTGAATTGCTTGTATGCATCTGTATTCAGATCTGATCTCATTTCTAAATTGATCTTCTGTTTCAGCATTAGATCACTACTATGCAAGATTTGTCTTGGTTGAGACTGCCAGCCCTGGTTTCTGTCACTGTCTGCTCATCATTCTTACTAGCCTTTGCCTTGGCTACTAAGCTTTTTTAATCATCTCCAAGTGTTGAATGTGATTGTTGTTCTTCATGCTGAAGCTTGTCGTTAACAAATTTGCCATTGTTCCCTTTAGCTTTCAGATTCTTGTTGTTCTTTCTTAGAGCACATTAATGATTTGGAGGGGAGCTGGAGGTGTTGATAGGATAGTTCAAGTTGTATATGCATAGAATTATTTATTTATTTATTTATTTAATTTTATGTTCGAAGAGAAATGCTACAGTGAACTCAACATGTTAGTTACAAGGGTTGTTTGGATTTCAGCAAAGTTGTTGAGAACCATTGACAATGGCTAATTTAATTAGTTTATTTGGTTATTAAGCATACTAGAGTTGAGCCAAATTTAGAAAGTGATTAGTGAGGAAACTTTCTTCTAAGAGTTGTGAAGTTAGAATTAGGAAATAGGAGCCTCATCGATATAAAAGGCCTAGGTTAGCACAAACATAACTCAAAAAAGAAGAAGGAAAAAAAAAAAAAATCAATCTTACTTTTTTAAATGAGGTTGTTGTCTTTTAAGCGTTCTCTCTCTTTCACTTCTCTCCAAATTCTCTTCTTATCTTTTTCTTTCTTCTCCATAGATGCCAAAACCCTTCTCTTCATAGCTTCTTGTGTGATGTTTTACATTGTGTCAGAGCCATGTCAGTGAGAAGATTAGCTTCTTCGTTTTTTCAAGTTTCTTCACTTCCATTTTGTGTTAGCTTTTCTCGTTTGCAAGTTTTTTTTCCTGGGGTTGGCACCCTCGATCATGTCAACATTGAGCGTTATTGTTTCTGAAGTTCTAACAAAGAAAAACTATAGATATTGAAAAGTATAGCTTTAAAGCTATTTGAGACATCACCGATGATAGAGATTTCAAATTGGTGATGGGCCAAACAGGACTTTTTAATTGGACAAAGGATAATGGGAAGTTTTACTTGGGATCCAAATCTTTTGTGGGTCAAATATGCTTTTCTATGTTAGTGTGAACACCCCGGACGCAACATGCCCACCTCCCTCTTCTGTTCAATGGTGAGCAAGGGGTGTTTGGCATTGACTCAAGAATAATAAAATGTTTTAGTTGGACGACTTTTGTACCATCTTAATGAATATTCGACCGCTAGTATTCTAAAGATTGAATTCTGAGTATGTAATTAGTGCGTAGTTAAAAAATCAGTAGGTAAAGCAAACGTTTCACACAGAGTGGTGCTCTAATCTGATATCGGACTATAAGACCGTTCAACTAGATGTGCCGGTTGGACTACTCACCGAATCTACATTGTTCATGTGTGCACACCGTCACACGTGAATCCTTCCGTAGGACTTTAATCCTAGGATCTAAGCATGAGTTCACTCGTTCTCGTGCACGCACACCCTGGGTGTTAAACACCTTACGACGGTGAACATACAAACAACCAACATGCCACCTAAAATGTGTGATTATTTATGTTTCTCCCTGGGTGGTCCTACACTACAATTTAGACACAATCTCAAGTGCAGTTGTCCCAAACATACGGGTCGTTGTTGGACTGTAGTAGGTACGACAAACTGTTTCTTTCCCACCTTCTTGCCAGGTGGGTACGTCGTGTACTCCATGATCAGCCACCCTTAACACCATCCCATGGATTGCATCTGACTACTTGGACAATCCAATCAGATCTGGACCGTCTACTAAGCTGGGCTACCATGCAAAAATCACATTGATCACATGATCTAATCCATCACTGATTTCCCTTATTTTTGTAGCCATCCTTTTTTCTTCTTTTTTCTTTTTTTCTGAGCCATGCATGGGATGTTTAGGATTGCCTAACAAAAGAGACCCTTAAGAATCATAAGCAATCTATGATGGTCCACAACAAATTGTTGATTATACCTCATTTTTTGCAAATGATCTTGATCGTCCATATTAACGGCTGGTGATCATATTGTTAAGATTGTAATTGGTGTGATGTATCCGTGATATCCCATGAATCTGTGTTGGACCTAATGGACAGTCTAGATCAATCGATAGAATTGCCTAAGTGTCCCACTGTAAGCAGTAGCACCAGAACTTATATAGTCGCACTTGGAGTCTACAATTTTCCGGACTCAGATTCCATAGCGACCCCTCCAGTACCGAGGTCAGTGCTGTGGGCCCCACAAAAATGTATGTGTTCTATCCATACCGTCCATCCCTTTCTCCAGCTCATTCTAGGCCATTAGCCTAAAAATAATGCAGATCCAAATCTCGGGTGGACCACACCACAATAAACAGTGGTGATTGAACGCCCACCGTTAAAAACATCATAAGTCCCACTGTAAGGTTTATTTTCCATCCAACCTGTTGATTAGGTCACACAGACCTGGATGAAGGTTAAAACACAAATATCATGATGGGGCCCGCAGCACAGACCAGTACCGAAATCTCGGTAGTTGAGGGGTCACTACCGAATCCGAGTCCCAATTTTCCCATCCAACGCGAGGACAACACAACGTGTCTTTGGCATACGTCCACTCTCGAATGAGCGGTAGATAGAGAGATTCAAACCGTTCTTCTGATAGGCCGGAATTTAGATGGATGGTTGAAAATAGTACATGCGGCACCCATGTTTCAGTGATCCAAACCGTCCATCTGATATACCCTGCTTTAGATGGAAAATATCCCAGAAATCTTCGTAGTCAGAATTTCCTAGCCCTTGGTACCTGAATAAAATAAGAGCAAACGTCCACATTCAATGAAAATAGGAACAAATAATGAAGGGTTATGATCTACCGATCTGAAGATTTCATGGCCGTCCCCCATCAAAAGTGAGACCCAACAGATCCACGGCTCAGATCACCGAACTATGGGCTCCCTATGTAAGGGAAGGCTGAGTGTTGGACCCTAAAATTCCTCCGCTTTTTTTTTTTTTTTTTTTTTTGACGAGTTAACAACCCAAACATCGATCTGGACCGTCCACTGAGTCCTGCCGACTCATCCCAGCCCATGGTAGACCCAAATCACCTAAAACGCAAGCGTCGCGCCCATAAATACAACTCCAATTGCAATAATTGGCTTTGTATGGCCCACAGCCAAAAGGAACTCAGGTTCTGGTCCATAGAGCTGTTCACGAGCCAAGCTAGCTCGGTTAGCTCGCTCTTCTCAGTTCAAACCAGTTTGATTCGGCTCGATTTGAAGGTTGGGCTCAAACCAAGCCAAGTTAAGCTTGATTCGGCTCAACTCAAAGTTGGGCTTGGTCGAAACTTGACTCTGGCTAATTTAGTTGGAAAAGTATGTTTTTTAGTCCCACACTATAGTAAGTAAGGAAAATAGAGGTGAATGGGCTTTGTGTTGCCTTTGAGTCCAAATTTTAATTACTTTAAGCCAGGATTTTGGATGGGCCTATTTAAAATTTTATTTTTTCAATCTTGAGCTTGGCTTGAGTTGGGCTCGAACTCAGCTCGATTGAGCTCGATTGAGCTGGCTTGAATATGTCTGTCCAGCTCAAAGGCTTAGCCAAACCGAACATGAGCCAGGGTGATCACTGAACGAGCCTAGCTCGTACATGGCTCAGCTCGGCTCGTGCAGTTCTGGATAGAGCGATTCTGAGACCTGGCAGTTTGCTGACGCTGACGTGCAACCTTCTGATATGATGGGCTCCACCGAGGATGGGTGATTCCTAACAATTCTCACACATTCAAGATCCCAACCCTGCCAATCTCTCAACTCATTTCCATTCAATGTGGATCATTGCTACAGTTTCTCACGACCTTCTATTCATACACCATAGATCGAAGGTTTAGAATCTTCAAATCCCATAAAATTATGGGCCTTCTCCCATCCATGATAATACCTCTATATCAACGGTTTGGATCAATAAAAAAAAAAATGGGTCCTACATGGAAGTAGTCTTAGAAACGCATCATAGAAACTATACAAGCTTATGCGCACAACCACATAGTTGCTATTTAGCCAATCAGAATTTAGAAGGGAAAAACTTAATACTCTGGCTGAGTGTGATGGGTGATTACACAGGCACTCGGAAATTACCACGATACTGAATACGTGACATACAAGTATTTCAACTTAAACTGTTCATGGGTCCCAGTTGTCATGAACCGAAAATTATTTGGATTTGACTACCTGTCCATCAGATTGGTGAGTGCTTATTGGACGGTTAAAGAACTAAAACCCTGATCCCATTTCAACAAATAAGTATCCACGAATCAGAGACTAAGATGGTTTTACCAATCTAATTTTGGCACTGTAACCAAGCGACAGTTGGCTACACAGTTTAGCCGGTTTAACTCAGAGTAATTGTATACCACCTTATCGCTGTGTATGAGCTGAGTCTTTGGCCCTGCCTGGTACTCGACCCTTGTTCGGTATTCGGCTTGACTCCGGCATCGAGCTTAAATGTCCTGCTCGATTAGTAGACCGAGCGAGTTTGAATTTTCAATTCGAGTTTGAGTACTTTAGTTTGGATTTGAGTTCGAGGTCGGGCGGAGGAGGGTTTGGGATTTGGGGCTGGGTTGGGCAGGGAGAGAGATAGGGGAGAAATGAATTTTGAAAAGGATGTTAAGGTTTTTTCTTTAAAGGGTATTTATATTACTTACTCTATACTGAGTCGGGCCTGAGTCAATTTCGAGTCCTACACCGAGTCAATCCAAGTCGAGTAGGGCCATACATGGTGCTCGACTTGAACTAATTTCGACTTCCAAAATTCAGCTTGACTCAGCCCAAACTCATATTAGAGTTAAGTCGAGTCGAGCTATTTTGAGTCTAGTCAAGCCACTTAACTGAGCTTTTTTGGCTCGTGTACAGCTAAGCCACATATAAGCTTATGAGTGCCTGCATATGAAATGTGTACTTTGCCAGAGTATCAAATAACCCCCACCTCCAAGAAAGTCCTTTTGAGAAACCCACATGTGACTGCAGTTGTTTTGGCCCATAGACCACAAAAAATGGGGAGCGGATTGCCTGTGACATAGGCCACAGGGATATCCCTGTGGCCGGGGCTATGTGGGATCCACAAGGATGTCCGTGACAAATCCACTACGTCCATATGTTTTGGAAGACCACTTTAGGACAGGATTCTAAAAATCAGGTAGATTCAAAACTCAGGTGGGCCACACCAACAAAATAGTGGGAACACCAACGTCCATTGTTGAAACCTTCCTGGAGTTGTCCATGATGTTTATGTGTCATCCAAACAGTTCAAAGAATTATTAACACTCAGATAAACTTTAAGAAAAAGTATCATCCCCATGCAAAACTTTTATCACCACTAAGTGCTCAATATCCACTTTTTTGTGTGGTATGGCCCATCTGAGTATTGGATCTGCATTAGTTTTAAAATCCTGTCCTAATGTGGTCTTCCAAAACATATGGACGTAGTGGATTTGTGATCATGGACATCCTTGTGGATCCCACACAACCTTGGATTGTGAACGAAGTTACTCAGGACGCTGAGTAAACTAAGTTGGGCCCACTGTGAATGTATGTGTCTTATCTACACCATCCATCCATTTTTTCCAGATCATATTAGCGGTTGAGCCCAAACTTGAAGCATATCCAAATCTCAAGTGGATCACACCATAGGAAACAGTGGGAATAGTGATTTCCACCGTTGAAACCTTCATAGGGCCAACAATGTCATCTAACCTGTTCATAAGATTGCAAAGACATGGATGAAGGGAAAAAAGCAAATATCAGCTTGATCCAAAACTTTTGTGACCTCCAAGAAATTTTCAATGGTACATGTTAAATTCACACTGTTTTCTGCGGTGTGGGACACTTGAGCTTTAGATATGTTTGATTTGATTTTTTGTGGTGGGTTTCTCACAAACATCACGGTGGCCCCACCTAGCCTCCCAGCACGTTGGAACTTTCGAAACAATCCTCGTCCCACAGGAGAGTAACTTTGGTGAGACCCCGGAACCAACTATGCAAGCGAGACCTTGAATATATGGACTCACCTCAATGTATGAATTATAGATCCACGCCGTCCATCTTCTTTTATAGATTATTTTGGGTACATGGTACCAAAAATGAAGCAGATACAAATATCATGTGAACCACACCACAGAAACAATGGTTAATTTCCATTGAAAACCTTTTGTGGGTCAAAAATGTTTTAAATCTAACCCGACCTAACCCAATTTATCATATAGAGTAGGGTAGGGTTAGGGTTAACCCTTTTGCAAGTAGGGTTCCATGGTATCCAAATGTGCGCTGAACCTAATCAACAGTGTAGATCAGTGGATTGGTTGTCTAAGTGTATGGATTTTACCCACACCGTCCATTCATTTTTCCATGCCATTTTAGGATATTGCCCCAAAAATTAGGCAGATCCAAGGTTCAAGTGGGCCACACCAAAGGAAGCAGAGGTGCTAATGACGCTTACCGTTGAAACCTTCCTATGGCCCACCATGATGTTTATTTGCCATCCAGCCTGTTCATAAGATCATGAAGACCTAGATGAAGGGAAAACACAAATATCAACTTGATCCAAAACTTCCTTTAGGGCGTGTTTGGTGCATGGTAGTAGAAGGGATTAGATGGGATAGACTTCCTAATCCTACGTTTTAATCCTATATGTGTATTTGGTAAGGCAGACTGGGGGTGATCGTTCAAAGCTTTGGAAACCACGCCTAATGCATCGAAGATTGAAGAGGATCTCATGTATCCATTTCGGATTTGCAACATCCAGCGCCATATCCTTCAAACGAACGTTCATCCAGGAAATTTTGGTGACGTATTGTGTGGCGTGCAACCATGACGAATGTGTTGTATCCACACCATCCATCCATTTTACAATATCATTTTACCACGTGTGCCCAAAAAAGAGATAGATCTGATGATCAAGTGGACCACACCTCAAAAGACAGTGGAGATTTGATGTTTACCATTGAAAACGTCTTGGGGGCCACATAAGGTTTGGGTCAATCTGATGTTTGTTTTTTCCCTTCATCCAGATCTTTGTGACCTCATGAACAGGTTGGATGACAAATAAACATCATGGTGGGCCCTATTATGGTTTCAACGGTTGGAATCATTGTTCCCGCTGCTTTATGTCGTGTGGTCCACTTGAGCTTTGGATCTGACACATTTTTTTTCTCATTACCTAAAAAGATCTCTCCAAATGGATGGACGGTGTAGATATAGCACATGCATAATAGTGGGGCCCATAGAACTTGGTGACGTAAACACACCACAGAGGTAGGTGGTGTGCCGCACTCACGCAATCAGTTTTCAAAATCATCCAAACAGGTATCCGTATTACCTCAGGATAACATTCCTGAAACCATACATCCCAAACAAAGAGGCGTGATTCAGTGTGTTACACTGATCCACCGACAACCCCCGACACTACCTAATCATTTCCTTCACTGCAATTCCATCCCATGTAATCCCACTTAACTCCATGCACCAAACACCCCCTTAGCACCAAAGAAGGTTTCAACGATCAGACTTTAATCCCCATTTTGTGGTCCCTTGAGCTTGGATCTCCCCCACTTGATATTATGCCATTCTTGCATGTACATGCACTTGCAAGTAAGAGAGAGAGAGAGAGAGAGAGAGAGAGAGAGAGAGAAGAGAGAGAGAGAGAGTGGCAAGCAGTGTCCCTTTTCTCTAAAATCATCTCCATTGTGGAGAGGAGTTGTGAGAGGACTGCCTTCTCTCACAAGAAGATCAAGACCGCAACACCTTATGGTTTGTGTCCTTGGTCCCATTTCTTCTCTCGCACTTGTATATATGTATGTTAATGACGACATTGGATAGATCCTATCCGTCCATCATGTGGGGCACACTGTTTGGATCTTTTGGCCCCGAAATTCAGAGTTTCCCACTCCTCCAGTGGGACATGGTGTAAATGGACGGTTGAAATGAATTGTTTTTGTCGTCAGCTTATTTCGGTATGTTGTGGTCCATCCAGAAGATTTAATAGGCGTGGCCTACTTGATGGAAAGCTCGAATCACATACAAGCGTGCTGTAAAACACGTGTGGATGATCACAAATGCTCCGCACGCATGTGGGATTAGCAAACGTCTACATACGTATTCATACAACATAGTTTTAGAATTCGCTGAGTCGACTTGGAACTCAGTCTTAGCTTTTTGAAGTCTTAATAAATTGATATGTTGATGGCGAAAGTCCCTACACCAAATTTAAGGCGTAGTATATGATCACAGCCGTCGGGTTGCAATCCAACAGGGTTGATTGCCTAAGTGGGCCTTTGATTTGGCAAGCCTGGCCACAACACCGTTGGATTGTTCTCCAGACACTGATTATTGTGCTGGGTCTTGGCCCCTTAATAACAGGACATGGGACAGTCCAATCGATAGGTGCGTATGTAGACTTTTGCACTGTCCAACATCAGATAACCGTTGCACTAGATCCCCTTTCGCACACTTTACACTTGTACACCTGGATGGTTGGGGCACACACAGATCAAACCATGGTTTTAAATATCAAATAGCATGTAGCAGGGCCTGAGGTGTAGGTTACATGTTACTTGTAGATATTTAATCAAGGCTAGGTTTGGTTGCACTAATTTCATGATGTTCTACATTAAGTTAGAGTTACAATGGGGTGTGTGTACCAACCCAAAAATAAAAAAATAAAAAGTTAAGAGTAATTAATAATAAAATTAAACAAAATTTTATAATATTTGGCCTAACTAAACCTGAAAAATAATATAAAAGAACATGATTAAGTATAAGGGTAAAGAAAAACAAAACTGATTTAATACTATTAATTATATTATTTTATTAAAAGTATTAAAAAGATTAACTATTATTTATTGAAAATAAAAAAATATAACAAATAATTAAAAACATTAATTAATTTTAATATTACAATAAAAGATAACCTGTAATGGTATAAGCATACATGAAGTGTAGCATTTGCAAATTAATCATGTAACATAGGTAACATGTGTTACATACAACTATTTTCGTAAGCTAATACGTTAAAGCTACACTACGTTGCATAGTGTAATTTACACGATGCATAACGTAGCTATTTAAAACACTGGATCAAACTTGTCTAACATTAAACGTTCGCAAATCTACATCTCACATTGAATGTGATTTTGTATAGGAATCACGTTAATTTTTATTGATAACTAAAAAAACTAAAATTTCCAGAGTCTGGTGGGCATGAGTTGCTCGATGGTCTAGATGAATCAGGAAAGAAGGCTAAAGTAGAACTCTCTAACCTTTTTTTTCTTCACACACACACTCACACCATAGTGGTTTTTTATGCCACAATGGATACTCGATCCCGTGACGTCAAGTTGAAACTCCAACCATAAGACTCTAGAAGATATGTACATGGATACAAACATACATTTACACGTACATACATGTCAATACATTTACTATAGTACCTTTTTTTTATTCTTAGTATTTTGGGAATTATACTGTATGTAGGGAAAGGATGAATATTAATTTGTAGATAAATATGGTGTCAACGTTGATGGATGCGGGTAAAAGTTCTACAACTAATTTCCTTCTCTTATTTCGTACAATTAGTATTATTCAATTAAGGCCGATTCGTTTCACCAATTATATAAACAATTAAAGAAAATTGACAATGATTATAAATTAATTTATCAGCTGCATTTGACAACAATAATGTTAATGCTTACCTTGTTTGTTTTATCTACCGTAAAATTATAATTATAACAATTTGATATTATTTTAATATTAAACATATGAAAATAAACTGATATTGGTATTTGGATGTTGCAATATAATGTAAAAGTGTAATGATTACAAACTCGTTTACTTGTCTCCTATTACATCTGCATTTGATCTTTGAATTACGTGTTATAATACCTTTTGAAACAAACATTGTGAAATAATAATGATAGTGTACGTACGTTAAACATATCCTAAATGCAAAGAAACAAAAAGGCATTGTTTTCCTGGTGAATTGGGCTGAATCGCGACTATTTGGTAGTTTTGATCAGAGGTATTTAGTTGTTCATTAATCCAAAATCCTCATTCTATGGGAAGGCGTTAAAAAAGAGTGCATCCCATTAGGCTAATCCGATTCAATTTGATAGGACTTGAGAGCATCCAAATAGGTCCCCAGAGTCAGTGAATTAAATATCATCTCATTTTGGCCATCTTAACTCTCTCTTCAATTTCAAGGCTGGCTTCTGAATGATAGATATATATTTGCAAAAGTCATATGACCGACTGTCCATAAAAAATCAGCCCTCCTCTTTTACCTCGGCTCTTGGAACAAATATAAAATAAAAAGGATTACATTGCCATTAAGGGGGCATTTGGAAAGTAGAAACCCAGGAAAAGAGATTGATTTATGAAGAAGGGAAAACCAACTTCTTCATCTGTGCAAATAATGGTGTCGGAAACCAATCTCATTTCATAGCTTTTCTTCAAAAAATAGTGAACATCCATTTCTCCCAAAATATACTCATTTCTGATACATTAATATGTGGAATCCAAGTAAAATTGAATGTAAAACAAACAATTAAAGAAAAATCAGAATCCATGATTTTCCATTTTTCAAGGATTTCTGATTACTTTTCTATATTCATATTTCATTTTTCTTACCATCCAAAGACCCCCTGAATTAAAAGAGTCTATAGCAATTTGCATTCTCATTATATGATAATTAATATATTTTTCATGTTTATTATAGTATGGTCTATAAGCCCAGAGGGCTAATAAAAAAAAGACTTCTGACAAAGAAGCCTCTCTTATAATGATGTCACTAATTAAGGGCTTTATCAACTAATATCCTACATGAGGTCTCAATCCAGCTGGTTGGACCATAAGTTACAGTCCAACTGGTGTATAACCTCCACTCCTTTCATCTATATTCAAAATCTAACCCGTCCAATGGATTCTTCGCACTGATAAGGTTACCTTTGTCCAAATCTTGGCAACAAATATTAATATATTGTACTAGAATTTTAATTTATTTTAACATCTATCAATGGCTATAAAATGTTTGTAGAAAACAGGCCAATGTAATAATTATATGTACTGATTTTTGCAAATGATAATTTCAACCTATTGGAAGGGTTAGATTTTACATGCACTTAACATGTTAGAAGTAAATTGTTGGGTAGACTGTAACTTTTGGTCTAACCAGTTGAGAAAATAATAATAATAGTATACATCAAGTGCCACATTATAAGTAATACATCCCCTGTAAATTAAGAGGTTGGAAAAAATGCTGATTGATTAAGGCCTATTGATGAATGGGCCCCGGAAGGATGGACGAATATTTAAAAAATATGTTATAGGGTATCTTTAGCAATGATATTTAAATCCTTCTTCTGAGTCATTGCTCCATGCTTCCTTTAACCGTCTGAAAGTAAAACAAGAAGAAATGAATATTTTAAATTATGTTTAAAGCTAAGTAAAAATAAATGAGTATTTGTAAAGTATGTATGCATAAAAAAAAAAAATTTAAGTAACTTTTAACTAAACCTGCGAAATACTACGTCAATTTCTTTCTTCTCCTCATCACAGATACCCAGCATACTGAAATCATTCTCATTAATTCCCGGCCTACTCCACAGGATTCATGAGAATAAACTGTAACTCGCAACATCAAGAGATGTTGTCCACGCTTCAAATTCTTTAATCGATCAAATTATTAAATATCAGTTACTTGCATAATTCCACCAACTTGTACATCTTTTTTCTTCTTAACACTGTTAAAAAAAATATTAATAAATTTTACTGTGAGGATTTTAATAAGATTGTTTTTTGTTGAAAATAATAGCTATTAAAAAAATTTTAAATGCTTTTACATGATTTGGTGGTTTAATGTTAATTCGGGTCTTGTTTGAGAAATGAATGATAACTATCATTTTATTAAACCTATGAGAATTTGAGAAATGTTAGCTATTGAAAATTCTTTATATGCTTTTATATAGTCAAGGTTGTTTAATAGTTCGGCGCTACTCAGGTCCATCAAATACTTAAATAAACTGGTTGATACCCTTAGTGAGGTCAGCTTGTGACTAAGTTGCAATCAATTCTTATGAGGAACATAAGAACTTATTCAGATTTCAAGTATTTAAAATGCTTCATTTTTCTTCCTATTTACATATCATTAAGGAAGTCTATTTGATAAGTTATTGTATAATTTATAGTTCATCAATGTTTATAATTGAAAACTATTTTATCTGTATAATTTTTTACAAGTTTAATGATTTTTATAAGTTAAATTTCTATGCATCATACTTTTAAAATTGAGGTCTATAATTAATACAAACTAAATGCTGTGAAATTTACAATTCTAAACTTTATCTATATGTCTGGTAACATATGTGAGAATTATCAAGTCAAGCTAAGTCTGAAGCAGGTAACATATATATATAATTTTCAATTCTTATCATTACCTTATAACTCTTAACTTAGTGGCAGTCATGAGTAGCATTTCTTTTTAACCATGGTCCATCTTTCCAGATAATGTATGTTTTCCTTGTTTCTTTCTTCTTTTTTTCTTTTCTTTCGAATAACAATTTCTCTCATCATAATCCTGATGATAAGTAATTTTTATCCCATTTTTACTGATAGTTACTGCCTTCACTTTAGTTAAATATCCCTCCACAACTTCTTTCATCTTATGTTCAGGGTCCTTCGGCCTCAAGAAAGAGAAAACCAAAACCCTTAATTGGTAAGAAAAAACCAAAACCCTAACCCTAATTTTCATTTTTTTTTATTATTTTTCCGTCATTTGCCTTTGAGTATGCTATTTAATAGTGTTGATGTTATAGCTATAGCCAATAATTAAAATGTTGGCGAAGTTTTGTAAAACAAAATCAACAACAGGGTCAGCCCCTCAATCAAGATTATTCTCCTACAGAGCAGCGCCAACCCTCAATTATCAAATGAACCAGGGCAATCCCTTCCTACCACCGTTCAAATAATAATAATAATAATAATTTTTTATAAATAATAAAAAATAATTTAAAATTTACTTATAATTTCACTTTTACTTACTTTTTTATAATTTTAATGCATGTCACATTAAAAAAATTTCTCAATAATTTAATTAAGTTCATACTGTTACGAGCTGGGACTCTTAATATATTTTTTATAGTGGTCTTAATATTATAATTTGTAAAAGCCTCCACCCGCAGAGTTTTGGGCCACTGGCCTTCTAGATTTCTGATCCTCTCTTACAAGACATTAATCAGATTACGTTGATCTTGCACCGTCTGATATACCCGCTGATTGTTGATTTTCGCTTCGTCACCGCTATGTGTGGAGGCCATTACAAATTCTACTATTAAGACTGCCATAAAAAATGTATTGAGAGTCCCAGCTCGGAGCAATATGAACTTACTAAATTATTGAGAAATTATTTAATTTAACATGCATTAAAATTCTGAAAAAGTAAAAATGAAATTAAAAGTGAATTTTAAATTATTTTTATTATTTATAAAATTTATTATTATTATTTGAATAGTGCTTATTTGAGGATTGAAGGGTTGACCTTGCTCTGCAGAAGCATGCTTTTTATTAAGGAGTTGACCCTGTTGTTAACTTTGTTCCATAAAACTCACTTCGCCAACAGATTGATTATTGGCCATAGGTGTGGCATCAACACTATTAAATAGCATATTTAAATCAAATGAAGGGAAAATAAAAATAAAAATGAAAATTTAGATTAGGGTTTTGGTTCTATTACCAGTTGAGTGTTTTTGTTTTCTCTTTCCTCGCCCGAAGGACCTAAACAGAAGATGAGGATAATAACAAAACGTGTTCTACCGTAAGAACACTTTTTACAGTCAATTTCTGTGGTTATATAAATATTCTTACAGCAATGCATATACACGGGACTTGCCTGATGGACTGCGTAAATTCCATGCATTTACTAGTTTGGCACATGTGCTAGCACGTGTATGCGCTATGACAATTGCAAAATTAGTAAATCTTGATGAATATCTATGGTTAAACATAAGTACCTTCAACTCTGAGCACAACAGCTATTCTGGAAGAGACAATTGTCTTGTCCTCACCCGATGAAAATTTCAAGTCCACCTGAAGTAATTAAGTACTTTTAGGTAAAAAAGTTACTTATAACTAATCATAAACCAAAGTTATGTAAAATAAGTTACTTATCTACCATTGTAAGTATAAAAAAAAAGTAACTTATTTGGTGGTATCCATCTGTTTCCAATATTGGGGCCAGATGCTGATTGGACCAGATTTTATTTTTCAGAAAACATGTAGAAGGTCGGAGGACCAACCCCACAACAGGTCACTTTCTTAAAAAGGAAAACTGAAATGAATTTAGATTAAAGCAAGACTGCAAGGCTGAACAGTTAGCCATGCTCTATTATAAAAGCCATGATCAAAGCAAGACTGAACGAACGGTCAGCCATGACTTAATAGCACATGCATTAGGGAAAAAGAAAAAGAAAAAAGATGGAATCATCCAACTCTATTATCCAGCAAATGCACAATTCATCATTGTCATCATCCATCATCATCGTTATCGTATAAATAATCAACATCTAAGAAACAAACAGGAACAGTCCACATTGATGGCTTGGAAATTGCAGGATTCTGCACGCGCAGCCATGTTTCACTGATCAAAACTGATTTCATGGGCACCCCATAGATTGGAAGGCCCCAAAAGTATCCCATCCTTTGATCATTGGACTACTTTCCATTGAACACATACCATTACAAGTTCACAACCTCTCCCTCACCCATCTCTATTTCGTAAGCCACCAACTGAAGGATCAGATTACAGGATACAAGTAGTAGGATCCCAAAAATCAAACCATCCATATCACTGAAACATGTCCCCCATGTACAAAATCATGCACACAAGTGAACAGCAGCAGCAGGGACAACCAAAACCTTTTTTCATTTTCTTTCTTGAAATTACAGGATCCCCAACCCAAGGATTTTCGCCAGGATGCCCTTCTACCTCAATAGAAAACAGTGCTGATTGAGCACGCGCTAAAAACTTCCCAAGGGAGTAAACAACAACAACAACAACAACAATAATAAAGATAAGAAGATTGCAACAACGCTGCCTTTTCTTAAAAGAAAAGGGAAAAAAAAAGAAAGGGAAATGATTGTGGGGCCACTGTTTACTCCTTCCTGATTTATGTGTTTTATCCAAGCCGTCCATCCATTTCTCTGGACCATTTTAAAATGGTCCCAAGATTGAAGCTTATTTAAGGCTCAAGTGGGCCAGACCCAAGGGGTTAAAGCACTGCCAGTTGAAACCTTCTTAGGCCACGTGGGAAGCCTCCTAGGGAGCCAAGAAAGAAAGCGAAAAAAGAAAGAAATTGAATGGAGGTCAAGTCCCTTTCTTTTGTCCAAAAGGACTGTGGGGCCATGTGGACCCTCTATGATGTATGCGCTAGATTCAGACCGTCCATTTGCCTCAGCAACCCTTTTTACCTTATGGGCCCAAAAATGGACTAGATCCATATCACGAGTGGACCACACGGTAGGAATTGAATCGACCGTTGAAAACTTGCAAAAGGCTAAAAAAATTGTTTGTTCGGCCCCATTTAAAGGACAAAAAAAAAAGGAAAGGAGATTAAATGGCGGGTAAGGGACATAAGTTCCTCTTTTCTTACCCTTTGCACAAAAGGGTTGTGGGCCCACTGTGGGCACTACTTGAATGTGGTGCGAGATCCACACAATCCATTTGATTGCTCAGCCCATTTTAGGCCATCGGCCCAAAAATGAAACAGATTCGAATCTCAGGTGCACATGCCTTAGGAAATAGTGCTGACTGAACACCGCCGTTAATTAAACTTTCTAAGGACCACTACAATATTTGTTTTCCACCTAGGCACATACGGGACCCACCCACTAGGCCAGGGCCCTCTCAAAATGAAGCCGATTCAAAATCAAGTACTGAAAACCGTGTAGATTGAACTCTACCGTTAAAAAAATTTCCAGGGCGCACTGAGATGTTTATTATGACCTAATCTGGTGGCGGGCCCTACTTGGACACATGCGGACATACTTTGATACACATTCTGTAAAACCATACCTTGAAGTATAATGCATATGCTATATACCATGACCTTGACCTTGGTGCATACCTTATAAAACCACGACCTTGATTGGCTTTATAACTTCACAGGCTGTATAATTAATCTCACCAACTGCAACGAATGTATTTTATCCACGCCGTTCAACTGTTTTGCCAACTGAACGGTACAATTGCGGAACTCAGCATAGACCTCACATTGATGTATGCCTTGTAAATCTATACTGTTCATCCTTAATCCACCTTGAAACATACAAGTTACCCATGCCGTTCGCTTATTGTAGACCCACCATAAACATTATGTGCGAACCCATCTGTCGGCACTACTACTTACACACCGTCCAACTGCAGTCATCGTTGATGTATATATTATATATCTAAATCGTTCATCTTAGGGCCACTGAAGCATAAGAGTGTTACGTGCGCTATCTAAACGGATGAAAACTCATTGTGATGTCTATTTACAATCCAACCTATTGGCAACCCACTTAGTGGAGCACTACATATTATTGTGAACGTTGTAAATTAGTGGCCAAGCTCTCTGTGTTTGCTTTTGTGAGGTTGGAGGGTTGATTTCGATTAATGTAGTAGACTTGTGTACGGTCTCTACTTTGTGTGGTAAGTTGATCTTAAAGGATAATATGATTGGATGCATAGTATAATGTAAGACTAGGCAGACTTGGATTTTTGATGTGGCATGGTCCAAAATTTTGGCAAGCCACAGAGCATACGTTCAGAAAATGTCTAGAAAAGGAGCTAAGAGGAGATGTGATGATGTCGAAATAATATATAAGAGGGCTAGGCTACCATGAGTTTCTGATGCGACAGGATCCGGAGTTCCGGCAAGTCACAAAGCATACATTTAATGGTGACCTAGAGAAGCAGAGTGGTTGAGAAGGGAAGTAATGATGTGGTTGATGCAATATAAATGCAAATGATGCTAGCATGATCTTTGGTTTGCACTTGAAATGACTAAGAGGTTTGGGTGCACCATGGCTTGAAAGGGTTGACCCAAGTAGGTTAAGTGGCTAAGAGAGGGTTGGAGGAGGCCAAGGGGGCTGAAGAAGATGGGAGCTTAGGCACTCAAGCACTCCCTTTCACTCTCTCCTACTTTCACTCTCACTCTCCTTCTCCTCTTCTTTGTTGATGTGTTGAAATGAATAGAGGAGAGGAGTATTTATAGCCCATTTCCTGGTTTTCTTGTAATATTTAGGACTATGAAGGGTGTAAGTGTGGTGGTGACTTGTGATTGGTTGAGGGGAGGGAGATGCAACATGGCATTTCTTCATTTGCTTTGGGAGTGGTAGAGATTGTAATTAAGAAGAAATTCAATGACAGTTTGTGAAGAAAGTTGACTTTTGGATGTGCTCTTCCTTGGATAAACCTCCCCTTATGCACCTCTTGGGTTTGGCTTGAATTTGACTTGGCTTATCTAATGGCTTGACTAATAGCTAAAGTTTAGGAATGGCTTAAAGGATGGCTATGACTTGGGTAGTGGTTTGGGTATGGTTAAAGCTTGGGAATGGCTTAAGGGATAAATAAGTCTTGAAAAAAGCTCAGGAGATGGTTAAGGCTAGGGTATGTCTTAGTTGTGGTTTAGGGTTTAAGTGCGGTTTATGCCTTATCAAGTTGCTAGCCTAGGTTGGGTGTCTACAATTATACAAGTTTTATCAACATCGTCTAACTACCTTGATATATGTACTGGATGATCATCCGGTTTGCTGGCCCATAAAGGGGCCTATGCTCAATAATAAGATAATTTCAAAGCGTAGTGGACCCAAAATATGATACAAAACCACAATAGGTGGGCCCAATTTGAGATTGGTGTTGAACTGAATGTCAGGTCCACCATTTTTCATTAGATTGAGAAAGGAATTTTGTAAGTGATATGGACCAAAGATTGTGTCCATACCTGCATTTAGTTCTTCAAGTCTTTCTCTGTTGTCTTTGGCACCCATTTCCATGCAGTAATGCTGTTTCCAGTTTCCCTTGATTGCTTTTTGCACTTGTTATTGTTGCCTAGTTTTGTTCAATCCAAAAAAAATGATTTTTTACACCTATTGAAAATCAAGCCTTATATGTCTAATCGAAATGTAGAATCAGTTTCTCCATATGAATAATATATACAAATTTAAAAAACCAACACCAACACCCAAAAATAAAAACAATCAAATCAAGAAATTTGTATGTATATATTAACATTCAAAAGTAGTGTTCTTCTGAGCACATCATGCAGTTCTAAAGAACTGATCATCCATTTATGTTTAATCACTGGATATAAAATCTGATTTGGGTTATAAAATCTGCATTTGGATGTCTTGAAATAGTGGTTTGATGAAATGGAGAGAAAAGTTTATTTACACTAGGTCCCTTGCCCCAAAACAACTTCCGAGTTCATGGTGGTGCTGGAGGAAGCATCTCCAAGACTCAATTTCCTCTCCATTGTTCACATGTTGCAATGGGCACAAGCAATATATGCATGCATTTTCTTTTCCAAATCAAGTAATAGCTTTTTTTCTTAACCTATAACTCTGTTTGTTCTTTGTGCCTAATTCTGTCTTGAAAATCTACTAGTTTCTACTAATTGTATTAGTCTTCTCTACGTGAACTTCTGAACATTTTTTGTTCTCTTCATGTATGTCACTTTATATGAAACAAATTCCTTCACATGTCAAGCATATTGTTGAGCTGTTTGTTGTTTCACTTTTCATTTGTTTTCTATTTTCCATGTTACGTATGTTTATGGCATTTTTTCATGGCTTTCAAGGCTTTATGTTTCACATTTTTTCTTCTTTCTTCCATCTATTAATTGTTAATATTAGCAATATTTAAAAAATATATATACTTCATTTGGATTGTGCTCAAGAGAATAGAATTGGAAGTGTGCTGTTCAGTCAACTAGATACTTTATGGCATTTTTTTCATGGCTTTCAAGGCTTTTCAAGCAAATTATTTTTTTCTTTGTTGCCTTTTTTGCATCATAGAAAACTCTCAAGTTACTGTCTCATTTATTCTTGTACTAAACTCCTTAACTATTCTTGCTTTCATTTATATCAGGGCCTTGGAAGAATGTCCCTCCAAAGGGTGGGGCTGATAGCTAGCTTAAACCAAGATGAGAAGCAGAAATTGATGCTAGCCCGTGAAGTTTTTGTTGGTACTGTAATATTTATGATAATCCATGCATACGGCTCATATTTGATATTTCCATCTTTACTTTTAGGGTAGTATGATTTCTCTATTTTCCTTTCACTACACAAGATGCTTCTTACTGCATAGTTGATTTATGAAGTTGAAAATGTGCCTGTTGAAATTCTCCTAGTGGTAATTTGTTAATTCACACCACACGTGATTGCAAAAGGTTTACTTTGGAAATGAACGTGTGACTCTTGTTACTTGCATTAGAAACTTTGTCGACTAGAGATGGGTATGAGTATTGGAGTTTTAAGTACAGCTTGTCACACTTGGAAATATCAAAAAATACTATCTTGGAATTCAACAATGCATTTCTATCAATTTTAAAAGGATGATATTCTTTTTTGTACAATATTTATATAATGAGATAAATGACAAGTTCTGTAATAAAAAAAAAATTATGTAAATTTGGTTTTATGTTATATATATATATATATATATATATATATATATATATATATATATATATATATATATATATATATATATATATGCTCTCAATTGAGAGCATTAGAAGTCAAAACATAAGTGTAAATTCATGTTGTGATATACTCGGAAAAGTAAAGAAATTTACGCAAGTAATATATATGTACTTGTGTCTGACTGAAGTCAGATCTGGTCCAATTTTTAATGGCTTCCGTTTCTTCATATGCAAAAGAGCCCAGGCCTAATACTGGTTATCTATTGTGCTAATAGCCTAATACATTCTCTAATAGTTGGTAAACTTGGGTTCCACACACTCAACGGCATTGGTGTTGGTGTTTTATCTCAACTGTAAGTCTGTAACATTTGCTGGTTACTTTTTCTAGCAATGTAATATTAAACATGCCTGAGTATTGTTTTTGCTTGCATATTTCGTAGTTATTAATTTCATTGTGTTAGTTTGTAGGCTATGGTAGCTAGGGCCCGGTGATCTTGAGGTTGAGCTCCCTATTGAGGAGGTTCCCCTGCTTCAGGTAATTTAGAGCAGCTGCATCTTTCAATTCAACTTGTTTGAGGTTTCTTGCGACTCTGTTTTAGTGGATTGCCTGCTGGTCTACTGTTGGATAAAAATTTATTCATGCATACATGAATGATACACGGCTAGCTAGCTTACCTGATAGGGTAATAACATTTTTACACACACCCACACCACATGGGCACTCAATCTCATGATCTCAGTGTTGAAACAGAGTCTGTCCACCACTGAGCCATGGAGCCAGACCCTAGGGTAATAACATACATGTAGAGTGGTACAAAAGAGAGATGCTCTAGTTCTCACATAGCACTTATAACTTATAGTGCTACTAATTGCATTGGTTCACTTGGACAATCTTAATACTCACCATCCATCATGAATGGACTATTGCATGGGGAAGAATTAAATTTTGGTTGATGGAATGCTTACACGTGTGCATGTGGGCATTTGATATATGTAAAGGTTGACACAAGGCATATTTTTTTAGTGCTTGAAAATTAATGAAGATAAAATCCCTGCTCCACTATAATACATATGCTGAACACACACCAGCAGTGGAAGATGCCAGTTGGTCATAGTCATAAGTCTTATTTGGTATTGTGCTTGAGCTTTGAGAAGAAGGGATGATATCAATCCTCCAAGATTTTTCTCCATGGACAAAAGCTCAGGTCCTCTGATAGAGTATGGTGGTTGATATGTATGCTCTCATAAATTGCATATGTGGGGTTAAGAAAATTAAATTGAACCATCCAAACAGTGGGTCTAAGATTTTTCTCCTCGGAGAAAACTCAGATACTCAGGTAGAGTGTGATTCTTGATAGGTAGGCTCTCATAAATTGCACACCTGAGTTAAGAAAATTAAATTAATCCGTCCAAACAGTGGGGCCCTATCTTTTCATGGTGATAGTATCCTCTCCCTGGAAAAAAACTCAGATACTCTGGTAGAGTGTGGGGCTTGATACGTGGGGTCTGTCATAAATTGCACGTGGGTTGAGAAAATTAAATTGAACCATCCAAACAGTGGGGCCCAATCTTTTCAGATGATAATATCAACCCCCCAAGCTCAGGTACTCTGGTAAAGTGTGGTGCTTGAATTTCTCTGGTTTTTTTTTTTTTTTTTTTGGCTGGTCGGAAGGTTATTTTTTTGTCATTTCGTAGCTAGTTGGACATCATTTTATTGAATTTAAAAATTAATATGATGATTTGCAGGGAATTTGCTTGAGGTGGCATGTAGGATGCTAGGGGCTTTTGGACAGGATTCTCATTTCTCCACTTGCCAATAGAAAAATTCCCAAATTTCAATTAAAAGGGTGATGATTACATTCCCCTTTTTTTTTTGCCTTTTCTATTGTAATTCTAAGTGTGTAGATCAACCTTTCTCCTTTTATCAAATTCAAAGAGCTATTTTGCTCGCAGATCATTGAATTCAATCCAAACTGTTGGTCGGTCTTGAATAGAAATTTGCCCTGCTATTTAATCAGCCATTATGTCCACTCTAATCACCTGATAAATGTTTTTTTTTTTTTTTTTTTGTGTGGATATGCACGATCTAGAGTGGGCCACCGAGTTGGATGGTCTAGATTGACAATCATATTCGTACAAGACATTATTATGGCTATATACTCTCTGCCTGTATGGGAACCAGCCAATTGGGACTGAACAGGGTATGAGTTTTAGGGTTTCACATTCCCTTTTTTGGGCGCATTTTATTTCTCACCCCCCATTTTTTTTTTTTTTTTTATAGTACGTACCCCTTCTCTCTCTTGATGATGATGTGCATGTCTCTTGTAACAATGTTAAGATAGATATATCATTCCAACTTTTGCTTTCTGTTTTTCCTTTTCCATTTTTTTCTAGATTAAGATCCTGATGAACAAAAACATGAGCATTCTACCAGATCTGTCCTAGTTTTTTCTTTATTTTGGTTGAGATCTCAATGTAAAACACTTATTGCATTTTTACACTAAAAAGAACTATCTAAACAATGGCAAAGAAAACAAATTTATTTGCATGGAAAATTTAGTTACAAGACAAACAGGCACTATGGATTCTTTTCCATGATTCTAGTTTTCATGAAGGTTTGCCATTTCCACATTTTGGATTCTTCCTATCCAAATAGGCCCTTGAATGAAGAAAAAAAATAATAATCAAACAGAGTAGTAATACAGTGAAATTGAACCATTATTTAAAAGTCATCCTTGCATGCGTCAATTGCGTGAAGTTCAACTTTATTAGGGCAGGCCTGACCATTCCCCTTCATCCTTTGTATCTGTCTGCACACATTTGGTGGTGGTATAATGGCCATGAATGTCAAATAATCTATTATAGTGGTCATGAGTTGGGATGTAATTTAATCTTTTCTTAATTGTCATCAAGGGCAAAATAATGGTGTTTACAGATGGTTTATCCTATAAAATGGATCCTCTAGTGCTTAGAAATTTCTTTTCGTCTCCCTAACGAATGGATTTGGATTTCTAGATTTCGACCTGTTAGTTAACAGGGCCGGGTTTGGGTGAGCAAATTTTTGACATGACACGGACACTGCTCAACACGACCCGTGGCCTAGTTGACAGACTTTTATTTTATACGCAAGAAACGTCGAAGATCATGATCCATCGCTATTTTTGACGGTTGATTGACGGTTCGTCGCCGCCGACCTTGAACCATCGAAACCACCGACGGTCCACCCGACAGTTCATAGCCGTCGGGAAGTAACGCCGAAGCCCCCTTTCCCAACGGCCCTTCTGACGACCAAAAATCGTCGGCTCGGGGAAATTCGTATTTTTCTGGTAGTATTGGTGATGAGCCACATTACTATCGGTTTTATGTGCAATGCAGGTAACATTGGTGACGAGCCATGTTACTGTCGGTTCTATTATTTTGAAGGTGATCAGATGGCTAATCTGGATGTTGTGGTAACACATACTTAGTGTACTTTCACTAACTCCTAGACCACTGTTGATTGATTTAAGAGTAGTGTACCTTCGGATAATTTAGCTGGCGAATGCCACTTGGAGTTGTATGTGGGTTCACCCCACTTGATGAAATTGCATTTTACTTTCCCAGTTGGATGTGCATTTCTAGGCTTGAGGGCGCATGAGCATGCATCCGTTCATTTTAATAAAAAAAAAAAATTACTTGGATATTTTGTACATGTTATTTCTTAAACTATGCTTGGCTAACAACGTTCGTGAGTAATCCTAAGGGAACCTTATACTAATTTGGCCACTCATGCTTTTGAAATGTCAACTATACAATTGGTGCAACCGATTTAAATGATGCTCAAGTTATGCTGATGTGGAGTAGGACATTGATGTCGTGAACTAAAGGGTTGTGCTTGATGATTGCTACTTTAAATTTTGTAATTGTTCATTACTGTATTCTAATTTAGATATGAGACATTTGGTTTGTATAAGTCCTCTGGGTACCACTTTGATATTTTGAAATGTACATTGTATCTTTCCTATATGCATGGTTTGTTTTCTCCAGCTGTGAATACTCCTTTCTTAGAAAGATACTGGGAAAAAGAATGTTGAGGTAACAACATTTGAAAGTATGTGGTTGATACAACTAATGAGAGACTTTGGAAAATAAAAGTCAATTATCTTGTTACTATAACGAGTACCAATGTTAGCTCAATCATCTTAACATCAAGTCCGACATTTCATGCACATACAAAGCATGCGAAGTTTTGTTATCACTTTATTTGCGAAAAAGGTCATGAGCAAGGAGGTCTAGTTAATGCATGTATCCACAACTGACCAAACAATGAATATTTTTACCAAAACACTGAGCATGGATAAGTTTAATATCTTAAAAAGAAGTTTGAGAATAATAGATGCAAGTGAGACTTGATAACAAATGGGAGTATTGAGAACCATTGCTAAGTCTTAATTTATTAGGTAACTTAATTATTAAGTATGCTTTAGTTGAGCCAAATTAAGAAAGTGATTAGTTAGGAAAACTCCTTCTAAGAGTTGTGGTTTTAAGAGAATTAAGAAGCATGGAGCCCTTTTCTATATTGAAGGGTCTAGGTTAGTATGTAGATAATATACAAGAGGGGAAAAAAACTTTCTTTTCCCTCTTTTATTTTCTGAATAAAGTAATGTCTCTTTTAACCTTTATTTCTCTCTTCTTAATACATTATCTTCTTTTTGTCTTTATCTTTCTTCTCCATAAGTGCCAAGACTTTCCTCTCCGTAGCCTTGCTGGTGCACAAGGACTAATGCACATTTGGACAAGCAGATGTGGCTGCATGACGATTAAACTATAAATTATGTGTCGTTGGTGAAAACTGGAATTACTTGTCAAAGAAATTTCAATCTCAGTGTACGTAAAGATTATATTTATCCATGCACATGCCTGATATTGTTTTAATATAGTATACGGCTTATGAGTGTCTAAGTCTGAGTATATCATATGTGCATATGTGCTACCATCAATCTTCAAGCACTGAAAAAAAAAAAAAAAAAAAAAGTGACACATATATCATGCACTTATGTAATGATGGCAATGGGCGATGTCCCGTCCAATCCAATGAGCCTGACTGAGCTTTTGTTCAGGGCTTGGACCTACTAACTTGAGACATGGACCGGACCTGGGTTCACATGCATAATCTCATAAATTTTCAGGTCAAGCTTGAGCTCAGGTGATTTTAGCCTGATCCAACATGGTCTGACCTAGCTTTATTTGTACCTATGTTACATCCCATCAATAGGACATTCTAATCCTCAGTTAGCAACCATCTATCTTAAATGTGATTCCTAATCCTCAATTCGCAATCATTTGTCTTAAATGTGACCCTTGAATGGGACCGTTGGCTTTGCTATTCTAAAATGTTTATTTCTTTGTGCATGCATGGCCCACTTGATAAACAAATAAATCAGAAAAATTCAGGAGCGAAATAAAGATTTTTTCAAATTTTTGGCCAGCCAGGTCAAGCTAGGCCCAACCAAGTTTTTTCAACTTGGAACTAGGCCTGCTATGTTAGACCCATGACGGGCTGGGGCCTAGGGTCTTTATGTGTCACGTTGGGCCATGGCCCGAGCCTGCCTGTAAGCGTGCCACCAGCCAGATTTAATTTCCCCACATGTGCCGCAATTTATCTGGTCCACCATCCATGTTGCTTGATAAACAAAGGATAGAAGAACGGTACCCCGAGCAGCATATGTACATGATCAGATAGCCTTAATACAATCCTATGGATTGCGTCTGACTGACTACTGGACAATCCAATAAGATCTGGACCATTTACTAAGGCCTAAGGGGGTGTCTGGCATCTCTATAAAAAGAGCTTATTGGCTTATTTATAGGGGAAAAAAATAAAAAAGCTTTTAAATGGTTTGGTAAAAGTCTAATTAAGGTGCTTATTTGTTTAGAAAGTAATAAATAAGATTTAATAAGTTAGGTAGGGCTTACTTTTTGAAACGGCACTTAAGCCTGGTAGACATTTCTGACTAATTTTTGGATAATTTTGTCTTTAAACTTTTCAAGTAATTCTCATCTTACCCTCTTCTCCTCTTATTTTCTCTTTACAATTTCTTCATGGTAGGCCCACATGATGAACCACCCATAGTGAAGGTGGGCCCCACATGATGAGTGAGCCTACATAATGCACGATCACATCAAAGGCGAGCCTCACATGATGGATGGCCTACTTCAAAGTGTGGCCCCGTATGATGAATGATCCACATCAAGCAGGCCCTACCTAATGGATGGTCCACATCAAAAGTAGGAACCACATGATGGATGGTGAATATTGAACGTGGGATTGCATGATGGAAGGTTGACATTAAAGGTGGGCCCACATGATGAATGACCCATATTGAAGGTTGGGCCCCACATAATGGACAATCCATAACAATGGTGGAACCTACATGATGGATGGTGGACCTCAAAGGTGGGTCCCACATGATGGACTATCCACATTAAGTGGGCCACACATGATAAATGGTCCACCATAAAGGTGGGACTCACATGATGGATGGTCCACATTAAAGGTAGGACCCACGTGATGGATGCCGGATGTTGGATGTTGGACCACATGGTGGAAGGTTGACATGAAAGGTGGGCCTACATGATGAATGACCCATATTGAAGGTTGGGCCCCACATGATGGATGGTCCATAGCCAAGGCAGGACCTTCATGATGGATGGTGTACATCCAGTGAGCCCCACATGATAGTGGTCCACAACAAAGGTGGGACCCACACAATGGATGGTGAACATCAAAGATGGGCCCCTCATGATGAACTACTCATATTGAATTGGGGCCCACATCAAGGTGGGCCCACGTAATGAAAGGTCCACATCAAAGGTGGGCCCCACATGATAGATGACATGTATCAAAGTGTGGCACAACAAGATGGAACATGCACATCAAGTGGGCCCCATTTGATGGGCAATCCACATTAAAGGCGGGACCCACATGATGGATGATGGCCATTGAAGGCGGGCCTACATGATGAACGACCCATAATGAAGGTGGGGCCGATAAATTGAATGGTCCACATCAAGGTGGGCTCACAATATGGACGGAGCGAGCTTCACATGATGGATGTCCCACGTAAAAGTGTGGCCTCTCATAATGGACAGTTCACATCAAGTGGGCCCCGCCTAATGGACGGTTCACATCCAAGGTCTCTCATGATGAATGACCCATATTCAAACTGGGCCGTATGATGGATGATCCACATAGAAGGTGCACCCCACACGATGAATGGTGGATGTGAAAAGTGGCCCCACATGATGGACAATCCACTTCAAAGGTAGGGCCCACACTCTGGACACATCAAATGCAGAGTCCACATGTAGGGTAGTGAACATTGAGGGGGCCCACATAAAGAACAATTAGGCTCCGCATGATAGATGGTCTATCAAAACAACCATTTGGATTGCTCTTATATTTGAGTTGCTGTAATATTAAAATATACGGTGAACTACCCATGAAAAAAGTTTTATTTGAAAGTTTTATCAAACATACTTATTTTAAATAAAAACTAAAAAAAAAAAAAAAACAAGACCGAAGAACTTATTTAAAACAAGAGCGAGAAAGGAGGGAGTAGTACTTATTGAAAAGCTTTTATTGAATTAGAATAGAGATGCAAAACCGGCCTAAGTCAATTACACTACTGTGCAAAAATCACAGTGATGACATTATCTAATACATCCCTGATTTTTTTCTATTTTTGGAGCTATCTTTTTTTCCAGGTCACGTATGGGATGTTTAGGATTGCCTAACAAAGGAGACCCTTAAGAATCATAAGCAATCTATGATGGTCCCCAACAAATTGTTGATTAGACCTCATTTTTTGCAAATGATCTTGATCGTCCGTATTAACGGCTGGTGATCATTTGTTAAGATTGTAGTTGGTGTGATGCATCCATGGTATACAATGAATCTGTGTTAGACCTAATGGACAGTTTAGAATCCTAGATCAATTGATTGAAGTGCCTAAGTGTCCCACTGTCAGTAGTAGCACCAGAATTTATAGTACTCTATATCCGTTATCTTGGAGTCTACAATTTTCCCGACTCGGATTCCATAGTGACCCCCTACAGTACGGAGGTCGGTTCTGTGGGCCCCACCAAGATGTAATATTTCTATCCATGCTGTTCATCCCCTTTCCAGCTCACTCTAGGGTATTAGCCAAAGATTATGCGGATTTGAATCTCGGGTGGAGCACACTAAAGGAAACAGTTGTGATTGAACGCCCACCGTTAAAACTTCTTGGAAGGCACAGAAGCTATGGATCCGGCTGATATTTGTGTTTTTACCTTCATCCAGATCTGCGTGACCTAATCAACAGGTTGGATGTAAAATAAACATTACAGTGGATCATAGGAAAGTTTCAATGGTGGGAATTCAATCACCACTGTTTCCTGTGGTGTGGTCTACCTGAGACTTGGATCTTCCTCTTTTTTTGGGATAATGCCCTAAAATAAGCTGAAAGAAATGGATGGGCGGCATGGATAAAACACTTACACCATTGTGGAGCCCACAGCACCGACCAGTACCGAGATCTCAGTACCGGAGGGGTCGCCATCCCAATTTTCCCATCAAGCGCGATGGACAGTGCACACCGTGTCTTTGGCATATGTCCACAGTCCACTCTCGAATGAGCGGTAGAGATTCAAACCGTTCTTCTGATCGGCCGAAATTTGGATGGTTTGAAATAGTAGATGCGGCACCTATGTTTCAGTGATCCAAACCGTCCATCTGATATGCCCTGCTTTAGATGGAAAATTTCCCAGAAATCTTCATGGTTAGAACTTCCTGGCCCTTGGGTACGATGGTTCGTACCTGATTAAAATAAGAGCAAACGTCCACATTCAATCCAAATACGAACAAACAATGAAGGGTTATGATCGATCGATCTGAAGATTTTATGGGCATCCCCCATCCAAAGTGAGACCCAACAGATCCACGGCTCAGATCACCGAACTATGAGCCCCGCATGTAAGGGAAGGCTGAATGTTGGACCCTATAATTCCTCTACGCATTTTTTTTTGACGAGTTAACAACCCAAACATCGATCTGGACCGTTCACTGAGTCCTGCCGACTCATCCCAGCCCATGGTAGACACAAATCACCTACACCACACACGTGGTGCCATAAATGCAACTCCAATTGCAATAATTGGCTTTGTATGGCCCACAACCAAAAGGGACTCGGAATATGCGAGTGTGCATTCCGAGTTCTGGAAAGAGCGATTATGAGTTCTGAGGTCTGGCAGTTTGCTGACGTACAACCTTCTGTACATGAAGGTCGCTGATTTGATGATCTAAACCGTTGATCTGATGGGCTCCACCAAGAATGGGTGATTCATAACAATTATCCCACACTTGAGAACCCAATCCTTCAATCTCTAGATTCATTTCCATTCAATGTGGATCGCTGCTACGGTTTCTCACGACCGTCTATTTATACGCCATAGATCGAAGGGTAGAATCTTCAAATCCGATAAATTTACAGACCTTCTCTCATCCATGATCAGCCCACCAAATCAACGGTTTGGATCAATAAAAAACATGGATCCTACATGGAAGTAGTCTTAGATACGTATCATCGAAACTATACAAGCTCATGCACACAACCACATAGTCGCTATTAGAAGGGAAAGACTTCGATACTCTGACAGCGTCTAATGGGTGATACACAGGCAGTTAGAAATTACCACGATACTGAGTACGTGATATACAAGTATTTCAAATTAAACTGTCCAGCTCGTGGGTCCCAGTTTTCATGGACCAAAAATTACGACAGATTTGATTATCTGCCTATCAGATTGATGATTATTTACTGGACCCAATGGCCCTATTTCAGCAAACAAGTGTCCAAAAATCAGAGGCTACGATTGTTTGACCAATCTAATTTTGGCACTGTAACAAAAAGACAGTGGGTTACACAGTTTAGCCGGTTTAACTTGAGTTATCGTGTGCCATATACACAACTTATGAGTGCCTGCGTATGAAATTTACAACTTACCGGAGTATCAAATAATCCCCACCACCTAGAAAGTTCTTTTGAGGAACCCACCAGATGTGACTGCGATTGTTTGGGTCCGTGGACCCCAAAAAAACGTGCTTATCTTCACATTTTGAGAAATTCATCAGTGCTCCTCAAGCACTAAAAATTATTGTGATCCTAGTTGTATTTGTTAACTTCGAAAGGTGATTCAATAGATCTGAACCGTCCATTACGTCCATAGAACATTTTTTATGCCTTCATTCAAAAATCACACTGATTGGATAATCCAATCTCCGTCGATTTGGACCTACTTTTGACATCAATCCATTCTTTTAAACAATGGATGGGGTGGTGAAAATTGTCTAACAAAAGTGATCCTTTAGAATCATAAGCAATCCATGATAATTCCCAACAAATAGATAGACTAAATTGTTGATTGGACCTACTTATTGTAAATAATCTTGATCGTCCACAATAAAGACCACTGATTAAACGGTTCGTATTTGTCAGATCACCGTGATTCTCAAATGGTATCCCATGAAATGTGATCTGAACCTAATCAACAGTTTAGATCAATGGATTGGATATCTAAGTGTCCTAATTCCACTAGGAACACTATAACCTGTAGTGCACTTAGAGCACTGGAGCATCTCTCTTTTATTTTATTTATTTATTTATTTTTCTTACATGGATATAGTTGGATAATGTTGTATTACCATATCAAGATCCAGCCATATAGCTACTGCCACGTGTCATCTACACACCCCTCCCCTACTTGATATTAGACCATCCATGCATGTACATGCACCTGCAAGAGCGAGAGAGAGAGAGAGTGAGAGAGAGAGAATGGCAAGCAGTGTTTTGTATTCCTTGTCTCTAAAACCATCTCCTATTGTGGAGAGAAGAGTTGTGAGAGGACTGCCTTCTCTCACAAGGCCTTCTTCTTCTTCCTTCAAAGTAGTGGCCAGTGGCAAGAAGATCAAAACCGCTACTCCTTATGGTTTGTGTCCTTGGTCCCATTTCTTCTCTCGCACTTGTATATACGCGTGTCAGATCCAATCCATCCATCATGTGGGGTACACCGTCTGGATCTTCTGGCCCGAAATTCAGACTTTTTCACTCCTCCAGTGGGCCATGGTGTAAACGGACGGTTGGAATGAATTGTTTTTGCCGTCCCTTATTTAGGTATGTTGTGGCCATCCAGAAGATTTAATAGGTGTGGCCCACTTGAGGGAAAGGTCGAATCACATACAGGCGTGCTATAAAGCACGTGTGGATGATCGCAAAGGCTCCCCACGCATGTGGGGATTAGCAAAAGTCTACGTACGTACCCATACCACGTAGTTCTAGAATTCACAGAGTCGACTCGGAACGCAATCTCAGCTTTTTGAAATCTTGATAAATTGAAATGTTGATGGCAAAAGTCCTGCACCATTTTTAAGGGGTAGGACATAATCACAGCAGTCTGGTTGCAAGATCACCTTAGTGGGCCTTTGATGTCGCAAGCGCCACAACACCGTTGGATTGTGCTCCGTACACTGATCATGGTTCAGTGTCTTGGACCGCTCACAACAGGACATGGGACAGTCCAATCGATGGGTGCCTATGTAGACTGTTGCACTGTCCAACTTCAGATGCCCGTTGCATTTGATCCCGCTTCGCACACTTTGCACTTGTACACATGGATGGTGGGGCACACAAGCAAGCTAATCCAACGTTGGATCAAACCATCAATTTAAATATTGAATTGCATGTAGCCTAGCGTTCACCCCTCTAAAGCATGAGGTGTAGGTTATATGTTACTCGTAAAATTTTAATCAAGGTTGTGTTTGGTTGCACCATTTTCAGAATATTCTATATTAAGTTACACTGATAAATAATAAAATTTAACAAAATTTCATGATACTTAGTTCAACCAAACATGAAAATAATATAAAAGAGCAATAATTAACTATAAGGGTCAAGAAAGAACAAAAATGATTTAATACTATTACTTACATTATTTTTAATAAAAATAGTAAAAAAATTAACTTATTTTTATTAAAAATAGAAAAATATAATAAATCATCAAAACCATTAATTAATTTTAATATTATAGTGAAAAATAACTCATAATGAGAACTACATGGAGTGTAATTATATAACGTAGGTTACATGCATTATATACGACTTCAGCTATTTTCATAAGCTACAGTGTTACAGTTAAGCAACACTGCATAGTGTAAGCCACATACTACATGGTGTAGCTATTTAAAACATTGGATCAAACATGTTTGATGTTAAACATTCGCAAATCCATGTGCCACATTGAATGTGATTATGTATAGAAATCACACTAGTTTTTATTCATAACTAAAACAAATGAAATTTTTAGGAATTAATGGGGGCATGAGCTTGCGCGACGGTCTGGATGCATCAGGAAGGAAGGCTAAGGTAGAACTCTCTAACCTTAAGACTTTAGAAGATATGTACATGGATACAGACATGCATTCATACGTACATACATTTCAATATATATTTTCTATGGTGCCTTTGTATTTTTAGTTCTTAGTATTTTGAGGTTTATATGCATGTAGGGGAAGGGCGTATATCAATTTGTAGATAAATACGGTGCCAATGTTGATGGATACAGGTACAAGTTCTACAATTGATTTTCTTTTCTCTTATTTCGGACTATTAGTATCATTCAATAAAGGGCTTGTTTGTTTCACCAATTACATCATCAATTAAAGGAAATTGACAATGATTATAAATTACTTGTCTAGTGACAACAATTGCATTTCACAATAACGATGCCAATGGCTTCATTATTTATTTTATCTTTTATATTATTTTAAAATCAAATATATCAAAATAAATTAATATTGGTGCTCATCTACTTGTCTCGTATTACATCTATATTTGACCCTCGTATTATTTGTTATAATATCTTTTTTAAACAAACATTGTGAAATAGTAACGGTAGTATACATACGTTACCATAATAAACAGCTAAATAAATATGCCCTAAATGCAAAGTAAAAAAAAAAAAACAAGAAGAAGGTTTTGATCGGAGGTATCTGATTGTTCAATTAAAGAAAGAGTGTACCCCATTAGGTTAATCTAATTCAATTTGATAGGACTTGATTGAGGGCATCCAAATAAGTCCCTGAAGTCATGAATTAAATATCATCTCATTTTGGCCATCTTAACTCTCTCTTCAGTTTTGAGGTTTGCTTCTGAATGGTGGATATATATTGACAAGAGTTATATGCTTGGCTGTCTACCAAAAATCAGCCTTCCTCTTTTACCAAGGCTCTTGGAACACAAAATAAAATAAAAAAAGGATTACATTGATATTGGGGGTATCTGGAAAGTAGAAAACCTTGGAAATTAAATTAATTTATGGGGATGGGAAAACCAACTCCTTCTTCATCTAAGAAAAGAATGGCGTAGGAAACCAATTTCATTTCCCAGCTTTTCTTCAAAAAATAGTGCATAGTACTCATTTCTTCCAAAAGTGGAATCCACGTAAAATTGGAATGTAAAACAAACAATGAAAGGAAAATCAACCATGATTTTCCATTTTCCAAGGATTTCAGATTACTTTTTTGCATCCATATTTTGATTTTCCTCCCATCCAAACACACCATGAATTAAAAGAGCCTACTGCAATATGCGTTCTTGTTATATGAAAATTAACATATTTTTCATGTTTATTGTAGCCCGATCTATAATACGGCCGATTGGTCTCCGAGTGGTGACGTCTACAATGGAGGTAATATACTAACAACAAACCATCACATTAAAAAAGAAATTTCTAAACAACTAGTCACACTCACTCCCATTTGATAACTTGTTTGAGTCGACTCAGTTTAGGTTGTCAATGGGTCATGCTAGGCCAATTTACCTCGACTTGAATTGAATCAAGACGAGTTGAGACAAGCCGCCAAGTAAAAAAGAAAAAACATGAGCAGACCTGAACCGTTGCATCAATGGAACTGAGTTGGGTTTTCCCTTGCTAACCAACTAGACTGGCATTGTTATCCATCCTTTCTTTTGGTTATACAAGTACATTTTGTTGGGAAAACCGGCAGCAGAAACAGAAGCCAAACGCACAGAGTTATGCAAGATCAAACGAGAAACACTTATGAAATCAAGCCACACACAAGCATTCACTACAAGAGAATCCGAATTTATGTGGAAAAACCCCTCAATGAGTAAAAAACCAGGGCACAAAGCGATCCACTATGATTAATAGAAGATTACAGAGATTGATAGCCCACAAGCAAGGAAAACAGAGAAAACCTAAGCTCTCTCTCTCTCTCTCTCTCTCTCTCTCTCTCTACAAAACTCTCTCCCCTCCTCCAAACACACTTTGGAAACTTTGGACACTTTAGGATTACTCCTAATTCTGGCTACAACCCGTTTATATAGGCAACAAACCAAAATTAGAAACTTCTTATGCACTACCGCGTAACAACGTAAGAAAACGTATGCACAGTCGACCGGTCGCCCGACCGGTCGGACCTTGCACAAAACAGTCCAAAGGAGAATCACACAAAAATCGCACATCTGACTCACCTTAGACCTGTCGCCCGACCGGTCTAAGCCCACCTTAGACCTATCGCCCGACTGGTCTAAGCCCCCTGCAGACCTGTCGCCAGACAGGTCTAGGGTGAGAGAAAACTCTCCAGAGACCGCTATGCATCTGGGCCATTACGTGCAGACCGGTCACCCGGCTGATCTGAGCACCCAAACAATGCACCGTTTGAAGGCTCTCCAACACATTTGGATTATTCATGCTTGTTAAGCCCATATGCACACGTAGCTTCTCCATCTACATAGTGGCACATCAGTGCAAGATCTGGCGACTATCAGGTGGCCACACCTTACAGATCTTCTCTGGAACAAAAGTCAAGCAGGTTATCAACTCATTTGGTGGGCCTGGGCCACAACTGGAAGCGAACGAATGGCTAATATAAGTTTATTAAAGCCATCCATTTGCTATGTCCATTGTTCACACTTTATGAGTAAACCGCCTTGATTTTGGAGCCAGATGATTTACAGTGTGGCCAACCGATGGAACATGTAAATGAGCAGGGCTATACACGATTGTAACTTTGAATCCAATGAAACATAAATCAGCCTTGTTTAGGGCGTGTTTGGGTGGTCTATCCGACTGAATTGCAAACTAGTATTATTGGAGATCTCCGGATTGAAATTGTGTCAACTTCGAGTTGGGCAAAAATCAATGTAATTGCTAATGTTTGCCATTCAATAACGTGTGCATCCAAACATGCCCTCATTTAAATAATAAATATATTTAAAAAAAATTGTAGTAAATAATGAGAATGATCCCACGGTCCTAAGAGCTCTACAACTTACAGTCCTACCGGACTTTCCATTTGGTCCACCATACATTTCACAATCGGATGATCCCACTCAACCATTGGTTTTTGCCTTCTTTCTTTACAGCCATCCATTTTCTTAGCCATTGATGGCATGGTTAGGATTAGACAACAAGACCAATTCTTTAGAATTACATGCGATCCATGATGGGCCCCAACAAATAGATGGCACAAATTGTTCACTGCACCTAGTTTTGCATAGAACTTCTTGTGGGACGATTTTGGCCATCGATCGAGAGGTCAGAATCATCCGACCATGCGAACTTTGAAAGGTAACCCTTGAAATATTGGATGGACCTAATGGACGGTCCGGATGGACTAATTGGACAGTCGAAGTGTCCCTGATGCAGCTAGGATCATATCTAGAATTCAAAATTAGCTTGAAATGTGGTATATATGCAGGTACAACAGGTCTGTTGATATGGGCTGTGACCCTTGGAGGTCTTCTACTAGGAGGTGCACTTCTTGTGTACAACACAAGTGCTTTGTCTCAGTAGAATGTGTGTATACGTACATCTATTTCTGAGTAGAATGTGGCTATCGATCGATGTGTTGTATGCTACGCGTTCTGTAAAAAAATAAGGAACGTCTCCCAATACTCTACCTTGTAATCTTATGCTACGGCTTTTCATTAATCTTGTATTTAGTATCTTTGCATGGATTTCGACTTTCCATTTCTCTAACCATCCATTCTCTAACCCATCGATTGATGGTTAAGATTGTCTGGCCAAAACAGTATAAAAACTGAAATTTTATGCAGTTTTGAAATGATTGAAGCTATTTTTGAGTTGTTTTCTTTATTTTTATTTTTTAAAGGAGATCAAGGAGATTCCTTGTCTAACCCACAAATTTATTAATTTAATAAAATTATTTTATTAAAAATATGTGGATACGTAAATGCATACATACATATAGACATATGGACACGCATACATATTATACAACTTTTAAGTAGACATTTTTTTTAGTTTTACTCTTTCCATAATAGAATACTCGATAATTGATTGGATGTAATTAATCCCACAAATATATTTGTTTAATAAAAATATCTTAGTATAAATACCGTTTTATTAAAACACATGTTGTTGTTGTTTTTTTTTTTTTTAAATAAGACATTTTATAGTGTTGCGTTGTTGTATTCGAGGGTGGGGGTTTGGCCTACTGTTATTATCCCAATGGTTTTAACAGCCTATATAGCTTGACGCATTTCATTAGTCTTAGGGCTTTTGGTATATTGGTTAGGCTCTTAAAAATTAGTATAAGAGCCAACACCATGTCCTATGTTTGAGTCACGGAAGGGGAGACTTGTGGAAAGGGCTACCTAAGCAACTAGAGTGCAGCTGCCAAGTGCTACTTGTATAACTAGAGTGCACCCACCATACCTTGGAAAGGGCTACTGGAAGAGAAGCAAGAGTAACTGCTATTACAGAGTGGGTTGCTGTAGACGTCAGCTCTGGAGCTTGGTGGAATGTTACGATCCCAATGGTTTAAAAAGCCTAGCTCAACGCGTTCCATCAGTCCTAAGGCTTTTTCATTAGAATTAGATATCATCGAATGTTTCATCTACTAAAGCAATATTCAATATGATAGAAGCCATTTAGAAAGGTGAACCAAGGGATCCACTCCCATGAAATTTATACAAAAATTTTGATGCTAACATCAGACTGATAAACTGCTCCAACAAAAAGTCCTCGAGCAACTTCAGGATCTCCTTTAGTGTAACTATTATTCACATCCCTTCAAGTTGCAGTAAGTGTTAATGATGAAAAGTAAAGAGACTATTATTTACAAGTCCCTTCAAGCTGTAGTAAAAGTGTTAAAGATGCAAACTACAATTCATGGATATTGTGGTGGCCGAGATAGTAGAAGCCTATATTGCACAGGTGGTGACCAATAATGAGAACAAGGCAACTAGAAAATTGTTTATGTCGAAAACGCTACACTCTACCAAACATCCTATGTAGCACCTTGTATTGACAAGACATTAGGAAAATATCCATAGTTGTAAGCAGGGGGGCCGGGCTGCTCAACCTCCCTCAATAAAGGGAACTATAGATTCTTACCCACCCGCCGATGGAAGCTGGGCCCATCTAAGTGATCTGCACAGTACAAAGTTCATAAATTCAGCAAAGATTTAGAATTTAGGAAAATTAGAACTCAAATGAATTCAAACCATAGAGTGGAGGATCGCTCACCTTGAGATAAAAATACAAAATCCAACTATAAAAAAATAAAAATCTCCTTTTTTAGGAATTTTGTTCCTTAGGTGATTTCAATCACTCTTGATTTTTATTGAATCATATTGAATCAAAAGTTCGAATTTAAAGAGAAATCTTGACTCGAAATGAAGATGGGATGAAACTCAAAGATGACGAAAAATCCATAAAATTCTTTTTTTCCAAATGTTAGCATGGATTGCAATAGAAATCCAAGTCTATATACATCGTAGACATGAATTTGTGACAAAAAATCAACATTTAAGGGGGAAAAATGGAGGAAAATGATGAAATTTTAATTTTTTCCATTTTGATATTGGAAAATATGTGTTTTTCACGGTTAATTAATGTAAAATTTTACATATTTATCTTATAATGATTTTTCAACAACACATGGTTAGGCCCTTATAAAATGAAAGCTTAGTATGTATAGTTATTTTTTGCAACATCTTGATCCATGCATGTATAAACATGTGTCCTTTAACATCACCTGAAGTTTCACTGAAAACATCCACCTTTTTCGCAATCTTTCCCTTAGATGACAATCTTTTTCCAAATATCAGCAATAATATCGATGATACCAATACTTGTTTCTGTATCCCCTGATCATCGATACATGTAATGAAACCAATACTCTAAACATTGGTTGTAAGAGATCACAAGGTTCATTGATAACCTTAACCAATTAATTCTACTTGTAGTTAATCATGTTGAAAAGGGCAAACAAGAGAAGATATGAGGAAACAAAGAGGAACAAATTTCCTTGCTAGCAGCCTTCTCTCTTATGAAGTGACAATCTACTTCAATGTGCTTGGCTCTTTCATTGTAGACTGGATTGTCCACAATGTGAGTCATAACTTGATTATTAGTGCAATCTCATAGGAGTATCAATCATTAACCTGAGTTCACACATTAATGTCTTTAGCCAAATGAGTTCACATATTGTATAGGCCATTGTTCTTTATTCCACCCCTATGCTTGGTCATAGAACTATGCTTTGCTTCTTGCTTTTCCATGTGACTAGATTACCTCAAATGAAGGTACAATTACCTAAGGTAGATTGTCGACCAAAATGTGAGCCAACCCAATCAACATCTAAACACCCTACTATGGGCAGGTGCTCCCCTTAATATCTGAGGATACAAAGCACTGTTGGGGTTAGGAGGCCCGCAACGGAAGTAATCAAAGCAGGCGTGGAACACACCACAATGGCAATCAACAAGCAAATCATCACACACAAGAAATCAATCCGATTTTTACGTGGAAAAAATCCCTCAAGGGTAAAAAATCCACGGCACAAAGCAACACCAATCCACTATGAATCAGAAGTTATAAGAGATTACAGAAGAAATACCCTGGATCACAGCCCACAAGAGAAATCCCAAGCTACCCGAAGCTAATTCTCAAATGAGGAGGACATATCCATCCCTTTCCCTCAACCCAGAGAACTCCAAGCTTCTTCCCTAGCTCTTTCTCTCACCCTAGAACCCTCTCAATCCCTTGGCCCATTGGCGGTAACCCTAATCTCGGATTACATCTCCTTAAATAGGAGAAAACCGGAATTAGAAACTCCTTGCGCAAAACCACGCAAGAAACCAAGTCCAAAAAGGAAAGTGCCCGGCCGGTCGGCCGACCGATCGGATGGCCTAAAAACAGTCCAGCGTTCCTGCTGCCTTGATCTCCACGTGACCGACCGGCTGGCCGGCCGGTCGGTGGTCTTCATGCAAGAAGGTTTGAGGCGTCCAAGCCCAACAAACTCCACCACGACTCAAATCTTCATGCAACACCTTGCCATGCACCATCTTCATCTCTACTTCATCGTCATCATAGCTCCACCACTTCTCATGCCTCATCGACTTCATCCTTGCACCTTCATCACCAGCTCGCTCATGTGGCCCTTGTGCATGCCACACACGAGCAACCGTGGATCCCGTTGCCGATCCCGCAGCTCCACCATGAATAGTACTCCCGATCAAACCCGATCGCAGTCGACAAACTTGATTAAGATATTGGCATACCGATCCACCTTCTTCAACTCTACTTCTTTCATAGATATCAATCGCTTTCCATGTTTATCTTTCACGGAATCCTTCTCCACAATGAATCTCATGCCAAAAGACATCATTGATGTCTCGCCTTAGATTCTTTCTGCTTCCTTCCCAACTTTTATCTCTGATACCACTGTTAGGGTTAGGAGCCCCGCAGCAAAAGCAATCAAAGCAGGCGAGGAACACACCACAATGGCAATCAACAAGCAAATCATCACACACAAGAAGGCAATCCGATTTTTACGTGGAAAAACCCCTTAAGGGTAAAAAAACCACGGCACAAAGCGACACCAATCCACTATGAATCAGAAGTTACAAGAGATTACAGAAGAAATACCCTAGATCACAGCCCACAAGAGAAATCCCAAGCTACCCGAAGCTAATTCTCAAATGAGGAGGACAAACCCATCCCTTTCCCTCAACCCAGAGAACTCCAAGCTTCTTCCCTAGCTCTTTCTCTCACCCTAGAACCCTTTCAATCCCTTGGCCCATTGGCGGCAACCCTAATCTCGGATTACATCTCCTTAAATAGGAGAAAACCGGAATTAGAAACTCCTTGCGCAAAACCACACAAGAAACCAAGTCTAAAAAGGAAAGTGCCCGGCCGGTCAGCCGACCGGTCGGATGGCCTAAAAACAGTCCAGCATTCCTGCTGCCTTGATCTCCACGTGACCGACCGGCCGGCTGGCCGGTCGGTGGTCTTCATGCAAGAAGGTTTGAGGCGTCCAAGCCCAACAAACTCCACCACGACTCAAATCTTCATGCAACACCTTGCCACGCACCATCTTCATCTCTACTTCATCATCATCATAGCTCCACCACTTCTCATGCCTCATTGACTTCATCCTTGCACCTTCATCACCAGCTCGCTCATGTGGCCCTTGTGCATGCCACACACGAGCAACCATGGATCCCGCTGCCGATCCCGCAACTCCACCATGAATAGTGCTCCCGATCAAACCTGATCGCAGTCGACAAACTTGATTGAGATATTGGCATACCGATCCACCTTCTTCAACTCTACTTCTTTCATAGATATCAATCGCTTTCCATGTTTATCTTTCACGGAATCCTTCTCCACAATGAATCTTATGCCAGAAGATGTCATTGATGTCTCGCCTTAGATTCTCTCTACTTCCTTCCCAACTTTTATATCTGATACCACTTGTTGGGGTTAGGAGCCCCGCAGCGGAAGCAATCAAAGCAGGTGAGGAACACACCACAATGGCAATCAAGAAGCAAATCATCACACACAAGAAGGCAATCCGATTTTTACGTGGAAAAACCCCTCAAGGGTAAAAAACCACGGCACAAAGCAACACCAATCCACTATGAATCAGAAGTTACAAGAGATTACAGAAGAAATACCCTGGATCACAGCCCGCATGAGAAATCCCAAGCTACCCGAAGCTAATTCTCAAATGAGGAGGACAAACCCATCCCTTTCCCTCAACCCAGAGAACTCCAAGCTTCTTCCCTAGCTCTTTCTCTCACCCTAGAACCCTCTCAATCCCTTGGCCCATTGGCGGCAACCCTAATCTCGGATTACATCTCCTTAAATAGGAGAAAACCGGAATTAGAAACTCCTTGCGCAAAACCACGCAAGAAACCAAGTCCAAAAAGGAAAGTGCCCGGCCGGTCGGCCGACCGGTCGGATGGCCTAAAAACAGTCCAGCATTCCTGCTGCCTTGATCTCCACGTGACCGACCGGCCGGCCGGCCGGTCGGTGGTCTTCATGCAATAAGGTTTGAGGCGTCCAAGCCCAGCAAACTCCACCACGACTCAAATCTTCATGCAACACCTTGCCACGCACCATCTTCATCTCTACTTCATCGTCATCATAACTCCACCACTTCTCATGCCTCATCGACTTCATCCTTGCACCTTCATCACCAGCTCGCTCATGTGGCCCTTGTGCATGCCACACACGAGTAACCGTGGATCCCGCTGCCGATCCCGCAGCTCCACCATGAATAGTGCTCCCGATCAAACCCGATCGCAGTCGACAAATTTGATTGAGATATTGGCATACCGATTCACCTTCTTCAACTCTACTTCTTTCATAGATATCAATCGTTTTCCATGTTTTTCCTTCATGAAATCCTTCTCCACAATGAATCTCATGCCAGACGACGTCATTGATGTCTCGCCTTAGATTCTCTCTGCTTCCTTCCCAACTTTTATCTCTGATACCACTTGTTGGGGTTAGGAGCCCCGCAGCGGAAGCAATCAAAGCAGGTGAGGAACACACCACAATGGCAATTAACAAGCAAATCATCATACACAAGAAGGCAATCCGATTTTTACGTGAAAAAACCCCTCAAGGGTAAAAAAACCACGGCACAAAGCGACAACAATCCACTATGAATCAGAAGTTACAAGAGATTACAGAAGAAATACCCTAGATCACAGCCCACAAGAGAAATCTCAAGCTACCCGAAGCTAATTCTCAAATGAGGAAGACAAACCCATCCCTTTCCCTCAACCCAGAGAACT